>CM033470.1:181794277-182994277 GCA_019447015.1 Hymenochirus boettgeri | reverse complement strand
AAAACATCTAGATGGAAAATGATTGGACATTTCTTATCTAATCAATCTGGTCTTGCAGGTAGACCAGCAAAAACATTGTGTGAGGCAACAGGCAAAGGAACTGTTGTTAAAATAAACAGGGTAATGAAAAAAAACTGTGTTTGTGTATACACTTAGGTTTGGTGTGTCCCACACTTCTGGGTCCCTACTTCCATCTGCCCCGGTCCCAGCAGTAGTTACAGCAATCAGAATTGGGTGGGAAGGGGACTTCATGCAAGATTCCACTGCAAACAACTTTGAAATAAAAGTTGTTTGCAGTGGAATACTGTGTGGAGTCTCCTTCCAATCCTATTCTGTTTGCGTATACACTTTAGAGAGTAGGGTAAATCATTTGTAAAATGTGATTTTCCATGTGAAAGATGTAGTTAAGGAATAAATGTGCCTGAGTTTCATATGACTAGCATTACATCCAAATCTGAGGCCACAGAATAAAAAAAAAAATATATATATATATATAATTTTCTTGGTAATATTCAGTTGGTTTGGCAGTGGGGTACTGTATCACGTTGTAAACCAATTTATCTTATTTTTCAGCAAGCATCTTCTGAAGATTTAATGATTAGGAACATTCTTCTGAAGCATGCTGGGAGATATGGCTGCAGGGTGCACACCACAGCTGACAGTGTATCAGATGAGGTAGAACTTCTTGTAAGAGGTGAGTTTGCAAAACACAATTGATCACACAGTCGGTTAGATATTTATCTAGTCTAATATTACGATATTACGATGATGCTTGAGAGAGATGACTTTATTTGGGGAAAAAATTAATTTATATATATATATATAAAATGAAATTGTATTTGGAAGGGGGGGGAACATTCGTTTTTGGAAAAAATGATGATGAGGATCTTTATGTAATGGGTGAATATATAGAATCGCCAACTTATTTATACCGTAATCAAAATATAATATTCAGAGCTAATACAGAAATTGTGCATTAACATATATTTTAATTATAGCCAATGTTTATTACAAGCTGTTATCAAAATATAATTCAATTATGGATCTCCTTCTAGAACTTATAAAATGTAATAGTAACAGTTTTGCAGATATTTACTTGGATTTGAATTAACGGTAATAAAAGATTACTTATTATTATTATTATTTATTTTTTCAAATGCAATTTTTTAATCAGAAATCTTTGCAACTCATTATTTAATCTGACTGAAAAGCCTAAATATTACTTCTCTGAGTATTATTTTACTTATCCAAGTTTTTTTTAAATTTTATATTGTGGATTTGGATCCCTGTAGAACAGTCTGAAGGTTTTATTCCAGATTAAAGGCTGAGGAATCCAACTTACAAACTCCAGGATCCACCACCATTGCTCCCTTCTGTTTCCTGTTAAGGCCGTCAGTCACAACTGTGACTGATTGAGCCTGATTGAGCCTCCACTGCTGCTGCATGTGAATGTAAAGGGCACTTTGCAGCAGCAGAGGAGGCAGTGGATCGTGGACTTGATAAGTTGGATTCCTCAGCCTAGGAGTATTATTGAACATTGTGAGTACACTGCATCTGGGGTTTTGGGGGGTCCTGCATAACATATTACATTTTCGTAGAAGGGTTAGATATGCACTTTAAGATAAAAATGTTTTGTATTTTGTATGTATAGTGAAGGTTTTTCATTCCTAAATAGAAAGCATAGACATAAGGATAACTGGGTAGGTCTATAAAGGATAACAATATTAGAATTTAAGAAGGATATTTTTGTCAAAGAATTTTGCAACATTTTCATTATTGTAAATATTCAGCTTATGCCTGCTTTGCTTCTGGGCACTATAAGGATTGCTATTTAACCATCACAGGGCATCGTAATGGCAAAGATCACTGTTATCACTGTATTTCTAAAGCTGCCTCTGCAGAAGGTATCACCACGGCAATGTGTGGCGTTAGTATCTTCTCTTATCGCCACGCAATGAATACGTTGATGTTGCCAGTGCACATCGCTGTATTTATTGAGTTAAGTCCTGTATTGCGGTGAAAAGAGAAAATGGTGATCTTGGTAAACCCAGAAATCGACAACTGTTTTACAATAATTGCTGGGAAATAGTCTAAACCCCCTCCCCCTGGACACTTAAGTATTGAGAAACAATCCACAATGTGCTGACACCTTTCAAGGGCCCACTGACAGGCGAAACAAAAGTCCACTTATGCATTTTCCTCAGACTTGGTGATTTTAAATGGCCAAACTTAACACAAGGAAACACTTACTGCCATTTTATAAATAAGATTGAGTGGTATCCACGTCGATAAGCAAAATGCCGATCATAGCGGGTAGCGGCCTTATAAATTGTGCTAAGAACAAATTTGTTGAGAACGGTGGCAAAAACTGTGATGAAAAATTAACAAACTTTTAAAAATAAGCCCTGAGGCATTAGTGTCTGTGTGTATGTCCCTTCTGCCATTTAGTGAGCTAGTTATGAATTTGCCTCAAAAGGAGGCAGCTAGGGGATTAGCATTCAGTCATATTCCTAAGAGATTCTGGTCCATGGTGCCTCCCATTGGTGCATATTGGAGACTACAGTTTGGTCTGTTTGTGGCAAATTATATGGCATAACAATAAATGGGAATGGCGTCTTCCTTGTAGAACAGAGCTCGGTGACCTTGCTTACTATCACGGTACAGTATATGAACATTAGGAAGAAAACATTGGTCCAACTAATTAGAGCTTTTTTTGGGTCCAACAAATATTGTGAGCTGTAAACCCTTATTTGTAGTAGGGTTTAGGGCTCCCTGGGAGGTAGTTTTGTAACTTCCTGCAGTTAATTCTTTCAGGGAGATTCAATAAAAGTTCTTCTTGTTTAAAATGGTGCTAATTTTACCCCAACCAATCAGATCTTATTTAACATTTGAAAGCTAACATCTGATTGGTTGGGGCAAAATTAGCACCATTTTATTGAATAACCCTGTTTGTTCCCCATAACCTGCCAGCTGAAGCAGTCCGATTCATACATCCCTAATTGTAGTAAGCTAGAGGCCACTGCAATTATAAGAAATCTGCAATTAAGTTTCTTGCCAAATACTGACTTTTTGCCACATTTCATTCTGTTTGCATTTTGGGGGGTTTCTACGTTATTAATACATTAATTGGTTTTTCAGGTGTAATCATCTTCACTAAAGCCATTACCATTTCTCAATGAGCTATGATAATCAGCAAGGATATTAATCACTGAGCAGTGTGACAAGTTTCCTATCTCTTTGTATTAGGCATTTTGTTCCATTTGTAAGGTTTGATCATTATTCCCTGGGTGACAGTGTCAGGAATAGGGTGGTTATTAATTCCCTTTTCCTGAAGTGCAAAATCAATTTTGCTGAAGATGATTTGTCGCCTCTATTTAAGGTGCAATCTGAAAGCTCCCTATATTTCATATCTAGTAGAGAAATTGCTTATCCGAGATAATATAAACAATCTAGATGCATAAGGTTTGTTTTCTATAGAAATTCATTTGACACATATTTTATTTTTGTTGGTACTGAAGTTGTTTTTTCCTTTCTGTGAATGAGTTTCAGTTTTCCTCGGTTGATTTCTAATAGAAATACTAAGAAATAAATATATAAACGTCTCCTGATTTCAGGGCCTTCCCTGAACTGTTTTCAGATCCTGACATGCTGTTAATTCAGCGTTCCTTCGTGCCATATAGTTTTCTATTTCCTATAACACCTACTGATGTTAAGTAGAGATGAACGAAGTTGGCGGGTTTTGTTCCGATAGCGGTTTCGGGGTTTCTGAATTTTCAAGAGCATTTTAAAAATTTCAATAGACATTTTCGATTTCCCGATAGAAATTACCAGTTTTTCCAATAGACATTTTTGATTTTCGTTTGAGATTTTCATTTGATATTTTCGTTTGATAGTTTCGTTTGATAGTTTCGTTTGATATTTTCGTTTGAGATTTTCATTTCATAGTTTCATTTGATAGTTTCGTTTGATATTTTCGTTTGAGATTTTCATTTGATATTTTCGTTTGAGATTTTCATTTGATATTTTCATTTGATATTTTCGTTTGATATTTTCATTTGACATTTTTTGTGTTTTTTCGATTTTTCAATAAAAATTTCCAAATTTCTACAGTTTTGAAAAATCCAGTTCTGAATCGAATCCAGGTTCGTTTGGAAACAGGGATTGTTCACTAATGTTAAGGTATGCAGGTAGATAACCCAGGAAATACCATTAACCATGAAACAGTGAAAGGTAGTACACATGGCCCAAATTAAGATCTCCTAGACTGACAGATGAATAATCAGCAGGCTGTTTCATAGTCAGCCAGTTGAAAGGAAAAGGGCCACACCTGACATTTTGGTGTGACCAATGATGCACTGAAGATCACACATTCCACCAAAATGTACTAACATGTTTGATCAAACTTTCATCTAAATTGGTCTGGATTGGTTGCTACAGATTAATAGCACACCTCTAAACCTCTATAAATAAGCCCCTTAATATTAAAAAGACACTTATCTCATGCTGGCCACTCCCCCTGTCATTGCCACTGACAATTCTATCTTCTCTGACATAGGCAAGCTTAAGAGGAGGGCGGAGCAGGGGGCGGACTGGTCCTTAAATACCATATACAGATATTCCAGACTTTTACTCTTAATGACAAACTTTGCACAGCCAAATCTAAATAAAAGAAGAAAAAACAGACAGAATGTAAATGCACAAACTGCAATTATCATCTTTATTGCTGTATCATTTTGTAAAATAATTGTGGTTATACAAGAACTTTCTGCAACTTGACCTACTGCAAAACAGTGAAGACCGCTTTTGAGTAATGCATAATGTGTGTGTTTGTCTCATGGACATGAGTGTCTTTCACTTTCCATATGTTAGCTCAGCTCACCCCAGGACAGGTTTATTTATATTTCTAAATAGTCGAGATGTTTGAAAGTTTCTGCATTTTATTTCCAGATTACAAACGAAACCGCATCCAATCTAATGCGTAAATCCGAGAAGTATACAAAGAGATGGAAAATATTTCAGATCCTTTATCTTTTCTTTCAAGCAAAGCAGTAGGGAGCAGATAGCTTCCTTGTTGGAGGGGTTTTAATATTTATTCTCAATGCTTAGTGAAGTTTCACAGATAACCACAAAATACATTGATGTACTTTTATTTGTAGAGTTCTTTGTCTGCTAACGTAGTTTTTCTTAATTATTGAATGCCGTGTACACCTTTTGTTATGTAGTTTATTGCATATTATTATTTTTTTACAAAGAAATAGCCTGCAAATTTCACTTTCCCAATTACCATCAACCCCAATTTTTAGAGAAAATGGCATTAGTTATTAGAATTATATATTATAATATATTATTCAACAAAAAAAAGGCCCCTGTTTATTACAAAAGCTCATCAGAGAGATGCAATCTCACTAACACGCTAATGGCAATTACCTTTATTAACTCTGTATTTATAAAACCATATTTCTTCGGTAATATAAAGCAGGAATATTGCTGAATCTATTTCATTAAAGGGCAACTCCAGCCCACAAACTAAATTTTAGTATCCTGCAGGGAATTGCTATAAACCTTGACCTCACGAGGTTTATAGCACTCCTTGCAGTCCCCTAATGTACGTACCGGCCTTCAGTCCCCCGACATCTTCTGCTTAACTCGTGCCTTTTCCGAGCACGGATGTCAAGCAGGAGGGGCTAGACCGGCATCTGCCCCTGTGATTGGCTAAGGCATCGTGCCTTAAGTTAAGCAGAAGGTGTTGGGGGAACAAAGGCTGGTACATTAGGGGACTGCAGGGAGTGTTATAAACCTTGCAAGGTTGCGGTTTATATCAATTCCCTGCAGGATACTGAAATTTAGTTTGGGGGCTGGAGTGGCCCATTAAGTCAAATTTCATTCAATTTTCGGAATTTTCAGGAAAATTTAAGAATAGGACCCATAGAAGTCAATAGGGGAAAGAAAATCAAAAAGTTCTGAGTAAAATAAGGGTATAAAAAGCATGGTAACTAACAGTAGATGGCTCAAGCACATGAGAAATGATCATGGGAATACGTACATATCAGCAAAATATAAATTTGCAAGCTATTTTCCAGCATTCACATGTATATTGAAGGCTACTTTCGAAAGTAGACTTGGTAACCCTTGAAAGTAGATAACCCTTGAAAGTAAATTCGTTAACCCTTGAAAGTAGATAGCCCTCAAAAGTAGATTTGGTTACCCTCGAAAATAGAAAACCCTACAAAGTAAATAACCCTCAAAAGTACATTCGGTAACCCTCAAAACTAGATATCCCTAGAAAGTAAATTCTATAACTCTCGAAAGTAGATAAACCTTGAAAGTAGATATATCTGTTGTATTCAGTTAGATCAACTGGACTTAAAGGGTATCTCCACTGAAAAAAATGACATTGGCTATTATAGCAGTTTATAGGTAAAGTAAGTCATACCCGGAATCTTAGGTTACTCTGTTCCATATGTGCTCCGATCAGCTGCCTTTATACTTTACAGCTGCAAGATTCCTCTGCCTGACGTGCCCGCCTGCCTCCTATTTTGCTGACGCGCGCGCTCCCATTGGACATGCATACTAAGTCCCTTCCGTAGTCGGGACTAGCTGACCCCGCGTGTACTGCCGACAGCCAATGGGAACGTAGGCGTCATGTTCCCCTGGCAGCAAGAGATATCGTCACAAGCTTCTCCGGGAGGGAGAGGTAGGTGTGTGTGTGTGTGAGTGTGTGTGTGTTTTCCCCCCAGAAAGATGATGATACATACACAGACAGATATTGATAGATAGACAGATATGGACACAGAGATCGATAGACAGACAGACATATATGGATAGATAGATGGTATTGGCTTTTTGTTTCTTGCTCCAAGGAATAGCATCTCCAAGATCCCTCTGCAATACAGCTAATGACACTCCCAGCATCCCCTCTGAAATACACATTCTGTCTCCCAGGCCCCCCTGCAATACAGCTAGTGACAATCCCAGCATCCCCTCTGAAATACACCTTCTGTCTCCCAGGCCCCCCTGCAATACAGCTAATGACAATCCCAGCATCCCCTCTGAAGTACACCTTCTGTCTCCCTTACAAACACACACACCTCCCCCCCATTTGATTCCTATAAATTCTATTACTTTTGCAATTGTTAAATAAAGTCTCCTTACATAAAGCTGTGTGGATGAACCTTATAACTTCCCCCCTCTGTCTCTCCCTGCATTATCAGCTGTGAATAGATTATAGAGACAGGAAGGAAAGGCTTTGTTTACATCAGGCATCACTGGGGTCAAGTGGGTGTGGCAGAAATCATGAATATGCATGTGATGATGCACATTGACTGACAGCCTGCCCAGCACAGTAGCAGACACACCCCCAGGAGCTACACAGCTTCCAGAGGCTGCTGCGAAGGAACAGAGCTGATTTTTTGGGGGGGAAAGTAGGAGGGGGGTTGGGGGAAGGGGAACTTTCATATAGGAAAAAATAAAAACAAAACGTTTTTCCATCAGTGGAGATACCCTTTAAAGTTTAGTTCTTGAAGACGTTTCGCTAGTCATCCGACTGGCTTTCTCAATTCAGAATGACTTGTACAAGAATCTGTTGGCAATTGTGTACCCTGGAAAGTCCCAATTAGCATAACACAGCCAGGTGTTAGGGACCTTCTGAATGCAAGGTGTGATTACATTGTGGCTAAGAGGTGTTATAGAAATTGCTGTTCCTATAACACCTTATGGGTGTTATAGGAACTACCCAGGAACTGCCCATCTAACTGAATACAACAGATATACCATGACCTGGATGAATGAGAACCTTCACAAGCATCTTGAAAGTAGATAACCATTGAAAGTAGCATTGTATTTTGGAGGGTTACCAAAAATAATGAAAAAAGTTCTGAGATCCGAAAGTTCCTAATGGTTCAGATGAAACTGCAGAGTTCTGAGTCGGAACCATGTTCAAATTAGACCCAAATTCCATCCCTAGTATTTTTTGCAATTTAAACATTCAAGGGACAATTCTGTACATGTGGAAATAAGACCCCCAGTCGACACACAAAATAATGACAGCGAGTATGAAGTGCATAGGAATAAAATGTAAGTTAGGGAAATATGTTTTAACCTGAACTTTTCCTTAAAGTATTTATACTATCCTTAAGTGATGCCACTTTTTTTATGCTTAGTGTAGAAATTAGATCAAAACCATAAAATTTTATTTATTTAATACAATTGATTTTATTAATTTATTATTTATTTATGTTTATTTAATTTTTTTTCACTGAGACTGTTATTTCCACAGTCGATTAGAATGTAAAGTTTCTCTATGTCAAACATTATTTTAATCAAAGTGTTATTGCCCCCTATTAGTTCTGTACAAATGGCAATTTTAGCTAAGAAGAAAGCATTTAAATGTTGCTGTGTCATTAATGATGACAATGATAACAGAACTGTGCAACCCATTTAAATCTCAGAGACAAGATGACCTTTTATAAACAATTGCAATGTTTTTTAATTTCATAGAGGCATTGTCACCCCATTAGAAATAGTACCCAAAAAAGGGAGGTTATTAGGAATAATAAAGATCATTATATGGAGTGTTTTAAAGAGTAATAGAAAAAAATATTTATTTGTAAGGTGCCCAATCTGCAAACATAAAACCTTAAAGTGTAACTGTGGTCCAAAAATGACTTTAGGTAGATTGACAGGGATTCCTTTCCTGAGTATTGTGCAATTTACATAATTTTGAAGATATTTACTGTAGATTTTTATGTGTGATACGGTAGCAGCATCACCAGATCCCATGCACTTCCTGCTTCCTGCTCTTAAACCATGTGACAGTCACTGAAACGTTAAATTTACAGACCGAATACACTCCCTGCTGTGGGCTGTGCCATTTTGTTCTTTCCCTCCTCCTCTTAAGTCCTCTTTAGTCAGTGTAACTCAATCTCTTTCTGTTTTTTTCTGCTTTCTCCTGCACTGAGCATGTGCCAACCGCAGATTAGAGGGAGGAACTAGTATTCTGACTGCAGATTCAGAACCTCCCACCCCCTAACTTCTGTGATTTCTTCCTGTCTTTGGGCTTTTCAGCAGATAGAGAGGTGGTTGATGGCTCATTTTAAAGATAAAAATGCCTTTGGATACCACAGTTCTCCTTTGAAGATGGAAATCATTCTGAGAAGCTAAACTTGTAACAAAATAAGACAATCCATTGTGAATCATCAAGAAGTATGAAGATCCACAATGGTCTGATTAATATGTAGCTATGGTTTAGGTGGGTTCTGACCAAAACATTCTATGGGCCACTGTTTTGTTCCTTTCTAAATACTGACATTGTGTTTTTTGTTATTTTAACTGATCTATTAGAAAGTTCTCTTTTCTTAAAGGAGAACAGAAGATAAAATCTAAATAATCCGGATTGTGCATTTTTGGGAAAAGGCATCTATTGAATGGAGAATATATTTTCATATTTCATGCAAACATACACCAGAAAGAATCAATTATGTTTTGAAGAATGATCTTTTAGGCAGTAGGGATGGAATCCATATTTGATTCGGACCCAGTTCTGAAGTTCCATCGGAGCCATTCAGAAGTTTCAGATCTCGGAGCTTTCTGTATTTTCAGTGACCCTTTAAAATATGGAGCTACTTTAGAGGGTTACCAAGGCTAATTTTGAGGGTTACTGAACATAATAAGTTACTATGAAAACTCAGAAATAGCTTTTGTGTACAAGAAGTTTGTTTTCTTAATGTGCTGGAGTTTTCTAAGCTTTCCCCTGATCATTTCCCAAGTGCCTGAGCCATCTACTGTAAGTTACCATGCTTTTTCTAAAAAGTTGACGTTTTATCTATGATGACAGTTGGTTGGATGGTTTATTCTAGCACATCTATGTATCTATTGTCCAATCCCCAGATTAAATAGGGGATATCTATTTCCCATTTTATGCCATATGAGTGCCTCTAAAGACTTTTCTGTAGAGTCTAGTGGGTTTCTTTCTGGTTTGGGAGCTTCCCATCTGCAGTTTTATAGTAATAACTATCTTTTACCCACAGCACTGTCACAGATTAAGTGATTTTTGGCTTTAAGGGTTATTATGCTAAAACCTTTCTAGTAGTATTAATACAATAAAAGGTAAAGCATACATTATAAGTACACAGCATGATGAGTTATTTACATTAATAGTGGCCTGATCACTACTACAATTAATATTACTATTCAGCTGTGGTGTGGGAGGGGCTAAGAAGAGACAGACAAATTAAATGAAAACAGAGTGAGGATCAAACAAATGGTGAATTTCCCAATAAACAACCAGAATAGACTATGAGATAAGACAGCAGATTCATACCAGTTAAAATTACAGTGAAGCACATGAAGGGATGCACAGTAGAAAGTGATGAGTAAGGCAATACAGAAGATTCTTACCAGTAGATTAAAAAGAAAAATAATGCTCACATTGACTTCAATTGGGTTTGATTCACATTTTCGGTTAAGCAGAATTTTGACACATTCCATGAAACTGCCATTGGAATGAAATGGTTTAGTTTATCTCTAGTTATAAAGCTAGCTTTTAGAAAGCTGCAATCATCAGACTTAGTGATGTATTTTTCTCTGTACTGTTGTTATTATTATTATAACCTATAGTCCTGAGATGCTACATAGATTCTTGACATTGGGTATCCTCATAACCTTTATAGTTATATTCTTTACCTGATAAGAGGATACATTGTGTGATTTGTTTGCCTATGCCACATTATTACTATTAAAGCTCAATAACCAGTGTTTATTTCTGGTTTAGTTCTTTTACTTTGATAGATTCTTACCATGTGTACTGGAGTTATCAAGGAAATGTATACTCTTCTGGGGAAAACATGGCCTAGTTTCAGTTGTGTTGCCTTTCTTTGGATTATCTTATTGTTAATAGGTAAATAGGTATAGTAAGTAGGGCAAGCTAGATTTGCATACAGTATAGCTTGTAATATTGAGGAAAACTGATAATGACTGTTAAATTACACAACAGCAGAAAAGGAATCAGGTTCCTTAGGGGGTTGGTCATTATTGCTCTACAACATGGACCCTATGGATTGTACATTTATAGGCACTGATGGAGGCATCACGACAACCATTGATGTGACAGTTAAATAAAAATAACACTACAAGTAACATTGTACTTGAGTAATGTGGTCATTTAAACACATTTTGATAGACATTTACTGGCCTAAAGCTGACTACACACATTAGCGTTATAGGGCCGGTCCCGATTAGGACTCAACTCTGTCCATAATGGACATTGCTTAATGAATTATTTACAATGGGCATGACAACTAATAACAGAACGGAGCTTGTGAATTAAAGGAATTGTACATTGAAAAAATGACTTTGCTCATTTCAATCTATAAATAAATACATGTAAGCAGCACATACTTTAATGTGTGTGTGTGTTGCTGCATGACTTTAAAGGCATGTCCACCCTAAAAATAATTTTTAAATATATGGTAGATACCCCCTGCCCACTCCCAACCACCATGTTATTTCTTTAAAAAAATGATTAGAACCCGCGGCACACTGATCCGGCTCCCTGCTTGTCGAAACTTGAAAGCAGGGGCTGGACTGGCAGCCGTGTCTGTGATTGGCTGAGACGCAGTTAATGACAGACTCAGCTGCCATCAATGGAGAGTGCCGAGGGAACAAAGGGCTGTAAAAACAGTTCTGATTTTTTTTTTAAGACTTGGTGGTTAGGGTGGGAAGGGGGTATTGACCATATGTTAAAAGGATTTAACGCTAGTTGATGGCAAGCAATGGATGGCTCCAGATGGTGAAGGGGAGTGGAAAGGGCTCCTCTGTGCATGTCACACTAAGTCCTGGAGGCTGCACAAGATGCAGAAACATTTTGGCTCTTTACTTCCCTGGACTTTGAACAGACACTGCAGGAGAACCATAACACAGTAGGGCCAGTAGTGGCTTAAATAGTTTGGGGGGTGGGCATGCCCGTTAATCCAGCAAGAGTTTATGATAGTAAAGCACTTGATTGACAGCTGAAATGTACGGTACAATGTTTTAGACTGGATATCTAAAGAAATAGGGTCAACAAAAAAATGGTACAGTGATAGTTGGGAAGAATTATAGTTTTCAGTAATGTGCAATTAAAAAAATAAATTTCAGAGTCAGGAAGGAATTTTTTCCCCCTTCATAAATTTGGTGGGTTTTTTTTGCCTTCCTCTGGATCAACAGTTAGGCAGGAAATGAGGATATTGCTAGATGGGTTGGACTGGATGGACGTATGTCTTTATTCAACCTCAAATACTATACTATACTATACTATACTATACTATACTATACTAGTGTACATATCCTTTAAATAGTAAAGGATATCTTATCTTCAGTAAAGCTATATTGCTGCAAACACCGATTCATTGGCCGATATAATGGTGGTGCTGTTTCCATATTTCCAACAACTATGGCATTAAATTTACATTTACAGGTACCTGGAAACTCACATTAAAGGGCATGTCCACCCCCAAAACTATAATTTCCCCAACTACTGGTCCCACTGTGTAGTTTAGAAAAATCCTTACCTTACATCCCAGCTCCAAATGGTTCTCATGGTATCCCCCTCCAAATTACAAAAAAGGGGCTACCAGGAGGATAGCAGAGTCCATATAGGACTCTGCCTCCTGTCTCCCCGGGAGAAGTTAAGCATGCACACTGCAGGCCTCCCCCCCCCTCTCATTCCCGATTTGTTCTCCCTCCCGCTTTATATCTCTCCAAACCCTTTATATATCTTATAGGTATTGGTCTCCCAGCCCCAAACGCAATAATCTTTTTTGCAGAAACTCCCCCTATAGTTACTTACTTTCGATCTCTCTCCTCCGCCATTCTAAGCAGCCGGCAGCCACGTCCGTGATTGGCTGCCTCTCAGCCAATAACAGAAGCGGCTGCTGATCCCGCCCTCTGCTTGCAGTTTTATGCAAGCAGAGGGCCGGGCAGTGCGGCGGAGGAAATAGGTAAGGTAAGTAACTATCGGGGGAGTTTCTGGATATAAGATTATTGCATTTGGGGCTGGGGGACCAATACCTATAAGATATCAAAAGTTGTTGGAAAGGGTGGACATGCCCTTTAACAAAATCACCTCTGGTGTAACACCTCCATACACCTCCTGCTCATTACTTTTAAAAAGCAAGTCCTTTAAAATAACTCGACAAGATCTCTCATAAAATAGTAATGAATACTTTAATCTCATTCTAAGTCTATAATGAAATCATCTTATATTCTATTATTAGAATGGCATTCACTTCCACCAGTAACTTCCTGGACTATATAGAGTCTAAGTAGGTTAGAAATTATGGTCTGGATATGAAAGGACTTTGGACCATTTTTACATTGAATATGCTGTAATGTTTATAATAATCCACCCACTGTATTGCATGCCACTGCAATTCATGTACTTCTAAAACTGGGTTAATTGTACGTATACTGCAGAGGGAAATACATTTATATTTGCCTTCTTAAAGCTCTTTGATTTTCCATTTTTGGCAATAAATTCCTTCTTTACAGCCTTCCTACTGTATACTACGTCCTCTTTTCTTACATTGAGTGCTATTTTATGTTTTGCACTTACTATCATTTTCTAAGGGAATAAATTATTAATAATAATAATATTTCAAATACTAAATTATACAATTTCAGGATTATTAAAGAAGAGGTGCACTAATGTGCCTGCACTCTAATCTGCAGCAATTAATCAGATAATGTGTCTTTACTGGTCTACTATAGCCAGGTGTTCTTCCAATCGGAAATCAGAAGAACCGCTCGAAGCCCCCACATTGAGGCTCCGGTCTTTTCTTGGATTTCCACTTGAAATCTGCAGAGAGATAGGAACTATAGTAGGGGTAGGTGGGAAATTGTCTGCTATCTGCTTTTTGCTTTCATGATGTGTGTTGTATTTGTTAAAGGAGAAGTTAAGGCTAACCTTAACCTTAAAGCGCTAACCTTCCTCAGGTCCTCTCTGCAGCCTGTGTCTTCTTAAATCCCCCACAAAGCTTCCAGTTGTCATAAGAAGGATATAATGTAACCACAACAGCTGGCAACTGATTGGCCTAATTTATCATGCACCAGACTTGCAGCTAATTAGCATAGTCTAATTATCATAGTCTAGCACACAGCAAATGAACAATCAGAAACTTCAGGGAGGACTAAATAATATTTTTACACAAACCAGGGAAATATAAATATTTATATATAAATAAAAATAGACTTTTAAAATTCTTAAGGATCGACTTTTAATATTTTATCAAGGATTTTGTATTAACACATAACTGCACTTTAACAGGATTTGTGTCACTGGATTAAGCCACATCCCACATAGAGGTGGGAGGAGTTTTGGTCCATTTAAAGGGAAGAGGGGAGTTGTTATACCTGATGAAGGAAGGGTACAATGTGATCCTCGAAACGTTGGGTGTGTTGTTCATCTAAATAAATATAAGTAGAGTTTACCTCTCATTCCTCTTGCTAGGACTAAACAATATCCAGACTGCAGAGAGTGGTGGGAGTTATTTAGCATTAGTCCAAAGAAAGGTTAGTGCTCTAAAATAAAAATCAGCCTTAGGTTTTCCTTTAATCAATGGATATCTGTTGTTGTGTATTTTTATAGCAATATATCTCACCTTAAGGAATACTGTTTTCCATCATTTTTACGTCTGCTACCAGATGCAAAAAGCGTCTTTACTGCTAAATGAGGTGGTAATTGCTTTTACAGCCAATATCAAACTACTTTTCTCTTGTTATACCTACCTTTCCCTAGTCAATATCTAGGTAAAGCAGTAAATAGATTTATTTCCCCATGGTAAGAACTTTGCATTTATGGACGGATCTCACACACATCGAATTAACTTTCCTGCTGTCTTACATTCTTTTGATACAAACCTATTTTCAACTGCATGACATCATAGCACAGATAGGGTCATGGGTTTATGTGCCTGTCATTGGATGGCTTATTTGCATTTATATTAATAAAAAGCTCTAAAAGGCCAGGACACATTTTTGCCTATTGACTGTCAATATGGAGGTTAACTGAAATACTGTAACTGCTTGTCTTATCAAAAACAGAAATTCTTGATGAAAATCTTCCGAGCCAGACTTCCAATTTAATTTTTAATTTCTTTACGTTTCACTTCTTTAAAAAAAAAAAAGGGTCCGGTATAAGATAAACAAAATGACCTACAAACTGCATGTTCTGCGGATGATCATTAAAGAAAGATTAAAAAGTCCTCGTCTTTGAAAATGATCTTTAGGGCAGATTCATCTTGACTAATAATCTTTGCAGGTCAGCAAATCAAAATGAATCAGGATATCAGACCACGGCACGAATCATGTGATCCTAAAGTCAATCATTTTATTTGGCGTTCAAATGGAAAGAACCCTGAATAAAAAAAAGATATGTTTTATTACGCTTTGTAATTAGAATTTATAACGATTGACCATTAATCCATTTCACTTTTTACAAAACTCTATTATAGAGGTTTGCGGTTCATTCAACACAAGAGAAAGTTGCAAAATATTTTACTCCGGTAGTGAAGCCATCTGATGTCGCTCGGCAATTCAACATAAACATTTGTTACCCAGAACCCTAATGGCATTTACATATAAAAGGAGGGTTTGTGTATAGTGGCAGGGTTGGACATTAGGGTGCAGAAATCGGATCTAATGATTGCACTGTAATGGTCACTGGGCTAACTACCAGGTTATTATGAAGTCAGCCTATCTGACCACCTATTCGTACTATTGTAATATGGGAATTCATGGTGATAATTGGCTTTCCAATGACTTTGCAAATGTGATAATTTGGTGGCAAACTGAACTGCCATCCATAGCCATCAAAGTCTATTAGATACACAGACACAAGTTCCTCAAACGTTACTGGTAGAAGGAGAATATTTCCAGATTAGCATTGCGATTGCTTAAACAAACCAAAAACTATAGGGGCATAATTATAAATTGTGGTATCAAACCTTTCCGATATTGCATTTTTATACCGGTTGGTTATGACACATTACTGTTGGTCATTTTTTTTACACCCACGGTCGTACATTTCCAACCATGGCCATGCAGTACCACCCGGTCCTTATGGACCAGTGCAAAAGAAGGAGGCATTGTAAACTACCAATTGTTATCATGAGAATGACGGAATATAGTGCTTTTATGAATAGAGCCCATAGACTAAAGGGTGGGTTTCCTTCGGGCACTCTTTCCCCCAAAATCATAAAGACCTACTGAAAGGTTGTATGTGTCAAATAAATGTGCTTAGATTGTAAGCTCTCCAGGGCAGGGCCTGATGTAATTGTAAAGCGCTACTGAAGATGTTGGTGCTATATAAATCCTCCATAATAATAATAAATGATCTAGTTCAGGAGAAACATACGGTACAAAGTATGTTTCTATGCAGGTACTGGGATTACCCACTCTCATCTCTATGATTGACAGATTAGTTTAGAAACACAAATATTACTGTATGTTCATTTTCATTGTGAAATCTGCAAGGTGAGAAGAGATTATTCCTCAGACTTCCCTACAAAACCTGAAACGGCTTCTGATTTTCAGGCAATATGCTCAGCCTTGACGTTTCCAAGTCAACTTTTTGTGTTCACTTAGGGAGATGTAATATTGCTTAGCTATGCTACTTAACTGATCACACTACTACACTGACCACAGTTATCATTCAAAGCACGTTAAATTTCAACATAGTAGCCCAGTCCAATGGGAAGGTGCACTATGCAATGGAAAGGTGCAGTATGCAATGGAAAGGTGCAGTATGCAAGAAGTATGTTTTCAGAATGGTCACATTGCAGGCTAAAGGAAGAAGACAGAAGTGGAGTATCAAGGGAGACTTTAGTTAAGTTAAACAGGTGATTGGAAGAATACCCAGTAGTTAGTGCTTGGTGGTTTAGGTCCTCACCCTGAGTACTACCAATTGGAGGGAGAAGAGTAGAGACATTCGAAACTGTTGAGTTTTGGAAATTTCGAAAGTTCGATTTTCAATTTTTGAAAATTATCTACTTTCGATTTTTGATTCTCGAAATTCGTCTATTTTCGATTTCCAAAAATCATCTACTTTTCGATCTCCGAAAATCATCTTTTTTGTTTTTCGATAATTATCTACTTTCGATTTTCAATAATTATGTACTTTCGAATTTTAATCGAAAATTCGAAAAAAAGATTTCCGAAACTTTCGCCCTGGACTTCGAAACCCTCAGGTTCGATTAGAAACTGAGTTCTAATCGAACCCACATTACATCTCTAGAGAAGAGGAGCAAGAAAGTTAGTAGAATTCTCCTTTAATATTTTCTATGCAATGTATAGAGCTGGTTATTTCTGGCACTGTACTATATATAGGGCAGTGGTGGTGAGCCTGTGGCATGAGTACCAGTGGTGGGAGCCCTATCTGTGGGCACTCATGCATAGAAGAATTCACCCAAGTTTGTTACCAGAAAGCCAGAGAAACACATCTCAGTCTGTTCCCCTTTCTACAATACAGAACTTGAGAAAGTGTAGCAGTTGTCTGTAGCAGACAGAGGTCATATGAACATTAATCTGTCTCCCTCCCTCTCTCTCAGCTTCTGTACATTCCAGCACCCAAGGAAGGAGAGAGGGTAGTGTGAGACGCTGCTGCACATGAGCTCTCTACCCCTCTGTGTTCCGTGGCTGCCACAGCATGCTAAGGAGGTGTTAAATATCAAAGCACTCAGTTTAATGTATGTACTGCTGTCTCTATCAGCTCTGTATTGTTTGAAGGGAACTGGGTGTGTTCTTATTGCCTGAATAAATTACTGCTGCTATCCACTAAGGCTGGGTACACACCAGTAGATATTTTCGACCGACCAATAGTGCCGTGGATCGGTCAGTAGGCTGGAAATATCTGATGGTGTGGGGTGACCATACTCGACCAAGCTCAGTCACCTGAACGGACGATGGGGTCCATTGGTAAATCACAGGCATACACTGTCCGCCGTGGCCACTATTGCCGCAACCAACAGCCATTTGTCCCAGCCAGGCGCTCGCTCACAACCAACGCTTGGTCGTGACAAATAATAGCCCTGTGTGTACCCAGCCTAAGTTTCATATGGTCTGATAATATAAGGGTTAATGGTCACTCTTTTGGATCTCAAACTCCTGTGTATAATTGATTCTATCTACTGTATCGGTCTGTGTCTATCTGTCTATCTGCTTGGGTTGTTTTTTCTCTGTGTCTATAGTAATTCAATAAAAGTTCTTAGGGGCTATTGTACCGAGAGTCGCTATTGCTCTCTATTGCCCCCTTTAGGCAATGCACCGATCTGATAGTGGCTCTGAGTGCATTGCAAATGGAGTTTTCCTTTTGCAAATCTTTAACAGCAGCTATCTGCTGGCGTTAGAGATTACGTCTTAAAAACCCGTTAACAACTAGGTACATTGAATGCAGCAGTTGCGCGACACAAAATTTGCGGCGCAACTGACGTTATTTGTTTCTTAAAGTCCTGTTAACGCTTAGTACATTTGTTAACGTGACTTTAAAGGGGAAGTTCAGTGCAAATACATATGCTTTTCAGAAAAAAGAGCAGTATTTTCCCATCCTAATGACCATAACCTGCCCATTCAGCATTTTGTCTGTGTATAAATAAATGCAACCGAAATACTGACTTCCTGTTTGCAGGACCCCTAGTAGAGACCGTTATGGTTTTGCCCTTGACCCAGCGCCTGGGTTGATTCAGTTGCTCAGTAGAGATCTGAGCATCTTTGACCCATCCAACAGCCAATCAGTAGAAATTACTGTTAGGAACATTCCAAGGATGTGGTGCATTCTGGGAAGAAGGACCGTTAGAACCTGAAATGTCAGCTCACTAATGTCAACAGCAGGGAACAGCAAAGGGTATGAAATCAACTGATTTTTCAAAATAGGAGAGAATATGTAGAATAACTAAGAAGGCATTACACAAACTAACAATTTAACAAATATTGATAATTTCCACTGAACTGTCCCTTTAAGACACAAATAGCCGATAACGGCTCTCGGTACATAGCCCTGCTTATTGTTTAAAATGGTGCTAATTTTGCCTCAACCAATCAGATCTTATTTAAAGGGTATGTCCACCCTTGAAATCATTTTTTTATGTCATTCCCCCTGTCCCCCCAGCCCCAACAGCTCTATTTATTTTATTAGAAAATGCCCCAATGCAAGCATTGGGGCATTTGTTTATTAGAAAATGCAAGCAGAGGGGCGGGACCGGCAATCGTGTCTGTGATTGGCTGAGCAGCAGCCAATCACAGACGCGGCTGCCGGGAGTTCATTGCGGCGGAGGAAAGAGGGGAGGTAAGTAAAGTTTGGGGCACTTTCTAATAAAATAAATGGAGCGATTGGGGCTGGGGGGACAGGGGGAATGTTACATATAAAGGGATTTACACTAGGGGGAGGGAATCCTAATCGGGAGGGAGAGGCAGGGGGAGGGAGGGGGAGAAGGGCTGCAGTACGCATGCCAAACTTCTCCCGGTGGTCAGGTAGGAGACAGAGTCCTATATGGACTCTGCTATCCTCCTGGTGGGCAGTTTTTGGGACTTTGGGGGGGGACTACAGGAGAACCAGATGGAGCTGGATGTGAGGTAAGGATTAAACTACACTACACAATGGGGCCAGTAGTGGGGGGGATTATAGTTTTGGGGGTGGACATGCCCTTTAACATTTAAAAGCTAACATCTGATTGTTTGGGGAAAAATTATCACCTTTTATAACAATGAGAACTTTTATTGAATAACCCTATAAATAACTAATCAAATACTCTAATGAAAAATCCACAATAAAAAAAAACTTGCTTAAATGATTTCAAAACTATTTAATCAAATTGCAAGTGAACTATTTTATTCATCTGGTAAAAAGTAGATCCAGACGGTTTATTCAATCTATAACACTATAAGGAAAGGAGGAATAATCAATGTTTGTTAGATTAACAAAGGTACAAGTGAATCCTTTAAGGTAAAAAAATAAAAAGTTATGCATAGAGCCAATCACGTGCTGCACACAGGGGCACATCAATAATCCTCTGCTACTACCAGGCTTGCAAGTAGGTAACCCCAGGACATCCCCATTATTGCATTTAGCTTTTATCTACTTTATAAAATCAATAAGAGATAACAACTCCTCTAGATCCAATTTTAAAAAGGTAAGAAAAGAATTATCCAATGTAGGTCAGACTGCGACAGTAGAGAACCTTATTTATTTTATAATTGTTAGCAATGATCCATTTCACCCTGGGCAGCTTCTTGTTTCTCTCTTTAAAGGGCATCTATAGTGAAATTTATACATGGCTCCAATACAGACATAATAAAAGGTTAGTGTATTCTGCCTTATTCCTACCTTCCTCTGTGGATCCATGTTTGCACATGGCCTGTGAACCAAGCCACTCATGTGCATTAATCCTCCTACACTTCACTCTTTTTTAAACAAAATAAAAAAAAAACTCGGTATGTAAGCCTGTAGAGAGAAAATATCTCTGTTGTTTGGGAGACACTTGCTACATAAGGAGTGGGAGGGGGTGAGTTAGGAGAGACCAAGTCCTTCCTTATCACAGCAGCCCGATCTCCCTTTGACAGGCAATAAATTGGTAAAAGCTGCTTCATTCTCCTTCCCTTTACTTCTGTTTTTAACCCAGTATTTGCCAAGCATTTTAGTGTGCAGGAGTCATTGGGGACTTGCTGTAAAACCTGTGTAAGCCTGCACACTACACCGGCATGCTGTTAGGGGATTTGATTGACAGCTCAAGCAGGGGTGGTGTATTGAAATCTTGATTTCTTTTAACTTATATATATCGGGACAGAGGAGGAAATAAAGCTACTCTGGGGGGGGTTGGGGGGAATTATAGAACACATAGAAAGAAAGGAAAAAAATTACATATTCCCACTATAGATGCCCTTTAAGACCATGTAGAAAGAATAAGGTATGCACAACCCTGATAACACATCTAACAGCAGTCTGTATGGGAGTGGGGCTTGTGGGTTGTAATGGTTGAACATGATTGGGCTTGGTGACCCACTGATGCATCAACTATTGTAAATGAAAACAGTGAGGATTTAAACATGGTTTAATATCAAACAGCATATAGTGTGACTCTAAGTATTCCATCCATAGGCCTGCATGTTAAAGGGGTTTTAAAGGGTGTGTGCAATGAGAAATTATTTTTTTTGAAACTGCCCATTATTTAGGGGCATAGTGATTGGCCTGGAGCCAAAGGGGACCCTGCAGGCATTTCCACCCTCCTCAGAAAAAATTGGCATCACGTAGTTCAGCCCCACAAACCTCATTTTCGTTTTAATAAAACCTTTCAAAAATGCTCCCATGCTCAGATATTCTAGATATTCAATCACAGCCATGATGGTGACGTTATGGCAAATGCCTGGTGGTGCATGCTTGGAAAGTGTGGCTGTGCCAGCGAGGGATCGGGGTTTTGGAAGTAGAATATCTGAGCCTGGCAGCATCTTTGTAAGTGTTACGTAAAACGAAAATGGGATTTGTGGGGCTGAACTACATTCAGTAAAATTTTTCTTAGGGGGTTGGACACGCCCTTTCAGTTTGGCCGGAATGGGTTGAACTGCACATGTGATTTCTAGCTACGCCCCTGCCGTTATTTAAAACTCTGATTCTTCCAACCACCATTTTTTTTTATTAATCTGACAACTATCTCTTTAGATATCCAGTTTGAAGCATCTTACATTTCAGTTGTCAATCAAGTGCCTTATTGTCATAAACATTTCTGCTGGGGGCAGTTTTACTGGAACTGGAGGAGTGACAGTTTGTATTTGTGAATTGCATGGTTGGAGTTTCCCACTGGTGCCTCATAATGATTACTGAATATGCTTGCTCTTATAAACAGTCTGGGCTGATAAATGGGGTGTTAATTAAGAGAGGGAGGAGGATACTGAGCCTGATCCAAACAAGTACTGGATTGAAGATATGCAGCAACATACATGTATTTATTCATAGATTGAGTAAACACACCTTTTAAGGCTTAGGGGGGACTACAGGAGAACCAGATGGAGCTGGGATGTGAGGTAAGGATTAAGCTACACTACATGATGGGGCCAGTAGTAATTCCTTTTTGTGAGCTGAGATTGACCTTCAAACCTAATTTTTAGGGGAAAAAATAGCTTTTGCTTATTTCAAAGAAAGTCATATTTAAATAAAGATAATTTTTTTCCTAATAAATGGAAGAACTTTTTCAATAGGATATTTTTAAAAATAGCAAAACCATGCGCTCTGATGGATACCGTAATCATTTATTTTAATTGAATAAACCAAAGAAAGCAAGATACTCTTGAAGAAATAAAAAGTTATATTGTGGAGGATACACCTGAGTTCTGTAAATGTTTTTGCGTTCCTACAAAATAAAAAGAAAATATTCTTCATAAAAGGACCCAAACATTAAAGGAGAAGTTCAGTGCAAATACACACCATTATAATGACCGTAACCTGCCTATTCAGCGTTTTGTCTGTGTATAAATAAATGCTTCAGCTTCCATCATTGCAATTTATTTTTCAGTGCAACTAACCACGTGGCCTTTTAAAGCTTGGGCAAAAGCTGTGAGCTCTGGCAAAAAAAATGGTCTAAAATTATTTGTTGTGCAGAATCTTTCATTAGATTATTTTAGCCTGATTATCCAAAATATTGGGCTGGGTGTTGATTAGCCAAAATATCAAGGGGAGATAAGGAGCAATAACGTTTCTCTGTAAGTTTACCTAATAGATTAGAAACATTTGCTGTATTTTTGGTTATAGGGTAATAATGATCCTGCTTTGCTATTGTCTTGCAGATAAAACTAGAAAGGGAAAGTTTAAGTATAAACTTTGAATTTGGCTTGAAAGACTGCATTTTGGAAGGGAATTTGTGTGTTTGTGCTGCAGATTTTAAAACTCAATAATGTCAATGATGAGGACATTGTTGTTTTTTACTTTTTTGTGTTTACAACCATAAAACTATCTTTTATTGAGAATAAATCTAAATTAGTTTTTTTTACTTTAGTTACCTTTTAAGTATGGCTGCCACAGTAATGGATAAGTAGATTAGTAGGTGTGTGTACCTGGGTCTGGTTGAGGGGGTATGTCGTTTTTGTGTTTATAACCATAAAACTATCTTTTTTTGAGGATAAATCTAAATTAGTTTTTTTGACTTTAGTTACCCTTTAAATATGGCTTCCATGGGAATAGAAAGGTAGGTCAGTAGGTGGGTGTACCTGGGTCTGTGTGGGGGGTTGGGGGTATCACCATTTGTATTTATGACCATGAAAAAAAACTGTTTTGAAATATCCACATTTGAGGATTGTTACCATTATAGTCTATGGGAAAAATGTCTGGAAATTCGCCAATAACGCCGTAACGCTTCCGCGGATTCCTTAGCTAGAAGATGGCACACTTCTCCTATATGCCCCGCACGTCTGTACCGAATTTCATGTCTCTAGCTCAAAAACTGTGGGAGGAGATACGGTCCAAAAAAGTTGAAGAAAAAGAAGAAGAAGAAATAATAGAAAGAACAGTAATTTGGCTTTTTCAAGCCAAATTAATATTGTATTAAAATTGGTTTGTTCATCTTTCTGTTGACTAGAAATTAACAAAACTGTTGAGTTTCCTTCTGACCATGCTTCAACTTATTGAAGTTCCATAAAAACGGGCTCAAACCCAATTTTATTAATAGTAGAATGAAGATTTTTGAACACGGAGCATTAAATTTTGAGTTTAGAAAATCTAGAACATTCCATGGATTTTCGATAATAGCATTTCCGAATGGAATCCAGGTTCGTTTGGGACTTCGTTGGGACTCCACACTACTGTTGACTAAAATGATTGACTGATAGAGTGCCCGGTGTAGGAATCCCTAGGTGTACAATGAAATCACTATTGAGGGCTAGGCCACACTGCTACGTTTTTTGTTTGCGTTTGCGGTTTTTTCAAATCATTGAAAATGCGGCAACGCACCGAAAATGCGCGTTTTATGGTGCTTTGCGATTTGCGTTCCGCGTTTTAAATCGCAATCGCATGCGTTTTTCTATACTTAATGAAAAAACGCATGCAATTCCGTGTGTGTTTGCGTTGCAGTGTGGCCATGCTCTTAGGCTGAAAAATCTATTGTGTTCACATTATATTCATAAAACAAAAATAAACATAAACTGAGATACTTCCTGAAACGTTGCACTTTTGCAATTTTGTCTTGCACTATGGGTGAATAATTGTTATTTTTGTTTGTTTTATGTATCATTTTTTTGTCTGGGAGCAGTACAGCCAACACTGGGATACTCCAAATACAGAGGGAGTTTTAAAACAGCCCATTTGTGACATTCACAATATATTTATAGCCTTATGCCAAGGATAGCTAACAAAGCCCACAAGAGCTGTGACACATTCACGATTCATCCTGAAACTATTATAAAGAAATAAATGTGTATTTCACTTTTTGAACAAAAATAAATATAAATGTTTAATTTAAATTCACTAACTCCTCACCTAATTATTGTTGCTGCCGGTTTCCTAAACCATTCTATTTTAAAGGCTATGTCCACCCTAAAATGTAAAAATTTATATGTTGTTCCCCCTCGTCCCCCAGCCCCAACCGCATAATTTTTAATTTCAGAAAGCCCCCCAAACTCTACTTACCTCCCCTCTTTCCTTCGCTGCACTCCCGGCCCTCTGCTTGCGAGGAAATGCAAGCAGAGGGGCGGGACCGGCAGCCGCGTCTGTGATTGGCTGAGCGGCAGCCAATCACGGACGCGGCTGCCGGCAGCTCACTTCCGCGTTAGGAAAGCGGAGAGGTAAGTAAAACATTGGGGAGCTTTCTAAAAATAAAAAGTATGCGGTTGGGGCTGGGGGAGGGATGGGGAAGGCTGTGTTAAAGGGGTTAAACGCTAGGGGGAGGGATAGCAGAACGGGAGGGAGAGGGAGGGAGAGGGAGGGGGGAGGAAGCTGCAGTACGCATGGCAGTGATCTCCGGGAGGCCAGGTAGCAGGCAGTGTCCTATATGGACCTGCTAGCCTCCTGGTGGTCAGTTTTGGGACTTTGGGGGGGGACTACAGGAGAACCTATGGAGCTGGGGTGATGAGGTAAGAATTAAACTACACTACATGATGGGGCCAGTAGTTGGGGCGGATTATAGTTTTGGGGGTGTACATGCCCTTTAAAAATATTTTTTTTAATAAAAAGGATTTCTAGTTCTGTTTGGTAAGATTTCCTGCAAACCTTCTTTTCAATCTTCATTTATGGATCTTTTATTAGTAACCTACTTGTAGCTGCATATTTTTACTTTTTAGACAATTAAGGAGGCAATACAATAAAAGACAATATCACCCTAATCATTTTATGATTTGGGTGATATTATCTAATGCAAGCTATCTTTGCAATATAAAAATTTGTGCTACTATTTAATGTCTATTACATTAGGGCGTTAAATGTATTCTGCTATTTTTTTGCACAATGTAGGTAGTTGCAAATATTTTATTTTCTCTTTTAGGCCCTTGAAGAAGCTCAGAAGGCAATACAACAACTGTTCGGCAAAATCAAAGACATCAAGGACAAAGCAGAAAAATCTGAACAAATGGTATTATTCTAAACAAAAAATCATGCTTAATGATATATGCTTTATTCCTTTAAATGCTTTATATAATAGGTTGTAACTAAGTCAAAGTTAAAAACCCTGTTTAGGCAAACGTTTCCATGCAATACATATAATTTATATGACATTGTTTTAAAGAAACAATTTTACTTTATACTGTAGTTACTGTATACTGTAGATTTTGTTCAGTTTATACATTAAAAGGCAACAGTGAACTAGTCATTAATATCATTTTCTGGGATTTTTCTAAGGTAAAAGAAATCACACGTGATATCAAGCAGTTGGATCACGCAAAGCGCCATTTAACTACTTCAATTACAACACTAAACCACCTTCACATGTTGGCTGGAGGAGTAGATTCACTGGAGTAAGTACTTGTTACAGTTTTACAGTGCTAATAATGGAAATAGTTTTAAAGTGGTATTCTAATTTTTTTTTAGGAAATTAATTCTCTAAATGTGAGAGTTCTGTTTGTATCTATATTTAAAAAAATAAAGGTTTATATGGAATCACTCACTAGTGAATAAACAAAAAAAAATATATTGCAACTGAAATAATTCATGTTATTTAAAGTTATGAAGCCTATTCCTGAATATTTTTCTGTCGTCAATGTTAAAAGGGAACTGTGGTCTCCAAAAAAGTTGAGTTTAAATTAAATGCCAGTTTCCTACCTTTAAAACGAGCCATCAACCACCTCTCTACGTGCTCCACAGCCCAAGATATAAAGAAATGACTGACCAGAAAGTTAATGGGTGGGAGGCTGAGGTGACATTCCTAAGGCGTTTCCATGCACAGTTCCGCCGGCGAGCATAGCCTCAGACTCCCTCAGTGTGTGAGGGAGACAGGAAGTCCCTCCTCCTCTCTGCTGTGTGAAGTCCTGACAGAGAAGGTAAGGGAATCTACAGCTCTTCTTTCCCAATATGTGAAAACAGCCTTTTCAGGCTGAGTTCTCACTCTGCCTGAAAAGGCCGTTTCCACAGAGTTTTCTGTGGGGGGGGGGTCTGAGTGGCCCTCGGCACCCGCGGGGGTTATGCACCCGTGATTGGGTGGGGCTTGTGCACCTGTGAGTGGGTGGGGTTATGCATCCACGAGTGGGCGGTTCCACATGGGGCTGTAAGAGAATGGGCCAAGGGGTGCCTGCAACTGGAGGGACCATGGGGTCCATGAGTGGGAGGAACCAGGGGGGCTGCAAAGGGGAGGAGGAGACAGGGCAGATTGACTTACATGGTTTCAGAGCAGGAAGTGCAGGGGACCTGGTAATGCTGCTGCCATATCACACACAAAAATGTAAATATCTTCAAAACTATGCAAAATAAACAATGAAAATAAATTGCAAAAATTCTCAGGATTACTGATTACTTTGTGTCCAGTGTTACATAACGCCAGTCACTAAGTATTATCTGGCCGTGAACATCGCAAGGTAAGAAACTGCCTCCTAGCCTGAAGTTACTATCGCTTCACTGTTTGGGTCGGATGAAACTCCAAATCAATTTAAAGTTGGGCAAGTGTATGAGGACATTAGCCTTCATATGTGTTAGAATTTTTATTTGTTAACTTAACATATTGGAGATGCAAGCTTTTAAAACACTAAAGGCATTGTATCATGCCTGTAGGAGAAACACAAAGCATTTCTAAAGCTTGCATCTTCATTGTATTAATTTATTAATGCTTGGAATCTATCCAACAAATATTAAGTATATAAACAATATTTATTTATTTATTTTTATCTCGAGGGCTATGACGAGGAAGAGGCAGTATGGGGAAGTAGCCAACCTCCTACAGGGAGTGGTGAATGTATTGGAGCATTTCCAGAAATACATGGGAATTCCTCAGATTCGTCAACTTTCTGAAAGGTAAACATGGAGTTAACTTTAGGTAGCTGTAGAGATGTAATATTTTAATAAATTCTTGTATTCTACTTTATTCAGGAGAAATCTTGGTAAAGCATTTGTTGCATAAACTCAGAGACAATACTGGATTCCAACAGGGTTATTCAATAAAAGTTCTTATTGTTTAAAATGGTGCTAATTTTGCCCCAACCAATCAGATGTTAGCTTTCAAATGTTAAATAGAATCTGATTGGTTGGGGCAAAATTAGCACCATTTTAAACAATAAGAACCTTTATTGAATAACCCTGCAAAGAGTCTTTGCTCAAGTAGCATTGTATGGTCGATTACTATGTTGCATAATTTTCAGAAAGAAGTTAGCTCTAAAGCTAGGTACACACAGTACCGATAAAGCCCCGATAACATCGGATCCGACAGTATTTTGTGGCTTTATTGGTACTGTGTGTACCTAGCTTTCCCAAAGGTTTGGGTCGGCCGAGCGCTCGTTGGGGAAAGAGGGAAAATTTCCCTTGGCCACGGTAGACTCCCAACAGAGGAGTCAGCCGAGGGAAAAACACAGTCCCGAACGTATGATGCCATGCTCCGACCTATTGTTGAGGGATCAGCACCAGAGAAATGTTTCTCCTTGTGCTGCTCCTCCTAGCGGCACTACTGAATGAGCATGTAAAAATACATGTATGGATTTACATATTTTTTTGCCTTAAAGTTCCTTTCAGCATATTGTTATGAATTTTTTTTATGCTCAATGTTTTTTATTGAAGTTTTGTTGTTATATTTACAAATATTAAAATTATCTTAACAATGAATATACTTTTTCTAAATGGTGCATACTTATTTATCATTTTTGTCATGTTCACGAGGTGGTTCATGACCTTTATTCCTACTTTGGAGTTTTAGGAAGAGTAGGTAAATAAGGGAAGAGAAAATCAAAGGAGAAAGAAAAAAAGAAAGAAAATGAAAGGGTAAAGTAAGAAAGAGAAGTAAGAGTAAGTGAAAGAAGGATTGCTCCTATTTTATCTGCTGGTTTATATAAATGCAACTTTTTTATCAGTTAAATCATCATATGCATTTAGTCTGTCCAGGGAAACCAGAACTTATAAAATGTAAGAAGCTCATCTCGTAGTATTCTGTTAAATGCTTATTTCTATAAATAAACCATTTTAACATGTTAAAAGATGGGCATGGAACCTTCCAATGTGCTGCAATGGTGAGTCTTACTACTGTACATATATGTCTGATGAAGACCTGAGAATTCCAAGGAAGGTCTTTCATTGGAAGCTCAAATAGTGCTTTCCATGGATTCAGGGCTATGTTTATAGACAGTATTTTTGATAACCAGGACATGCATTGTTGTTGTTGTTGTGTTATTTGGGGACATATCCACCAACAGTGAAGGCTATCAGCTTTCATTCCACATTGTCTAAAACATATAGGTGGGAATTGTGTTAAAGGGCATGTCCACCCCCAAAACTATAATCCCCCCAACTACTGGCCCCACCATGTAGTGTAGTTTAATCCTTACCTCACATCCCAACTCCATCTGGTTCTCCTGTAGTCCCCCCCCAAAGTTCCTAAAACTGCCCACCAGGAGGCTAGCAGGTCCATATAGGACACTGCCTGCTACCTGGCCTCCCGGAGATTCCTGCCATGCGTGCTGCAGCCCTTCTCCCCCCTCCCTCCCCCTCCCTCTCCCTCCCTCTCTACTATCCCTCCCCCTAGCATTAAACCCCCTTAATATTCTGCTACCCCATGTCCCCCAGCCCCAACCGCATGTTTGTTTTTTTTAAAAAGCTCCCCAAACTCTTACTTACCTCTCCGCTTTCCTCCGCTGCACTGAATGACCGGCAGCCGCGTCCGTGATTGGCTGCCGCTCAGCCAATCACAGACGCGACTGCCGGTCCCGCCCCTCTGCTTGCATTCTCGCAAGCAGAGGGCCGGCAGTGCGGCGGAGGATCGAGGGGAGGTAAGTAAGAGTTTGGGGGGCTTTTTAAAAAAACAAAACATGCGGTTGGGGCTGGGGGACATGGGGGAGCATGATATTAAATTTTTATTTTAGGGGTGGACATAGCCTTTAACATCTTATTCAAATGTTTAGGGGTTATATACCATTCGTATGGAATTATGAAGCTTTTTTTCTTTGATAATTAAATTGTTAGAGCATTTAAATGAGTTTTCCATAACTAAAAACCAGAAATTATTTTATATACGAAACCTAAGTTTGTTTTTTAGAATTCAGCTTCATGTTTAATGGAGTATCTGACCTCTGTTTAATAATAGGCACTGAGATAGGGTGTAGTAAACTGTCAGATAAGTCTTAGGCATCTTTTTTTCCCCTTTGCTTTTTCACCATGACAAAGGAACCTGATAACTAGTTTGTACTTGATGTTTTAATTTGTTCGGTGTGTCTGTCTTTCTTTGCTGTTTCCTTTGTGATAACTGCTCCATCTGGTTGTTTATAGTGGTTTTTCAGAAAAGAGAGACACACCCTTCCTAATGCTCACTCTTTTAGCTCTTCACAATAAGGAAGCCATTTATGAAAGCCAGAATAAATACACTTTTTAGTAGGTGATGTCCAGTGTTCTCAGAGACATTGCATAAGCATTGATTTTAATAAAAAGCTGTATTTATTTATTCATTGAATTAACATGCTCCTCAGGGGGCTAATGCTACAAGAAATGTACTAACCGGATTAGGTCTAGGCAATTTTTAGCACATGCCAATGTTGGTAATGTAATATAATGTGGTGCCAACTAGGGGTCATAACAAGTTAATGTTCTATACTTACATATGTGCCTTATTGGACCTAGGGATGTTAATACAGCTATCCTTCAACAAGAATGTCTCTTGTATAAATCTGAAAGCAGAGTTTCAGAAACACTACATTGTGTCAGAAGTTGGTGATTTTACAGGCTACAGCACTGATCCCACAGCAGTGAACATTCTGCACTAAGAGAAAGCATGGATTTTGCAGGTATGCAGCCACCCAGCATGGACTGGGATAGTGTCAACCTTTCAGAGGAATGGAGAAGGTTGAAACAACATGCAGAGCTCATTTCTAAGAGTCCTCTTAAGGCAAAAGAAGAGGAGGATAAATGCTGTAATTTGTTGTTATGGCTTGGAGAAAAAGGAAGGGACATGTATAATTCCTGGGGAGATATGGCTGTAGAGGAGAGCAAGCAGCTCTGCGCTTATTATAAAAGATACAGTGATTATGTAACCCCTTAAGCAAATCCCATCTTTGCAAGATATACATTTTATAACAGGATGCAAGATGCAAATGGGACCAGGACAGTTTGAGACAGACCTGGAATTAGTAGCTAAGGATTGTGCATTCACCAATGCTGATGAAATGATTCGTGACAGAATTGTGTTTGGCACAAATGAGACTAAAGTGAAATGAATAAATCAAGGTGCTGATCTCAGCCTTAACAAAGCAATTGAGATTGCAAGATGCCATGAAGCAGCTCAGGCACAAATTAAATTTATGGCTGCCACTGATAAAGTTTACGATGTGAGAAAAATGCCTTCCCCCCACAAGCAAACACAAACACTGAAACATGCAGTGCAGCCTCAGCAAAATAAATGTAGCAGATGTGGGAGATCACATCCATGGCAAAATTGTCCAGCAAAAGGCCAGATATGCCACAAATGTAAAAAGAACAATCATTTTGCCAGAATGTATAAAACAGCTGATGTAGAGAACATTGATGTGGTTGAGGATCCATGTGATTTTTTTACAGAAATGGTAACAGGCTGACCAAGCTTTCACTAAAATATCTGTAGGATCCAAACCTGTGCATTTACAGTTCAAACTGGATACAGGTGCCCAAGTAAATGTCATACCTTTCCATATATTTCAACAAAAATTACTTCTTGGAGACACTAAAAGCAACAAATCACAGGTTGTATGGGTATGGAGGAGAACAACTAGATGTGAAAGGTATGTGCACTTGGGACTGTACGTACAAATGTAATAAACAGAAATTGCAATTCAACATTGTCAGGGCCATGGCCAATCCTGTTTTGGGACATAGAGCATGTCTGGACTTAACTGATTCAGCTAATATTATCTGTTGCAGATTCCCCACATACTGACTCTAACACTAACTGCTCAGATATTGTGAAGGAATATGAGAATGTCTTTCATGGGCTGGGACAGTTCCCTGGGGAGAACAAAATTAAAGTGGATACAATGATTTCTCCAACAGTGCATGCACCTCGCAGAATTACAATAGCTCTTAAAGAAGGACTTTCTAATGAGATTGATAGAATGCAAAAACTAGGTGTAATTGTCAAAGTAGATGAACCCACTGAATGGGTTAATTCAATGGTCATAGTAGAAAAACCACGCACTGGAGCACTATGGATTTGTCTTGACCCCAGGGAACTAAACAAAGCATTAAAATGAGAGCAAAAGATTTTACTACCGAACTAGCAGGTGCAAAATATTTTAGTGTCCTTGATGCCAGATCAGGGTATTGGCAAATAAAGCTGGACCAGGAGAGTTCCATGTTAACAATGTTTAACACACCACAAGGAAGGTACAATTTTACCTGTTTACCATTTGGTGTTAACTCTGCTCAGGAAGTCTTCCAAAGAAAAGTAGATGAAACATATGCAGATTTTCAAGGTTTTGCTGCTTATGTGGATGATCTTCTTGTTTATGGCAAAACTATGGAAGAACATGATTCTAACCTGAAAATCATGCTGCAAAGGTCCAGGGACAAAGGAGTTAAATTCAATGCTGAAAAATGCACTCTAAGACAAAGAGAAGTTAAATACTTTGGCCTCATTCTATCAGAGGAAGGATTTAAACCTGATCCAAACAAAATTACAGCCATTTCTAATATGAGACCACCTGCAAATCGGTCAGAGATGGAAACCGTTTTAGGACTGGCTAATTACCTGACCAAATTCATTCCAAATCTTGCTGTTATTTTGTCACCTCTAAGAGAACTTTTTAAGAAAAACAGGTGATTTCCAATGCTGCCACTCTAACATACTATGACACCAAAAAGGAAGTAACAATCCAGGTTTAGGCATCCAAACAAGGACTTGGTGCGGTTTTGCTGCACGAAGGAAAACCAGTCGTTTATGCCTCCAAGTCACTAACCGATACAGAAATAATTCTCAAATAGAAAAGAAATTATGCAATTGTATTTGGATGTGAACATTTCCATCAATATATCTAGACCATAAGCCCTTAGAAATTATTATGAAAAAGAGTCTGGCACCAGCCAGGCTACAAAGGATGATGTTGCGTCTTTAGAAATACGATATTCTTGTGACATACAAGCCAAGGAACATGATTCCTGTTGCAGATACCCTAAGTAGATTGCCTCTTAAAGTAAGTAAAATTGCCTCTTAGAGTACTACAGAAGAAGCATTTGAAACACAAGTCCATTTAATTATGTCAAATCTTCCAATATCACACAAGAAATTAAGACAGCTCACAAGTGCAACTGCAGAGGATTCTCAACTGTCTGCTCTAAAGAAAATCATACTAAATGGATGGCCAGAGTCAAACGTGCCTGTCCTCTAGCAGTAGCAGAGTTTTAGAGTTTTCGTGAGGAATTGATTCTTGTCATTTGTTATGGTGACAGGTCAGTAGTACCAAAATCTATGCAAACAGAACTGATAAAACAGATACATCAAGGAGACACATGGGAGCTGGAAAATGTAAAGAGAGAGCATGGGATATTTTCTACTGGCCAGGCACGGGATATTTTCTGCTGGCAAGGCAAATTGAGAAATTGGTGCTCACATGTCCACTTTGTTTACAATATCGTTCATCAAACCACTAAGAGCCAATGATTCCACATGCAGTACCTTCAAGGCCATGGCAAAATGGAGTGTCTGGTCTTTTTGTGCTGGACAGTGTGTACTATATTTTAGTAGTAGATTATTACAGCCATTTCTTTAAACTGGAATCACTCAGTAGCACTTCTACTTCTAATGTCATAGAAAAACTAAAACGCGTGTTTTCCAGACACTGAATTCCTGATGAGTTTGTTTCAGACAATGGCCCTCGATATGCATCAGCAAAATGTAAAAAAAATATCACAGACTATAACTTTCAGCACACAACTTCTAGTCCAAATATCTATAGTCAAATGGACAATTTGAGAAAACTGTCAAGCATCTGTTGTCAAAGGCAAAGCAAAGTGTTGGGGATCCCTACATGGCCATGCTAGAGTACAGGAATACACCAACTGATGGCATTGGGTCACCAGCTCAATTACTTATGAGTTGCCGTCTGCGCTCAAATCTACCCATGACCCATAAATAAAGTTAATACAGCTATTCTTCAACAAGAATATCTCTTGTATTAATCTGAAGTTCCAGAAACTGGTAATGTTTGCAATATATAGAATATATTCTTTATACAGTACAATAACTTGGTATGCCCATATGTGGTCCCATGTTATCAGCCCCCTCTACTGTAGAAAAGAGAAATGGCAATGCTAATTCTTCGTCTTGGCCAATAGGCAGTAGTTTGTCAGGTTCAGGACCTATCCATACACATTCATAATATTTTTATGAAAGCTTTTCTCCCTAGAACATTTAGGCCTAGGTAGCATTTAAAGAGCCTTGTGAGCATGTGCACTTATTGGTTATGCCCCCTGACCCTGAGTATTTTCTATACAGATGTCTCCCCACCAATATTAAAGTCCGTGGTAAGACTTTGGAAGCCACTTATTATATATGCTGTGGGGGCTCATGCATGTTTTAGAAACACAGCCAGTGAGGTCACATGTTCAAATCCCCAGACTTAAGCCTCACATAAACAGCATCGATATTCTGATCAATTTCGCAATTTCAATTGAATTGAGTGAAATATCGAATAATTTGGATAGACTAGTTAGCAATGTTAATCAGTCTATTAGAAAGAAAAAAAACAAGAAAGGGCAAGGGGGGGAAAGATTTCCGTTTTCAAGCTGAAATCTTCGGAAGATTGGTAGCGCAAGGTGGGGATATACAATTGGTTCTTCTGATTGGATTTCTGATTATTTCGTCTGATCAAAAATTTGATCAGAAAACTGTATGGCTAGCTTTTTTGTTTATGTTCCTAGTAAAAGATAAACATTCTACATAAACTAGCATTCCACATCGTAGCTCTGTTAAGTTAGTGGTCTAAATATTTGCTTTAAGCAAGACAAAGTACATAAGGTTGCAGGTTCAATTCCCTAGATTGTTTGTTTACATAAATGCTAGCTAAGATTAGTAATTACACCTGCACTCAACCTATTTATATGTCTTCATAATGGGTGCTTTAAAGAACAGGGATGCCTTTGTCCGCTAATTATACATTCCATACAAAGATAGGTTCTGAGCTTTTATTTAACATTTCTGTAGTGCATTGAGCACCTTCATCAGAATAACCTGATTACGGTGCTTAGTACAGTACCGAAGTGTTTAATTAAAAAAAAGTTTTTTGATTAAATTGTGCGTGAAACCTATCTTTGTGGTGCATGCTAGCTAAGAAATACACATTTATACACTTTTTTAAAAAATTAAAAGTAAAGGAATGTAGCATTGTTAGGGATAGGAGCATTAAAATACGTTTACACAAAAACTGCACTGAGGGTGGATGTTATACAATTGGCTGTCATCTTCTAGTAAGCAAGGCTGCAGATTATTTATTTGATCTGTTGAGCACTTCGTAGCATGTGAAGTGTACTGGGTACACTTTTCTCTGTGTTGCCCTGTTAAGATGGATTGTGGGAGCTGACCCCTAGTTTACCCACAGGTTAATATTATAAATCACACAGCAGCCACAGCAAAGGGAGAGGTGAGACAAAGATAGTTGTATGTTTGTAAATGTGCTCAGTCTATTGTGACTATTTTGTCTGGAAACTTAATTTCGCCTTTAAGTTTCTCTATTAAAAATGCTTGCATGTGGCTAATGTAGTTTAATTATTTTACAGACTTTAAGAGAGTTATTTGTAAAATGCTCTCTAGGCATTCTGTATTTTGGAAATGTGAAGGCTTATTCAGTTTAATCCATCATGTTTTGCCCTCTTCCTTTGGTTAACCTTCCATGGTTTCTTGTGGAGTTCTAGTCATGCACACTGACTGTTCAATCATATGTACTCATTGGTTACTATAAATTGATTGATAAAGTATTAATAGCAACACCAAGTGATCACCCACCGATTCTTTACCCACCCTGCAACTGGAGGTGAAATATGGCTGACATGCAAGGAGCATGTTAACATGGTAACATGTTTGCCATTGCTGATAAAATGCATATGACCAAGTTGGCAATTATAATAATTCCTTAACCATTGCTTTCTATGAATTTAAGCTTTGAGACACTTTTTGTTTCTTCCTCTACTACCAGGCCGCCAAAGTTGTACTATCCACAAAACACTATTTGCGCACTTGTGCTTAAATCTGTTATCTATTCCAGATGGTAGAGAGGAAGAAAACATCAAAAAAGCCTTAAGATGGGTACATACTGTAAACATCTTTAAAAGATGACAGAAAATATTTAAGATCAGGCTACACACAGTCCTGAGCGTTCTCACTATATAAAGTATAGGGATAACGTTCGAGACATTTCTCAGTCGTGGGTGACTATAGTTTGTTGAGCATTCGTCTGCCTCTGGAAAAATCTATGCTGCACCACACACTTTAACAATAAAGGGACAATTCAGTTGGATCTGACAGAATTGGCCCTTTATCATTAAAGTTTGTACCCAGCTTTAAAGAATTGGATGAACAGAATCTTGGCGCTATATAAATACATGGTGGGAAAGTCTTGCCTAGTATTTTATGCTAGCAAAAGATTTAGCTCTAAACGTTACCAGCAGGGTGTCAAGATAATAAAATGGAAATAAAAGTAGGATCTTTCAGAAAACTTAAAGGAGTGCTAAATCTGTGGTTTATGGCTTTTGTCTGGCATATGTATGAAGGAATAACAATCTTTGTAGTTTATCCTGCTGAACTGTGTAATCAGGCAAGAATGGCCTTGTATGGAGACCCTTTAATTTTATAAGCCATCTTAGTCTATTTATTATTTATCTGTATAATTGCTTCCACTTATACTGTTGTCAGTATACTTTGTAAAATGTACATACCCAAGTGGTGCTTTATAAACAAACATATACATTTATTTACTACTGTAATTTTTGTACATTTTTGAGTAGTTAGGTAAAATGTTACTTGCCTAGTTACCAGCGGTAAATTTCTTACCACATTGGGTCCTAGGATTTTTCCAGCCCTAGCTGAATCATAATAAGTTTGTTTATTGCCAACAAATAGCTTGTGTTAAGGTCACGCATTGGGGTAAGACCTGATGTGCATTTACCCAAAGCCACAAGCAAGAAATTTAATCCAAGGTAGAGGAGCTATTGGGATTTTTTATCGATGCCTAATATCTATAATACTCCCTCCAAAATATTTAGGTCCTACACTAATTAATAAAACAAAGTAATGAACTGGTAATATTTTAAACACTTCCTAAATATGGATCTCCCAATAATGTGCAGCCTACCAGGCTCCCAGCAGTGGAACATATACGGAGTCAGCAACCTAGGTGACATAATAGGTGACAGGCAATTTGTAACATTCCAAGACTTACAACAGAAACATAATATCCCCTATAAGTTCTACTTTTGACTTCTCCAAATCACACATGCACTGAGGGCCAGCTTTCCCCACTCCTTAGACTCAATCTCTAAACACCCAATAAAGTGGTGTGCTCACAAGGCTTGATAGGGATCATCTCAAGACTCTACACTTGTCTACTTAATGCCAATTTACAACCTAACCCCATCAACATTAAAACTAAATGGTCCTCAAGGCTAGGAGGAGTCCCCGAGGACCAATGGCAAGAAATAATTAACTCACACTGTCAGGCCTCCCCCTCGATAAATAACAAACTAATACAATTCAATATTCTGCATCAAATATATATCACCCCCAGACAACTCAGACATATAGGACCATCAGCCCTTCAACTCTGCCCTAAGTGCAGACACTTCAATGCAGATTTTATACATATCATTTGGAATTGCCCAGGGATTCAAACATTTTGGTCAGCAATCACACATTTTCTATCTTTCCTAACTCCATATACAATCCCATGCTCACTACTCACTTGTATCTTAGGCGTGTTTGATGTGGATATATGGTCTAATTACAAACAAGCTTTCCTGCAGGCAGCCCTGTTCTATGCGCGCAAAACTATTATCCTGAGATGGCTATCTGGAAAGAAGCCTAAACTTAGGAGATGGATAAAATGAATTAATGAAGACCTCCCTCTTCTCAAATTATTATATGGACATAGGAACTGCCCCGATAAATTTAACAAAATATGGGATGTCTGGTTGAACGCACACACTACAAATACAACCTAACGTCTAAACATTTACACTAAGAAAACCTCATTGACTGTTGGGACGAATAAATGGTGGGGCCTGCTGGCAGACCTGGGAGGACACGGCCCAAATAGCCTGGAATACCTGAGTAATTACATACAGACCAGATGTTTTGCTGTTTATTTTGTTCATGTTCATTATTATAATAATAAATCAAGATATATATTACCAATGACATGATATAAAGCACCTCATATGTTAACAAACTATCAACAACTACTGTTAATTATTATATACAGTAATTCCAAAACCTAACAATGCTTAGACGTGTTGTGATGGACTTTATTCATTGGTATATAATAAAATGTATTTAAAAAAAAAAAAAAAGCAACACTTCCTGAAGCTCTTTTATGCCATAATAGATATTTAATTAAATAACTAGTTTAGCTGGTTCTCGTGTAAGGTTACCTTAAAAAATGTACCCTGTTGATGGCCCTGCCTAAAGCCTGTATTCTATGCAGGCAAAATTATAGAATCAAATAGATTTTCAGTTAGTTCTTACTCTAGCTGGGTCTTTAGCAGAAACTGATGAAGAGTGGTTTGAAAAAAAGCAAATATGAAATAATGTGATGGACGTATATTAGTGGAAATATTCTACATGGAATTCTGTGTGCAGTAGAACTCTATTATTAGATTTAATAAAGCAAATACTAAAGCCTGTACAAAAAGGAATTGCAAGGTACTGATTCCAGGCTAGAGTATCCGTTAATTACAATGGATTTTATGTTCCCCACAAAAATGAATTGCCTTGGTTCTCTGGTTGATCCCATGTGTTCGGATTGGTTAAATAGGCTTTAAACTAGATGAAATAGCCTGGAAAGTATTTTAACTTAGACATAACAACTGTACCACAAGACAAGAAAGACAAGCTGCTTCAGCCTCTTTTTATCAGGACATTGCCAGTCCATGTCTAATATTTCTGGTAGGGTAAGCAAAAAAAGAGCTTGTGGTTGTACATGATTTACTGGTATCCTTAAAGGCAGTCAAATCAGTGCTAGTAAAAAAAAAAAAAAAAAAAAAAAAAAAAGCTGTTTATTTTTAATATAATGATTAGAAAAGGTTAGGACATTCAAGTATTGTGCATCATTGCTGGAAGGGATTATGCTAAAAAAAAAGCCTGAAAAACAAATGTAAATTAATTAATGTGTTTGTAGCAAATTATGCCAGTTCTTTGTCCTTTTTTAAGCTGGCAGGGATCCCAAGTTATGTGTTTTCTTTGTAAAATCTTAAATAACATAAGAAAAACATATATACACAAAGTACCATATATACTCTAGTATAAATCGAGGTTTTCAGGCTTTAAAAACAGCCTGAAAACTGTACCTCGATTTATACTCAAGTCAATCACTAACTTGAAATGAGGAATCCGGCTGCTGCATCCACTGATCTCAGCATCCACTGATGTCACTACTCTGCGCCTATCTTACTACCTGGCGCAGAGTAGTGACGTCAGGCGGGATATCAGTGGATGCGGCAGCCGGATACCTCGTTTCAAGTTAGTGACACAGGCAAGTTGCTAAGTGCTGCTGAGTGACACAGCTCATCCTGGCAGGGATGTTGCCAGGATGAGCAGAATGTTGGGAGTTCTAGGTTCCAAACATCTGGAGTGCCAAGAAATTGGGAATTACTGTTCCAATTAAACTGAATTAGGAGGATGGGAACAATTGTTAAATAGATTGCCTTCTGATTCTGTATTGTTTTGAGGCTTTAGTTGCCCTTTAAAAGGACAGCAGCATTACTGGCTATTACTGTATGGAACTACTGTATGGAAATTCTACTGTCCATTTAAAGGGCAACTAAAAACTCAAAACAATACAGAATCAGAAGGCAGCAGTGGTAATGCCTTTTTAAGGTGAAGTGCAGTATCCTCTGGCTGTCTGCTAAATGGCCCCAGTTAACTGTAAAACATAAAAAGCAGAGGAGTAGTGCATCTGAAATTAGTACAGAAGATTAATACGTTCCCACTCTGGAATTTGTCTTCTTATTGAACATTAATATATCCACTATCAAGACAGGCTGATCTTCCTTAAGTCAGAACAGAAAATTACTAAACGGAAAATAACTAAAGTTAAAGATCCTGCCTCTCTATGACACAGAACAGGGATTTTAGTGCAGTTTTTTTTAAACCTTTTAAGTAGCAATGTCACTAGTAATCAATGGGCCCCCAGCAAAACAATGATGGTGCCCCTTTCCCTTCTTAGCCTACAGTACTAGTAATCAATGGGCCCCCAGCAAAACAATGATGGGGCCCCTTTTCCTTCTTAGCCTACAGTATTTTTGGGGGGAAGGCTGTATCTGTCATAGGAACAATTACACATGCCTTTGCTTTTTATACAAAAAAAAGTATATTTCTTAGCTAGCATGGATGTAGCAGCAGAACAATAACAATTCATTAAATAATAAAAGTAAGTCTGGGGAATTAAACCGTCAACCTAAAGTACTCTACACTATCCCACCAGGGTTTCCACAGTGGTGTGGAGAGATTTGTATAGCAGGAAAAGGCCAGTCAAAATGTTTACAAGGTCTTTTTGAAGTAAAAAAAAACAAAAGTGGTATAAAGGGGATACCTTTATTGGCTAGAGTGTATCACCTTTAAACCACTTTTGTTATTTTTTAGTTCAAAAGGGTTACCCTGTAGAAATCTGTATAGAAAATAATCAAATAGGCAGTGGATACTGGGGTCAGTATAGCTATAGCCTATAAATGCATTGTTCACAAGGCTCTTTAAAAACTACATGGACTTTGAGTTGTACTGGCAACAACATGGAAGCCTTCTTAGTCACATAATATACTTATTTCATGTACATAAATGTAACTTTACTAGAGAAGTTTCAATAGGGGTTCTGTGGAAAAAAGCTTTAACATTATGATTTAGTTCTCCTTTGAAATATGCACTGTGCTTTTAGCAGAGTACCACACCTAAACAGTAGAAAGAATTTGCAGACATGAAAAAAATGTGCAAAGATGGATTTTCTTTTGTTGTGCAACACATTAAATGGGATTAGAAACATAATGCAAAGTTATTTTTTTTTCTATCATACGCATGTCAATTACCTTTGTATGTATTCTATATATTTAGCTAAATATCTTTCAACTTTCATAGTTGAAGTATTTAATTTTCACCCTCCCTAAACTATACTGGCAGATGCCATTGTACACATGGATGCATATTTCTATTTGCCATATGAAAGGGAGCTGTTTACCCTTTGGTCTAATTTTATTTCCATGCATTCTTTTTAGGGTCAAAGCTGCACAAACAGAATTAGGTCAACAGATTTTAGCTGATTTTGAAGAGGCTTTTCCATCTCAGGGTGCCAAGGTAAATATCTGCATAAATTACACACTTATAATGAAAGACAAGAAAGTGAAATGTTTTGCTGAGTACACTTAAAGTGAGAAAGTGGCAAAAATACTGTACAAAATGCAAACAAAAATTGTACAGTACAGACGCTGTTCCTTACCTTCCATCCACTCCTGCGGTGTCCTTTTGGCTTTTCGGGTAGATTCACCACACCTTCAGGTTTTTCCACTGTTAGGTCTTCCCCGTCTATGGCTATCTTTAAATTCATTCACACCTGATTGGTCCTTTGAGTCTAGGTGGCAAATTTTAATTCCTTTAGCCTATTTTGGGTCTTGCTGCTTGTTCTTTTTCTCTGATTGGTCCAGCATTTTTAATTTCCTGTTTCCTCTTCCTTGTTGTCAGCTATAGGTTTTGGTTTGCCTCTTGCTGTGTTTTTCGGATCTGATTTCTTGTTTCTGACTTCATGACTATGATTCTTTTTTTACTCATGCTGACTACTGCCCGTTTCTTGACTACACCTCTCTCTTTATTTCTGGTACCTTGTTTGGCTGACTGACATCCGGTGTATGACCCTAGGCTTCATTCCTGACTCTGTCTTCCTCTCTGTACTCCTCTAATGGTTACTGTTTTCTAGCTGCCCAGCTAGTTTAGTACCCAGTTCCACCTTGTTTGCTTTACATGTCTTAAAGGGCAAGTCCAGTTCCAAAACGAAAACTTACATACAGGTAAATCACCCCCCAAAGCCCTAAACGGTAATAGTTTGAAATCTGAAATAAATAAGTCTAACCTGAAATCCTGCACAATGTCCTATTGCCCGTTTCTGCTTCCTGGTTCTTCCAGTTAGCAACTGTCCGTTATGGATTTGACAGTTGACATCACAGCCAATGAATGAATGCTAATCCCGTGTCTGCCTCTTCTGAGCATGCCCAGGCTCAGTACAGGCTCAGTACAGGTTTCTAAATTGCACAGTACAGCCAGAAGCATAGCAGGCATACAGTAATAAATTCATAGGACCAAGTATGATATTTCAACATATTTTAAAGAGGCCATTCTTTCTAAAAGATGTTCTTATGAGGATGGAGTTGTCCTTTAAGTATCCTCTGCCTCCATGACCAGTGAGGTGTGTCATTTGTCCGGTCTGGGCAAAAAGGAGGCTTTGCTAAAGGTGAAAAGAAAAGTGAATATAGGGATATCTGTGCTGAAGGGATAGTTGCAGAGCATTGTATATTGATAGTGGAACTGCTACCAATAAGGACAAAAGATAATATAAACAAACAAAAAAAGATTATTAGTTATTAATACAAGGTATAGTGTATTTGTGAATGAACACATGCTAAAACATAGGGGTTTTATCTGCACCATCATTTGCAACTGCAAAGTATTTTGGGTTGTTTGGGTTTGAGTTGCCAATTAAAGAGTTGAAATTGTGTTAGTCTGTTAATATTATAGCAATCTTTAAATGCAGTAGTTAAATGAAAATTGGCATTGGCCCTTCTGAAATATTGCTGTAGTGCATTACTTGAAATTATCAGTTAATAAAAACAGTTAATATAAATTACCTGCAAGCACTACATGCTTTTTTTTTTCTTCCTAGAGGCCTGGTGGACCAAGTAATGTGCTACGCGATGCCTGCCTAGTTGCCAATGTCCTTGATTCCCGAATTAAGCAAGAGATCATTAAAAAATTCATCAAACAACATCTCTCTGAATACCTGGTGCTCTTCCAAGAGAATCAAGATGTAAGTTCTTAGCTGAGATATTTATATCTACTTGAAAATGGGCACACATATTTTAATGTACATATAAAACTGTATGAATTTCGGTTAGGACAGCAGCTAGATAATTTAATAAAACATTTTGATCCAAGTTTACCATGAATAAAATAGTTTAAAAAAATAGTACAATTTTATAGGAGAACTATAGTCTCTAAACAACCCACCTTAGTCAATGGGGGTCTCTCATTGGCCAGTCCAGGAACAGCCATAGAATGTGAAAGGGAATGGAGCCAGACCGGTAGTTCATTTGGAACTTTGGAGGACTGGTTTAAAAGATCTAGGGCAAACCCAGAGGTAAGGCCCTTATGTGAGTGGAATATTACTTTACAGTTTATCCATTCACATTAGGTTCTTCATTTATTACGATATAGATAACTTTTAATGTCTAAGTATTCAAGTTCCTTAATATTGCTTTAAAAGAATGGATAATATTTTCCCCTTGAATCTATACTACACTGCAATTTATACAAAACTATTTTGCTAGCTCCAACATGGTTTCATTTACTGTTGTACCATATAAAGCTATTGGTGATTAGTTAAAGGGTAACTATGGTCCAAAAATGACTTTAGGTAAATTGACAGGACCCTCCCTCTTGTGGGGCCCCTCCCACTTGGGGGCCCCTCCCACTTGGGGGCCCCCTCCCTCTTGTGGGGCCCACGAGTGAGAGGGGCCACAGGACCCACGAGAGTGCGGAACCACAGAGTCTATGAGTGGGAGGGGCCACAGGGGGCTACAAGGGGAGGGGACACAGGGCCCACGATTGGGAAGGGCCAGCAAGTGGGAGGCATTTAAAAAAGCAGTGCTGTGGGCTGTGCTGTTCTCCCCACCCCCTCCTACCCTTCAGTCATGCACTGAGCATGTGCCAATGGCAGATTAGAGGAGGAAATAGTATTTCTGACCGCAGATTCAGAACTTCCCACCCCCTAACGTTCTGATCAGTGATTTCTTCATATTGTGGGCTGTGCAGCACGTAGAGAGGTGGTTGATGGCTCGTTTTAAAGGTATGAACCTGGCCTTTCATTTAAAATAAACATGTTTGATGACCACAGTTCCCCTTTAAACCCCTAATACATCACATGCTTAAGAAAGTAAAGTCCTGAATAGTTTTTGTATTATCAGAGAACACAAAAATGCTACTTTTAATATCCACTCATAAGTCATTTGAAAAGATGTCTCATTGTTAACTACACTTTACAGATATATCTGTTGTATTCAATTAGATCAACTGGACTTGAAGTTTAGTTCTTGAAGACGTTTCGCTAGTCATCCGACTGGCTTTCTCAATTCAGAATGACTTGTACAAGAATCTGTGGCAATTATGTACCCTGGGAAATCCCAATTAGCATATCACAGCCAAGTGTTAAGGGCGTGATTGGATAGTGGCTAAGAGGTGTTATAGGAACGCCCGGAGTAAGGTGTCAAAACAGCATTGTACATGGCAGACAGTTGGTGTCGAACCCCCCCACCTCTATTTAGGCTTGGTTTCTTTATTTTCACATAAATGGCCTCCTTAACACCTCTCTTGAACCAGTCACGTTCCTTTGCCAATATGTTAACATTACAATCTTCAAAGGTGTGTCCTTTATCCTTAAGATGCAGGTACACAGCTGAGTCCTGACCCGAGGAATTGGCTCTTCTGTGCTGGGCCATATGTTGATGCAGTTGCTGTTTGGTCTCCCCCACATACAAATCAGAGCATTCTTCACTGCACTGCACTGCGTATATGATGTCACTTTTCTTGTGTTTGGGTATTGGGTCTTTCGGATGTACCAATTGCTGCCTCAGTGTGTTGTTTGGTTTAAAGCAGACAGGGATACAGTGTTTTTTGAAAATTCTTCTTAATTTCTCAGAGACCCCTGCTACATATGGGATGGCCATGTTCTATCTCCTGTCTTGCTTTTCCCCTTTACTGTTGGTATTCGTGTTGTTTTCTTTCCTTCTACTTCTTTTTACAAAGGCCCAGTCTGGATATCCACAAGTTTTAAGGGCTCCTCTGAGATGTTTCATTTCTTTAGCCTTCGCATGTGTGCTAGTGGGGATGTTCTCAGCTCTGTGTTGCAGGGTTCTGATGACCCCCAGCTTGTGATCTAAAGGGTGGTGGGAGTCAAACACCAAATACTGATCTGTGTGTGTTGGTTTTCTGTAAACCTCTACTTCCAGTTTACCATAGATATAGTACTTGGTGCAGAAGAAACGATGGTGTCCTACTCTCTTCACCTGTATACCCACCAAGGAGGCTGTAGACATGGTGAGAAAACGGCTAAGCCAAGATTGCACTATTACCAGCAGAACTGATCTCAACCCAGAACAGGTGTGTTCCTTACTGGACTTGTGCCTGAATACCACCTATTTCAAATACAGGGATAAGTTCTATAAGCAAAAACACGGATGTGCTATGGGATCTCCAGTTTCACCTATTGTGGCCAACCTTTACATGGAGGAGGTAGAAAAACAGGCGCTTAATACCTTTAAGGGCATAGCACCCAGCCACTGGTTCAGATATGTGGATGACACCTGGGTTAAAATCTGCCAGAAGGAAGTACAAGCTTTCACAGAACACATCAATGTGGTAGACCAAAACATCAAATTTACAAGGGAAGAGGTACAAAACAACAAACTGGCTTTCTTGGACTGCTTGGTAGAAGTTAAGGAAAATGGTAAACTGGAAGTAGAGGTTTACAGAAAACCAACACACACAGATCAGTATTTGATGTTTGACCCTTTAGATCACAAGCTGGGTGTCATCAGAACCCTGCAACACAGAGCTGAGAACATCCCCACTAGCACCACAAAAATGCTACTTTTAATATCCACTCATAAGTCATTTGAAAAGAATGTCTCATTGTTAACTACACTTTACAGATATATCTGTTGTATTCAATTAGATCAACTGGACTTGAAGTTTAGTTCTTGAAGACGTTTCGCTAGTCATCCGACTGGCTTTCTCAATTCAGAATGACTTGTACAAGAATCTGTGGCAATTATGTACCCGGGAAATCCCAATTAGCATATCACAGCCAAGTGTTAAGGTCCTGATTGGATAGTGGCTAAGAGGTGTTATAGGAACGCCCAGAGTAAGGTGTCAAAACAGCATTGTACATGGCAGACAGTTGGTGTCGAAGCCCCCCACCTATTTAGGCTTGGTTTCTTTATTTTCACATAAATGGCCTCCTTAACACCTCTCTTGAACCAGTCACGTTCCTTTGCCAATATGTTAACATTACAATTTCAAAGGTGTGTCCTTATCCTTAAGATGCAGGTACACAGCTGAGTCTGACCCAGGAATTGGCTCTTCTGTGGTGGGCATATGTTGTGAGGTTGCTGTTTGGTCTCCCCCACATAAAAATCAGAGCATTCTTCACTGCATGCATGCTATATGATGTCACTTTTCTTGTGTTTGGGTATTGGGTCTTTCGGATGTACCAATTGCTGCCTCAGTGTGTGTTTGGTTTAAAGCAGACAGGGATACAGTGTTTTTTGAAAATTCTTCTTAATTTCTCAGAGACCCCTGCTACATATGGGATGGCCATGTTCTATCTCCTGTCTTGCTTTTCCCCTTACTGTTGGTATTCGTGTTGTTTTCTTTCCTTCTACTTCTTTTTACAAAGGCCCAGTCTGGATATCCACAAGTTTTAAGGGCTCCTCTGAGATGTTTATTTCTTTAGCCTTCGCATGTGTGTAGGGGGATGTTTCAGCTCTGTGTTCAGGGTTCTGATGACCCCCAGCTTGTGATCTAAAGGGTGGTGGGAGTCAAACACCAAATACTGATCTGTGTGTGTTGGTTTTCTGTAAACCTCTACTTCCAGTTACCATAGATATAGACTTGGTGCAGAAGAAACGATGGTGTCCTACTCTCTTCACCTGTATACCCACCAAGGAGGCTGTAGACATGGTGAGAAAACGGCTAAGCCAAGATTGCACTATTACCAGCAGAACTGATCTCAACCCAGAACAGGTGTGTTCCTTACTGGACTTGTGCCTGAATACCACCTATTTCAAATACAGGGATAAGTTCTATAAGCAAAAACACGGATGTGCTATGGGATCTCCAGTTTCACCTATTGTGGCCAACCTTTACATGGAGGAGGTAGAAAAACAGGCGCTTAATACCTTTAAGGGCATAGCACCCAGCCACTGGTTCAGATATGTGGATGACACCTGGGTTAAAATCCGCCAGAAGGAAGTACAAGCTTTCACAGAACACATCAATGTGGTAGACCAAAACATCAAATTTACAAGGGAAGAGGTACAAAACAACAAACTGGCTTTCTTGGACTGCTTGGTAGAAGTTAAGGAAAATGGTAAACTGGAAGTAGAGGTTTACAGAAAACCAACACACACAGATCAGTATTTGATGTTTGACCCTTTAGATCACAAGCTGGGTGTTCACAGAACCCTGCAACACAGAGCTGAGAACATCCCCACTAGCACACATGCGAAGGCTAAAGAAATGAAACATCTCAGAGGAGCCCTTAAAACTTGTGGATATCCAGACTGGGCCTTTGTAAAAAGAAGTAGAAGGAAAGAAAACAACACGAATACCAACAGTAAAGGGGAAAAGCAAGACAGGAGAAAGAACATGGTCATCCCATATGTAGCAGGGGTCTCCGAGAAATTAAGAAGAATTTTCAAAAAAACACCGTTCCCTGTCTGCTTTAAACCAAACAACACACTGAGGCAGCAATTGGTACATCGAAAGACCCAATACCCAAACACAAGAAAAGCGACATCATATACGCAGTGCAGTGCAGTGAAGAATGCTCTGATTTGTATGTGGGGGAGACCAAACAGCAAATGCATCAATATGGCCCAGCACAGAAGAGCCAATTCCTCGGGTCAGGACTCAGCGTTACCTGCATCTTAAGGATAAAGGACACACCTTTAAAGATTGTAATGTTAACATATTGGCAAAGGAACGTGACTGGTTCAAGAGAGGGTGTTAAGGAGGCCATTTATGTGAAAATAAAGAAACCAAGCCTAAATAGAGGTGGGGGGTTCGACACCAACTGTCTGCCATGTACAATGCTGTTTTGACAACTTACTCTGGGCGGTCCTATAACACCTCTTAGCCACTATCCAATCACGCCTTAACACTTGGCTGTGATATGCTAATTGGGATTTCCCAGGGTACAAATTGCCACAGATTCTTGTACAAGTCATTCTGAATTGAGAAAGCCAGTCTGATGACTAGCGAAACGTCTTCAAGAACTAAACTTCAAGTCCAGTTGATCTAATTGAATACAACAGATATACCATGACCTGGATGAATGACAACCTTCACAAGCATACACTTTACAGAAATATTCTAAAAATTCTCCATTCATGTATGAAGTAGAATATTGGAAGTCATGCCAAAATCCAAGTACACTACATCTGCTTATGTACCACAGTTTAAATTCTCAGTTTACTCTTCAAAAATCATTTACAAGTTTTCTTGACAACTATAGCTTATAAAATCATGCTTGTTGCTACAAACATAACCCTGATTGTAAATGCAAAAGACTTTCCAGTATATTCCACCAATTATGTCAAACTTTTCAGACACATCCATCCATTGCCTTACAGTGTCATTCCTGCAATAGGTTGCCTGGCTTGATAAAATTGACCGGCGTTATGCTTGGATAAAACGACAGCTGGTGGACTATGAAGAAAAGTATGGGCGGATGTTTCCAATGGATTGGAGCATGACAGAGCGCATTGCTGTTGAATTTTGCCATATCACAAGGTAAAAAAAACATTTTGTCTATGGGAACACAAAAAAAATTGATCCTCCATGGCTTGCATACCCAGCCAAGGTTTGTTTTGCTATTTTGTCTTATTAAATAATAAATCATTTTTAGATTTTTTTTTTTGTAATTAGAATATATATTTCTATAATTGGCTTGAAAACACAACATAAAATGTACAGTATGTATAGCATGCGACAACAACAGAACATTTAAACATTTGAAAAAACAAACAAGCATTTATCCTCTCTATTAGTCTGGCTCTTAAATACTCCTGATCCCATACTAATTACTGTTTACAGGTAAAGTTTGCCTTTGGCCTTTGCAGCATTTTTTATTCCGCCAAGAACTTCCCTACTTCTGGGTAAGAGAAAGTTCAGTCCCACACAGTGGGGATGCATTATTCAATCAGATAAAGTGCCAATGATGCACTCCCCACATCTTCAATAATAGACAGCTGTTCAGTAAACAACTAAGGCTGTGTGCATGTGGGCAGACATTTTCTACTTCCCATACCACACACCATTGATTGCCCTGGTTAGCCCCATCTCTAACATGGGTGTGCACACTTTAGATAAGAAGGCAGAGCGCTTTCAGTGTGGCCATGTTTTGCTTTGGATATCAGTGATTGTAAGTGGTAAATTGTAGTGTTTTTAAAAAAAAAAAAAAGTAAAGAAACGTAAAATCATTCATTGACGTCATCCATTGTCTTCATTTCCAAAATGAGAGCAATATGAAAATCCTTGAACTTCCTAAACATTTATTTTAAAGTTTAGTCACACTTTGTATAAAGTAAATTCCAGGGGAAAAAAACATCCTCTTGAGGTGTGACAATGTATCCACAATGTCACTGATCTTTATAATATCCTATTGTAATATCTGGCATTGTTCTCCCCTTAATGAGAACCTAATCTGTTTGCCAAAGCGTTTTCTCTCTCCGAGTACTTTATTTTCTATTAATCTAGATCAAGTTCAATTATATGTTTTACCCTGAAATTCTTAACTTTTTGACAACATTTTCCTTATTCACTGCTATAAAATGGAGATAAACAAAATGTAAGAATAAATAGAAAAAAACACAGCACTTTGGTATTATGGAAGGTTTTTCGGAACAGCAAACAGCAAAACTAGAAAAATAAAAACCTGAACTTATAATACCGGTATATTTAATAAATTCTAGCATTGCACTGTTGTTGATTTTATGCTTTTTACATAAAAAGTTATATTTCACTACAGCAGTAGAAGAGTTTCCCCTTGTTTCTGTTTATAATTTTGGCATTAATTAATACTGTTTGAGGATTTACACATTAAGATAGAAACAAATGCTTATCCCGATGACTGGCACTTACCTTATAGACCAATAACAGTCCTTTTTCCTTACCTTCCTGTAACTGTAGAAAAAAGGTTCAGGCCCATTTTCTGAATTTTACATGTGGAACCCTAGTGGCTGCAAAAATATGAGAGAAAAAGTAGTTTTTAAGGATTAGTTCACACAAAAAGTGAACTATTCCTTTAAAAGGGCATGTTCACCCCGAAAACTATCTTTTAGTATAAGGTAGGTGCCAGCTGCCCACCCCCACCCGCCGTAATATATATATATTTTTTAAAAAGCCTCAGATTGTTACTTACAAAGCCTTCTCTCCCGCAACAACTCGGATCCGGCTCCCTGCTTGTGGAAATTGCAAGCAGGGGCCGGACCAGCAGCCGTGTCTGTGATTGGCTAAGACTCAGCCAATCACAGGGGTGGCTGACGTCATTGAAGACGCCGTGGGAGAGAAGGCTCTGTAAGTTACAATCTAAGGATTTTTTTAAAGAAATATTTTGGTGGTTTGGGGTGGGCAGGGGTCACTTAACTTATGCCAAAAGGGATTCACACTAGGTGCCACGGCTGCAGAGGATGGATCTGGATGGTGGGAGGAAGGGAAAGGGCTCCTCTGCGCATTGCACTGCTTTGTTGAATTTGAGGAAGAAACAGGCACCAGATGAGTCACTGACAGCTTTTACTCTGCACTTTCCTGGATTTAACAGGAGAACCATAAGGAGCAGAGTTGTAAGGTTTATTTTAAACTACAGAGTGGGGCCAGTATGGGGTTAAATTTTAGTTTTGGGGGTGGACATGCCCTTTAAAGTAGTTATTGAAGTCCGGGAGGTAAAGGACCTAATCCTTACCTGCCGTTCTTCAATCACTCGACCAGGAGCCAGGAACAAAGTTTAGTATATTTACCTAGCACAAGATCCACTGCCGTCGATTGCTTTCGGGCTTAGTTTAACTATAGCGCGCATTGTCGTGCATGCACGCTATAGTTACACTAAACTAGGAAGCGGTCGGAACTTGTCAACTGAGCTGGTGGTGAATCATGCACGAGGTAAATATTCTAATCTTCGTTCCTGGCTCCTGGTTGAGTGATTGAAGAACAGAAGGTAAGGAATAGGTCCTTTTTGAAGGCCTCCAGGTCTTCAATCACTACTTTAAAGATCGAGTTCACATTTTGTGTGAACTATTCCTTTAATGCTTACTTTAAATGTAAAGTGAGTGCTTCTGCAATATTAATATATTGTTCTAAAGTTTAAAAATGGATAAACATTATACTAAAGACCAATAAAACATTTTAATTAATTCCAAGTGACAGGCAAGAAACATTTAACTACAGCTAAGTATAATTCAAATGAGGCGATATGATTAAGTCCATTATATTCCTAATAAGTGAAAAAACCCACGCTACCCAATGTAATATCGGGTTAACATAAGCTTTACACTTAATTAGTGGGGCCTGCGCCATTTCCATTAACACAGCCAGGCACTCGATGCAATACTTGAAATGTTAAGTTAATGTTTCCTTAATGGAGGTGTATGCCAACGCTGATCGTGGCCTGAAATGCAGTAAATCTTATAATTCATTATATCTCCTGGTAAAGGCAGTGTTACAAACATCCAATTTACATACAACTCCTACTTACAAACTGAGCAAATGGAGGGGCATATAAGTGAATACTGTACAGCATGAGCGACTGCAGGAGTGTACAGACAGGTGGTCCACCGTTGGTTGCTTTCCCACCACTCTTTAATGGGCCCCAAACCCTCCACTTTACCCACCTTGTGCTGTACAAGAAGCAGCTTTTTAAAACCCCCATCCTTTTTTAAAAATGCTACAAACATCTGTCTAAGTTGCATTTAAAGGGTATCTCCACCCCAGAAACTAAAATTTTCCGTAGTGTAGTGTACCCCAGCCCACCCACAATCACCATGTTAGTGTTGTAAAACAAGCCCCAAAAACAAACTTACCACAGATTGTTTAGGGGCCGGACTGGCAGCGGCATCTGTGGTTGGCTGTGAGTCGGCCAATCACATATGTAGCTGCTGGCTAAGCAGAGAGCTGAGGGAACGCTATTGGGTAAGTCTATTCTGTGGCTTGTTTTACAAAACTAACACAGCGGTTGGGGGTGTGCTGGGGTACCCTACACAAAGTAGGGGATAACACTACATTAAGCGATCCGAAGGGTGAGAGGAAGGGAGGGGGGAAGGGCTTCCCTTCACAAGCCAGAGACCTCAACAAGGACAAAGATAAAGCAGGGACCAGATGACTCACAGACAGCTCCTACTCTTCACTTTCTGGGACTTTGAACAGGCACTGCAGGAGAACCATTTGTAGCAGAGGAGCAACACTACAGTGGGGCCTGTAGTGGGTTAAATTTTAGTTATGGGGGTGCACATTCCCTTTAATGGGTATATGTACCTGTTCCAACTTACAAATTCAATTTAAGAACAAACCTACAGAACCTAGATTAGTTTGAGTAGGTTGGTGAATCCAACATCTTGCATTAAAAATCTAACAAAAAGATGTATTTAAATAGTATGTTTTCTTCTTGCTAACATGAATTTATTTATTTGTTCACAAACTCACAATTACAATTATTTTATCTGTGCCTTTAAAAACTTTGAATTATTACAGTTTAGCTGAAATGTCCTTACACTTCAGCAAACCCCCACTACACTACAGAAAAGGGACAGAGGAGAGGGATCCAGTGGGGGTGGGGGATGGCTCCCTCCTGCACGCCAGAGTCCTCCAGAAGGACCAGGAAGTAGCAGGGACCAGATTACACACAGACAGCTCCTACTCTTCACTTTTCTGAAGGCACTGCAGGAGAACCATAAGCAACTGAGGTGTTAAGGTAAGGATTTTTAAACACTACACAGTGGGGCCAGTAGTGGGTTAAATTTTAGTTTTGAGGGGTGGACATACCCTTTAAAATGGTTAGGAACAGTAAAACAAGATTACATTACGGTAACATTTCATTTGTAGTCCACTCCATTACCCCATTTTCTATGGAATTTCTTTATACTTTAGATCTTTGGTCAAAGTGGCTGACAAGTTCAGTAATCAACTGCTTTGGCCGGGCAGTCTAAAGCTGGGTACACACATGACAGATTTTTGAAAAATGCACAGCATAGGGAGGACGTTCGGGTCTGTGTGTTTCTCTCGACCACAACTGACTTTCCTATAGGGAGTCTACTGCGGCCAAGGGAAATTTACGTTTTTTCCCGAACGTTCAGCGGCCACACGCTCATTCGGGAAAGCCGCCACATGCAGTACCGATAAAACCCCGATACTGTCGGATCTGACGGTTTCGGGGCTTTAGAGATACTGCGTGTACCTAGCTTTAGTTTATTGTGACACCCTATCTGTATTGATTATTGATCTGTCCTGCCAGATTGCTAAACTACGTTAGAAAGCCTCATAGATTTAAACAGACTGCTCAGCTACTATCAAACAGTCTGTTTGTACTGGCAAAATGTCTAACGATTGATCTTAATAGGTAATAGGGTATCTCCACTGGTAAAAAATGTTTTTGGTAGTCCGTTTTATTGAAGAACGGGAGGTAAAGGAGCTGTGTTTTACCTACCATTCTTCAATAAAACATTTAGGAGCCAGGAACGAAGGTATGGTACTTACCTGATCACTCGCTCCACCGCCACGTACTCTGACAGTCCTGACAGACTTAGCCTTCTATGCGCAAGTGCGATGCGCATAGAATACAGAGTCTGTAAAAGGGCATATTTACCCTATATTTCACGCATAAGCTAATTACCCACTGTTTTTGCAATACTTGCCTTTCTTCCCAGTACTCCTGTGTCCAGTAATCTTGTCTTTGAAGTTCGGCCGCTTGCTCATCTTTGCTGCCTCCTTTACAGCCATGTGAGCTCTAATTAAGGTAGTGCAGCCGCAAAGCAGTTAAGCAGAGAAACCATCACAAGCCATTGATGTGATGGCCTTGACCTATGGCGGCAATGCAGAAGTGCGACAGATAGTGGCGAGGGACCAGAATACTTCAAGATAAGGTATCAAGTATTGCAAGTATTGCGAATACAGTGTTTGGGGGTTGCTTACACACTTTTACACTTCTGTTTAAAAGTGTGTAGGGGGAAATATTAAAAACATTTTTTTAAATGTATACAAAGCTTAAGTACCAAGTTCTCTGACTAAAGCCCAATCCTGTTAAACACATTTATAAAATACTCTTTTAATAAAAATGATATGTTTGTTTTCTGGTAGGAATGATCTTTCTAAGATTATGAGAACAAGAGCCAAAGAAATTGAGGTGAAATTGCTGCTGTTCGCTATTCAAAGAACCACAAATTTTGAAGGACTTTTAGCAAAACGATTCTCTGGCAGCACGCTTAGTGGCAATATTGTGGTAAGAAGTGGAGGCTTGTTGAAATTTCATAGAGAATTAACCATTCAGGTTGGAAATATAGATGTGAATGTGTGTGTACATATATGTATATTATTGTGTGTATATTTTGGCTAGGTGTTTCATGTCAATTTACATAATTCAAGGTGAGCTAACAAAGGAATCAAATCAATATTTGATTTCTTTTTGTCTTAAAAAGCATGGGATTTCGTAGAATAATAGACAAGTGTATTGTTAACCATTTATACCAAACAGATTCTAATTATCATAATTTTATATGTAGGTTGAAAACATTATTAAAGTAATTAACTGAAACAATAGTAGATTGGGTTACTTCCACGCTACGGTGTAGTAGGGAATGTCCACTTGAGTAGGGTGGCTGCGCTGCAATTTTTCCACTGAATTTTTTATAAAATCTTTAAAAGTATCTTGCTTGGGCTTGGAGGTATGGGTAGGGGCTGGGTTAAAACAAAAAGTAAAAAAGATCAGTAAAAAAGGTTAAGATCAAGATCTCTGTAAAAAATAAGTTTAAAATGACACTTCTATATATTAAAATTCTTAAAGGACAACTCCATCCTCATAAGAACATCTTTTAGAAAGAATGGCCTCTTTAAAATATCTTGATATATCATAGTTTGTCCTATGAATTCATTACTGTATGGTTGCTATGCTTCTGGATGCCTCATGGAAACTGAGCAATTTAGAAACCTGTACTGAGCCTGGGCATGCTCAGAAGAGGCAGACAGGGGATTAACATTCAGTCATTGGCTGTGATATCAACTATCACTAGGTTTAGGGTTTTGGGGGGTGATTTGCCTGTATGTAAGTTTTCATTTTGGGGCTGGACTTGCCCTTTAAAGGGCAAGTCCATCCCCAAAATCCCAAAATGAAAACTTACATACAGGTAAATCACCCTCCAAAACCCTAAACGGTAATAGTTTGAAATCTGAAATATGTAAATCTAACCTGAAATCATGCACAATGCCCTGTTTCCCCTGTTTCTTCTTCCTGGTTCTTCCAGTTAGTAACTGTCAGTTATGGATTTGACAGTTGATATCATAGCCAATGACTGAATGTTAATCCCCTGTCTGCCTCTTCTGAGCATGCCCAGGCTCAGTACAGGTCACTAAATTGCTCAGTTTCCATAAGGGCTCCAGAAGCATAGCAAGCATCCAGTAATTAATTCATAGGACAAACTATGATATATCAACATATTTTAAAGAGGCCATTCTTTCTAAAAGATGTTCTTATGAGGGTGCAGTTGTCCTTTAAAACTCATTTGTGCCTATCCACCACTAGGGGCAATGCAGGCTTTACTCTGTGCTGTTTCAAAGCTTTCTTGTTCCTGGAAGGTTTTTTAGTGCTTTTTATTGTTTTTAATTGCTATAACAAAAGTTTGTTGGCAACCTTATTCCTGTGTGCAGAGGTTTTTGGGAGCTATACAGACCAAGCAAGCATCGAAACAGCACAGAGTAAAGCCTGCATTGTGCCTAGTCGTGGATAGACACAAGTGAGTGTTTTAAGAATTTTAATATATGAAAGTAATTTTAAACTGATTTTTTACAGAGATCTTGATCTTAACCCATTTATTTTTTACTTTTTTTAACCCTTCCCCTACCAATATCCCCAAGCGCAAGCAAGATAATTTTAAAGTTAAACAAAAACAGCTGTGAAATGTGGTTTAAACTTACTGAGGAACAGCCAAACTCTGCTAGCAAGGTGAGGTTGTAAAAGGTGACAGGTCGTACACCATGGCAAGACTGAACACAACAACAAGACACAAGATAGTTATCATACAATAGGAAAGTCTCTTCCAGGTAAAGATTTCAAAGTAGGCTGTACTTCTTCAAAAGCACATCTTGAAAGCCCACTAAACCAGCAGCATTGAGAACTGTAGACACAGTGCTTGGTCAAGGAAAATTAGTGAGTCAGATGAAAGACACATCATGCTTACTTCTATTCTAAACTGGAAGGTGTCAAGCAGAGTCCTAAGCACAGAACTGTCAGAAGCATGGTGTAGAGATTTCTCTCAAGTTTGAGACTGCATATCTGTAAATTAAATTATAGATTTGGTCACAATTAATGTTTGCAATGCAGATAAATACAAGCATATACTTTATCCATCATTCTATACTATTAGAGAGGCATCTGATTGCCTCCAAATATATTCTACAGGAAGGCAAAAACCCCACACATACAGCCATGTCGTCAAGAACTACTGTATATTTAGCATGAAGATGAACAACAAGTCCAGGAAGCGGTGTTATGGTCCGCACAGAGTTGTGATCTTAACATCAAGTGTGTCAGGGATTACACAAATAGGAAAAGCATATGAGATGGCTTACATTCACATAAGATCAGTGGTTAGTTTGCCATGATGTTTGAAACAACCTACCTGCTAAGTTACTTTGAGCCAGTTTACCTAAAAGCATTGATGCCATTTTGGAGGAAAAGGGTGGTAGCATCTTAAACATTTTTAACATTAGGTACACCTTAAATTTTATGTATAATAAGCAAAGGATCTAAAATTGTTATTGCAGTTTATTATCAGGAATATTTACAAGCCCGAAAGTTGTTGCATTTTCTTTTGATATTTATATTTTATTTTTAAGAAAAAGCCTGATCCACAGCCTCCGGCTTCTACCAATCCCTTTTTAGATGATGACAACTTTGCAGAGGAGCCTGTCCTTGGTAAAGACAGTGACCTAGATAAAGTGAGTTTGGATGGTTTATTATAGTATTTAAGTAATGTTTGTGTAACTATAGCCTATTATATTATTTCACAGCATAAATAAAATAGTTAAATACTTTCTTTTCGTTTAGATTATTTACTTTAACGTGTTCTCAAATTCTGTAGCATTACATTGCAATTAAATTAACACATCTGTTTAAATCTAAACATGAAAGCCTAAACTGTTTTTTTTATTTTACAGTCTAAGAAACCCAAACTGCCCGAGAACCCATTCCATGGCATTATTTCCAAATGCTTTGAACCTCATCTTTATGTGTATATAGAATCCCAAGACAAGTAAGTAGTAAGGAGATTTTCATCACATACAACATGTATGTTTAAGGTTTTAATATTCTAGCAAAAAATTAAGCAAATCTTATATTTACTTCTGCTAGGTCGGCCCAGCTGGGTATTTAACCATTTGTGCCTTTGACATTCGTCACATATTTATACTGCTTCTGTTCTTATTTCGTGCATCCATACTGCCAAATGGTTGCTGTGGGTCTTATGATCACACGTTTAAATGTCAGACTGAATGAAATGAATCAAATTTAGGAAGGTATATACAAATAAATATATCATGAATAATAGTGGTCTCCATACATGTTCCCGTTATTGTAATGAGGTCTCTCATTTAAACAAGCATAGAATGATGTATCTAGCTTCTCTAGATCGTAAATTATAGGCTTGTAAAGTAACACTTTCCAGACTGCCCTGTCTCTGTGACAGTCATGTGTTATAAGCTGTGTCATAAGCCCCACCCTCAAACATCTATCTGTTTTGAATGCAACCTGTCTCTCTGTCTCTGATCCTCTGTCCGTTCCTCTACCAATGGACACCTTAGGGAGAGACAAAAACATCTTTTCAGGCTTGTGGCTAGCTTTAAAACTGATTTAGAAGTTGCAGCTGGGAATGCTCCGTTCCAGCAGTGGGCATGCTATACACTTACACTTGGAGGCAGACCCTAGGTGCTGTCACAGCTCACATTGCTAACAGGAAAAAACACCCTTTATACTGCTGTAACTTTGGATAAACTAAAGCTAGAATCATGAGCCTGGAGTAAGGTAGGAGTGTGCACTTTTTTTTAACTAAGGACCACTTGTATGGAGACCACAGTTCCCCTATTCCCTAATACTGAAGCATCAAGAACAAATATCCATATCTGTAGCTTTTGGCAGAACATCAATCTACAATTATTTGTATCCATTAGAAATGCTGGCTTCTGATAGTGTTGGATGCAAAAACATTTTCATTTTAAGCAAACATTATGGGCAGTTTTAGAAGAATATCTGTCCTAATGTATTGCCTGTAAGTTGCTGACAGCTTTATAAAGGGTTCCTATGCTCCTTTGTTTTTCTCCTGTTTCTTTTTACCTTGTCTAATACCTGTATGCCACTACAATAAGTTGCTGTGTGAAGCCATCACCGCCAGGGAATTTTTTAAATTTGTTGCCAACCAAATGTAATCCTAGTTCTCATTCATCTTGGCACACCCTGTCCTGACTTTACATTAACATTTTTTCTGCTTTCCACTTGCTCAGAAATGTTTTCCATTAGCATTTCCCTTGCAGGCACCCTTAAGTTAAAAGGAATTCTTTGCATTAGCAGAAGGTTTTGTGAAAGAATAACTGGATGCTTTTCTGTTCTAGCTTTGGTGCTTTAGCAAAATGTTGCTATCATTTTGTTTAAGAAATTATGCCTCAGTTGAAACCATTTTATATTTATAATAGGTGGTATATTAAATACAGAATACATTTTATGATTCCTGCATATGATACCAAAAAACACATTTAAGGCTCTGCAGACATTCGCTCTTGTTATAAGTTCACAATGTCAGTTCTTAGTAAATCTACTCTTGCTATGTTTTTTTATTTTTAACTTTGTTTCTCTGTACGGATTTACAATTCATTTGTTTACTTCTCCATTGAGGCTAACACTAGTTCTAAAAAATGTTAAGACATTTTTGTTTCGTTTTTTTTTTTTTATAATGAACACCTTTGCTAGGCAAAAGAAGCTGAGATAAAGCTGGTCATAGACAGGACTAGGAAGCATTGTTTGCATATAATTGCCCTTATAGGCCAGACAGTCACACACTGATGGTCAATAAGGATAAAAATCCTTGGCTTTTTGTGTCACACAACTGCACACTAGGTCCCCCCATTTCCCCTAGATCCTAATCAGTAATAAACAAAGGTTGGTAAGGCACTAATGAACTATATAAACGAAAGTAAACTCTATAAGTAGAGAGGAAATGCTAGAATGGGACAATTATGCAAATTATATACATATAGAAAAGAAAGAATCCCAAATCATACTCTGCCCACTCTATATTGTAAATATATACATATCCTTTATTATATGGGACATAAAGTGCTAAGACCATAGAATAGTAAAAACATTTAAAGGATAAGTATGCTGTAAAATCAAGTTAAGTTTAGGTGGAAGCTGCAGCTTAAAAAAAACGGTTGTCATTGTTTTTCTTTTCCAAATTGAAGCTTGCAAGTTGCTGACGTCTTGCTTGCGTCTAGGTTAAGGCTTAGCTCTGCCCCTCCGAAAGCTTCCTGCTTTCTTCAGCCTCAAATGGTAAGGCCCGATCATGCGGTGCTTGCGCATGTGCATGACGTTGCGGCGCATGCAATGTCAGTTCGTGCACAGCACAGCGAGATGACGTCACATGTGTACACGCCCATGCACGAACTGATGTCACGTGTGGCAAGGACGTGCACACGCACGGAACAAACGGGCCTTACCATTTGAAGAAAGCAGGAAGCTTTCGGAGGCGCGGAGCTAAGCCTTCAGCTAGACAGTCATGGCCAGGCAGTATACAGTATAACTCCAACCTTAGTTTTACCTTAGGTTACTGTTTGCTTAAAAATAAAGGGTTAATTAAGACTTGCTACAACAGTCAAGTTATTTCTAATTTAAAAGAAATGCAGAACTTTTTCCAGGCAGAGATTTATTTTTTACTTTTGGTTGTTTGGCCTGTGGAAAATGAATGCATTAACTTAATGCTTGCTCAGCAATGTGGCAAATTCTTGGACCTATTATTACTGAATCTTTCTTTTTCTCAGAGCAAGACAACATACTATTCCATTTTAAAATAAAAAATAAAGTTATCCGCTTTCAGTTGTATACACATCTGTTATTCTTGCCATGTGGTGACTCTTGTAATTATACTCCTCTCATTTCACTTTTTCCTAGCAAGGCAAACAGAATGCATGCCAATGTATAAAACTTTAATGCTCTCTTCACTTCCTTTATTTGTCATCAATGAAATGTAATTGTTGTTTTTTTACAATATCGCTCCTTATTATTCCTACTAACTAACTAAAAAAAAATAAATTAATATACGTTATCTCTTCCTTACACCCTGAAAAATAGATTATTAAATTGTGCTCTTGTTAATACTGAGGCCCCATTGCAACACCCAAAAAGGGCTGCTGTGAGCTTTTGCCATACACTTGTATCCACTTTTACAAGCGTATGCGTTTCCCAGAGATATAATGGGTAAAAAGAAATCGCATGTCCTATTGATTTGTGTCTGCTTTTTTTATGTGCTTTATTAAGTGTGATTTTGACAGAAATGGACTGAAATATTTCTACTTTCTATTATACATTATATATTAAATGTCATTGCACGAACAGAGGAAAAATCAAATCAGTGGGGCCTAGTCCTAAGTGTTAGGAGTCAGACAGGGAAACTGCTTACCTGACACAGTGATAGTTGTTACCAGGATGCAGAGAGAGAGAGCGGAAGACTTTTCTATGAATCATGGGGGCACTCTATCTGCTCTCCGCATGCAGACTACATCACGTGTAAAAACTATCACTAAGTTAGGTAGAATTAATCCTGGTTGGCTTGAGGTTAGGAAAAGAATGATTTACTAATCATGGTCAGATACTTATACTTATTTACTTTCAATTAAACAGAGACATACCTGGGAGATTATTATTAGAAAATATTCCACTGTTGTTCCCTTTTATTAATTGAGCCTCTTATGTATTATATGTTTATTGTTGTCCTGACTTTTTCCTCTCTAGAAACCTTGGTGAATTAATTGATCGCTTTGTTGGAGATTTTAAATCTCAGGGTCCACCAAAATCAACATCTGAGGACGCAGGAGCAGTTCTCCCAAGTTGTGCTGACCTTTTTGTTTATTATAAAAAATGCATGGTGCAGTGCTCTCAGCTCAGCACTGGAGAGCCTATGATTGCTCTGACAACAATTTTTCAGAAGTATCTGCGAGAATATGCTTGGAAAATACTGTCTGGTAATTTACCGAAGTAAGTTTATCCCATCTGTATTTTTTTTTTGTATTGATAATAACTTGTTCATTACTTAGTCTAAGATGTCTCCCAGTGATAAACTGCTATGTAAATGCCCCACACATTCATGTACAGTATAACAAAGCAAGCATGCATTAGTTTGACCATGGTTTCTTCACATTGCTTGCTGGTTTGGGCGAATGATTTTTAAAAGTTAAAACATGCATTTTAACTTTACTACTTGAAGTTTATTTTCTTATTATGAATCTCCTAAATTTATATAATGTGGTCATTATTAAGGTTATACAGTAACTATCAACTGCAATACATTTTATGAATATTACTGTAGTAACTTCCCAAAACATTTTCACATCACAGTGTGTATAGATATCTGCCTGCTCAGGCTTAAATAAGAAGAAACGAGTAAGGCCATTGCCTAGGAACATGGTGGGTAAAAAATCCTTTTTGGAAAGTCAGTTTAAGGATTTTTTTTTTCCTACACCATAATTTTCCTCTTCTGGAAAAATCTGACATTAAACTTGAGTGATAATGGGAGCTCTACCACAGTAAAAACTCTAGTTGCTATTTGTACAATCATCTAAATGTAGAGTTTATTGTTCCAAACATTTAGTAAAGTCTTGCTGCTTATGGCAATACAATCAACATCATTTTCTCTAAATAATAATGTCAGCGAAGGGGTATAATGTTGTATATCCGGGTCCTGGTATTACACCCCAGTGCTAAATTTAAAATTTAGATAAAGTATTTGATTTTATTTTAGCTGAGAGTCATTATTATACATTTGTATAATATAGTATTGAACAAAAATAATGTTAAACAGACTCTGCAGTATTAATTTTACCTCTTACCCCATGGACTATGAACACTGAAAAATATCACATTTTGATATAATATACATAATAAATATATCTATGTACACAAGACTCGGCAGGCACTCCCTTCACAATGTAGTTCCCAGGTGCTATCTAAGTTCATATATGCAGAGATACACTTTGTAGCAAACAAACAATTTTTTGCTTTATATTATATTATATAAGGGAAAAGGACCTCCCATTAAAGGGCCATGTTGGAGGTTCTATTACCACATGGAAGCTTGACCAGTAGCACTGCAAAATGTAGTTGTAATTTAGCCAAAGGAGTGCTTTAACAGTCCTTTTATTGTATGTATTTATTATGAAGCATGGTCAAGCTTTCATGTGTTAATAGTACCCCCAAAACGGCCCTTTAATGGGAGGTCCTATGCCTTTAATGTAAAGCATATCCGCATTCCCTCATTTTAAAAAGCCAAAGGGCTTGGGGTGTAAGTAAGAGAGCCTGCTATATTGATCCAGTGCTGAAGTATGAGAAATGTAAAATGTTTGCTAATAATAATTATTATAATAGTCATATTTAATTATATTATTATTATTAATAATAGTAAGAAGATGAGGACTGATAATGTGGCGCCATTAATTAATGGGGATAAGTTAGTTACGGAGGATGGTGATAAAGACGATGTCTTGAATAATTTTTTCCCTCTGTATACTCTATAGAAGATCCAATAACAGATATCATAGAGTATAGTAGCAACAATGGTATAAAAGATGCAAGTGCACTTTGGTTAACTGAGGATATGGTACAGGAACAACTAAATAAGGTCCTTAGGGAGCTAAGTTCAGCTTTATGTAGGCCATTGTTTCTTCAGCACTGTGCAGGAGAAGCCTTAGGAATGTCACATGTCAGCCTCCCACCCATTAACTTTCTAGTCCATCATTTCTGCTGTGGAGCACGTAGAGAGGCGGTTGATGGCTCGTTTTAAAGGTAGGAAACTGGCCTTTCATTTAAACTCAACTTGTTTGGAGATCACAGTTCCCCTTTAACAGTTTGAATGGACCTGAACGGATTTTGAACTACCAAACTTTTAATGATTATTGAATTTTCGAACGATCAAATTGATGTTCCGTGATTTTAGTGCTCCATAACCTATACAGAAAATAGCGTTCACCTACCCCCGTTAGTGGAACTCCACATCAGCAGCCTTTAAGCATTGTGCTGCAGTCCTTGAAAACATATACACTGCAAACAACGGGCTTCAAGCTTTAGGGCTTTCAAACTTCACCTTTTTTTGTAAGCAATTCTGATTGGATACATTAAAATTTTTTCAGAAAGAATCTGACTGGTATACTAACCAATAAGATTCTTTTTCAATCAGAATTGGTTACAATCAGATTGGTCAGTTCCCCAGACCATTGCTGAGATCCCAGAGCCATTAACAGTAAGTTACTGTATAATTTTTAAAAAATTCTACAATTCTCAAATTTTCATAAAATTTCAAATGTGGCTCGAAAATAAAATGCGGAAGTTCAAAAACTCATGAGGAAAGTTATTTTTCTGGATTCTGGATATATGTACATGTTCCCCAGACTATTTCACAGGTCCCAGAGCCATGTACAGTAAGTTACCATCTCAATTTTACCTTATATTTAGGTGGATACATGCATATTTTTTTCTACCATTGTCTTTAATGGGTTTTTCCGCGAATTTTCGAACTTATGTTGATAAAAGTAAGGGGATGCATTTTGTACTTGTGCTGCTTATACTATAAATGGCTCTGTGTTAAGTGAATCCCTTTTGGAAAAGGATCTTGGAGTTTTAGTGGATAACAAACCTAAAGGTAGCAAGCATTGCCAAACAACAACAGCTAGAGCCAGCTTGGTATTGTCTTGTATAAATTGAGGTATGGATTCAAGGGAGGAAAATGTAATTCTCCCTCTCTACAAAGCATTGGTAAGGCCTCATTTGGAAAATGCAAAGACATCTTTGAAAGGGAAAGGATTCAGAGAAGGGCAACTAAATTAATAAGGGGATTGGGGGAGCTTGAATATGAAGAGATATTGGATAAGTTACAATTATGTAAGCTAGAGAAAAGGCACTCGCATGGGGATATGATATACATTAACGGGCCATACAATAAACTATCTGGGGCAATGTTCACCAATAGAACATGTCAGAGGACATGCGGACATCCCTTAAGATTGAAGAAAAGAAGTTTAGTCTTCAAGTTCGGAAAGGGTTTTTCACTGTGAGAACGGTAAAACTATGGAACTGTCTTCCATTGGACGTTGTGATGGCAGATTCATTGGACATTTAAAAAAAAAAAGCTGCATGAGTTTCTGCAAACAAGGAATGTTGCAAGTTACTGTTATTGCTAAATAAAGTAGATTTTGTCAAGGAATATTTCCGATTGCCAATTTTTTCCTCCTTCATAAATTTGGTGGTGGTGGTGGGTTTGCTTCTGGATCAACAGTTAGGCAGGAAATATGGGAATGGCTGAGTAGGTTGGACTGGATGGACATATGTCTTTATTCAACCTCAAATACTATACTATACTAATTAAAGTAAAAAAGGTTAGAAGTTAGGACCTTCCAGAATGGGTTCACCTTGATGTGGTTGAAAGGCTTTCATTCATGTAATCACAGTAATGTATACTAAAACCCTTTTGTTTATAATGTATGCCAGTGTGCAGATAATATGATATTAAATGGGGTCCAGGAATGTGTATATATTATATTTTCTTTGTTTTTATATACATGACATTGACATAATGTTCTAATAAGGGTGCTCTGTGCAGCACTCAAATGTTAAATAAAAGTTTCACAAATAACTAGAAAGGGAAAATTTAAGTATAAACTTTGAATTTGGATTGAAAGGCCACATTTTGGAAGGGAATGTGTGTGTGCTGCAGATTTTAAAACTCAATGAGGGCAATGTTGAGAACATTGTTGTTTTTTTACTTTAAATATAGCCGTCACAGGAATATGTCAGTTGGTGTGTACTTGTGGCAGGTTGGGGGATAAAAAACTAACTTTTTTGATGATTGGACAAAATGTGTTTTTTGACTATACTTACCCTTTAAATATAGTTGCCACATGAATGAATGGGTAGCTCATTTGGTGTGTTTACCTGTGTCAGGTTGGAAGTTAAAAAAACCAAACTGTTTTGATGATTGATCAATTTTTTTACTATAGTTACCCTTTAAATATGGATTCCACAGAAATGGAAGGGTAGGCCAGTAAGTATGTGTACCTGTGTCAGGGTGGGGTACTGAATAATACTGGGCACACCAGTCTTGACCAACAAACTATTTATTATAGTGACGTTTTGGTGCTATGGGGGCACCTTTCTTCAGACAAACAAACAAGCCAAGTTTGTTTGTCTGAGGAAGGTGCCACCATAGCACCGAAACATCACTATAATAAATAGTTTGTTGGTCAAGACTGATGTGCCCAGTATTTTTCAGTATCTCTGGTTTGCTGTTGGCTACAGTTCTGGTTGCACCCAGCACCTATCCACCACTTGACTTTTGGTGAAGGTGTGCAGGATCTTGTTTTTTATTTTTTTTGTGTCAGGGTGGGGGTTAAAAAAAAACAACTTTTTTGATGATTGGTCAAAATTAGGTTTTTTTTTATACTTTGGTTACCCTTTAACTATAGCTGCCACAGTAATGGAGGGGTAGGTCAGTAGGTGTTTGTACCTGTGTCACATTGTGGGGTTAAAAAAAAGTATGGCTGCCACGGAAATTGATGGGTAGGTCATTAGGTGTGTACTCGTGTGAGGTTGGGGGTATGTGTTTTTGCATGTATGACCATATAACTAACTTTTATTGATGATATATCAAAATTCGTTTTTTTAAATTTATTTACCCTTTAAGTATGGCTGCAACAGGAATGGAAGGGTAGGTCAGTAGGTGTGTGTGCCTGTGTGAGGTTGGGGGTATGAGTTTTTGCATGTATGGAAATAAAATTCACAGATAATGCCGTAACGCTTCCGCGGATTCCTTAGCTAGGTAATTGCACAATTCTCCTATATGCCCCTATATGTAAAGATTTTATATCCACTGTATCCACACATAGCAAAATATACACACACATAATTTCCATTGTGCACAAACGGGCACACGTTTGCTAGTGTGTGTATATATATATATATATATATATATCTATAGATTATATACAATACAAGAATTGTGGAAGACTCCAATTAGGCTCATTTACAACTACATTTAGTGGAAGTGCTACGATCTGGTCAACATTTATACAAACATAGAAATATATCAATGCACATTCCTAGGCCCCATACAATATCATATTATTGCTCACTGGCATACTTTAAAACAAAGGGGTTTTAGTATACATTACTGTGATCACATGAATGAAAAGCCTTCCACCACGTCAAGGTAACCCCAGTCTGGAAGGTCCTAACGTCTAACCTTTTCAATTTCTTTTACTTCAATTACGATTGCAAACTTTTGCATTTCTCATTCGTACACACTGGATCCATTTAACAGGCTCTCTCCCTTCCCCCTTGGTTTAAAAAGCCAAAGGGCTGAGTGTGTGTACGAATGAGAAATGCAAAAGTTTGCTAATCGTAATTGAAGTAAAAGAAATTGAAAAGGTTAGACGTTAGGACCTTCCAGACTGGGGTTACCTTGACGTGGTTGGAAGGCTTTTCATTCATGTGATCACAGTAATGTATACTAAAACCCCTTTGTTTATAAAGTATGCCAGTGAGCAGATAATATGATATTGTATGGGGCCTAGGAATGTGCATTGATTATCTTTTCTATGTTTGTATATATAATATATATATATATATATATATATATATATATATATATAATATATATATATATATACATATAACTAGCATAATATATATATTAACTAGCAAAAGTGTGCCCGTTGGTGCACAATGGATATTATGTGTGTGTGTATGTTTTGCTATGAGTGGATATAGAATCTTTACACAGGTATATTGTATAGGGTTAATCCTGCAGGTCTGAGAGTAGATCCAGGCAATCCTGTCACACTGTGTGGTTGAAACTAAACATGCTAGGTTAATACTTATTAGGATTCACCACGGCAAGTGGTGATGGTACCTCATATATTATAACAGAAGGTACCTCACCGCATCATGTTATTATAATAGCATTGCCCTAATAATCTAACGTATATTTCTAATTCCAGTTTACCTAAAGAAATGGATTTATCCTTTATATATCTTTTATACAGATCTAATTGGAAAAAAAATTGCTTCAGAGCAATTTTTAATGCTTGATAACTGCTTTTTATTTCAGTATTATTCAGAGAACTTGCTAGCGAGCACCTTCATCCCAACCATTAATAGTGGCTGCCAATTCAAATTGTTCTAGCCAATCAGCCCACTCCCTAGTTACCCTATCAAATGGATCAGGTTTAAAAATAGGTTTGGCAATTGGGCCTGGTAGAGCTACTAAGTCTAATTGGGGAATTTCATCTGCAGGTACAAGGACAGGAGGATTTAAATAAAACTATTAGTAGCAGGCTCCATAGCTTAATACAGAGAACAACATACAAAGAAAACAGGGAGAATAAATGGTATTACCAGCACCACTGCCACTAATTTGTACCAGATCACTGCTTTATGGAAGGATTATGGGTAGCATGGCACACAGTGGGCTACTCTGTTGGTCTGGCACAAAGCAGACAGTGTACATAAACAGGTTCCCCACATGTCCCTATCTATGATGCACCACTTTGAATATTGACCAGGCCTGTATATTGTGTGTCCTTGTAAGTTGGTGTACACTTATCTGTTGCCTCAGAGTTTGTATCCAATTAGGTAAATTGTCCAATAATCTGGCCTCCCAACAGTTTGTAACAGGATCATACACACAGGATCATACACACAGGATCTTACACACAGGATCTTACACACAGGATCTTACACAAAGGGTCTGGTGTTGCAGTTAATATCTCTCCAAAGCACACACCACAATCTACTTTCACGTTCTATCTTCCTAGCCATAGAGAGCAGGTATGTCTTGTCTTTTATTACTCACTAATACTTCCTGGAGGTATATAAGGAGCCTTGGTGTATATGTCCATTACAATACACATCACATCCTGTGTAGCAGACAGAAACTTTTTTTGGATTACACTTCCTTTCACATGGAGCAGGCGCAGGGGTGTGGTTTAACCTCCCATTTTGTCCATTCCATGTTGAAATAGGGATATCTGCTCTGTAAGTAAATTTATGTATTTTGTATATTTTGTGTTGTACCTAATATAAGTCAGTGCTATACTTTATATACATTTAATGATGGTCATTTAAATGGTAATAGTGAGATAGTATACACATACATAAAAAACTTTCCTATATGTAATATCATATACTCCCCACCACATTGGTAGCTCCTAAAAACTCAATGCAATCTTCTATGAAAATATAAATATATTTATAAAATATAAGGGATAGTTGAAGAAATGCCACACACCTTAAATCAGTGGTATATAAGTGCAGGTTTTTTCAGCGAATCTTGGCCGAAGATCCCAAACAATAGATATAGATACAAAACTCCTCACTCTAGATCAGTTAATGCAATAATTTCTTTGTAGCAGGCTGTAAAACGTAAGGCTAAGTTTCGGATCTGCAAAATCCCTTTTATCAAGTTTGCAACTTCCCGGCCATCTCAAAAAGAAAAAGGATGACATCACACGTTTCACATGGTATATATCACACTCTGGGGACACACCCTTTAATGCAAATTCATATCCTTCATTAATAGCATATAATCATGCTTAACAATGTATTAAAAAAATAGGACAGGACACAGAATCCATGCCTGCCAATAGAAGTCGCCCCAGCAGCTGGATCAGTTTAAACCAGAGGTTAAAGGGGTTGGAGGTCAGCCTGTCAGTGCTTAGACTTTTAACCTTGTTGCCGCCACATACATTTGACTCCATCTGAACCAAATAAATTTATTTTGGTCTCATCAGACCACAGGACATGGTTCCTATTTGTCGTCGGCAAACTGGAGGCTTTCTTGTGCATCATCTTTAGAAAATGTTCCCTTCTGGGACAGCAGCCATGCAGACCAATTTGATGCAGTGTGTGGCATATGGTCTAAACTGTGCGGCAATGGTGGCAGCACTCATACCTCTATTTGCAAAAGACAACCTCTGGATATGATGCTGAGCATGTGCACTCAACTTCTTTGGTTTCCATGGCGAGACCTGTCCTGAGTGAAACCTGTCCTGAAAACTGATGTATTGTGTTGGCCACCATGCTGCAGCTCAGTTTCAGGTTGTTACCAATCTTTTTATAGCCTAGGCTACAATTATTTTTTTCAGATCCTCAGAGTTTTTCTTTACCATGAGGTGCCATGTTCAACTTTCAGTGAACAGTATGAAAGTGATAACCCCAAATTTAACACACCTTCTCCCCATTTACACATGAGACCTTGTAACACTAACATGACGCCAGGGAGAAAAAATGGCTAATTGGGCATAATTTGGGTTGTAACATTTATTGCCAGCAGTTAACACATTTATGGCTGTGTGTTATTTTGAGGGGACAGTAAATTTACACTTATATGCAAGCTGTACACAGTTATACAAGATTTATAAAGTTATACTTTAGAATTTATCAAAGATTTTTTTTTCCATAGGACAAAGAGTTATAGAAACCTAGCCAGTAGTCCAGGAAATACTATGTTATCAAATAATAGGGGGTAGGCTGCGCACTCCTCCTCACATGTAAAACAATTAAATAGAATTGAGATGTGTATATTAGCCTGTCTTTAATACTCGTGTTTCACTGCTATAAAGTGCAGCCTTTTCAAGAGTGTCTAAGTGTGATGCACTTTATAGCAGTGAAACGCATTGAGTATTAGAGACAGGCTAATATACACATCTCAATTGCCCCAGTAACTTCACATGGTCTGGAGGACCACATTGGGACCTGCATAGATGTTTTAGTTGTCCATAATTTTAAGATTTTAAAGCCAAACATTCCATGCTTTTACTCTGGTTTGGAGTTTTATGGGAAGTTTTAGGTGCTTTTTATTGATGTCTTTTTCATGCATGCTTTTTTAAGTGGAACTCAGGCTCAGCTGCATACCTTCAAGTTCACAATAGTCATCCTACTCCTTTAACTTCAGAAGTGCAGAGGACAACCCATAAGCTAATCTTAAACAAATACTATGGTATCGCCAAATATTTCAGCACATCTAATCATGGTTTATTGAATACCTCATGATCACGCAGCATTTCTGCTACGTCCAATTTATGTGTCATAAAATTTTTTGAAAAATCAGACTAAAATATGTCACAGTATTTTGACACGATTAACTGCAACGGTTGAGGGGGTTTTGAGGTGAGACAGTGAGTGAGACAGCTGCCGAGTATGGAGATCAGCAGTGCAGAGTGCCAGCCGGATCCCTGGATTTAAAGGGGAACTGTGGTCTCCTAACAAGTTGAGTTTAAATAAAAAGGCCAGTTTCCTACCTTTAAAATGAGCCATCAACCACCTCTCTATGTGCTCCACAGCCCAAGATATAAAGAAATAACTGACCACAAAGTTAATGGGTTGGAGGCTGACATGTGACATTCCTAAGGCTTCTCCTGAACAGTGCCGCCAGCGAGCACAGTCTCAGACTCCCTCAGTGTGTGAGGGAGACAGGAAGTCCCTCCCCCTCTCTGCTGTGTGAAGGACCTGCAGCTGCAGAGAAGGTAAGGGAATCTACAGCCCTTCTCTCTCACTATGTGAAAACAGCCTTTTCAGTCAGAGTTCTCATTCTGCCTGGAAAGGCTGTTTCCACAGAGTTTTCAGGGGGGGGAAGGGGGGTGTCAGAGTGGCCCACAGCACCTGTGAGCGAGTGGGGCTTAGGCACCCACGAGTGGGCGGGGCTTAGACACCCGTGAGTGGACGGCGCCACATGGGGCTGTAAGGGAATGGGCCATGGGGGGCCTGCAACTGGAGGGACCATGGGATCAATGAGTGGGAGGGACCAGGGGGGCTGCAAAGGGGAAGAGACACAGGGCAGATTGACTGACAGGTTTCAGAGCAGGAAGCAGGAAGTGCAGGGGACCTGGTGATGCTGCTGCCATATCACACACAAAAATGTAAATATCTTCAAAACTATACAAATTAAACAATGAAAATAAATTGCAAAGATTCTCAGGAGAGAAATTCCTATCAATTTACCTAAAGTCATTTTGGACCACAGTTCCTCTTTAAATTTGAGATGGTTTAATAATAGAAATAGTCCTTCATAGCTCATCAGTGAAAAATCAGACATGCCTTTAAAGGAGAAATTAATGGAAAAAGATTAACTGTAATGAAGATAACAGTAATTCAGTGATCTTTTACCAAGATACCCTAGTCCCAGGGGTTGTAGAGCTTGATTTGCTTTTACCAAATATTCAAATACACTGACATCTTTGGGTTTTTGTTTATACTCTTTATTGTCTGCTTTATTTGTATATTGACTCAAAACCATTTTTTGTTCAGTACATTAAAGAAGAAGTATAGTGTATATAAAGTTTTTTTTAAAAACAGTTAAAATGAAAAGTACCTGTGTTTTTTATGGACAGCACCCCCAAGAAAGGCCCAAAACATTCCCCCTTAGAGAGCCCCCCAAGTTCAGTTAGTGAGGTAAGTACTTACATTCGAAGAGAGGTAAGTTACAGTAAGGTATAAATTTTCCCCCCAATCTGCTGCTTTCTCTGTATGTAAGGTACCAAAAATTTAAAGAGGAACTGTGGTCCAAAATGACTTTAGGTAAATTGATAGGAATTTCTCTCCTGAGAATCTTTGCAATTTATTTTCATTGTTTAATTTGTATAGTTTTGAAGATATTTACATTTTTGTGTGTGATATGGCAGCAGCATCACCAGGTCCCCTGCACTTCCTGCTTCCTGCTCTGAAAACTGTCAGTCAATCTGCCCTGTGTCTCTTCCCCTTTGCAGCCCCCCTGGTCCCTCCCACTCATTGATCCCATGTCCCTCCAGTTGCAGGCCCCCCATGGCCCATTCCCTTACAGCCCCATGTGGCGCCGTTCACTCACGGGTGTCTAAGCCCCGCCACTCGTGGGTGCCTAAGCCCCACTCGCTCACAGGTGCGTGGGCCACTCTGACACCCCCTCCCCCCCTGAAAACTCTGTGGAAACAGCCTTTCCAGGCAGAATGAGAACTCTGACTGAAAGGCTGTTTTTACATAGTGAGAGAGAAGGGCTGTAGATTCCCTTACCTTCTCTGAGCTGCAGGTCCTCACACAGCAGAGAGGGGGAGGGACTTCCTGTCTCCCTCACACACTGAGGGAGTCTGAGACTGTGCTCCGCTGGCGGCACTGTTCAGGAGAAGCCTTAGGAATGTCACATGTCAGCCTCCAACCCATTAACTTTGTGGTCAGTTATTCTTTATATCTTGGGCTGTGGAGCACATAGAGAGGTGGTTGATGGCTCATTTTAAAGGTAGGAAACTGGCCTTTTTATTTAAACTCAACTTGTTAGGAGACCACAGTTCCCCTTTAAATCCAGGGATCCGGCTGGCACTCTGCACTGCTGATCTCCATACTCGGCAGCTGTCTCACTCACTGTCTCACCTCAAAACCCCCTCAAACGTTGCAGTTAATCGTGTCAAAATACTGGGACATATTTTAGTCTGATTTTTCAAAAAATTTTATGACACATAAATTGGACGTAGCAGAAATGCTGCGTGATCATGAGGGATTCAATAAAACATGATTAGATGTGCTGAAATATTTGGCGATACCATAGTATTTGTTTAAGATTAGCTTATGGGTTGTCCTCTGCACTTCTGAAGTTAAAGGAGTAGGATGAATATTGTGAACTTGAAGGTATGCAGCTGAGCCTGAGGTCCACTTAAAAAAGCATGCATGAAAAAGACATCAATAAAAAGCACCTAAAACTTCCAAAACTCCAAAACAGAGTAAAAGCATGGAATGTTTAGCTTTAAAATCTAAAATTATGGACAACTAAAACATCTATGCAGGTCCCAATGTGGTCCTCCAGACCATGTGAAGTTAGGGGCAATTGAGATGTGTATTAGCCTGTCTCTAATACTCAATGCGTTTCACTGCTATAAAGTGCATCACAATTAGACACTCTTGAAAAGGCTGCACTTTATAGCAGTGAAACACGAGTATTAAAGACAGGCTAATATACACATCTCAATTCTATTTAATGTTTACATGTGAGGAGGAGTGCGCAGCCTACCCCCTATTATTTGATAACATAGTATTTCCTGGACTACTGGCTAGGTTTCTATAACTCTTTGTCCTATGGAAAAAAAAATCTTGATAAATTCTAAAGTATAACTTTATAAATCTTGTATAACTGTGTACAGCTTGCATATAAGTGTAAATTTAACTGTCCCCTCAAAATAACACACAGCCATAAATGTGTTAACTGCTGGCAATAAATGTTACAACCCAAATTATGCCCAATTAGCCATTTTTTCTCCCTGGCGTCATGTTAGTGTTACAAGGTCTCATGTGTAAATGGGGAGAAGGTGTGTTAAATTTGGGGTTATCACTTTCATACTGTTCACTGAAAGTTGAACATGGCACCTCATGGTAAAGAAAAACTGAGGATTGAAAAAAATAATTGTAGCTAGGCTAAAAAGATTGGTAACCACTGAAACTGCTGCAGCATGGTGGCCAACACAATACATCAGTTTTCAGGACAGGTTCACTCAGGACAGGTTCGCCATGGAAACCAAAGAAGTTGAGTGCACATGCTCAGCATCATATCCAGAGGTTGTCTTTTGCAATAGAGGTATGAGTGCTGCCACCATTGCCGCACACGTTTAGACCATATGCCACACACTGATCAAATTGGTCTGCATGGCTGCTGTCCCAGAAGGGAACATTTTCTAAAGATGATGCACAAGAAAGCCTCCAGTTTGCCGACGACAATAGGAACCATGTCCTGTGGTCTGATGAGACCAAAATAAATATTTGGTTCAGATGGAGTCAAATGTATGTGGCGGCAACAAGGTTAAAAGTCTAAGCACTGACAGGCTGACCTCCAACCCCTTTAACCTCTGGTTAAACTGATCCAGCTGCTGGGGCGACTTCTATTGGCAGGCATGGATTCGTGTGTCCTGTCCTATTTTTTTAATACATTGTTAAGCATGATTATATGCTATTAATGAAGGATATGAATTTGCATTAAAGGGTGTGTCCCCAGAGTGTGATATATACCATGTGAAACGTGTGATGTCATCCTTTTTCTTTTTGAGATGGCCGGAAGTGCAAACTTGATAAAAGGGATTTTGCAGATCCGAAAAAGCCTTACGTTTTACAGCCTGCTACAAAGAAATTATTGCATTAACTGATCTAGAGTGAGGAGTTTTGTATCTATATCTATTGTTTGGGATCTTCGGCCAAGATTCGTGAAAAAACCTGCACTTATATACCACGATTTAAGGTGTGTGGCATTTCTTCAACTATCCCTTATATTTTATAAATAATTTATATTTTCATAGAAGATTGCATTGAGTTTTTAGGAGCTACCAATGTGGTGGGGAGTATATGATATACATATAGGAAAGTTTTTTATGTATGGTTATACTATCTCACTATTACCATTTAAATGACCATCATTAAATGTATATAAAGTATAGCACTGACTTATATTAGGTACAACACAAAATATACAAAATACATAAATTTACTTACAGAGCAGATATCCCTATTTCAACATGGAATGGACAAAATGGGAGGTTAAACCACACCCCTGCGCCTGCTCCATGTGAAAGGAAGTGTAATCCAAAAAAAGTTCTGTCTGCTACACAGGATGTGATGTGTATTGTAATGGACATATACACCAAGGCTCCTTATATACCTCCAGGAAGTATTAGTGGTAATAAAAGACAGACATACCTGCTCTCTTGGTAGGAAGATAGAACGTGAAAGTAGATTGTGGTGTGTGCTTTGGAGAGATATAAACTGCAACACCAGACCCTTTGTGTAAGATCCTGTGGTTAAGATCCTTGTGTAAGATCCTGTGTGTATGATCCTGTGTGTATGATCCTGTTACAAACTGTTGGGAGGCCAGATTATTGGACAATTTACCTAATTGGATACAAACTTGAGGCAACAGATAAGTGTACACCAAACTTACAAGGACAACAATATACAGGCCTGGTCAATATTCAAAGTGGTGCATCATAGATAGGGACATGGGGGAACCTGTTTATGTACACTGTCTGCTTTGTGCCAGACCAACAGAGTAGCCCACTGTGTGCATGCTACCCATAATCTTCCATAAAGCAGTGATCTGGTACAATAGTGGCAGTGGTGCTGGTAATACCATTTATTCTCCCGTTTTCTTTGTATGTTGTTTCTGTATTAAGCTATGAGACTGTACTAATAGTTTTATTTAAATCCTCCTGTCCTTGTACCTGCAGATGAAATTCCAATTAGACTTAGTAGCTCTACCAGGCCCCATTGCCAAAACTATTTTTAAACCTGATCCTTTGATAGGGTAAAAGGGAGTGGGCTGATTGGCTAGAACAATTTGAATTGGCAGCCACTATTAATGGTTGGGATGAAGGTGCTCGCTAGCAAGTTCTCTGAATAATACTGAAATAAAAAGCAGTTATCAAGCATTAAAAATTGCTCTGAAGCAATTTTTTTTCCAATTAGATCTGTATAAAAGAATATAAAGGATAAATCATATTCTTTAGGTAAACTGGAATTAGAAATATACGTTAGATTATTAGGGCAATGCTATTATAATAACATGATGCGGTGGGTACCTTCTGTTATAATATATGAGGTACCATCACCACTTGCCGTGGTGAATCCTAATAAGTATTAACCTAGCATGTTTAGTTTCAACCACACAGTGTGACAGGATTGCCTGGATCTACTCTCAGACCTGCAGGATTAACCCTATACAATATACCTGTGTAAAGATTCTTATCCACTCATAGCAAAACATCACACACAACATAATATCCATTGTGGCACCAAGGGCACACTTTTGCTAGTTAAATATATATTATGTAGTTATATGTATGTATATATATATATATATATATATATATATATATATATATTATAATATATATATATATACAAACATAGAAAAGTAATCAATGCACATTCCTAGGCCCCATACAATATCATATTATCTGCTCTGGCATACTTATAAACAAAGGGGTTTTAGTATACATTACTGTGATCACATGAATGAAAAGCCTTCCAACCACGTCAAGGTAACCCCAGTCTGGAAGGTCCTAACGTCTAACCTTTTCAATTTCTTTTACTTCAATTACGATTAGCAAACTTTGCATTTCTCATTCGTACACACACTCAGCCCTTTGGCTTTTTAAACCAAGGGGGAAGGGAGAGAGCCTGTTAAATGGATCCAGTGTGTACGAATGAGAAATGCAAAAGTTTGCTAATCGTAATTGAAGTAAAGAAATTGAAAAGGTTAGACGTTAGGACCTTCCAGACTGGGGTTACCTTGACGTGGTTGGAAGGCTTTCATTCATGATCACAGATAATGTATACTAAAACCCCTTTGTTTATAAAGTATGCCAGTGAGCAGATATATGATATTGTATGGGGCCTAGGAATGTGCATTGATTATCTTTTCTATGTTTGTATAAATGTTTGACCAGATCAGTAGCACTTCCACTAAATGTAGTTGTAAATGAGCCTAATTGGAGTGCTTCCACAATTCTTATATTGTATATATATATATATATATATATATATATATATATATATATCTACAACACATAGCAAACGTGTGCCCGTTTGTGCACAATGGAAATTATGTGTGTGTATATTTTGCTAGTGTGGATACAGTGGATATAAAATCTTACATATAGGGGCATATAGGAGAATTGTGCAATTACCTAGCTAAGGAATCCGCGGAAGCGTTACGGCATTAAAAAAAGCCTCATTCCTTGGCACTGCAGGTGTTTGGAAACTACAACTTCCAGCTACTAAAACATGCTGGGAGTTGTAGTTTCCAAATGTCTGGAGTGCCAAGGAATGAGGGTTTTTTATGGACAGCACCCCCAAGAAAGGCCCAAAACATTCCCATTACAATATTTGGCTGGATTTAGCTATTACTGTATGGGACTACTACTGTCCATTTAAAGGGCAAATAAATACAGTATTAAAAGTCAGTAGTGGTCATAATTTTAACCCTCGGCTTATACTCGAGTCAATGATGTTTTCTTACTTTTTGGTGTAAAAATATGTACCTCAGCTTATACTTGGGTCGACTTATACTCGAGTATGTACGGTATAAGTTTTTTTTATCCTTTAATGCAACAGGATGTTTTTAGGCCCAAATGGTAGTTACTGTAGTCATCTGACATTGGCTAATGCATACATTATTTTGTTGCAGCTTAAAAAAATTTATATGAATTTAGTTTTATGGATTCTCTGTTTTTTTTATTTTAGAACAACCAGCAGCAGCAGTGGTCTCACGATAACTAGTCTTCTAAAGGAAAAAGAAGGTTCAGAAGTGGCAAAATTTACTACAGAGGAATTGTGTCTCATCTGCAGCATCCTAAGTACTGCAGAGTACTGCCTAGCAACAACACAACAAGTGAGAACACCACTCAGGGCTAGGGTGGTTGATTCATAGTAACTATAGCAGAGCACCATCGCAAGAGCTGGGCACAAAAAGTGTCCTTGTAATACAGTGCTGCTGCAGCGTTTCTTTCATTGGATTGGCTTACATAAGTTCCTTTGTAACAATATAATACTACTTGACAAACATTCTAAATTCTTTTAAATTTTAATTCTTCTGCACTAGGCATTTGATAATGTATTTGACCTGCTAGGAATTAAGTTTTGTGCGCCAAAATCTTGAAGGGATTTCTTTAGAGCAAATTTAGAATTATTTTTGTGTACATTCATATACAATATTACACTTTTATTTATCAACAGCTGGAAGAAAAGCTAAAAGAAAAAGTGGATCTCACATTGACTGAAAGAATAAACCTGACAGGAGAAATGGACACATTCAGCACGTATGCATGTATTTTCCTTGTGGGAATTACTGTCAGCACTGGATCTTTTGCTAAGCCTTATGAAATCTTTTATATTTCCCAAAATTCTGGAACATACACTAACAGCCACAGAATCTCCAGCTATTAGCGATTTACCATATCATTCTTTCTCAGCCAGCCATTTATTTTCAATGTACTGTACAACAGAAATGTGTTTAAGAAAAAAAATAAAAGGCCTTAAGCCTGCCATGCACAAATGTATTATTTGGTTAATTCAATCACTTTGATCAAATCTGTTAAAAAGCAATTAATTCCCACTTGCTGATCACTAGACCCTTCATTGATTTCAGGTAGATTATAAATTGAGCGCCTGATCAGGAAAATGTTTGCTCCGTGGGGGGGCAGGCAGTGGTCAAGCAGTACAAAGTATGTTTGAAGTATATCCCACCACCTCCAACTTAAGTTTAATTCACCACCTTTTAATTACTTTTAGCTGCTAGAAGGCTGCTCGAGATTATATGACATAAATATCTAGAAATGCTGTAGACTAAATGTTCCCATACATTGTCCTCAGTTCTGGTCATTGACACGTTTAAAAAAAAAAATGGCAAAAAGCCTTGTTGGTATTTAAGATAAATAAAATCTTTAAGAATACAACAGATATATTTAAGAGGTTGATTGATTGATTGATTGATTTAACATTATTTTCTGTTATAGTGTAATTTCAAACAGCATTCAGCTGCTTGTCCAGGACCTGGATTCTGCATGTGACCCTGCACTTACAGCAATGAGCAAGGTAAGAACAGACTATGAATTCTGGACCTTGGGGTGTTTGGAAAATCATCTTGGTGGTGTTGAAAAAACAATGGGACATTTTTTCCAGAACTTAAAAAAGGTTTGTAAACAGACACAGCACTGTGATCTTTTTTTAGAAAATATCTGTGTAGTCTTGTTAATTAATTATTTCCATAGAGATTATGGAAAGGCCAGTGTCTGTTATTTGTTAACTTAGCAAACTGGGTTTTAACTTGACTTCTTGACAAGTCGATAAAATTAGAATTGGTTTAATGAAGAACTAGCATGACCTAATATTCCACGGTTTATTCTGAATTGACATTTTCCTATTGACTGGAATAACTTTTGAAGTCTGTGTCTAAATTAGCATCTTTACTTAATGTCATCACAGAGCTGAAGGGTGATGATAAGGAGTTGTAAAGGCAGACTACGTTTAAAGTCATCAGCCTGCTGGGACCAAGCAGTAGTTGATTATTTTAACAAATGAGAGGAAAAGCGCACTTCTGCAATAGACTCCAGTGATATACTGTAGGCGAGCGGTGCACAGACATGGGGAATACCATTCGATAAATATTAGAAAATGAGGAAATGCCACATAGAAAAAGTCCCCCACAAATGGCACATTCACATGGAGATAACCAAATAAAAATATGTTTATTGAACATTCATAGATAAAAGCTGAAACTCAATCCTCCTAAGCAGAGGATTACTACCTGTCCATACTATCCCTAAAGTGCAACAATATCTCAATCATTAAAGTGCAGAGCGACCCAAAATCCCATAAGACACACGCACACACACAAAGGGGAGCAAACATAGCGAGCAGCGCTATCCAACATCAATGTACATCTCCCTCCTCTGTGTAATGTCCCCAAAGCAGTGCAGCCTCCGACCACCAGCTCAGTGTGTAGTTGATTATTTACAGGGTCAAGTTTCCATCTTTGTCACTGTGCCTTCCTAAACAAACATTTAAGCCTGTCATGTCCATGTGAGACCTGGGCTGCTGACATCTTCTCTTTGTTTTTGTCTTTGTTTTTGTGCTCTAGTTTCTTCACTCTATGCTTATTTTTTTTTTTGTTAATTAAGATAAATGGCCTTAGTAATGCACATGGACACAAAAATCTTTGTGTCCTTGACACACAGCAGTTGATTCACTGTGTTGTTTTCCCAGTGCAATGCAATGCAGATTGCATGTTTCCATCATAACGATAGGCATGAAAAAATGGAATGCATGTGAAAATAAATGTTTGCTGCTCAAAAACACACACATTTTTTTTTACTGACCTGCCCAGTTAATTCTTTTTAGCCAGTTTGTTATTTGGAAGAAACTTTTACATAGGTGTTTCAGTTGTCAAGTAGTTTGATGGATATGTGTAAGTTGAGTTAATTTATTTGAGGGATTGTTATATGGTGTCACAATACCATATTGAAAACATTTAAAGGATTGGTTCACTCACAAAGTTAGCTCATTAATTGAAAAATGGGAGGTAAAGGAGCTACTGTATGTCTAACCTCCCGTTTTCCAATTAATGTAACAGGAGCTGGTAACAAAGCGAGAAAACTTACCTGCGAGCACAATCCACCGCTGAGTCATCTGATGGTTTCTGACTGCTTCCAGCGTATACTATACTATAGCCTGTATCTGGAAGCATCAAACAGTAAAATGGTAAAACACCCAAATGAGCTTCTCCATGTTCTCACTGTCTTGAGAGGGCAGAGCCAAGGATGTAGTGACTGTACTGCCTGTTCTAGAGAAATGTATGCCTGTCTTTAAATGGCTGTATCTTTGGGCATCAACCAAACTGATATGTAGGCAAAATGAATGCCTCATGTGGTAGATTACTACCCAGCATTTACATTTCAGAGATGCATTACAGTCGCAAAGGGCATTCATGGTAGTAACAACTTATTGAATCATTGGGCTTTATTTAAAGGAGAAGTAAATTCCAAATGCAACTTTTTATTCTACTTTTTATTAAATAATCAACTAGTGGTTTTCAGGCTTTAATTTTTTTTAAAGTAAAAAAAATGTTACCACTTGAAGAACTGGATGAAATAAACTGTGTTTATGTACAATGGCCACACCCAGTCACATGTTCCCTTGCCAATTCTGTCCTTTAAAGGGATTAGCTAGAGGCTACTAGTGGGTGTGACCAACTGTAACAAGTTCCTGCAGTTTCTTAGGACTGAGCATGTGTAAAGAACATAATGGTCAGTGACCACACTGTGTGATACCAGAACATTGGGAACTAAGACACAAACCTCAATTTCTCAACAACCGTATCAAAATAAGAGGTGAGACACTGATTACTGCTTTTATAACAAGGATATCGGTTTTCTAATTCATTGTTGTTCTGAGGCTTAGTTGTCGTTGAAGCAAAAAATATGGTTTATAACTCATTTTATAACTCCATACAGCCTCCATGGATTGCATGGATTGAGTTCAGAGCTATTAAACTAGTTGAACTGCACTAAAATCATAGTATTACAATTACTTTTACTTTCCCAGGAGACAGACACTTCAGAGGCTACAGATTTTTTGACATGCCAGATCAAATACAGTAAGCCATATTTTGCTGATATAGTACAGCTTATACAGGCTCTTCAAGCTCAAAGAGAAAATAATATGGGGAAATGCTATATTTCCAACAAATCTCTAGAAGTTCTGCTAATTCATTTTGCATCAGTGTAATACATGTTATGCTGGACAGACAAACACTGAACTGACACTGTTCAAATGTAAAATGAGCCAGCCTTGTTTTTGGATGCCATTCTGTTTGACATATGTTTTGATATTATTGGTCTCCTGACACCTCTGAACAGTATACAAATATAGATTAACCTCTGCACCACTTCAAACACCTTGGATAGCAGTAAGTTTGTGTTAAGACATATCTTCTTTATTAGTAACGGTATCAAAACAAGAAAAAGGCCACATATTCACACATCACATGTTTAACACATTTCAGGCTGCATTAGCCCTTAGTCATAGTCTATGACTTAGGGATAATGGAGCCTCAAATGTGCCAGACCAGTAATTGTGTGATTATATAGCTTTTTTTCTTCTTTTGATACCTGACATAAAAAAAGATATGTTTTAATACAAACTTAATGCTATCCAACGTGTTTGCATTGGATGTGGAAGTAAATCTATTTTTGTATATACAATACTGTATGTTCTGTCTAGCAGCCAGAGGTGTCAGGAGACCAATAATATCAAAACAGTGATGGTAAGAACTGTAACAGGAGTGTGGCAGGATGAATATACTTATTGACAGAAAAGAAGCTGCAGTGATGTACTGTAAGCAGTATTTTTGGAACCAGACAGAATAAGCGAGAAACATCGACATTTATTAAGAAACACATCTGTTAAGAAAAAAAATCCCAAAAAGGCAAAATCACTACAGTTATGTTTAGCTTTCTGCTAATGGCTTTTCATGCTGCTAGTAGTTTGTGTAAAAAGCATTGAAAGAATGTAGAATAACATTGATTCCAGTCTTAGGCCTAGTTCACATGGATAGGCATATGACTGATATTCCTACCAACAAAACTAGCGGCAATTGCACGGCAGTTTTTGCGTACCGCTGTTAGTTATGTCTTAAAGTCACATTAACCCGTGGTACATGGGTTATTGTGATTTTTAGACGGAAAAGGTTGTTTGCGGCTTTCGGTACATAGCCCTGATAGTTCTGGTTGGTTCAGGGATCTGTTCTGATTGCCATTTGGAGTCAGGAGGAATTTCTTTTTTTTTTTTTTTTGCCTTTTTCTGGATCAACTGTTAGGTAAGATTCAATGATAGTCTAAAAAGGTTGGACTAGATGGGCGTTTGTCTTTATTTAACCTTAACTATGTAACTAAATATGAAGCCGTTGTCGAATGGTAAAGTGTCTGTGCCAATATTACAGCCCAGTTAATCATGCTGTCCTTTGAAGACTGGAGGGTTGACAGAGATTTATTGACATGTCCATTAGTTCAAAACAACCCACTTAAAAATTTAGTCTGGGAGCATTCAAGCACTTTACAAGTCATGACCAATATATCCACCCAATTGACCTAAATATTGTCAGCAGCGATTGATTGCCCTGATCGATGGGTGTGTACATAATTTTTTTAAACTTTAAAACAAGAAAAATATTTAAAATTAAAGGTATGTCCACCCTTAAAACAAAAACTGGTGACTTGTCCGTTATCTGCACACAAACCCCTCTGCTATTTTTACATGTTTATTACATGCATTTATAACCAGATATTAGATATTATTTTCCTTTCTGACAGGTATTTACCTCTTCCCTCTGCTCAATTAGCTTTTTATAAGCTTGAGCATATGCAGAGGCGGCAGTAGGTAAAAAAGCAGTAAATCATCGGCTGTGATGTTACTATGTCAATTGTTCACATCAAATGTTCACATCTGACAAAGGGATTCTAGATGTATCTTTTGGTGTATTTATTCATTTAAGAAAGAAAATCTGATGAATGCTACACAATCTTGTTTGTGCTTGCTCAAACTGAATAGTAAAACTCAATATTATTGAAACACATGCTTTACTTTTTACAGATTTTTACCATAATAAGATGTGGATGTTTTATTTTGCAAAACATTTACCTTAACATGAACAAGAAACCGCTCAGGTCTTTAAAATGGAATAATAAATCAAAATGTGTATTGCGAAAACACAATTTCCGTACTAAGGGAAGGCCTTTTAAAGGCCTGGATTTAAAGGTATATTTTTGCTGGAAACCTCACATTCCTTTTCACCTATTCTACACATCTGGGAGATTCTTCATTGCTTGATATATTCTTGTTAAGGCACATACATTTATAAGGTACATAATATTATGTTTTAGGAATACAAAGGGATATTCATTAAATGTTCTTATTGTTTAAAATAGTGCTAATTTTGCCTCAATTAATCAGATCTTATTTAACATTTGAAAGCTAACATCTAATTGGTTGGGGCAAAATTAGCACCATTTTAAATGATAAGAACTTTTATTAAATAACCCTGACAGTATTTTAGTTATATCAAGCCAGATGGCTGTTTCTCACAATGTTTCTGGGGTAACATGAAAGTTACACTTGAAATGTGTAGAGAGTAGAATTGTAAATCACAATAAGCACCACTTGGTGAACATTTTCTGTGACATTAATTTTTTCATCATTTTCTGACACTCTTAATTTTGGAATAAGATTTCTTTGCAAGACAATCTAGCACAGGAACTTGACAGAAGTGTAAGATTTATTAGAAAGAAGCTGACAGGAGAACAATACAATAGGAGAGTGGAACAGTCTATATTGAAAATAGTGGTTCTTAATGTACAGATTCAGTAACAAAATGTTATGTTTAAACTTATGTTGGAAACCGTTCAGCATTAATGTTTAAGCTGTATATAGGAAATATAAAGGGTTATTCAATAAAAGTTCTTATCGTTTAAAATGGTGCTAATTTTGCCCCAACCAATCAGATGTTAGCTTTCAAATGTTAAATAAAATGTGATTGGTTGGGGCAAAATTGGCACCATTTTAAACGATAAGAACTTTTATTGAATCTCCCTGATAGAATAGGATATACAGTGGTTTGCAAAAGTATTCGGCCCCATTGAGGTTTTCCACATTTTGTCACATTACTGCCACAAACATGAATCAATTTTATTGGAATTCCATGTGAAAGACCAAAGTGGTGTACACGTGAGAATTGGAACGAAAATCATACATGATTCCAAACATTTTTAACAAATCAATAACTGCAAAGTGGGGTGTGCGTAATTATTCAGCCCCCTGAGTCAATACTTTGTAGAACCACCTTTTGCTGCAATTATAGCTGCCAGTCTTTTAGGGTATAGCTGTGAGGAAACAAGGTAAGACCACTCCGAACACGGGACACCAAGCGTAATCCAAATCACTTCACCTTATTGGAATAAATAAGTCCCTGCATAACACGTAAACACAAGTGCAACGGGAGAGAAATGTGTAGCAGGTCTAACGCGTTTCATGGTAGGGAACCGCTTCCTCAGAGATCAGAAAATAGAAGAGAGGAATTACCCATGAACTCCCCCCACTATTTATACCCGTAAACTTCACAAAGAGTTAACCCTCAGTGCCATATTGTTAAAACCAAGAACTCTATCCAAAAAACACTAATATTAGACCTCTATCAAAAAATAGTACTATGTGATATTTATACAAAGTGCTGAACTTGAGATACGTAAAAATGACATACATGATAAGTTGTATAATTTATAATCGTGTAAGGCACTTGGCCTGATGTATAGTATATAAAGTGACAGTGCAAAAAGTGACTAGTGAAATAAACAATAACAATGAAAATATTGATAAAAAACCTCTAAATATTTCTCAGTGTTATTGCTACTGTTACCTCAATAAAAATTTACAATAAAAAAAAAAATAAATCTAAATATACCCAATATATATAACTATTAATATAAATATAAACATATGACAATCAACATCTAAAGACACATATATGCATAAGCCCTTTTAAAGACCAATACATTTCTCTAATAGTCCATCCCAATAAATGATTTACATTATAGTAACTGAAATACTTATATCGTAGGTTAATGTCTTTTAGGGTATGTCTCTACCAGCTTTGCACATCTAGAGACTGAAATCCTTGCCCATTCTTCTTTGCAAAACAGCTCCAGCTCAGTCAGATTAGATGGACAGAGTTTGTGAACAGCAGTTTTCAGATCTTGCCACAGATTCTTGATTGGATTTAGATCTGGACTTCTACTGGGCCATCCTAACACATTGATGTGTTTTGTTTTAAACCATTCCATTGTTGCCCTGGCTTTATGTTTACAGCCGTTGTCCTGCTGGAAGTTGAACCTCCGCCTCAGTCTCAAGTCTTTTGCTGAGGTTTTCTTCCAAGATTGCCCTGTATTTGGCTCCATCCATCTTCCCATCAACTCTGACCAGCTTCCCTGTCCCTGCTGAAGAAAGGCATCCCCAGGGCATGATGCTGCCACCACCATATTTGACAGTGGGGATGGTGTGTTCTGAGTGATGTGTAGTGTTCGCCACACATAGCGTTTTGCATTTTGGCCAAAAAGTTCCATTTTGGCCTCATCTGACCAGAGCACCTTCTTCCACATGTTTGCTGTGTCCCCCACATAGCTTGTGGCAAACTGCAAATGGGACTTCTTGTGCTTTTCTGTTAACAATGGCTTTCTTCTTGCCACTCTTCCATAAAGGGAAACTTTGTGCAGTGCACGACTAATAGTTGTACTATGGATAGATTCCCCCACCTGAGCTGTAGATCTCTGCAGCTCGTCCAGAGCCACCATGGGCCTCTTGACTGCATTTCTGATCAGCGCACTCCTTGTACGGCCTGTGAGTTTAGGTGGACGGCCTTGTTTTGGTAGGTTTACAGTTGTGCCATACTCCTTCCATTTCTGAATGATCGCTTGAACAGACCAAAAGGGGGCTGAATAATTACGCACACCCTACTTTGCAGTTATTGATTTGTTAAAAATGTTTGGAATCATGTATGATTTTCATTCCACTTCTCACGTGTACACCACATTGTATTGGTCTTTCACTTGGAATTCCAATAAGCTTGATTCATGTTTGTGGCAGTAATGTGACAAAATGTGGAAAACTTCAAGGGGGCTAAAAACTTTTGCAAACCACTGTAGGGTAAGCAAAAAAAAAAGATTAAAACATTGCTACTTAGTTTTTCAATGGTACATCTCGTATTGCTTTTAAGGGCAGTTTAGAGCATGCCCAGTAGAAGCAATTAAATGTCCCTTAAAATATTTTTTAGGTGCGCAATATAAAGCGCTCTATAAAAAATAAAATATATGCATACAATAAACTACTGAGCTTGTGTAATATCATGTGTTCATGTGTCAAAATTTCTAATAATGTATGGCAGCATAAACCTTGACATTTGAGTTTAATATGGTTTTAGGGTTTATCTTTTTTTTTAATCTGAATCAGTAATAGGATGGAACGAGATTATAAGCTCTACGGGGCTGGGACCTCCTTACCTCTTGTGGTAAAGCTCTAGCACTTCTGTTTATATAATTTTTATATTATTGTACTGAACTATCTATGTATTTGTTCCCATTGTATGATTTTATTGTATTTTGTTACTGTACAGCGCTGGGTCCCCAAGTGGGGCTTTATAAACAAACTATACATACATACATGTAGGGTTTACAATTCTAAATAGTTCAAGGATGGAAGGTCAAACTGTCTTGCTGGCTAGCAAGTCAGATTAGTGCAAATGTATTATCCATATCATCCCTGGGTAGACCTGTGTGTATGGGGTTTTCGAAATTTGTTAATGGCGTTTTTCATATTGGTTGCTGAAACAAGGCCTGGTTTACATATAATAGTTTGACATGAGCTTTTACATGACCTTTAGATACTTCCAACCCTTTCCCTTCCCAAGTTACTGGCTCAGGCATGCTCAAAGTGCTTGGTATCTCCTTATTTAAGAGTAAGGGGGCAGGTAGTTAAAGGAGAACTAACCCCAAAATACAAAGGCAGCTCCACAGACTCTATAACTGTCACTTTGTAAAACCATTAGTCTCTCACCTCTGAATTCAGCAATCCTTCTGCACATGCTAACTAGCTACCTTGTGTTTGTTTCCCACTTCCCTTATGCTAAGCTGCATGTAACAGTTGAACTCAAGAGTCCCCACCTGCCAGTGTCTCCCAGCCAATCATCAGAGATAGCAGTGAATATTATTAGCAGATTTTCCTGCTCAAACAGAGTGGGGGAAGGTGTTAACCCTTTTCATATGTATTAATGGAAGCAACTTGTTAACCCTTTATATTTGTGAGCATTTCTGCAAGACTGTGTCTTTGTATGTGTTTATTTCTGCACTCTACCATTTATATTAGTGTGTGTATTGCTGAAATGTACATTTAGGGCACGGCCACACTGCCACGCACCTGAATCGCACACGATTTACATGTGTTTGCGCTTGCGATTTGTCCATTGTCATTATGAAAACGCATGCGATTGCACAAAAAACGCACATGCGTGAATCCCAACACAAACAAAATCGAAAGATTTTGGTGCGTTGCTGCGATTTTAATACAATTGAAAAATAGAAATTGCCTTAAAAACGTGCTTGTGTGGCCTAGCCCTTAGAAGTGTAATGCAAGCTGCATTGATTTCAGTTTAGCCATACAGCATGTATTTAATGCAATGGAACTTAGCAATTTCCTGAGGCTGTGGCCCCACTTAAGTGCAATTGGACCGTAGCAGAGAGCATGCAATACAGACAAAAAAATGGTGATCACATGCACTCCAATAGCACACGGAAAAGCATCGGTACCATTGCATTAAATACAAACTGTATCAGACTGCACCATGCTTCTAAAGAAAATACTAACAATCTTTTGTTATGTACATATTATCAGGCCTATGTCATAACAGTTTTTATGCTAAAATCTGATTGGTTTTGGAAAAATTTGCACCATTTGTAACAATAAGAACTTTTAATGCATAGGCCTGTATATGTGTTCGGGTCTTAAAGGCAAAGGTGGGAACTCTAGTTGGAAGATTTTCTTTATGCTAAACTTCCCACAGGCAGCTTTCTGCTGCATTAATTTTAAAGAACATGTTTGCGTTCCCTCTAACAGTGCCCCTTTAATTGCCATTCCCTCCAATAATTCCTATTAATGTGTACATTTATATAAACAACATGGTGCAGAGCTGCAAATGGCATACCCTCCAACATTCAACTTAATACATACACTTATAGAGCATGGTGCAGTGCTGCAGGTGGAGGATAATATAATGACCCTGATCTTAACACAGCTCTGTGCAATGCATTTCTCTGTGTAATGTATTTCTTAGCTTGTTTTATACAGACAGCTGAATCAAAAACACTCTTCCTACCCTCCAACATTCCCTTTAATAAGGTAAACTGATGAGAAATGCATTGCACAGAGCTGGTGCTAAGTTCAGGTTCACTTCTCTATCCTCCCCCTACAGTTCTGCACCATGTGGTTCCTATAAATACACACGCTTAATACCCTCCAACATTCCCTTTAAGAAGCTACACTTTCCACTAATATTGCTACAGCTGAAAGGGAGAGCTAGAGACCTTCACACTACGGGCCATAATTATAAAGGTGTGGTATAGGCTTCTTTAGCGATCGTTATGGCGATCATCAATTTATGATCACTATCGTAAATCTTGTAAATGTACGATAGTCAACGTAAATCTACGACCACCCATAGAATATCATCACGGTAGTTTATTACCGCATGTTATGGTATACTACTGCCACAGTCGTACAGTAACAAAAACCAGCGGTATCGCAAGTTTTTAAATATGACCCTCCAACACTTAAACAATACATTGCAGGTAAAACATACAAAGACACTGGTCTGTAACTGTGAATAGTGCAGGTTTATTGCAAAACATGCATTCTACATGTTTCTGACCCACTTGTCCTTCCTTAAGTGCTTAAGTGGGTCTGTAACATGTAGCATGCATTTTTCCAATAAACGTGCAATATTCACAGCTACAGACCTGTGTCTTTGTATGTTTCACCTGCAATTTATTGTTTATATATCGGATTTGGTGGAGTGAAAGCCGTAGGTGAGACATTCATTATTTCAGATCCGCACACACTAGATACCCAGACCTATATACATCACACTACAACACTGCTACTAGGAAAGGTTTAATCAGCTGCACCACCAATTTAAATATTGATGATTTAATATATTTCTACATCATAGGGGTTAAGAGGTGGGAGTAGAAATCACACAGGTGCTGAAAATGTAATCAAGGCAAAAGTACTGGCAGGCAAGGGAAAATGTCAGCTTCAGATTTGGGGAACAAACAGAACCTAAAATGAGCTCATAGAGGTAAAGAAAAGGCCCCGGGTGGAATCATCCATGCTGAGAGGATGTTGAGGCAAGTACTTTCTAACATTAACTTTGATTTTTTTGGGTTTAGTTCTCCTTTAAGTAGTAGACCCACCCTCCTTGCAGCAATAAGGCATGATGAACTTAGGATTCTGCACCTCCTGGCATAGAAGCATACATATCGTACACTACAGGCCTGTATGTGTATGATTAAGGGCATATGTCTGAAACTAATCAGGTGTGTGGGTGCTTGATATGCGTACTTTATTGCTTCTAACCCAGTAGGTTTGGCATATGAGTTTCTACTCAAAGTATATACTTGAGTATAAACTGACCCGAGTATAAACGAGGCACCCACTTTTACCTTTAAAAGGAGTAAAAGTGATTGACTTGAGTATAAACCGAGGGTAGAAATTATGGCCAACTGCCTTCTGATTCTGTATTGTTTTGAGGCTTTAGTTGCCCTTTAAATGGACAGCAGAATTCCCATACTGTAGTCCCATACAGTAATAGCCATACTGTATTTGGCTATTACTGTATGGGAACTCTTATGTCCATTTAAAAGGCAATTAAAGCCTCATTCCTTGGCACTCCAGATGTTTGGAAACTACAACTCCCAACATGCTTTAGTTGTTGGGACTTGTAGTTTCCAAACATCTGCAGTGGCAAGAAATATCCACTGCAGGAATTACTGTGCCTTCCCCCCCCTTCCAAATCCCCACAGTTGCCTTCTCTTACCTGCTTCACATGTTCCCCTGCAGGCTGCTCTGGATCCTCTTCTAAGCTCCGCCAGCCGCATGCTCCAATTTCCTCTGCTGGCTGACGTCACTACTCGTCGCCAGCCTCACTTCCCAGCGCCGAGAAGTGACGTCTGCCAGAAGAGGATGCGGAGCGTGCGGCCGTCGGAACAGGTAAGTATTTGACTCGAGTATAAACCGAGACTCTATTTTCAGGCTATATACCGTATATACTTGAGTATAAACCAAGTATATACCGTATATACTTGGTTTATACTCAAGTATATACGGTATGTGTCTTTATGAAAATAAACATAATGTGCCGTTGTTATCCTTAATGAAAATAAATTTTAACATGTTACAAAGCGTTTCCAAGCAATTATTAGTTTACAGCATGTAACAGAAACATGAGAATCCTGTTACTGTAAATGATCCTCTTTTGGGTTTTGTTAGTTTGGTTGGGATGTTTTTTTGAGGATTGTTGGGGTGATGCTAAAATATGTGACTGACTTACAGGACATTTGTATAATTACTTGATTTAATTAAAATAAAGTTTATGAAATTTCCTTTCAAAGCATTTTTTTTAATTGTACAGATGCAGTGGCAGAATGTGGAACATGTTGGGGATCAAAGTCCATATGTAACTTCTATTATTCTGCATGTCAAACAGAATGTCCCTATTATCAGAGATAACCTTGCATCCACCAGAAAGTACTTCACTCAGTTCTGTATTAAGTTTGCTAAGTAAGTAAAAAACATTCATATTCTAATTGTGGCATGCCTTGACACTGTAGGACTTTGTTTTTAATAATCCTTTTGTATCATATATGATATGGTATGCTATATATGATTTTTAGAATTTTTTTCTTAAAACAGTTTGATATAAATTTGTTTTGCTTTTTCACTATATACAATCCTTTTGATTAGCTAAGTTTGCTAGTACATAAATTTTGAAACCCACATAGGCTCTTTTGTATGTCCTCTGTTTTTTTTAAGTTTGCATTATTCTGTTTTACTCAAGAATGGGAGGTACTGTAAAATGAGCTATGTCTTATCTCCCGTTCTTCAGTAATACCTGCAGGAGAGGAGGAGAAACTTACCTGTAAGTGGCCCAGCACTGCTGCCAGACTCCGACGACAATGATGTTTCTGGCGCATCTACATTCCCTTGCATTTTGAGTGCATGCCACACAGTCCAGGGGAGTGAGGATGTGCCGGAGACTATAGGAGAAGCCTCTCCTGCAAGTTGGAGACTATAAGAGAAGCCTCTCCTGCAAGTTTTACTGAAGAACAGGAGGTAAGACATAGCGTATTTACCTCCCGTTCTTTAGTTAAAAGGTATAACGCAAACTTAAATAAACGATGGACATACCCTTGAAATTGAATTTTTGTATATAAGAAGCTATGTTATATAGAAGGTGTGTGCTGTGTTCATGTTTATGGTTTCTTCATGATTTAGGTCAATGGCACAAGTGACAAATAAAGCTTAAAGGGGAACTGTGGTCTCCAAACAAGTTGAGTTTAAATGAAAGGCCAGTTTCCTACCTTTAAAACGAGCCATAAACCACCTCTCTACGTGCTCCACAGCCCAAGATATAAAGAAATGACTGACCAGAAAGTTAATGGTTGGGAGGCTGACATGTGACATTCCTTAGGCTTCTCCTGCACAGTGCCGTCGGCGAGCACAGCCTCAGACTCCTTCAGTGTGTGAGGGAGACAGGAAGTCCCTCCTCCTCTCTGCTGTGTGAAGGACCTGCAGCTGCAGAGAAGGGGGGGTAGGGGGGTGTCAGAGTGGCCCACGGCACCCATGAGTGGGCGGGGCCACATGGGGCTGTAAGGGAATGGGCCAAGGGGGGCCTGCAACTGGAGGGACCATGGGGTCCATGAGTGGGAGGGACCAGGGGGGCTGCAATGGGGATGAGACAGAGGGCAGATTGACTGGTTTCAGAGCAGTAAGTGCAAGGGACCTGGTGATGCTGCTGCCATATCACACACAAAAACTATGTAAAATAAACAATGTAAATAAATTGCAAAAACTCTCAGGAGAGCAATTCCTATCAATTTACCTAAAGTAATTTTTAGACCACAGTTTCTCTTTAACTTTAACCGAAAAGTAGCAGATCAATTTCAGTATTTTAAAAATCTAAAAGTAAGCAAAAGCTAGTGACTGGTATGCAGATCTGTGTTTTTCAAGTATGGCATTTTGTTTTATGGGCAATAATACTGGACAACTATACATGCTGCCATATATTTTATATATGTGTTGCAAAAGTTTTTTTAGCCAGTTTATTTTACTTATGGAACCACTTGTTAAGGTGACGCTTCCTTTAGAAAGGGTATAAAGAATTTATTGGCTCGGACAGTACATTCACCCAATTTACTACGCAGAATCAATTGTGCTATGTCCCTACAAAAATGCAACATTGAAATAAATGTTTTTTCCCTCCAACCCATTAAATTCAATATGGTAAATATGATGGCAGCAAAGCTTTCTCAATACATAATGTAAGTTATGTGAGAAATGATGCATGTCTTACAATTCTGGAACTGAGCATTTATTTATTTCTTTGTTTTGAAAATTCTATTTTATAGCACAAGCATGTAAGTAACATCTGCTTTAAACCATGATCTATATTGTATTTTCAATGGAAAGCTTATAGGCTCTTTTAAGCAATACCATATATACTCGAGTATAAACCGACCCAAATATAAACCAAGGTATTTATTTTTAACTGATAACCCAGGAAAACTGCTTGACTTGAGTATAAATCGAGGGTTGACTTTATCCCATAGATAGTTCCTCAGACAGTCCCATAGAAAGCCTTATACACAGCCCCATAGAAAGTCCCATACACAGCCCCATAGAAAGATTTATACATGGGCCCATAGAAAGCATTATACATGGCCCATAGAAAGCCTTATACACGGCCCTATAGAAAGACTTTTACACGGCCCAATAGAAAGTCTTATACGCGGCCCCATAGAAAGCCTTATACACAGCCCCATAGAAAGTCCAATACACAGCCCTATAGAAAGCCTCATACACAGCTCAATAGAAACGCCTCATACACAGCCCCATAGAAAGTCCAATACACTGCCCCATAGAAAGCCCAATACACTGCCCCATAGAAAGCCTCATACACAGCCCCATAGAAAGTCCAATTCACAGCCCCATAGAAAGTCCAATACACAGCCCCATAGAAAGTCCAATACACAGCCCCATAGAAAGTCCAATACACAGCCCCATAGAAAGTCCAATACACAGCCCCATAGAAAGTCCAATACACAGCCCCATAGAAAGCCTTATATACAGCCCCACAGAAAAGTCCAATACACAGCCCCATAGAAAGCCTTATATACAGCCCCATAGAAAGCCGTATATACAGCCCCATAGAAAGCCTTATATACAGCCCCATAGAAAGTCCAATACACAGCCCCACAGAAAAGTCCAATACACAGCCCCATTGAAAGCCTTATATACAGCCCCATAGAAAATCCAATACACAGCCCCATAGAAAGTCCCATACACAGCCCCATAGAAAGTCCAATATGTAGAATTTCCAATACACAGCCCTATAGAAAGCCTCATACACAGCTCAATAGAAAGCCTCATACACAGCTCAATAGAAAGCCTCATACACAGCCCCATAGAAAGCCTCATACACAGCCCCATAGAAAGCCTTATACACAGCCCCATAGAAAGTCCAATACACAGCCCCATAGAAAATCCCATACACAGCTCAATAGAAACGCCTCATACACTGCCCCATAGAAAGCCTCATACCCAGCCTCATAGAAAGTCCAATACACAGCCCCATAGAAAGTCCAATACACAGCCCAATAGAAAGTCCAATACACAGCCCCATAGAAAGTCCAATACACAGCCCCATAGAAAGTCCAATACACAGCCCCATAGAAAGTCCAGTACACAGCCCCATAGAAGTCCAATTACACAGCCCATAGAAAGTCCAATACACAGCCCCATAGAAAGTCCAATACACAGCCCCATAGAAAGCCTCATACACAGCCCCATAGAAAGCCTCATACACAGCCCCATAGAAAGCCTCATACACAGCACCACAGAAAGCCTTATACACAGCCTCACAGAAAGTCCAATACATAGAATGTCAAATACACAGCCCCATAGAAAGTCCCATACAAGAGTTTTACACACATTTTGAATAACAGACTGGTTTTGTGATTGCATGATTTTTAAATAATAACTTTATTATATATTTTGTGTAAACATTTTCCCCCTTCTTTTACAGTTCATTTATTCCAAAATTTATCACCCACCTTTTTAAATGCAAACCCATCAGTATGGTTGGTGCAGAACAGGTAAGCTATTGAACCACATGGTATAATAAAGAGCAATATTACGCCTTTCACCCCCCCCCCCCCCCCACCCTCAGTAAAAAACACATTTTAAGCTTTATGATGTTAAACTAATGCATAGTTCCTAGTTCCTATGGCAATAATAGTCAGCCGGTTAGGTTTTTCAGTTTTGTAGGAGAACAATACTTTTCTTCCTCCTCCCTCACAGATCCCCTTCTTTTTAAAGTCCCTAGGGTATAAGGGCTTAAACTGTTAAATTCTCATAATTGTAATCTGCCAATGGATGCTTTTAAGTCTATGGTTAATCTAAAGTTTCAGGGGCAAATAGGTATCATGTTAAAGGAATAGTTCATTGCAAAAGTGAACTATTCCTTTAATGCATTGATTGAAGACTGGAAGGTGTCTTACCTTCCGATCTTCAATCAATGCCTGTGGAGCCAGGAACATAGATGGAAGAAACTTACCTTTCACACGATCCTCCACTGTCAAACTGAGATTCACGATCACTTCCTGGTTCTGATAAAATATAATGTAAATAATAGCAAGAGGAGCACACTACTTTTTGTGAACTTCACAATTTATTTTGTGCAAAAACAAACCACTACTCTAAATTGGATTCTGATAAAATATAGCACGCATTATCATGCATGCACGCTATAATTATTCAGAGCTAGGAAGCGGTCGGGACCTGTCAGTGTGACAGTGGAGGATTGCATGAAAGGTAAGTTTCTTCCATCTTCGTTCCTGGCTCCACAGGCATTAATTGAAAAAAGGAAAGTAAGGAGCTTCTTAACCTTCCGGTCTTCAATCAATGCATTAAAGGAATAGTTCACTTTTGCAGTGAATTATTACTTTTATTGTTGTAAAACATACATTATCTATGTAGTCTATAGTATTGGTAACACAACAGTTGCTATATACAAAGGATTTTTAAATTGAAAAGACATGACTAACAAATTTGCACACAACCTTGTGAGAAAAATGCTTGTTTATAAATATGCCCCTTGGAGTAGTTAGGTAAGCCACAGGCCATTATTTTTTAAAATTGCACCACAACACATCAGAGCAATAATATGGCCTTTTAGTGTTATTTTAAGCCGTATTTTAAAAAGCACAAAAAGTTTACACATGAAAGGCAGAGATTAATGTAATCTACTTTTTTTATCATAATTTATTTTTGTCCAAAATTGCCTTTATGAAATATTATGCTACATATCACACCTTTAGAAGTAAGCCTCAAAGTGTTGTTTCAGTATCCTTGATTGGCAAAAACTAGTAGTGTTTTAAAACACTATTAAACTATTTCACAGAATTGTTTATAATCTTAAACATGAATGCTTCCCACCAAAGTTTTGAAGTTGGTAAAATATTAATGCAGTTTTAACCCTTAAAGGGGCAGTTCAGTGGAAATGATTTACATTTGTTAAATTGTTAGTTTGTGTAATTACTTCTTAGTTATTCTACATATTCTCTCCCATTTTGAAAAATCGGTTGATTTCATACCCTTTGTTGTTCCCTGCTGTTGACATTAGTGAGCTGACATTTTAGGTTCTAACAGTCCTTCTTCCCAGGATGCACCACATCCTTGGAATGTTCCTAACAGTAACTTCTACTGATTGGCTGTTGGATGAGTCAAGGTTGCTCAGATCAATTGATCAATTTTAAATTACCTGCCCCCAACCCCAACTGATATTTTGCACTTTATTACCTGTATAATTATTACCTGTAATTATTGTCCTCATTATGGCAGAATAAGCTGGCTCATCCCTCTATGCAGTCAATCAAGGCTGTGACAACTGACATCACAGCCAATGATTGACTGCTGTTTCACCTGCTGCCTGCTCTGCACATAATCAATTTTATAAAAGCTCATTGAGCATAGGGAGGAGGCTGATATCTTTGCCAAAATGCAGTAGAACATGGAAGCCTTCTTAGTTACAGAATCTATTACTTAAATGTACTAAATGCAGCACATCTACACATGCATTGAATAATCTTACAATGTATAGGTGTTTTGGGTAGAAAAGCTTTCACTTTAGGATTTAAAAAATTAAAGTTTAGTTCTCCTTTAAAGTTTACGCACAAATATAAGGAGACTGAATTTTTCAGTTCAGAAAAGATTTTCTAGAAGTGTAAAAGTATTTTATGAGTACAGTGAAGCCAAAACCATAAAATCATTCATATATATGTATATGTGTGTAAAATTTCCAAAGAACATCAGCGCTCCATGTGTCTTTTTAAGGTGCTTTATTTGACATAGTGCAAAAAAGAAAAGTTTCAGATCCTTTTTTAGGCCCATATCAACTTGATTAAGGTCTATGGAATGTGTACAAAACATTGCTATTTGAACTATGTTCAGTAAAGCACCTTTAAAAGACCATGGCTATGTTCCTTCAGGGTTATTCAATAAAAGTTCTTATCGTTTAAAATGTTGCTAATTTTGCCCCAACCAATCAGATGTTAGCTTTCAAATGTTAAATAAGTTCTGATTGGTTGGTGCAAAATTAGCACCATTTTAAACGATAAGAACTTTTATTGAATCTCCCTGTTTGTTTGGCTATGTGTGGATACAGTGGATATAAAATCTCCTTAACACCCTACAAAATTTCAAGGTTTTCTACTATATAAAAAGAAACAACGTTAAAAAGAAGTTTGAAACGGTTAATAAAGAAATCCTATCAAATCTTGGTTACTTTCGTTTCATATCCCCTAAACTAATGCTTAGTTAAAATACTTGATGATTTTATTACAGAGCTCGGTTGTTTTGGATTAGAGTCTATCAGTTTGCTATATCTGGACTTTTTGCCTACTATTCATAGAAATAGGAAGAATGTTCACTAATGTATGGGCACCATAAAGGCCCTGGAGGTAGTTATTTAAACTTGTGTTTGTATTACTGAATTGGTATCCTGGTATAGTTCCACACCAAACATATTTTGTACTTGTGCATGTTCTGTAATGTATGGGACATTATGTAACACAATTACTAGGGATATTTATGTATTGACAGAGACTTTTGGACTTGTGTAATGAGATTGTGTTTGTGTAATTTTGCTACATTTATTATGGAAGCACTTTGTTACCTGTACTGCTGGTTGAAACCCTGAAGCTAGTTATTTAACCTAGTGTTTGTATGACTGAATTGGTATCCTTGGTGTAGTTGCAAAACACTAAACATTATTATTGTACTTATACTTACCTCAGCCCCTCTTTTCAGTAATACTTACCTTTGTGCGACCGCATCGCTCCAACTTTTGCTTCAATCCTATGGCCAGACCAATAGAAAGACACGATGTGCACAATGTGATCACGTCTTCCTATTGGTGGTTTGGTCCTCACCCTGGGTCCATTCATTGGAAGGGGGTGGGTGGGAGACTGCTAGTTGTCTTTTAAGTATGGGCAGAGACATTTTGACTTTATGTGAGGGGGTTATGGGGCTATTTATGTGAGTATGTCTACAGTCTTTATAAATGTTATTACTAAGGATTATTATTTGGGTTTGTACTACTGAACTGGACTGATTTTATAGCACACAATTAAGGGCCTCATTTGCCCAGAGCCACAATTAATTCCAGAAATCCCAGTGCAACTTTAACACCAGCTATTAGCCCATTGCCATTTAATATTGGTTAGTGCAAATTTAAATACTGCTGCATCCCTGGATATATGAGCCTGCAAATGTTTATATTCTACTTGTGAAAAATATAAGTGTGTGGGGTGGGGAGGGTACATGGATATGTGGATAGTCTTTATTAATATCATTGTTTGTGTGCTATATTTATTATGGAAGTAATTGGTTACCTGTACTGCTGATTGGAAGCCTGAAGATAGTTATTTCAACTTGTGTTTGTATCCCTAAACTTGTGTCTTGTTATAGTTACTTAACACCAAACATTATTATTTTTTTCCCTTTGCGATATATGGAATAGGATATGACCCCATTTCCAAAGCTATTTAGTACTTTTTTGATTGGCTAAGGCTGCCACTTGTTTTACAAACAGTACATAATTGAGTGATATACTGAAACCTAACTGATATTAAAGTTGCATGAGGTTTTAATTTGTATAAACACATGCAGACATTTTAGCAGTGACAGAGGTGTCTCTTAACCCTCCATTTTGACTATTCCATTTTAAGCTCTGTAAGTACTTTTATAACTTATTTTCTTGTACCTAATAGTATAGTCTGTACTATAATTTATATACATTTATTTATGGTTATTTAGATGGAAATGGTGAAAAATTACGCACATACATATACACCTTTCCTATATGTAATATCATATGCCCCTACCTCATTGATTGCTCTTAATGCAATCTCCTATGAATTTATAAATAATCTTATACTAGGAAGGATGTATATATAAATATATATGGTATAAACACTGATTCAACACTGTTTTAAATAACTGCAGATTTAAACAGTGTGTGACATTTTTATGGGATTACCCTAGAGACACACACCATGCTTAAATTACCATAGCAATAACATAAGGAATATATTTTTTAAAAAAGGGTTTCTTAATCCATAACCATCTACAACTATAATCAAAATCAAAGGTTTTAAGCTATTTTGTAGAAATACTTTCCCTAAAGAATGCTTAATATGCTCACCAGGGAAAACACAAAAATCAGTTCACACTTTCTCAATATTCTGAAGTATGTGTTTTTTTACCAGTTCCCTAATAAGCACATTCCACACGTTTTATATGGGAAATAGTTTTAATCCTGCTTTTGCATTGTAGAACATTTACTAACCCCATACAGTCCATACAGCTAATTAACATAAAATGAATTGCCAAGATGATTGTATTACCGTATCTGATCCTTTTTAATAAATGATAATATTTATTTTATTGGCTTGTTTTCTTATCCTATGCCAGTACATTTGGGGTTATGGCAACAGCAAAGGCCGTGATTTTCGTCACACTTCAAAATAGTACTGAACTGTGTATAATTAACAAGACTTTAGGTAAACTACAATGCTAGTAAAAAGGCTGAAATAATTTGAAACAGGGTTTATTTAGGCCATTTCTGTTAGAAACTGATATCTCCCACCAGCCTAACCCTTTTATAATAAATATACCAATTTCAGACAATAATCCCTCTTATTTGAAATTTGTATGCAGATAATTATTCTCTGTATGCATACAAAATGTGTGTGCACTCTTTTAACCTTTGTGCACATGCTTGCAGAGTTGTGTGTACACAATAGCGCCCATCTTAGAGGGAACTGCTTTCGTGGTAATAAAACACAGGGTTTATTGATAATTATAGTGGGGTACATTAGATATATTGGGCATTTTTCCTATTTTTTCCTGTTTATTAGGAATTGCCTGCCACTGTTTTTTCAGTGCAGGTATAAATTTAGTACTCCATAGTGGTATAACTGTATTCTGATTTGGTTTTATATTTAATTTATAAACACATTGGATGCATTTGGCAAGAGACTCTTAAAACAGAAACATAATGAGAGCTAGCATGCTCAGTAATCACTATGAGGCAGCAGTGACAGAGGGAATTTCCCATAATACAATTTACACATACCAACAATCACCATTACAGTTAAAGCAAAACAGCACACAGAAGAAGAGTTTGATAATAAGGCACTTGATTGACAGCTAAACTATAAAATGGTTTAGATTGGATATCTAATGGGACCCATACACAGACCAATATCGATCGTACGATGGAGATTGGTCTGATAAAAGTTCTCCCTTTGGTCCGATAGGGGACAATCGTACAATTGCCCATATATGAACCGTCAATTGTATGATTCTGGGGTATGGCCTCCATAAAGAAATATGGGGAAGATCAACATACAAATGGTTCAGTGATAGTTGGAAAAAAATTTAAGTTTCTAGTAATGGACAATTTATAAAAAGCTATTTTTCTTAGTATAGATGCCCTTTGATTAAAAAAATTGCAGTTTTTCCTTTCTTAATCACCACAGCTGCCAAATTGTCATGGCGCCCCAGTGACCAATCCAGGCACATACTAGACACCCCCTAGCAATATTGGTGGTGTGCGTGACATCACTATACTGCCAATCGGTGTGTCTGTTGTTACTTAGTTTTGAAACATTGTGGTGAATTTACATTCACCATTTTAGAATAAGTACATTTTAGAAATAACATCATTACAATCTCTTGACACTACATAGCCTACAACAAACTTTTTGAAAGCGAAATTATAAATAAGGGAAAAGGTCAGATTCTTTCCATGGACTTTGGTTGACATTTCAGTTCTTAAAAATAGGTACAAATCATATTCATCTACAGTAGTTTAACAGTAGTTGGCTACAGGCTCTTTAGTAGAGACGATTTGCATCTCAATGGTGATGGTGCAGCTGTTTTGGGGGAGAAGATGGCTAGAGGGTTGGAGGAGATTTTAAACTAGGTATGGGGGGGGAGGGAACGTTGAAATACACAGGGGTAGATAGAGAAGTTAGGGATCAGGGGGCTATTAACACTCCGGAGGGAGGAGAAGGTGGAGGGGGGAGCATAGAGGATAAGGAGGCATGTACAACCATGTATGGAAGTAAATCAATTGATAATCTAAAATGTATGTTTACAAATGCAAGAAGTCTGGCTGGAAAAACCGGCGAACTTGAAATAATAGCTTTAAAGGAAAGGTATGATGTGATTGGTATAGCAGAATCATGGCTTAATGATTCACACGACTGGACAGTAAATATTGAAGGATACTCCTTATTTAGACATGACAGAGTTAATAAGAAAGGAGGAGGAGTATGTATGTATGTTAAACAGGAATTGAAGCCAAATTTAAAAGATGGAATAGATGGGGGAGTAAACGATACGGCAGAAACATTATGGGTGGAATAGTGTACAGGAAGCAAGAAGGTAGGTAAATTAATTGTTGGAGTATGTTATAAGCCGCCAAATGCTGGGGAAGAGGTGGAAATGAATCTCCATATGCAGTTGGCGAAGGCTGCTGGTATGGGGCATGTTCTGGTTATGGGGGATTTTAACTACAGATGGTAGAAGTTCCTACTAGACAGAATGTGTTATTGGATCTGGTGATATCTAATAACCCTGAGCTCATTTTGGAGATGAGGGTAATGGGAAGCTTAGGAAATAGTGACCATGATATAGTGTCACTTAATATAGGTTGGAAAAAACTAAAGTGCACTGGCTTAACAAAAACTTTTAACTTTAGGAAAGCTAATTTTATGCTGTTAAAGGAATCGCTCCTGCTTATAGACTGGGGGGAACTGTTTCTAGGTAAAGATACTGAGCAGATGTGGACCACTTTTAAAGGGATATTAAACTATTACATTTCTAAATCTGTACCTTTAGGAAACAAGTGTTACCTTTAGGAAACAAGTGAAATGAGGTCCACTCCTGCATGGCTTAATGCTCAGGTAAAAAGGGAAATGGAAAAAAAGAAAAAGGCTTTTACAATTTTAAAAACAGAAGGCACCGAACAGGCTTACAGGGAGTACAAAAGCTGTAATAAAGAATGCAAGAAAGCAATTAAACTAGCTAAAATAGAAAATGAAATACGGATTGCCGAACAAAGCAAGTCCAACCCCAAAATGTTTTTTAAGTATATAAATGGTAAAAAAATGAGGACTGAGAATGTGGGACCATTAAATAATGGGGCTAAGGTGGTTGTAGAGGATGCCGAAAAGGCTAATCTGCTAAACCGTTTTTTTTACATCGGTTTTTGCTGTTGAGAATCCTTGTCCTTACAGTAGGGATTGTAATAATATGCAGGGAAGAAAGGAAGAGTATTTACATTGGCTAACAGAGGATATGGTACGGAAACAATTAGACAAAGTTAATATCAATAAAGCGCCAGGACCAGATGGATTGCATCCTCGGATTTTAAAAGAGCTTAGTTCTAGACCACTGTTTCTCATCTTTTCAGATTCGCTTTTGTCTGGGGTTGTGCCGCTGGATTGGAAAAAAGCCAATGTAATACCAATATTCAAAAAAGGTAGTCGTTCACAGCCTGGTAACTATAGACCTGTAAGCCTAACATCAGTGGTAGGGAAGGTGATGGAAACTTTGTTAAGGGATCATATCCTTGACTTTGTCTCCAGAGATCATCTTATTAGTAGTAGTCAGCATGGATTTATGAGAAATAGATCATGCCAGACAAATTTAATTGGTTTTTATGAAGAAGTGAGTAAGAAGTTAGATTCAGGCACAGCAGTGGATGTGGTATATTTGGATTTTGCAAAAGCTTTTGATACTGTGCCACATAGGCGACTAATGTATAAACTGAGTACTGTTGGCCTTGAAGAAAACATTTGTTCATGGATCGAGAACTGGTTTTTGGACCGCAAACAGAGAGTGGTGGTTAATGGAGCTACATCTATGTGGGCTAAAGTTCTAAGCGGAGTGCCTCAGGGTTCTGTACTGGGGCCGCTTCTGTTTAATCTGTTTATAAATGACTTAGAAGGGGGCATTGAGAGCAAGGTCTCGGTGTTTGCTGATGACACTAAACTATGCAGAGCTTTGGAAACTTCCAATGATGTGCAAGTGCTGCAAGCAGACCTAGATAGATTATCAAAATGGGCAGTAGAATGGCAGATGAGATTCAATGTTGATAAATGTAAGGTGATGCATTTGGGATTTAATAATCCCTGTGCCACCTACACCATAAATAACTCTGTGTTAAGTGCATCTGTAATGGAAAAAGATTTGGGGGTTCTGGTAGATAACAGACTTAGCTATAGCAAACAATGCCAGGTAGCAACGGCTAGAGCTAGCAAGATATTGTCTTGTATAAAAAGGGGAATAGATTCAAGAGAGAAAAATATTATTCTCCCTCTTTACAAGGCACTGGTAAGGCCTCATTTGGAATATGCGGTGCAGTTTTGGAATCCCATATACAAAAGGGACATCTTGGAAATTGAGGCAGTTCAGAGAAGGGCAACTAAATTAATAAGGGGAATGGAGGGGCTTGAATATGCAGGCAGATTAGACAAGTTAGGGCTGTTTACATTGGAGAAGCGACGTTTGCGTGGGGACATGATAACCTTATACAAATATATTAATGGCCCATACAATGAACTCTCTGGTGCATTGTTTACTAACAGGTCATATCAGAGGACTCATGGACATCCTTTAAGGTTGGAAGAAAAGAAGTTTCATCTTCAGGTTAGGAGGGGTTTCTTTACAGTGAGAACGGTGAAACTGTGGAACTGTCTTCCAGCAGATGTGGTAATAGCAAGTTCATTGAATAGCTTTAAAAAAGGCCTGGATAAGTTTCTAAAACTAAAAAATATTGAGAATTACTGGTATTAATGCATATAGATCTGGTTGATACTTTCCGATTGCCGTTTGGAGTCAGGAAGGAATTTTTTCCCCCTTTTTAGCTAGGGTTTTTTGCCTTCCTCTGGATCAACTGTTAGGTAGGGTTAAAAAAAATTTAAAAAAAAGCGAGGTGAATTGGTTGGACTTGATGGACGTATGTCTTTATTAAACCTTAATTACTATGTTACTATAATAAACATTGTGATTGAAACGTGTTCTAATGCAGTATTTAGATTTTATACGCCTTATTTGTGCATCTATCAGTGATCAATTAATGAGCACACACTGATAGTGTTCTAATTAGAGCTACTGTATTCTTCTCTTAATACTCTTCTACATAATATGTTCTAGAAAGCCCATGGTGAATCGAAGCAAATAACAGTACAGCACATGCAAGAAAAATCAGAAGACTGAGAAACAAAACCACTTTAACAACATACTTTGCCCACTAGATTATTTATTTAGCTTTGTAAAGTGTTTAAATCAGGTACTGTATTGTTGTGAAATCGAACTATTTAAATTCATTCTAGTCCCAAGACTGCACATCAATCATCAAACTTAAGGGTTGAGGCTTTTTATGAAATAAAACAAAGCCAAGAGAATTTAATTTAGTACACTTGGAGCCAGAAGATTCTAAAGTATTTTTCCTGTCGGTTAGTCCTATTTATAATTCTTGTACTTTGTACCAGTGCCAAACAAATGCTAACATTTTACAACACACAAAGGGATTCATCAGAGACAAAAAGGTAAATCATATGCCCCCTCCGAGCCATCAATTTCTAAATCTTTTCATTTGTCTATTATGCTGTCAACTTCCATTAAACATTATATTCCTTGTTTAACAGCCTTTAGAGTGGCTTCCTTTTTTTCTTTGAAGTATTGTCTTGTATATTTTTTTAGATATACAGGCTTTTCCTGTTCTTCCCAGTGCTGATGATGAACTACTAATTGCCTTTTACCCACCACTGAGCTAAGCAGATAGTAAAACCCCTAATCATTTTGCCAATGGGTAAGCTTCCGAAGAACCTAATCAGTGATGATTTAATTGGCATCCTCTGCCAGTTATATCAAGACTAGGTACACGGTCCAATATTACTACCCAACAAATTAATCAACATTTTCCACTGGTCCAAAATGTTGGCGCGACTGACCATGTGGTCCATTGAAGACCGAAGGTTGGCAGAAATTTACCATCAGGTCCAATTGAACTTTCATCCAGCAACAGAAAATTAATTCTGATATTTTGGCCTGATCGTCCGAATATCAGAACGTGTGTACTTAAAGAAGAAAGTAAAAGGTACACATTTATACTTTGTTGAAAAATAGGCAGCAGTCTGAATCACTTTTGTGTTTTTATATAGAGCTGACAACTCTCAACCCCATCAGAAGTACCACTTGGTGCTGCCATTGGCCTCTACCTGCGTATAATTAGTTAAATCTTTCACTACATCAAATCCTTGTCACGAACTTACCTGCTGCTCCGGTCCCCCGGCGCGCTGCACTTTCAGGTGGGCGGCGTCATAGACATCATGACGTCACGATGCCGGCACGCCGGGCGTCACGAGGACCCGGTGCCTGATTGTAGCTACCTCCCCGGCTCCTTCTACTTACTTGCCCTAGTTCCCGGGCCGTCTCGCTAATGAGCCACATTGAGACAAAGTTGCAGAGCGGCACTTTGCTCAATGTGGCTCAAGAGCGGCATTTAACAGTTTAAAAAAAAAAAAAAAAACTATCTTACTGGCGCCGTGTGTGGGAGAAGGAGAAAGCAGAAGCCGCATCCTGTATTGTCAGAGGCAGAGTGGAGACCAAGAAGGCGGAGCTTCTGTAGGCAGCCAGACATCATGGAACAGCAAGTGGAGAAGCTGTGTGTCCTGTATTGTCAGAGGCAGAGCGGAGACCAAGGAGGCGTAGCTTATGTAGGCAGCCAAACATCATGGAACAGCAAGTGGAGAAGGTAGAGAGAGAGGTGTGTGTGTATGTATCATGGAACAGCAAGTGGAGAAGGTAGAGTGGTGTGTGTGTTGGTGTATGTATCATGGAACAGCAAGTGGAGACGGTAGAGAGAGAGGTGTGTTTTGTAGTGTGTGATCACTTCTAACAGGATCCCAGTAGATTGCCCAGTCACGTGGTTCCCTTGGTCTGTACGATCACCTTGCGCTGTCTATGGAGGGTTTTCCTGCTGCTGCAATTCTCACACATGTCGGGACTGGAGTATTGCTGGGGGGTGTTTGGTAGTTGAACAGTCCCAGTGATTTAATGGGGAATGTGGCATTTGTAGCTGGTTAACCCTTACCATTCCTATTAAATCTCCTGCTAGCTGTGTCCCTGGTGACATTAAACACTCACAATATTAGTCTTTCCCTTAAAGGGTATGTCCACCCTAAAATCGTTTTTTTTATATATGATCCCCCCTGGGCTCCCAGCCCCAACCGCATTATTATTTTTTTTAGATAGCCCCCCAAACTCTACTTACCTCCCCTCTTTCCTGCGCCGCGCTCCCGGCCCTCTGCTTGCGAGGAAATGCAAGCAGAGGGGCGGGACCGGCAGCCGCGTCTGTGATTGGCTGAGCGGCAGCCAATCACGGACGCGGCTGCCGGCAGCACACTTCCGCGTAGGAAAGCGGAGAGGTAAGTAAAAGATTGGGGAGCTTTCTAAAAATATAAAATATGCGGTTGGGGCTGGGAGACATGGGGGAATACAGTATAAAAGGGGTTTTATGCTAGGGGGGAGGGATAGCACAACGGGAGGGAGAGGGAGGGGGGGAGGGGGGAGAAGGGATGCAATACGCATGGCAAAGATCTCCGGGAGGCCAGGTAGCAGGCAGTGTCCTATATGGACCTGCTAGCCTCCTGGTGGGCATTTTTTGGGACTTTGGGGGGGGACTACAGGAGAACCCTATGGAGCTGGGATGTGAGGTAAGGATTAAACTACACTACATGATGGGGCCAGTAGTTGGGGAGATTATAGTTTTGGGGGTGGACATGCCCTTTAAGGATCCAAACCTTAGGGATATGTTTGATCCATGTGTACAAACTGCAATAAACACCATGATGGCACATTCTGTTACTAGAAATTGGCATCGCCGTGTTTCCTAAATCGCCCATAGACGTGTTAACGTGTAAACCCCCTTTGTTTTATTTCTAAGCAAGCAGACATTTCTAAAAACAACAACAAAAAACTAAATTTTTGACCAGATTGTGGCCTTGGATACAGTGTGGCATAGTTTTGGGGGAGCATTTTTGGGTAAAGTGGGAGGGGGGTTGTTTGGGGGCTTCTGGGCCTAAGTGGGGAATGCTGGGAGATGTAGCTATAACCATCTGAAGCCAGAGGGCTAATGGGGAATGCTGAGAGTTGTAGTTATAATGATCTGGAGGGCTACTGGGAAATACTGGGAGATGTAGTTATAACCATCTGAAGGGATAATGGTTGCCTGTCTCTGTCCAGAACTATATCCATTAATTTGGGGGGTGGGCTTGGTCTCTGATTAGGGTCACAGTTGATTTGATAGTTAGGGTTCGCATCATGATAAACCTGTATGGTTACTATGTTACACCATTGTCTGTACAGTAGTACTATTGTCTTAGGAGGAAGAAGATTTTTAAGATTTATAGCAGCCTTTTTTAGGGACAGCCTGCAGCCCTTCACATACATAATAAAACACACACACAATACAATGCACACATACTCATAATACAACACACACACAATACAATGCACACATACTCTCAATACACACAATACAATGCAGACATACTCATAATACAACACACACACAATACAATGCACACATAGTCATAATTCAACACACACGCAATACAATGCACACAGTCATAATTCAACGCACACACAATACAATGCATACATAGTTATAATTCAACACACACAATACAATGCTCACATAGTCATAATTCAACACACACACAATACAATGCACACATACTCATAATACAACACACACACAATACAATGCACACATACTCATAATACAACGCACACACACTTGTAAGAGAGAGAGGATAGAGACTGCAAGACAGAAAGAATGTGAGAGATAGGGACTGCAGAAGAAAGAGTGTGACATAGAGGAGAGAGACTGCAGGAGAGAGAAGGGATGTGAGAGAGAGAACAGAGACTGTAGAAGAGAGAGTAGAGGATAGAGACTGTAGGAGAGTGTGTGAGAGATAGAGGATAGAGACTGCAGGAGAGAAAGAATGTGTGAGAGAGATAGAGGATAGAGACTGCAGGAGAGAGGGGGGATGTGAGAAATAGAGAACAGAGACTGCAGAATAGTGAGATATAGGATAGAGTCTAGGAGGGTGTGTGTGAGAGACTGCGAGAGAGAGAGAGGTTAGAGACTGTAGGAGAGAGATAATGTGAGAGAGATAGAGGATAGAGACTGCAGGAGAGTGAGAGAGCATGTGTAGGACCTTTACCATCTGTTCTCACTGTACAGGACCTTTACTATTTGTTCTCACTGTACAGGACCTTTATTGTCTGTTCTCACTGTATGGGACCTTTACTGTCTGTTCTCACTGTACATGTGTTAGATATTGTTAAAAGACATTTCATATGGTTAGATTAGATCAAGGAACCTTGACATGGTGGCAGGTTATTTTGGGCAAAATTGTTTATTCTTCTGTTATTATGGTGTTGATTATTGTCTATTTAAAGAAAATGTACAAATAAATGGTGCCAAGTTCAAAATGAAAAAATGGCTAGCCGCACTCCCACCGGCAAAGCCACGCCCACACACAAGCCACACACACACAAGCCACGCCCACTTTGCTCCGCCAGCGGCTGTTTCTACCTTGCCTGTTACCAGTATCCTGCCTTCTCTCCAGCAGCACCTAGTCGCCTTTCCTCAGCCTACAGTTCCCAGCAGTCTCTTGTATCTAGTTCTGCAATCCCAACAGCCATCAGAGCACCTCCTCCTAAAGCGTACTCGTAAGTATCCCAGCCGATTATTAGAGTACAATCAGGCTGTGGAAACGCCTGAGGTGGCTATGGCAGAGTTGAGTAAAACACTCCAAACTTTGTCCAAGCGCATGGACGTTTTTGAACACCATCATGGTCAGTTGGCTCAATACATGGATACCTTCGCTGTCCGGCTACCCCCAGCTTCTGCCTCACGGGTTCTACGCCGCCTCCTTCACCGTCCGGATCTTGTGATCTTTCTCTTCGGAGAGAGCCCCACATACCTCCGCCTTCCCGGTTTGATGGTGATACTCAAGCTTGCCGTGGATTCATTAATCAGTGCCGAATCCAATTTGAACTTCAACCATCTCATTTTGCATCGGATCGTGCAAAGGTTGGTTACGTCATCGTCTTGTTGGAGGGCAATGCTCTGGCCTGGGCTTCTCCCCTATGGGAAAAAGACGATTCTCTAGTCAATAATGTTATCGATTTCCTGAGTATGTTTTGAAAGGTCTTCAATGCTCCAGGAAGAACCTCTGCTGCCTCCTCCCGTTTGATGCAGCTCCACCAAGGGTCTCGTTCTGTGGGACAATACGCTATTGAATTTCGTACCCTTGCCGCAGAGACTTCTTGGAACAATGAGGCACTTACAGCAGCCTTTTGGTAGGGACTCTCTGACCGCCTCAAGGATGAATTAGTATCTAGAGAATTACCCGTCCCGTTGGAAGACTTGATTACTCTAGGCATCCAGATTGATACCTGCTTTCGTGAACGGCAGACCTTTCCTCGGCCTGCTCAGACCTTTCCCCAACCAATATCTTCAGTTGAAGAGCCAATGCAAATTGGCGTCACTCATTTGTCTCCTGAGGAAAATCACGCTGATGTACTAATGGACTTGTCTCTCTTGTGCTGGGCAAGGACACTTTGTAAGAAATTGTCCCCATAAGTCGGGAAACTCCATGACCTAGAAGTTAAGGAGGAGCTCCTTCTAGGTAATTTTAAGTCTCCTAACAAATGTGAACCACTGAAACTCTTTACCAGCAGCTATCACCTTTAATGCTAAAACTTTTTCCTCCCAGGCCTTTGTCGATTCCAGTGCAGCTGGAAACTTCACTGACTCTACCTATGTAGCACAATTGGGGCTTCCTCTCCTTAATTTGCAGCAACCTCTTCGAGTTCTGGCTATTGACAATAACCCCTTGGCTTCTGAATTCATCTCTAAATCTACACACAAAGTCCTATTTCGCGTTGGCATATTTCACCAAGAAGGTTTGTCTTTTCTTGTCATCCAAAGTTCTTCCGCTCCCCTGATTCTCGGACTTCCATGGCTCAGATTACACAACCCTGTTATAGATTGGTCTAACAATGAACTTAAGTCTTGGAGTCTTTTCTGTTTTGAAAATTGCCTTTCTACTCTTCCAACTAATTGCACCACCATTATCTGTGAAAATAAATCTGAGAAAAATCTCCCTGAATGTTATCTTGATTTCTCTGATGTGTTTTGTAAAAAGCGAGCTGAGAAGCTGCCACAGCACCGATCCTACGATTGCCCCATCGATCTTCTCCCAGGTACTATGCCTCCTCGGGGATGCACATACCCATTGTCCCCCTCTGAAACTCTAGCCATTAAAGAGTACATTACTAAACATTTGTCTCGAGGTTTCATACAACCTTCCACTGCTGGACCTGGTTTCTTTTTTGTTGAAAAAAAAGGTCTATGACCCTGCATCGACTACCATGGTTTAAATAAAATCACAGTAAAAAATCGGTATCCTCTTCCTCTCATCTCTGAACTGTTTGACCAGATAAAAGGGGCAAAGATATTTACCAAACTGGATCTTCGTGGGGCATACAATCTGATCCGTATACGCAAAGATGATGAAAATAGCCTTTAACACTAGGGACGGTCACTGCGAGTATCTTGTAATGCCCTTTTGTCCTTTGTAATGCCATCCAATGCTTAGTATTCGAGGTAAAAAAAACTCAGGCCTCTTCCCTCCTTGTTAAAAGCCAGTAGGCGGGGGAAAGTGATAGCCTTTAATACTAATCCAATGCAAGGTCAGGGAGACAATCTTCCCACGAAAATGCAACCAAGCAGGGAGTGTCAGCCTAGATAAATGACCCAAGGTAATTTGTGAGGACCTTCCATACTGGGGCTTACCTTGACGTGGTTGGAAGGCTTTTCACTTTTATGCATAAAATTGTAACTAAAACTCCCCATGTTTTTACTGTTTGCACTAGCGCAGATATTATGATATATGGGGCCCAGGAATGTGCATTGATCATCTCTTTTCTAGTTTGTTCTAATGTTTTGGTCAGATCAGCAGCACTTCCACTATTTGTTATAAAGTAATTTTGCTACAGGAGTGCTCCCACAGCCCCCCTTTCTTTTTATAAGATGTTGGTTTAAATCAATACTACAGATATAAAGTTTTTTAATGTTTTGTATAAAATTTATAAATCTGCCTTTTCTAATAGAATCAACCTTTTTTTAACTTTTTATTCTTGCCCAAACAGAAAATGTTTTTTTTAAAATTTGACAAATCGCACTTTCAGTATTTTCAGAGATAATAACAGGGCAATTCACCTGGAGTCACTCTCAGTTCTCAGGTACCATCACACTTTTGTCGCATCGCATAGCGCTGTTAACCATTGTGGTTCTTTTAACAACAGACATTAGCTGCAGTCACCACTAGAGATGGACTAGAACTCGAACTCGAGTTCGAGCCGAACTATTCGAGTTCGAACAGACTCAGACTTCTCGAACTATCCCGGACCCAGATTTATGATATTTTCTGGACTTTCGCTAATTATCGAATGTTCGAACGTTCGAGGAAAACAAATATGTGTAAAATGTCTATTATACCTATACGCGAGCATCGAATCCGCGAGTAAAATGTCTATTGTACCTATTCGCGAGTAAATATCGAATCTGCGAGTAAAATGTCCATTATACCTAGACACGAGCATCGAATCCACGAGTAAAATGTCTATTATACCTATACGCGAGATTAGAAACCCTGAGTCGTTCATGGGATAATTAACAAATGTTCAAACACAAGAGCTCGAAAGTAGGGCGCATGAGCGTAAAATCGAAAGTCCTGGATATTCGAACATGTTCCCCAGACCATTTTCCAGGTCCCACAGCCATTTACATTGTTACCATTGATATTTTAGTTGTATTTCATTCGAACTATTTAACTCCCATTGTCTTTAATGGGTCCGTTTTCGAACTTTCCATATAGTTTGGCCATCTCTAGTCACCACAGCAATAAAGTTGCACTAAAGTGGCCCATTCAAGATGCAATCTCCAGCCATACAATATGTCGGATTAGCTTTGGATTGTGTATGGGTGATCGCTCAATCGTCTGGCAAGTTTTAGGGTATAGGAAAAAAACGTTATTGATCCAGTCTCAATTGTATGATCGGGATTGGTCCATGTACAGCCCGTTTATTGATATTATATCGTCTGGCAAGACTTTTTTACTACGCACTGTAGTGTGGCCTTGGCCTTAAATACAAAAGAAGACATCCAACTTTTGCTGCCTTGGTAAAAAAAAAAAACACAAACTAACGGCACTGCTTATTACCTTAAATGCAGATTAGCCTATAACCCCAAATATGTTTACATAATAAATAATACAAATGACAATAGAAATGTAATAATGTTCAAGGATACTTGACATCTGTAATAAGCCTTTTTGTGTTATTAAATGTGTGCAATCCTAGTACAAAACATCACAAACAAATCTCATAGATCTGAATCACATCATATGTTGAGGATCAAGGACAAAAATAAATTCTTTCCCAAACTTTAGCTAGGTATCACATTGCTTAAACATTAAATTGTGCTTTGAAAAAAACAATTTATGAACCCATATTATTATAAAGTAATCCCCAATCCCTTAAAGTTGTATAAAATGTAAAAATATATTGGTTTTTTCCAATATATAGTATATGTAGTATAGTTTATTCATGCATCAGTTTAAGGCATTATAATGTATAAAGAAAATGTGTTATTCCCTGACTGCCTTGCTTTCCTTAAAATCCCTGTCCTTTATCTTGAACTTCATAGGCATACTTGTAATAGAATGTTGACTTTAAAAATACTGTGTCCTACTCAGTTACTGTCTGTTATCCTCCGCTAACACAAGCCCTATTCATACTACAAAGAAGCAGAAAATTGAGTTGAGATTTGCTAAATGAAACATTTATATCCTTATAAACAAAACTGGAGCATTGGTGTCCACCTTCCAACCATGAGCTTATAGCACTGCCATTATGCAGACTAAAAAAAACAAGAATAAAAAATATAAGCACTAGGGCATAAGAGGTTCTGAGCTGTTAATTTTCTTCAACCAATCAGATGATACCCTTGTTTACACTAGTGGGGGATTTAACCAGAGCTCTGGGTAAATCTCCTGTATATGATTGAATATCATCTTAAAAAGTTGCACAGAGAATGAGACACATGTGATATTGAATTTCTTGCGTCGACTAAGCGGGTGTCTTTTGCGATAACCGCACAAAGATTTAAAGGCTAACCAATAATGAATCTGTTATTACGACTTTAACTCCAGAAATCTGCCCAGCGCCTCCAGGTAAATATGGCTGAAGGTCAGTTTTTGTCCATTTTCTAGACAGACATGTTACTGTACGTTTTTTTTTTTGTTTGTTTTTTTTTTTACGGATTTGCTTGACCAAGTCCATTAGAAAAAGTGCACTGCTGCACGCATTTCTGTCCAGAAACTGGACCATTTTCAGCAAAAAGATAGGAAAATGCCCCACTACCCACGTACCAGAAAAAAGGACGGTCTGTTGTGGTATGTTTTGGTCAGTGTGTAGTGTGAATGAGCCCTCGTATAAGGCCCCTATGTGTTTGTGATAAAACAAATGAACATGTGGCAGTTAGAACTACTCTTTCAAACATATCTGTTGTATTCAATTAGATCAACCGGACTTGAAGTTTAGTTCTTGAAGACGTTTCGCTAGTCATCCGACTGGCTTTCTCAATTCAGAATGACTTGTACAAGAATCTGTGGCACTTATGTACCCTGGAAAATCCCAATAGCATATCACAGCCAGGTGTTAAGGGGTGATTAGATAGTGGAAGAGGTGTTATAGGAACGCCAGAGTAAGGTGTCAAAACAGCATTGTACATGGCAGACAGATGGTGTCGAACCCCCCCACCTCTATTTAGGCTTGGTTTCTTTATTTTCACATAAATGGCCTCCTTAACACCTCTCTTGAACCAGTCACGTTCCTTGCCAATATGTTAACATTACAATCTTCAAAGGTATGTCTTTATCCTTAAAATGCAGGTACACGGCTGAGTCCTGACCCGAGGAATTGTTCTTCTGTGCTGGGCCATACGTTGATGCAGTTGTTGTTTGGTCTCCCCCACATACAAATCAGAGCATTCTTCACTGCAGTGCACTGCATATATGATGTCGCCTTTTCTTGTGTTTCGGTATTGCTCTTTCGGATTGTACCAATTGCTGCCTCAGCGTGTTGCTCGGTTTAAAGCAGACAGTGATACGGTGTTTTTGAAAACTCTTCTTAGTTCTTGGAGACCCCTGCTACATATGGGATGACCATGTTCTTTCTCTGTCTTGCTTTTCCCCTTCACTGTTGGTATTTGTGTTCTTTTCTTTCCTTCTGATCTTTTGACAAAGGCCCAGTCTGGATATCCACAAGTTTTAAGGGCTCCTCTGAGATGTTTCATTTCTTTGGCCTTCGTCTCTGTGCTAGTGGGGATGTTCTCAGCTTTGTGTTGCAGGGTTCTGATGACCCCTAGTTGTGATCTAAAGGGTGGTGGGAGTCAAACAATCAAATACTGATCTGTGTGTGTTTGGTTTTCTGTAAACCTCTATTCCAGTTTACCATTCTCCCTGACTTCTACCAAGCAGTCCAAGAAAGCCAGTTTGTTGTTTTGTACTCTTCCTTGTAAATTTGATGTTTTGGTCTACCGCATTAATGTGTTCTGTGAAAGCTTGTACTTCCTTCTGGTGGATTTTAACCCAGGTGTCATCCACATATCTGAACCAGTGGCTGGGTGCTATGCCCTTAAAGGTATTAAGCGCCCGTTTTTCTACCTCTCCATGTACAATGCTGTTTTAACACCTTACTTTGGGCGTTCCTATAACACCTCTTAGCCACTATCTAATCACGCCCTTAACACCTGGCTGTGATATGCTAATTGGGATTTGTTGATCTAATTGAATACAACAGATATACCATGACCTGGATGAATGAGAACCTTCACAAGCATACTCTTTCAAACCTTATTTTACAGCTGTCTAAAAAAAAATCTTACATTATTTGTTCCTCAGTTGTAATATGCTCTCTTCCCTGTAAGTTACTGGGAAAGTTGCTGCTACAAAACCATAGAAAGGTTTTGATGGATGTGTTTGCACAAATCATAAAAATGATGCAACCGTTATAACTGGGCATAATCTGGCATGAACTCTCCTGTGCTCATGGATGACTGATGGTAAAATACAGGACAGTAACAGGGGTATGCATATGTGCTTATTTAATTATTGTGTCTAGTTGGTGAATGTTTGAATCGGTAAAATCTGTCAGTATGTGTATGTTAAAGGGGAACTTCAGGGGAAGAATCTCCTTTGGGCTTTAAGGCTAGAAATGCTGCCCTTAACATATTACACTGAATTTACTGACCTATAGATTCATCAGTATTTTCATAGTGACAGTATATCCATCAAGTTTTTCGCATGCTTTTTTCAAGCGATTGCGCATGCTATTTTTAGAAATTGTGGGAATGGAAAAATTCCTGCGATTGCACATCTGTTTAGGTAACACATGCAGTCACCTTTTTTTTTTTGCTCCATCGCATGCGTTTCCATAATGGAAAATAGAGAAATTGCATGCACAACAACACACACTAGAGTCCTACACAGGTCTAAATTTCCAGACCCCAACCCGACCCAAAAAATACGCAGCCGACCCTGCATACCTGTAACCTGACCCGCAAGTGTCGGACCCAAAACCTGACTCAACCCGCTTTTAGTCTTTCCTCTTAAAATTTGTACAGGGAAGTTAAAAAAAAAAAAAAGTTAAAATTAATATTTACATTTATACCATACCACTAAAATATATAGCAGGGGTTTTACAACCTGGATGACTTCTGATATGGTATGTGCTGTATTGGAATTTTTCAAAACAAATGTAGGCCCACAGGTAGGAGATCCCTGGTATAGAGTATAATGTACACTTTATATAATATATACCTACTGTCCCCCACTACCTAACCATGGGCATCTACTGTCCCCAATTACCTACCCATGGGTCTAAGCTCATTTTAAATCTTTATCTGCAACTATTTTCTTGTTGATCTGTGACAGGGATAGGTAATCAGTAGCTATCCGGTTTAAAAACTACAACTCCCAGCATTCACATAGCCAAGGAATGCTGGGAATAATAGTTTTCAAACAAAGATCTACTGGTTACCTATCCATGATTTTCTAACTATTTCCTGCAGAATATACATTTTAATTTCCACCCACTGTGTAAAAATGCATTAACGGAGACAGTAAAGTTACAATGAGCCCGGTACCATAACAGAGGATTGTGGGTAGGGAGCAGGTGGAGCTGCGGTGAAATATCTTCACCTTTATATGGTTATAATATTCATGCTATGCTTTGAAAACTACAACTGCCAACATTAACTGTCTGCAATCTTCTGTTGTACAGTGATTTGGAGTTTTAAATGCCAATCATCTGGAGGTCCAAATCTGCTGCAGTTCTAGCTAAACCTCATCAAGTGGGAGGGTGTTACCATAACAATTATCATAACTAGAATCATCCACATCCCATCAGGGCCACCATCGGGGGGAAAGGGGATACTCCAGTATGGGGCGAATAAGGAAAAGGTAGTAGCAAAAAAAAAAAAATTCCCTCTTACTTGCAATACTGCATTTTAACCACTAGGTGACAGGAGTTTTGTTCCTAGAAATAGAGACAGGGGGCATGTTCTTGTTTCCTGGGAGTTCCTTGTGGCTGGTGCTTGGCCCCTGGTATACAGCAGTGATTTAGTCAGTAAGTGGCTTTACTGTATATAAGGGCCTTATATGTATACAGGTCAGTGTGTGGAGTGGACATTGTTGGCATTTTATATATACTGGGCAATATGTGTACTGAACACTGTGGGCATTTTATATACACTGTTCAATGTGTGTACTGCACATTGGGGCATTTTATATACACTGTTCAATGTGTGTACTGAACATTGGGGCATTTTATATATACTGGTCAATTTGTGTACTGGACATTGGGGAAATTTTATATATACTGGACAGTGTGTGTACTGGACATTGGGGGCATTTTATATGTACTGGCCAGTGTGGATTGGACATTGGAGGCATTTTATATATACTGGTCAAGTGTGTGTACTGGACATTGGGGGCATTTTATATATACTGGTCAGTGTGGACTGGACATTAGCGGCATTGTATATATACTGGTCAGTGTGTGGACTGGAAATTGGGGAATTATTTATAATACTGGTCAGTGTGTGGACTGGACATTGGGGGCATTTTATATATAATGGTCAGTGTGTGAACTGCACATTGGGGGCATTTTATATATACTGGTCAGTGTGTGGACTGGAAATTGGGGAATTTTTTATAATACTGGTCAGTGTGTGGACTGCACATTGGGGGCATTTTATATATAATGGTCAGTGTGTGAACTGGAAAGTGGGACATTTTATATATACTGGTCAGTGTGTGGACTGGACATTGGGGGCATTTTATATATACTGGTCAGCGTGTGGATTGGAAATTGGGGCATTTTTTATACTACTGGTCAGTGTGTGGACTGGACATTGGGGTTATTTTATATATAATGGTCAGTGTGTGAACTGGAAAGTGGGGCATTTTATATATATATATACTGGTCAATGTGTGGACTGGACATTGGGGGCATTTTATATATACTGGTCACTGTGGACTGGACATTTGGGGGTACCCGAGCAGATGCAGGACTCAAACACACACAATCACACCAGAATTGCATTAACGTGTGCACGATTCTGGTGCGTTGTAGTGGGGCCTCTAGTTGGGGATCTCCATTTTTTCAGCTATAGACTTGCTCAGTAGCTTTGCGTTTCCCATGTTGCTTAGTTCCTGTTGATATTGAAACATTTTAAACCCTTTACCCACATTTGTAATATTGGTTATTGGTAGTGTTGTGAAGATTATCAAAGTTAGGTTTGTTTACACTGGAAAAAACGTGTTTCTGCAAAGGAATATGATATCCCTATACAAATATGTTACATGAAAATACAGACAGTTAACAGGGGAACAATGTCATAGGGATGAACAAAAGACAAAAGGGCCACCCTTCTCAGACATCCCACACTGCAATTTGAGGCTTCCGGGCAGGGTGGGAGAAGGGGGCATGGTAAAGTCATTTAGGGGTGGAGAGAGGTGAAGTAAGGGGCATTCTGTGGACGTGATTAGCAAAGGGGTGTGGCTGGGGAGATAAGAGTCTCGTCGCAGGAGTCTGAGGTGGTCTCCCGCACTCCTGCGAGACCAACCTATTAGGGAGACACCCGCGACTCATGGGAAGAGTGAGATACCTGCCTTCGAAACACAAAAGCAATATCATTGTGAGGACAATAAGGTTGTGAAATGGAGGATTATTCAAAGGAGGATTAGCAAGTTTGTTTGTTCTCTTAATAATGTTGTGTGTTTCTGTGATTCATGTCACAAATGAAATGTTCATAATTTAAATGAATATAAATAGTCACTGGTTTAACATTGCATCCTAAACCAGTTTTCAAGAATAGTAGGCAGATGATTTCTTAGTGATTAACATTACATCTTTGATATAAAATAATACCTTTTATTGGCTAACTGAAATGATTGAAAATGCAAGCTTTCAAAGCACTTGGGTTTCTTCCTCATGCCTGAGGAAGAAGCCGAAGTGCTTCGATAGCTTGCATTTTCAATCATTTCGGTTTCATCAATGGCTAACACAATTCTCTACTATTAGTGATAAACAGACATTTTGAGAGGTTGCCGTTGACAGAATGCTACATCTGGATCGCTAGAAAACAGTTTGTGTGAAAATAGCCTCATATTGGTCATCTTTATCCATCTATCTATCTATTTGCAACCATTTGCACAGCCAAAACATCTCTTGTTTTTTCTCAGCTTCTCCTGGATACACATTCTCTGAAAACAGTTCTTTTAGATCTACCTTCAATTGGTTCTCAAGTTATACGAAAAGCACCTGCAAGTTACACAAAAATTGTGGTTAAAGGAATGACTAGAGCCGAAATGATTCTTAAGGTAAGCGATTGTGAATAAATCATATATTATTTGTGTTGTAATTACAAATACATATGCCTTGTCATTCTATATTGTGGCATCAAGTTGAAGTTTCTTGAAAATGCATTGTAGTAGTCTATTTATCAACATGGCTTCATAGGTTAATGTTTCCAAATCCAAACTAATGTAACTTGAATTATCAGCAGGCAGGATAAGAGTCTGGGACTCAAATTGGTATTCCCTTCCACCTTCAAAACTGAAAAATTATTGTCTTAACCAATGTTTGCCTTATTAGAATAAGTGCAGAAGAAATGATTGGTTATTATTCTGGTCTTCCATTCTGAACCTAGCTGCTGAACACAAAACAGTGCCCAATATTTAGTCTATACCCCATTTTCAGAAGATTGTTACTTATAATGATGGTTCCTATGATGAATATTCTGCCTGTTTCATCTATATTGCCTGACATCAAAACATGATTTGTTTCATGGGTTACTCATGCCTTCATACCCCATATTAAATAAGAGAGTGTTTTAAAACCAGCAAAATAGATGAGGTCCTTGGTCCCCCTCCCCCTCACAGGTCTTTTATTTACCTTAAGGTAAATTAAAGAGTATGTCCATTCCCTAAACAAAAATTGTATGCACTGGAAACACACCACCACCCACCCCATAACCCAGACCTCACATGGTCAAATTCCTTAAAATCAGCAGCTAAATATACTAACCAACACTTGTTCCCTTGGCTGCCTTCTGCTTGACTTCTGTGACTTTTCCGCGTATATTGCGTCTCAGCCAATTACTGTTGGGGCTGCCGTTCAGGCCCCTTCTGCTTGCTTCTGTTCACGGAAGACAAGCAGAAGGCAGCTGTGGCAACGAGGAATAAGTAATAAATTAAGCAGTGTTTTTTTGATTCTTTTGTGATCAAAATGTACCTAATATGCTATGAACATATATAATAACAGGTTCAAGATGACCAAAGACTACAAGACAACAAAAATACAAAGTTATTTTTTCCTCTTGGTTGTTTCTTATACAATTAGCTGTTTCATGTCTACATCTGATATTGGAAACATTAAAATAACCCAAAGCTGTTTAATATTAAATGTCCTTTACCAAACCATGCTGGATATTTGTCCATAGTCAGCAAAACTGTGGTGTGTAATGTCCATTGTCGTAAAACACAGCACATCTGCTTTTATATATTTAAAATTAAAAGGGTTTTGGAAAATGTACAAAATATCTGTGGCATCAAAACCTACCTACCAGTTTCAGGGAAAGAACGTTGTATATTTATAACTAAGCAATATTTAATGACTCTGTCGATTTTAAATCTTTATAAGGCGTTTCAAATTCTACAGTGATAATCAGTGATAATTGTGCCTTAAATGTATTGAAAAAGCCAGTGTAAGGTTAGAAAAATAAACTGACATTTGTACAGTTTTATTGCTGGCTGGCTGGATGAATATGGTGAATGGTGTTGTGAACTCGTATAAAGAAGCTATGCATGGCACACTACTAGACAATAGAATCTATGGCAGGGTAAAAAAAAAAATTAAACATGTGGAAGTAGTTAAGCAAATAATCCCTTTTAATGTGAACTTAGCAACATCTTGATAAAATGTGGAATCTGATCCCTTTTGAGGAACGTTCTGTACTGTTTGTACACATTTGGTCCTGTATAGTTTGCTGCAGGACAATATCTCAGATTTTGGTCATTGCTTTGCTGCCAAATTTCCTTTTACTTTAGACACAGAACAGAACTAAAATCAGGCACACTAAAGGAGCCTCCTTTTCAAAATGGAAATTTATTAAGGAGAGAATCACAATGTTTCAAACCCTTTAAGGTTAAAGTGTAAGTTATTAATGATTGACCTTATACAGATATACAGACGATGCAAAACACACACATTTAGCAAGATCCATCTAGAGCACAGGTGTCAAACTTGTGGGCCTCCAGTTGTGCTACAACCCTCAGCATTTTCTGACTGCATACTGCAACCAGGGAATGATGGGAGTTGTATTTTTTAAACATCTGGAGGGTCACAAGTCTGACATTCCTGAAAGCAGAGCTGAACTAACCAGCTCTGCAACATGGAAGGGCCTTGGCCCCTTTAAGAAAAGAAAAATTACTGTTAGGCAGGTGAATTAACTAACCTGTAATTTGCCCCTGGAATGTAAAATTATGCGACACCTGGAAGTTTTAAGATGAGGTCCAGTGATTGGTTGCCCAGATGAGGCCATGCAAGTCCCGGTAGGTGCCTTTTTAAGGAGCCTACCTGGCGAACACAACAGAAATCCATTCACAAGTTGACTTTGCTGTGACTCACCCACCCACGCAACCCCCCAAAAAATTGGTGTTGAAACGGTTTATGCTCACATTGTATATATGTTTATTTCATGTCGCAGCTCGAGGGAGAGATATATACATTGGGTGCTTTTGGGAGAACAGAAGTGGGGTGAAAAACAGGTAATGGTTTAAACTTTCCTGAATTGAAAGGAGGAATGATAATCCCAATTTTTGTGTTTAATGAATTTTATAAAATAGTCCAAAGGATATAACATTTAATTTCAATAAATGCCAGCTATGGCCAGTTTCCATCCAAATTGTTTCTGAGTCTTTGTGTCTTATTATTTATTGAGGGAACATTATTGATAAACAAATCGTAAAAGTGAATGTAAATTAGTGCTGGGTGCCTATCCCATGATCTACAGCACGGCTGCTCAGACTATGGGCTATCCATAGTCGATCTAACTAAAATGAAGCCTACCTGGACCCTTTGTATGTGTTGAAACAAGTTCAAGGCGTACTAATGGCATTGTCTCTGTTTAGTTTTGCGCATAATGTTTAGGCCACACACGAGCAGATATTCCAATATCGTTGGTACTAAAGGTTCGTTGCACAGATGTATCGGCATCAGGGGTCGTTGCTCGCTGCACACATCGGACGTTTGTACGAGCCCTAAGTGACTATTGTTCTATTGGCAGATTTTACATAATTCTATTTTTTCAACAGGTTCTTTGTTTGCTAATATTGACTTTTCTAGCTATAGATTAATTTACAGTAACTTTACCACACAGTTATTTTTTTATGGATTAAAATAAACGATTACCATAACAATGTTATAATGAGTTTGTAAAACCCCACTTTTTATGTTTTTTATTTCATCAGGTGGTAATGGCACCACATGAACCCTCCATTGTTTTTGTTGATAATTACATTAAACTACTTGCTGATTGCAACACAGAAACATTCCAAAAGATACTAGAAATGAAGGTAAGAGAAGCAGAAGAATACTGGATAAGCCTTAGGCTGGGTACACATGGAGGGACTTTTGCTCGTAGCGAGCACTCGGCCGGGACAAATGTCCGTCGGTCGCGGCAAATTCGACCGCGGGCAAATTTGCGTGCGATCAATCGTGCTGTCCCATAGGGAACCGCATGATCGATCGAAATTTAGCGACGCGTCCGATCGGTCGCTCGGCCGATCGACCGAAAGTGCCAGGAATCATTCGGTTGTCCGAAAATATTGGCTGGTGTGTACCCAGCCTTAAAGGGAATGTCCACCCTTTTTTTTTTTTTTTTTAACTTTTAGGGTATAGTAGGTCTCCCTCCCCCAGCCCCAACCGCCATATTATGTCCAGAAACTCCCCCGATCTTTACTTACCTTCCCTCTTTCCTCCGACCTACTGTCCCGGCCCTCTGCTTGCATGAAACTGAGAGGCAGCCAATTACGGACGCGAGTGCCGTTAGTTCAGAACGCCAGAGGAGAGAGGCAAGGTAAGTAATGATCGGGGGAGTTTCTGGACATATTAATATAGCGGTTGGGGTTGCGGGAAGGAAACCTACTATGCCCCAAAGGGTTTTTACACTAGGGGGAGGGAGAGGGATGGGAGGAGAGACAGGAGGCAGAGTCCTGTATGGACTCTGCCAGGCTCCTGGTGGCCAGTTTTTGGGACTTTGGGGGGACATTGCAAGGCAGCCATTTGGAGGAGGGATGTAAAGTAAGGATTTTGTTACACTACACAGTGGGGCCAGTAGTGGGTTAACTTATAGTTTTGGGGGTGGACATACCCTTTAAAGAACACTGTTAAGGCCTGTACACACAAAATTATACACTATTACCTACAGTGGTTTTGGGCCTCATCTGCCTAATTAGACGTATGTTTGTAGCTTTACGGTCAATTTTGCCCACTCAAAATGCAAAAAACAGCAGCTATATACTCCTTTCTTGTTGAAGTAGCATGTGCAGTCTAAATAGCCAACTATATGACAAATTTATGTATCAACAAAGATTGATCCCAATGTTTCATTTTGGGATAAATATATGACTAAATATGTGTAGACTTTTTCTGAGGCCCATGCTCTTACATACAGTGCTTTCTTGGAAATACCTTACAAAATCTTTTGGTATATGTAATTTTCTACAATTGTTCTTTACAAGTGGCTCATGAAGGATAAAAACAGAAAAAGAACAGAAGCAGCAGTTTCACTTTGTGTGTTTTACAGTTAACAAATTGCAGTGACGAGTTTTGTACAACAGCAGATGTTTGTATGAGCACTTTGTTAATTACTATTTTTAACAGGATAGTAACATTTCCAAGGTAAAGACATTTTTACAAGGCTTCCTGTGCAAACTGTTAGTGATTGCTCTGTGCTAAAAAGAGCTTTTTATTCTAAAGACCTCTTCATAGGTGATAATCGTAGCTTAGCTACAGGCGTTAATTTAGTTTCCACAACATTTCTTATTGCTGCTGTTGTTAGATTGCAGCTCTAAGCTAAATATAAAGCAGGCACACTACACTACACTACTAGCATACACTATTTAGACATTGGATAGATTCGACGTTCGTTTAACAAATCTTTCTAATGTCTAAATGGTGCACTTTCAGGGGGACAAATCTATCAAATCTTTTTTCACTTTCCCTTGCAGTCTGGGCTGATCTGAGTGAGCAGGACAACAATTGCCTAACCCTACCGAAATCAAGAGGATTCTGTGTGTTACAGGGTACAGCTTTGTTTTCCCAAAGCTATGTAATTTTGTCCAGCTACTCCTTCTAGCATCCAGATCAGCCCAGACCCAAGTATAAGCTGTGGGGAGACTTTCAGGGTGATTTTAAAGGTAAAATTTCTCGGCTTATACTCTAGTATATACGGTATTTATATACTTATATTATATTGATTGGCATTCTGGGTTCCATGTTTGCAATTAAAACTTTATACAGGGTAAACTTCTCTCTGCTTGCAGTTCCACTTCTAACACCTTAAATCAAATATTTATTACATTTAACACATTTGAAATATATTGTAAGTAGGTATCTCTATCCTTGTGTCTTCAAGGCAAACTAAACTGAAAAAAATGACTCGCCTTTATCTATTTCTATATTTTTAGCACTGTCAGGAACTTGATCCCTTTTTGCTCTCAGTGCTCCCTGTCACTATATCTCCTCATGTCTTGTTCATCTCACTCCTATTTAATATGCATGTCTCCTCTCTATGTATCCACCCCCTCCCAAAACTGAGGCACAAATGGAGTGTGGAGCATGTGAAGTGGAGGGGATCCTCACTACAGCCAATAGAATTCACCCAGTGATGTTGTGTTATAGTGAAAGTAAAACTGCTTTGCAATAGGAAGGTAAGCAGCACTGGGAGTTGTAATCACTGCTTGAATCAAGTAAGATTTTCTTTTAGCTGTAGGAGTTTAAAGGTGTGATTGTAATTGATTTTAGGTACAGTGCTATATTGGGACTCAAATTGGGTTTATCTGCACAGAAAGAGCACAGAGCAACAGATAATACTTATTCCTTTTCCTGATCTTAATGCTGAATCAATTATCCATGCAGTGATAGAGAAATAAGCTTTACTTTTATAGAATGGATAGTTTTACATGTAGTGTACCGGGGAGAGGGGCTGGGTGATTGACGGTTCTTTACTGACTAGCTGTGCCCCGTCCTCTTTAAAAAGTAAAACTCCTAGAGCTAAAAAAACAAGGGATAGGAAGGTTAGAGAAGGGGAAAAAAGCAGGTTTAAGATTGGTGGTAATTAATCCTAATTACTGTGTGATTAGATAAAAAATGATTTGCCCCAGTTTACATGTCCTTTAAGGTTAGATCTCTATCCTATAAGTATTTTAATACATATTTATATATTTTTCTTATTTCCTTTGCCTACATTTTATGTATTGTAATAATGTACAGAGCTGCATGTCCAATCAGCACAATTATACATAAAATTATAAATTTCTTTGTATAACCTATATTTTCTCCTAATATTTTTACAGGGCCTTAAAAGAAGTGAACAGAGCTCCATGTTAGATTTGTTTAGACAAAGACTTCCAGCACCTCCATCTGGTGGTGACAACAGCTCAACAACTCTCCCTGCTCCTACTCCAGAGCAGGAGTCCTCACGGATTCGAAAGTTGGAAAAGCTTATAAAAAAGCGACTTTAAATGAAAGAAATAGTGTGTAGTGTTTCACTTCATCAAAGATATGGGATTGGATGTTTCAAAAACAAACCTTTTGTAAACATTGTAACAGATGTCAGATATCTCAACCTGAAGCATCCTACGTCTGTGAATAATGCTTAATGTTAACAATGTGGAACTCATGCCAGCTAGAACATCCTGGGCTGACTGACTGAGGTTGTATTTGTCTAGACAACATGTATCAACATCAGCCTATCCCTTAAGCAAATAAAAAATCATAGGGTTGGTTTATTGGGTCACATAGATTTTTTTTCTGCCTATTTTTTGCTTTTCAATAGGGCTTTTACTTAGACATGTTCCTGTAAAAACTTACAAATCATGATAAACTTTTCTGGAAAATAACAATGAAATTAAAATGAATGAAAAGTGTGGGTGAGTGCCAGTTTTACTGAACAACCTGAAGAGTGAAATGCATGGCAGCTAGCTTCCAAACGAATCAATATAACCACTGAAAATAGTTGATGTAGAAAAAAACTGACAAATAACCATAATGTACTTCCTCTTCTGTAGACTTACAGCCTATTGTTACAGAAGGAAAAAGTAAATAAAAATCTATGTATGTCACCATTGCCAAGTTTTTGTTTTTTTGGTGTTTTTTTTAGGGTGGAGTATTGAATAGGCATTTTCTGAGGAATTATAATTTTCTTGTATATTAAATTGTTTAGCTGGGTTTGATCATAGTTTTCAAACTCTTTTTATTCTATGTACTAACATTAATGTCAAGGTTGAGTGAAGACATAATTTCCTTTATCTTCCTGTGATGCCTACCTGAAGTCACACCCTTTTTCCCCAGAAGGGAGGGAAAAAACTTCCTGCAGGTTTTCTGCATAACGCATACTAGTCTGCATTATAAATAAGAATACATTTTAAATTAAACCTACACAGATTTTTAGGAACTTCAAGTCAGATAAGATGTCAATATCCTATATACTAAAAGAAGGTTGTCGATATGCATGGACGCTGGACCCACCTGCTGTGCTGGCCATGTGACGTCTTCTAGCAATGCCCACAGGTGGGTCTGGCGGTATCAGCCCAAGCCTGTGGGAGGAGGTCCGGCAGTATCAGCACTTTATCATTACTGTGTGTAGCACGTTTTCCAAAAATCGCAAGGCCAAAGAACGTTCCCATTGGCCTTGCGGTTGTTTGGAGAAGACCAAAAATTTCCTCTGCCACGGGGGTCTTCCTGTACTAAAGTATAGGGGAGTCACCCTTGGGACGCATGCATTCCCGAACTTTCTCCCTATGCCAGGGATAGGCAACCAGTAGATCTCCAGATGTTTGAAAACTACAACTCCCAGCATTCCTCTATAAGGATTCTGGAGTTGGGGAATGCTGGGAGTTGTAGTTTTCAAACATCTGGAGATCTACTGGTTGCCTATCCCTGCCCTATGCTGTGATTAGGGGGAATGCTCGGGACTGCAAGATCCTGTCAGTCATCTTTCAAACATCTGTGATGTGTGTAACCCAGCTTTTAACAGGCTCTCTGTGCATTGCCTTGTTAGTCTGTTTTAATTACTACAATGCAAAAAAAATCCAGCTAAGTTATAATGCCCTCAAACCCATGGATTGTAAAATTGACACCAAATTCCATTAGATTTTTAATGTTTCTGCAACTGGAAATTCTACTTTTGCCATTCTTTGTTTTGTTTTATTTTGCAATAACATTAACACTAAAGATCTTGAACCAATTCTTTAAAACCTGTTACATAAATATCTAGATTGACATTTATTCCTGTGTCTGCTGCTTTTTTGATTTTTTTCTTTCATGGCTTGGGAGTTCCTTCTTAACACATTCCTTTTTCCACCTTCCTGGATTTGTGCAACTTCCATAAATGGTATTTTAGTACAATATCCTCATTCATAACTAGAGTAAACTTCCATTTGTTAGTATATGCTGGACACAATCTTGCGGTTCATCTGAAGTTACACTGAAAACTAAGCTTTAATAGAAGCTTTGGTTTCAGTGCAAATGCTCTGGTATTTTTGTGGCCATAGCTACAGGAGAGGATAGGATAAAAGTGCCAAACACCATCTGTTAATATCCACAGGAATACAGGTTCAAATCTCTCTAAAATAAAAGGCCAATTAAAGGGCATGTCCGCCCTAAATTAAAACTTTTGATATATTGTACCTCTCCCTTGCCCACCCCTAACCGCTGAGTTAGATTTCTAACATAAGCTTCCGAATCATAGTTACAGCCTTTCGCTCTCACGGCTGTCTTCTCCAGCTCTCTGCTAACCAGAAGCATGATTCAGAAGATTTATTTAGATATCTAACTTGGTAGTTGTGGGTGGGCAATGGAGAGGTACAATACAGTATATCAAAAGGATTTTATTCTAGGTGAAGGGCAGCAAAAGAGGGATTGGGAGGATGGGGGTGGGAAAAGGCTCCCCTGCGCTTGCCACTGTCCTCTCAGAGGACAAGGAGGTGGCAGAAACTTTTCATACAGGAAGGCCGCTCCTACTCTTCAGTTTCCTGAACTTTGGACAAGCACTGCAGGAGAATCATAAGGACCAGAGATGTAAGGCAAGGATTTTTTTTTAAACTACACAGTGGGTCTAGCACTGGGGCAAATAGTTTTGGGAGTGGACATGCCCTTTAAGTATACTTTTCCATGCCATTTGCATGAATTTTTCCTCAAGAAAGAGTTCTGGAATCTTAGTCTATTATTTCACATATCCAGCTACAAATGTGTTTATTTTTATTTTCCTTTTATTTTTTTGACTTGCCTTTATCCTTTTCTATATTTTAGTGCTGCCAGGATCTTGATCCCTTTTTTCTCCTCTCTCTATGTCCACCCCCTCCCATAACAGAGGCACAGCTAGAGTGTGGAGTGTGCAGTGGAGATATGTGCTCCACAACAGCCAATAGCATTCACCCAGTAATTTGTGTTATAGTGAAAGTGAAACTGCTTTGCTATTGGAAGGAAGAAAGCACTGGGAGCTGTTATTACTGCTTGAATCAGGTAAGATTTGCTTTTAGCTGTAGGAGTTTGAAGGGGTGTGTGTGGGGGGGGGAGACTTTGTTATTGATGTCTGTACTGTAGGTACAGTTAGGTCTTCCAGATTTTGAAATTCAAAATAGAGGACATATGTGAGTGCGACAATTGTTTGGGATCTCGCCCACTTTTTCAAAACCACACCTGTTTTTAAGAAACCGCCTACTTTGAGGTAACCACCTGGTACGCTGTAAACATAGTATTAGGCCTCGTTCACACTAGGATGGACCAAAAATATGTAGTCCTTTTTTTGGGTACATTTTCATCCATTTTCTCTTTCTGTTTTTGGGATTTGGGCACTAGTAACAAATTCATCATTATCGGGGTAAAGACCTATCCTGAAGGACTATCCTATAGATCATGTCAGGAGTCACAGGACTGCAATTTAAGGACAACAATACTGTCTATTACACACACACACATATCCCTATTTATAAGAAACCCACCCCTGGGTTAAGCATCTAACTCCTGCACTTATCTCTGAAACTTTCAATGGCCAGCGTGCTGTTCTCCGACTCCCACTTCTAGTCCAATACCATTAAGTCATCAGCCCGTGGCACAGAAGTGGAGAAAACTGTTCCGGCAGTCACAAATTTAAGAGGTGAGTGCAATAGTTAGACGCTTAACCCAGGGGTGAGGACGTAATGGGTGTGTGTGTGATACTCCTTCAGGATGGGTCTTTACCCTGATAATGATGGATTCATTGTTAGGTCCCAAATCCCCAATTCAAAAGTACTATATAGCATATTACAGATAAATAAAAAACAGAGTTCTTTCAAATGGATGGAGAAGATGATCAGGGTGAGGTGAGCAAGTTGTCCTTTCATTTTAAAGGGTCTCTCCACTGGGGAAAATTAAGTTTGAGTTATTCAGGTTTATTGAAGAACGGGAGGTAAAGGAGCTGTGTCTTACCTCCGGTTCCCGTTCTTCATTAAACTGAATAGCTCTTCCCCAATGGAGAGACCCTTTAAGAAGCCAGACACAGGTAAAACTACTTCGAACCACTGCACACATGCAGGGAGCTTTACCCTGAGCCGCTGTCGCTGTGGGTAAATCTTACTTCCGAGGATACAATGCACCATTTGGGTGAATCCCAATCCCACCGCACAACTTTAACGCCAGCTGCCGTTAAATAGTTGAGCAAAACTGAGCTCAAATAACATTGAATTCCTTGTGCTGCAGTAAATGAGGGCAATGGTGTCAATCACTATCTGTGATTGTTGCTTAATATGGAAACTAAGGTTTACCCCTAACTTACTGGTTACTTCCTGGTTACCTGGCTCCTCCCCCTCACTTCCTAGTCTAGACATCTTAAAATCTCTATGATACAGGATGATAGCAGGGAAGCATCTCCAGCTTCCCTACATATGTAATGAACAGTTCTGTAATGTTTACAATGTTTGGTTGTACAAAATATAGTTGGACAGCATCATTACAGAATCCCATCTATACTGACTCCCCATTGACTGTTTACTTGCCATGGGCTTCTCCCCCTGCTCCCCCATTCTTCATCTCTCAGATTTGTTTTTCAAGGCAGACAGTGACATTTAACATTGACTCCTCCCCCTTATTATATTATTCATGTTCTTGTACTTTAGGTTATGTGCTTCTATGCAAACTGTACACTGATGGACCATAGCTCCACCCCTTTATGCAAATAGCATGGTGGTACAGTGGTAAGCACTCATGCCATGCAGTTCTAAGGTCCTGAGTTCGAAGCCACCTAGCCTCGAAAAAGACACTAATGCTGCAAGGAGTTTGTATGTTCTGTCTGTGCCGTGGGTTTCCTCCGGGCACTCCGGTTTCCCCCACAATCATAAAAACATACCAAGGGGTTTGGGGGGGGAAAGTCGTCAGGAAAAAAGTCAAAAAGTCAAAAGAAAAGACAAAAAAAGTCACACAAAAAAGTCGAAAGACAAAAAAAAAATGTTTTTATTGCATTGTTGCGTGTTACAAATTTTTTGATTTTTAGGGCCATATTTATAAAGCCGAAGTATTGCTTTTTAGCGATACCGCGGGTTAGTTCATTTACGATCGTGGTCATAAATGTACGATCATGATTAAACAAATCTTTATGGAGGGGGAGAGAGACATTGGTTATGAAGTGACACGAAGCAGCTCCAGCAGGTTCCGATAGTGAAGTTAAACTCTGAGAAAACTCTGAGTTATTGTCCAGGCATGAACACTGGAATAGAAGGAGCAGTGGGATATAAGAAATTAGTCACTTAGTGACATGGCTGAGTGATTTTTAGAAGGATATATACCACTGCAGCTCCCATTATAAAATATCACACTTATGTATTATAGAACTATAAAGTTCTTGTTTCCCATATCTGCTGTTTAAAGGTGAACTATAGAAATTCAGTTTTTATGTAGCTCACCCTTCTGAATAAAAGTCAGTTAAAATATTTATTTATTTGACCAATTGAAAATGGAAATTTAGCATACAATATGGAGGAAGCTTTAAATACTGTAAATAGGCAGGAATAGACACAAGTTTTCTTCATATCCTTGTCATTTTGTGCTACTTTACTACTGAACAAGTGTGCAACATGGTTTACATGTGCACCTGATACACATTTTTGCACAGGTAAATCGTCAATGTTTCCTTGCTTTTTATTAAATTATTGCCCTACTATACCAGCTGTGCCATTTTTTAATGTAATTTTTACTAATAAAGACACGTAAGCAGCTTTGGATTTTACTTATTCTTTATTTTGTTTCGATAATTTTGATTAAACTTGTTCAACTTCTGGTTGTGTTTTAGTGAGGATTTTTCCTTTAACAAAACTTTATTTAAAATAAACAGATAAGATAACTATAAATTTTATAGTTTACAAAATACAGAAAGAAATCGCAAATCTAACCCATGCTTGTTGCGTATAAGAGGACATTATTTGGATACAAAATAAAAGCAGAAAATTATCAGTTCACTGTTTGCCCTTAAGGGAGAACTAAACCAAAAATACAAAGGCAGCTCCACAGACTCTATAACTGTCACTTAGTAAAACCATTTATTTCTCACCTCTGAATTCAGCCTCTTACTGTAGAAATCATTTATAGAACATTTCTGAGAACTGGCAATTTATGATGCCATGGCTGGCTTCTAGTATTGCCTCTTCCTGGTGGTCCAGGTACCAAAACTCCTTCTGCACATGCTAACTAGCTACCTTGTGTTTGGTTCCCACTCCCCTTATGCTAAGCTGTATGTAACAGTTGAACTCAGACTTCCCACCTGCCAGTGTCTCCCAGCCAATCATCAGAGATAGCAGTGAATATTATTAGCAAATGTTCCTGCTCAAACAGAGTGGGGGAAGGTGTTAACCCTTTTCATATGTATTAATGGAAGCAGCTTGTAAACCCTTTATATTTGTGAGCATTTCTGCAAGAGACTGTCAGGTTCATTTACCCAGACTCGCTGGGCACATATATGGAGTTAAATTTGTTCTAGCCGGTTCGCTAATGGCTAACATCATGCGCTAGCAGAGCGTATGCAATACAGACCAAAAATGGTGATTGCATGCACTCCAATAGCACACTTAAAAGCACTGGGCTGGTCCCATAGGCTATTACATGACTGCACTCCCACTCGCAAACCTAAAACGCGCTAGAGAAAGTAGCCCTAAGAGTTTGAGTCTTAAAGGGAAAGATGGCAGCCCCAGTAGAATTGAACTGACCCCATTATAACAGTTTACAACAGTGCAGAGCTGCAGGTGCAGCATATTGACTTGAACATGGTCTTAGCACAGCTCTGTGCAATGCATTTTGCAGGCCTTTTTTTTGCCTTTTAAATCAAAACGTATTAAATCTACATGTTGCAGTGATAACTACCATTGCATTAAATACAAACTGTATCAGCCTGCCTCATGCTTCTAAAGAAAATACCTTTTGTTGTGTAGATATTATCAGGCCTATGTAATAAAAATTTGCATCATTTTTAAAGATAAGAACTTTTAATACATAGGCCTGTATATGTGCTCGTGTCTTAAAGGCAAAGGTGGAAACCCTAGTTGGAAGAGGGTTTTTGTTTATGCAAAACCTCCCACAGGTAGTCCACCTGCTGCATTACTGCATTAATTTTATATAACATGTTGGCATCCCTCTAACAGTACCCCTTTAATTGGCATTCCCTCCAATAATTCCTATTGATATGTAAATTTATAGAAACAACATGGTGCAGAACTGCAAGTGGCATAACCTCCAACATTCCCCTTTAATGTGTACACTTATAGAACATGGTGCAGTGCTGCAGGTGGAGGATAATATAATGACCCTGATCTTAGCACAGCTCTGTGCAATGCATTTCTCTGTGTAATACATTTCTTAGCCCTGGACTACAGTTTGTTGTTTTTATACAGACAGCTGAATTAAAAACACTCTTCCTACCCTCCAACATTCCCTTTAATAAGGTACACTGATGAGAAATGCATTGCACAAAGCTGTGTTAAGATCAGGTTCACTTCACTATCCTCCCCCTACAGTTCTACACCATGTGGTTTCTTTAAAAACACACTCTTTCTACCCTCCAACATTCCCCTTTAAGAAGGTACACTGATGAGACCAACATTCCGCTTTAAGAAAGTACACTGATGAGAAATACATTACACAGAGCTGTGCTACGATTAGGTTCACTTCACTAGCCTTCCCCTACAGTTCTGCACCATGTGGTTTCTATAAAAACACACTTCTACTACCGTACCAACATTCCCCTTAAAGAATGTTCACTGAAGAGAAATGCTGCACAGAGCTGTGCTACGATCGGGTTCACTTCACTATCCTCCCCCCTACAGTTCTGCACCATGTGGTTTCTTTAAGAAGATACACTTTCCACTAATATTGCTGCAGCTGACAGGAAGAGCTAGAGACCTTCGCACTACAGGCCATATTTATAAAGGTGTGGTTATCGCCTTTAGCAATCATTATGACGATTGTTAATTTATGATCACTATCGGAAATCTTGTAAATGTACAATAGCGAACGCAAATCTAAGACCGTCCGTAGAATATCTTTACGGTAGTTTACAGCATGGTATACTACTGCCACAGTCGTACAGTAACGAAAGCCCGCGGTATCGCAAGTTTTTGAATATGGCCCTCCAACACTTAAACAATACATTGCAGGTGAAACATACAAAGACACGGGCCTGTAACTGAATAGTGCAGGTTTATTGCAAAACATGCATGCTACATGTTTCTGACCCACTTGTCCTTCCTCAAGTGCTTGAGTGGATCTGAAACATGTAGCACGCATGTTTTGCAATAAACGTGGAATATTCACAGCTACAGACCTGTGTCTTTGTATGTTTCACCTGCAATTTATTGTTTATATATCGGATTTGGTGGAGTGAAAGCCATAGGTGAGACATACATTATTTCAGATCCGGACACACTAGATACCCAGACCTATATACATCGCACTACAACACTGCTACTAGGAAAGGGTTAATCAGCTGCACCACCAATTTGAATATTGATGATTTAATATATTCCTACATCATAGGGGTTAAGAGGTGGGAGCGGAAATCACACAAGTGCTGAAAATGTAATCAAGGTAAAAGTACTGGCAGGCAAGGGAAAATGTCAGCTTTAGAGTTGGGGAACAAACAGAACCAGAAATGAGCTCATAGAGGTAAAGAAAAGGCCCCTGAGTGGAAGTACTTTCTAACATAAACTTTGATTTTTTTGGTTTAGTTCTCCTTTAAAGATAGTAAAAGTGTGCATCGCAGTGTACCAAGAGCAGCTTTTGGCATAACGCCCTGAAAGTCTGTAGTGCATTTAAAATCATGTTCACCAGCAATGTAACTGCATAATAAGAGCATGCTGCACTTACCATTAATATAGAGCAGGGATCCTCAAGCGGCCCTCCAGATTTTTGAGAAGTACAACTCCAAGCATTCTTCAAATACAGAGGGAAGCTCTATAGTTTTTTATTTTTTTCAAACATCTGGAGGGCCACAGTTTGATATAAAGGCTCTTGTGAGGAGGCAATGCATTATTAAAGGAATTGTACACTGAAAAAATGACTTACTGTATACACTTGAGTATAAACCGAGTTTTTCAGGCTGTAAAATCAGCCTGAAAACTTGAACTCGGTTTATACTTGAGTGCTCATTACCTGTACTGGCGCACAAGCCCCTGTCACAAGTCCCAACAGGACAGGAACCAGATGCACACAGAGGAGAGCCCACAGAAGGTACCCACTGAACTGGGTGGGAGGGTGAGTGTGTAGATGTTTGGAAACCGTTTCCAAAGTAGTTTCCAGTATTGCTATTACTGTATGGGAAATCTGTCCATTTAAAAGGCAATTAAAGCCTCAAAACATTACAGAATCAGAAGGAGAATGGTATCTATTGTTGCCTTCTGATTCATTGTTTTGAGGCTTTAGTTACCCTTTAAATGGACAGCATAATATCCGTACAGTTGTTCTATACAGTAATAGCCATACTGGATTTGGTTATTACTGTATGGGACTACTGTATGGGAATTCTTCCGTCCATTTAAAGGGCAAATAAAGCCTTAAAACAATACAGAATCAGAAGGCAGTGGTGGTCACATTTTTCTACCTTCGGTTTATACTTGAGTCAATCGTTTTTATTCATTTTTCCAGGTAAAATTTGATACTCATGTCGGTATATACGGTAGCTTTATTTCAATCTATGAATGAATATATGTAAGCAGCACTTACTCTGATGTGTTTTTAATGCTGCATGACTTCAATCCAGTACTTGTTTTGCTCAACCTCTGTCCCCCAGCCACTGCCAGACTTTCTGACTCGGGAGGACTGGGACCTTTTGGCCTGGGGGGCAAATACAACTAAGTGACCCTTTCATATTAGAACGCATCGCTTTTGACCAGGCCCACTTTAAGTTATACCCATTTTTAAGACCACTATTCCCATTTTATATTGTTGCCTGCAACATTTTCAAGTGTATGATGTGGTTAAAGGACATTTATAGTCCTACAATCTTTCCCTTCCCCCTCACAAGTACCCAGGCTGAGGATCTGAATCACTAAATCCTCATCCCCTGGGTACACTTTCTAAGTCAAGTTATACACAAAGTTTCCCTTGTTACTAATGAACTGGAGGGCTGACTAATACCAGCTAATGAACTGGAGGGCTGGCAAACACTGAATAATAAACCTGGGCCCTGTACAATAGGAAGAAAGGCTGTGCAAGAAGCACATTTTTTGGTGGTCCGGGCCAAATCGAGAGTGGGACAATTAAGCCTCACGAAGCAAGTAAGATAGCATTGTTTTGGCTTAAACAGGCAAAACCCAGGAGGGAGGACCTTGATCATTGGGGTTGGGTGGGTTTAATTCTCTATTGTTATCCTTAAATAAAACAATTAGTTTAGAAGCTCTACTGAGAATTTTATTGTATATTTAATTTGTGAGAAAGATAATTGTTCCATTCATTATACAAACACTGTTCTCTGTCTCTGTATTCCTTATGTTAAAGGGTATGTCCACCCCTTTTTAGGACTTTTTGGGTATAGTGGGACTCCCTCCCCCAGCCCCAACTGCTATAATAGTTTTTTCAGAAACTCCCCTGTTCATTACTTACCTTACCTCTTTCCTCCGGTGTACTGTTCGGCCTTCTGCATGCATGAAACTGCAAGCAGGGGGCCGGACCGGCAGCCGCTTCTGTGATTGGCTGAGGGGCAACCAATCACGGACGTGGCTGCCGGCAGTGGAGAACGCCAGGGGAAGAGAGGTAAGGTAAGTAGAGTTTGGGGGAGTTTCTGTAAAAAGTAATATAGCGGTTGGGGCTGGGGGAGGGAGACCTACTGTACCATAAAGGGGATTACACACTAGGGGGAGCAAAATGGGTGGGAGAGGGAGGGGGGTGGGCTGCAGTGCGCATGGCAATATTCTCCCGGAAGAGGGACAAGAGGCAGAGTCCTATATGGACTTTGCCAGGCTCCTGGTGGACAGTTTTTGGCATAACAGGGCAGCCATTTGGAGCTGGGATGTAAGGTAAGGATTTTATTACACTACACAGTGAGGCCAGTAGTGGGTTAAATTATTGGGGTGGACATGCCCATTAAAAGAGGAAGTTATCCTTTATGAAATGTATTGCTGGTAACATTTTAGACCGAAATGACAGCAAATTTTAAGAATGTGTAGTACTTTCTAAAAAGTCTTTCAGTGTCTGCTAAAAGCACCCATTCAGTAAATAAATGTTACTGTGTTAGAATCCAGAAAGAGATAATAAAATAAAAAACATGTTTTTAATTCCCTAAGGCAAAGTTAAGTATTTCACTGTGGCCTTCAGAGTAATTATCTAAGTTTCAATGGTAAAACAGTCCCTTAGGGATGATAGCTTACAGATCTACAGGAAAGCTCACCATTTCCACGCTTCTCAAATAACAACTATTAATTACAAATTTGTATTAAAAAGTTTCAGTATAAGGTGGGTATTGTTTGCTTTTGAACACTATCAGTCCACTATCATCAGCACAATTCTAAAGCTATTATTTAACAATACATTGCGAGTTAAAGGAGAACCAAAGTCTCCAGACAACATTGCCCCAGTAGAAAGAACACATTTACAATGATAAAAAAAGTTGTCTCACCTTTCCCTTTGCTGTAGATGCTGGGTGATTTATGAAAATACCCTGTGCTACTAGGGGTCAGCTTCCATAATTCACCTTATCTGGGAACACCCTGCTAAGTGTACGCAGTATACTTGACAGGAAGTTGCACATCCCTCTGTCTGGCACAATACAGATTTCAGAGCAGTTTTTGTGTAAACACATTACAAATGCTCTTGTCCCTAACAATGATACATTCCTTTGCTATTCATACAAAAAGAAAAGCAATCTTTGCAGTTTATTTCTTTGCTAACGTGGATGTAAGAACTTAATATTTTTGTAAAAACATGGAAACAAAAATACATTTAATAAACTCAGGCAGTAGGTTATATATATTTCTATTGTTTAATAAGTTAACATGACTTCTTGGGCTGAATGTTCCTAAAAACACAGCATTTATATGGTGCACCACCAGCAACTCAACAGTGAATACAGGTAAATTTAGAAACTTTATCTTTCGCTACAAATAGAAGCTAGAAACTCTGTGCATAGAGACAGTGAATCCTGGGATCAGGGGGCGTGGCTCTTTGAACATGAGCTGCACTGGCAACAACATGGAAGCCTTTTTTGTTACAGAATCTATTACTTACATGTACTAAATTCAACTTACTAGAGAAGAATCTTACAATGTATATGGGGTTCTGGGGAGAAAAGCTTTCACATTAGGATTTTTAAAATAAATATGTTTAGTTCTCCTTTAAGCTGGGTACACACCATACAATAGTTCGGCCCAACCAACCATTTCAGTGTTGGTATGGGTTCTTCTTGCAGCCACGATCGACCACTGACCGTTTGTTTGTCTGAATCGGACTAACGCGCGATTGGACGTGTCAGAACCACGGCCAATCATGCGGCCCTCTATGGACTGCACGCTCTGTCGTGGCTAACTGTCAGACGCAGCTGCTTTTAGTCCTTCCTCCTGGCCGACCGGTTGGAAGCCTTAAACGGTCAGTCAGGAGGAAGGATTGGAATATGTGAACCCAGCTTTTATCACAGCTCCTGGTTTACTGAACATTACAAGAAAAAAATATATTGCCACAAAACTTGTTTACTCAATTAAACAGAAAAGAAATTTGCAAATAAATTCCTATTAATGCAAGGATGTCCCTAAAATAAGGTATCAAGGTAATTATGCTTAATGTATTACCAGTTGCCAACCAAGAGGCGGAGTGAGCTATCCTGTTTCAAGTCAATGGTCTGGAAAGAAGGATGACTGCGGGGCATGCCTATCTTCCAGAAGCATAACCTGTTTGGAATGTTGGCTGCAGTGGGGCTGGATTGCACCATTCATCAAACAGCCCAGGGCATTCCAATAAAAGTATATTCAAGAATGTTTCAAGTCTCACTGATTTTTGAGAGAAGACTTGATGCTAGCCATACATAGGCCAATTGTTTTCCAGTCAGATTTACGATCAGAAGATAAATCCGTAAATCGGATCGGAAGAACCTATCAGAAATATCCACCTGCTGCCACCAATCTTTCATGGGTTTCAGCTTGATAACTACAGAAGATAGGTTCTGGAAGATGGGGTCAGTGCAAAGTGGAAATTTTTTCACCCAATATTGCCAACCGGTCTATTGAAAACACATAATTGATCAGAATACCAATGCCGTGTGTGGGGGCTTTAAAGGGAATGTCCAAGTTTATATTTAGGCTCAGCTACCCCATTTTCACAATACTTACCTTTTACAAAGATACCCTTAAATAGACCTACCTGAACCAGCCCCTCGCCGATTGGCTGTGCTTCTCTCTCTGATTCCTGATCAAAGCTATCAGTCAAATGTGCAATGGTGATGTCACCCCCAATTATCTGACAGCCATGACAAGGAAGCGCCTTACTGCTGCTGTTTGTGCTCAAAATGAGCTTGCCACAGTAGCAGGATGTGGCACCCAGGCTGCAAAGAAACCGGGTCAGGTACAATAAGTATCTTCAGGGACATCTTTGGAAAATGTAAGTAATGCTAAAATGGGGTTTGGGGGGTAGCTGAACCTAAATCTAAAATTACATTTTTTGATATTCCAATCAATTAAAACTAATTTGCAGAATTGATCGGAATACCTATGCTGTATATGGGGGCCTTAAAGTTTCAAATGCTATGGAGCTGCCATAAAAACATAAAAGTTACCCAGAAGTCTCCATTTTTATAAGGCTCATTGGCATATAAATCAGTAGAGCTGGTGACATCACTCATTTTTCATACCACACTGTGCTCTATCCAATACAGTATTAAATAACAATTTATAGACATAATTGCCATTGTATAGTTGTAAATTTTTGGAAACTCTATGTTTTAATTTGTATCCCTTGCAATACAATAAGAAAAAACAACACATAATAAAAGTAAGAATGTTTTGACTGGGCAGGAAATAGTTTGGCAGGATTAACGATTCTGTCTGGAACACCCAGCTATTCCTTTTTTTTCCCCTTCACAATGGTGATGTGGCTGGTTTGTTACTGGGTGCCAGTTAGCGTCTTTTCTGCTTTTATTTATGTAAATAGCTTCAGTTATCCACTGTCTATAGTGCTGGGTGATTAACCCTGCAAATGCCAAATAGAGTATGGGTCTTGGACGATAACAGGGGTGGGCATCTAAATTTCACAGGGGGCCGCATGAGGAACTTGAACTGTTGGAAAGGGCCGGGCCAATAGCCTAAACTCAGTTTTTATTATAGAGACTGCAGAACTGGGTTTTATAAACAGATTAGATTAATATCCCTTGCTGCAATTTTTAATAGAAAGTTTGATTTTAGAAATTTTAGATCCATAAAATTCCCTTAAGCACTTGATCACTTCATTATTTGTTTTTATAAAATAAATTATCCAGCCTTAGACAATCAATGAACATTATTTTTTATCTTATTTTTTTGGGTCTAGGTCTAGTATTGATGGGTCAGTCAGGGGCAGCCAAAGGGCTGCATGAGGCCCCGGGCCTTACTTTGCCCAGGTCTGGACAATAGGCTGCGTACCAACAAGCCACTCACAAAGAATTAGGTGAAAGTGCACTGTCCATGGGGTCTGGAGCAGCTAGTGTGGATATTAACACTTTTGTTTGAGTCATAAATCATTTTGGTTAAAGGGAATTTTTAGCCAGTTATTTAAGTATTTAAGTTATCTTAACTTTGGACTATACTATTACTATCCCTAACATTTTATGCATAACCAATAAAAGTTGATAAAAGAGACTCAAGAGCTTGAGAATAAAATACAAAACATTTAAATTGTGCAGAATTACTAACCACAGTTGTAAATTAAACAAAATTGGTCAGAAAAATGTTTAAATATATAAATTATCACAATTACTTAGAATGAACTGTCATTGAAACTTGGAACAAGTGACCCTGCTACTGCAATGTCATCCTATGTATATTAATACTGGCCAGATGTATTGTGCCACCTCAGTGCAATAGAAATTTCTTATTAAAGCTAAAGCTATGTATAGACAGGAAGATGCGGCCACAACACCTGTATGCAAACCAATTATCAGTTATTGTTTGGGTGTCATGGACATATGTTCCTGTCTGTACCTAGCTTTACTGCTAGCCTAACCTTGCTACTGTCCCTCTACATTTATGTACAAAGGGAAAGAGTGAGCTGTCAAGGCCCCCAACTGATCAATCAACATGGTTTTTTTTAAAGAACATGTCCACCCCCAAAACTAAAATTTAACCCACTACTGGCCCCACTGTTTAGTTTTAAAAAAATGCTTACCTTACATCTCTGCTCCTTATTGTTCTCCTGCATTGCCTTTTCAAAGTCCAGGAAAGTGAAGAGTAAAAGCTGTCAGAGAGTCATACGGGGCCTGTTTCTTCCTCAACCTCAGTAAGGACTGAGTCATGCACAGGGGAGCTCTTCTCCCCCCTCCCCCCCCCCCTCCATCTGGATCCATCCTCTGCAGCCATGGCACCTAGCGTGAATCCCTTTTAGCATAAGCTCTGCTCCTACCTTAAAGCTCATACACACATGCAATTGTGCAATACCGTCCAAAATTTCACAATTTTGCAACTTTAATGGCCTCTGTTTTTATGACCACAGTTGTACAATTATGATCCCGGTTGTAAAATTACGATCATGCTCAAACAATTACGAACATGAACGTAATTGTACGATAGCCTATAAAATACCATTGCAGTATGTGGCTGTACGTGGCTTTAGGCTAACCCTCGGTTAATAAATATGCCTGTTTACCTAGCCTTAAGCCCCATACACACGTAAGATTACTGTCTTAATCAGTCATACACTTTCTCCCTCCACTTATACATTGGTCACAAATTAAATCCTTTAATTCAAACTGATTTCCTTATACCAAATGTATGAATGCATGCTTGATGGACCCTATAGCCCAATTATCTAAAATAAAACCTAAAATACTGTACATGATTTGGTACTATATATGATACATAATTCTGCAAGGAGTTTGTATGTTCTCAGGGGTGTCTCTAGGGTTTTTGCCACCTGAGCCAAACTTTTGAATGCTGCCCCTGTGTACTACTAGGCGCTATGTTTCTTTTCCTTCTGATCTGCCTGCCACTTTTCTAAAAAAAAGTGAGCACTGCCTGCTACTTCTTTGATATTTAGCAGGGCCGCTGCCCTGAGCATTTTGCTCATATTGCCTCATTAGAGAGACACCCCTGTATGTTCTTCCTGTGCTTGCTTGGGTTTCCTCCGGGCACTCCAGTTTCCCCCACAATCATAAAGACATACTGATAGGTTATATGTGTCAAATAAATGTATTTAGATTGTAAGCTCTTTTGGGCAAGGCCTGATGTGAATGTATACATGTAATTGTAAAGCACTACAGAAGATTTTGGCGCTATATAAATCCACAATAATAATAATAATAATTAAAATCTGAATGGCCAAATCCACATAAGTAAACTGTTCTCAATGAAAATTTTCAGTAATTTTCCTTGCTTCTTCTACCTACATGAAAGCCTTAAAAAATGTGAAAATCAGTTAAATGACACTGTACCTCCCAGGCAGAAGATACATACACTACTTCCAAACAATGTTTACTTGAATGACATACAGATATCTTGTTCTTTAATCAGTGAAGAAAACCCCACACATTGTCTGATCCCGGATAAAACATTCCTGTCTTAAAGTCAATATATACAAAATATAATGTGTCTCCTTTCTTACCTTATACACAATTAAAATACATTCCAACTTCTTATTTGATCTAAAGGTAAAGTTATATAAGATGTATTGACCAAAAATGAATTGCCGATCCATTGGGGGCTCATTTCCAAGTAAGACTAGTTTTACCAATGGGCAAATAGGGCAATGTGAACTCCTGATTGGGCTCCAAACCATTGTCTTACCTCAATCTCATTTTTTTTGTCCCCAGAGTTTAAACCATCCCCACCTGAAAAGCCTTTTCTTGCTATACTTTACTGTAACAGTTAGGGAATGCAATGACACAGAAATGTAGGAATAGATTAATAAATGATCAGTAATAGTAGGGCAATGTTCTTATATAAAAAAAAGATTTACAGTGGTGCAGTTTCTGAAAATGTTAAGGTCTTCAGGCAACAAACAATCTGTCTGTGCTATTAATCTGCAGCAACCTACCAGATGTTACCCTTTTACACTGCACTTAAGGTGGCCATACATATACCCCATATTACTTACCGGACCGAGTGCTCAGGCGTCGTTCGTTTGATCCTGCCGGAACCGCTTCTCCCGATCTTCTATGTGACCAACATGCGATCGCAAAATCCCATTCATTTTGCGATTGCGTGTCGGTCGCATAGAAGATCGGGAGAAGCGGTTCCGGCAGGAACGAACGAACATCGATTAGGATTTCAAAACAAAATTACCAGGAGGAAACTAATAAATAACATATGACTATAGAGAATGACAAGGCCTGTTGGGAACTTTTTAGTGAGCCATCTGTCTTCAAGAGATCTACAATATATTCCTTGGTCAAAGTTTTTCAAGTGTTGATTTGCTAAACCTCCTGTCCATATCAGCAATAGGCAGGCAGTCTCAGATTTTTTTTTGCCTGTCAGAATTTCTTCAAAGAATGCAGATTCTTTTAGGAAGTCTCAGCAGTTACTGTCAGTAAATAGCTGCAAACCGCAGACGCCCAGGGCTACAGTCTGCTTTTAATTTTGGTCGTAAAAGAATTTCTTTTTTCTTTCTTTTTTCATGTGACTATTTTTTGATCTCTTGTGCTGGATGGATCAGACTGAACTATATTATAGTTCAGCATAATGTTTTCTTTGGACACGATTTTGCTTTTTACGGGAATCCTGGGGCACAATTAAGAATGCACTATCAGACTGAGCTGCACCCACTGCAAAGGTGAATTTTATTGTTATGATGTTAAGAAAACATCCTCACATATAGAAGACACCAGTTTCCCTGCCAATTTGCATCATGTGAATAGCCGTCTGCAACTAATATTCTAATATCAATCATTTGATGTGTTTATTTGGGAATTTTAATCAGGAAATCATCATTGTAGAAGGTTTACATTTAACCTACTCTGTGTCATATGATAATAAAACATTCTCTCCGGTTCCTCTTAGTGTAGGGGTTCCATAGGGCTCTGTTCCTGGACCCCTGTTGTTCTCTCTCTATACTATACCCCTGGGAGAAGTCATCAACTCATTTCGTTTTAACTACCATCTGTACGCCGATGATACTCAAATATATTTTTCCACCACCCCACCCCCACCCCCCTTAGTCCTGACACCCAATCACGCATCTCTGGCTGTCTCCGTGCTGTCTTCTCATGGATGCCGCACCGATCCCTCAAACTAAACCTGATTAAAACCGAACTAATCATTTTCCTGGTCCTATCCCACCTTTTTCCATTTCTGTGGACAACACCCCATTTACCCCATTCAGTCAGCACATCGCTTAGCGGTCATTATTGATTCCTCTCTCTCCTTTTCTAATCACATTAACTATGTTGCTAAAACCTGGTGCTTTTCCCCAAAAAATACTGCGAAAATCCATAGATTCCTCTCTCTTCCGACTACTGCTATGCTTATCCATGCTCTCATCCTATCACGCCTGGACTATTGTAACCAGGCTTTCTGGTCTTCCTGCTTCCCATTTTTTTCCCCTTCAGTGGATACTTAACTCTGCTGCATGCATTGTCTCGCTCTCTAACAATCAGGAAATTAAACCCCCCACTAAACAATCCCTTCACTGTGCTGCTCCTTCTTATTTCTTCTCGTGTCCCCAAATGTCTCTGCCCATACCCACCGCTCATCACAGAACCATCTCTTATGCAGATGCCCCACTCATACTGCCTCCTATTGCCTTAAACCTTTTTCTCTTGTAGCTCCTGTCCTCTGGAATTCTATTCCCCTCTCTCTCTTAAAAAAACCTCAATAAACAACTTTAAATCTAACCTCTCATCCTATCTCTCTGAGCACAACACAACTTAGGACTGTTGAAACTGCACCAATTATTACGATAGCACTTCCACCCTTTCTTATGTATCTGTATGTTACCTACCTAGTAGATTGTAAGCTCTACGGGGCAAGGACCTCTTTACTCATGTTACATGTTTCAAGACTTGTATATTTCATGATGCACAAATTTATATATATTATATATATTTGGTTTTTGTTCACACTAATGCACATGACATTGTATAATTGAAATGATATGCACACAAATCACTCCCTAAAATCCCCCACAATATGATTGGACAGCAATTGTATAGTGTGGTACTCAATAGTAAAGAAACATCCTATTTTGTTATTGGACATTAAAGGTTACAGCAAAATTATAAGAATGATTGCTCAGTCATATTTCTACTTGGGTGGGCCCTTTAAAACAATCAGGAGCCAGGAGAGAAGGTAAGGAACTTACCCGCTCGATCGCTCCCCCGTCACGTAGTCTGACAGGTCCCGATGGACTCTGTATTCTATGTGCATGGATCAAGTGTTAGCGGAGATATCCTTTTAAAAAGGAGTTGAGATACATAGAGGAAACCCCGGCAAGCCCAGGGAGCACATGCAAAGGTCATGCAGATGGTGGCATTAAACCTATAAACTCAGCTTTCAAATTATCACTTCTGCCTGCCAATCTGATGAATTAATAAACTGTACAGTGTTTGCCATGGATTTTGAAGGGCATTTCGACCCTTAAAACAAAAACCTGGTCTCTTGTCAGTTTCCAAGGCTGTGACTGCTGACAACACAGCCAATTATTGACTGCTCTTCCCCTGCTGCCTACTCTGCACATGCTTCCTAAACCTCTGCCAGAATGGGAGAGAACAGGGGCAATACTTATTATTAAATATCAAGTTAGAAACACGTGTAATAAAGTGCTAAAAATTGCAGCTGGAGTTAGGGGGCAAATAAATGACCATTTTTTGTGTTAAGGATGACATGCTTTTTGTAAGCATTCCTATCTGACATAAATCTTCACATTTATAACTGTAATTGACCAATTTTTATCAGCTAAAAAGGGAGAGTTTCTACAGTCTGGCAATCTCCGTTTTTTTCCCAGCAATGAAAATTAGGAATGTTCAGTAGTCAGTTGTAGATTTTTGCTGACTGAGAAATTGGAAAAAGATCCTTCAAATTACAGTAGGTGTTCAATAAATTCCCAACACCTTCTGTCTCTTTCAGGCTAATGTTTCTTTTCTGGAATGCAGAATTCTGTCTGGTTCCTCTTGAATCAATGTCTGATGCTTGTTCAATTTCTTTAGAAGCTGGCATATAGCATGTATGGATTTACTATAACTCCGCGTTCATTGTGAATAGTTCCCTAAGGATATGATTAGCAAATTGTTAATGTTTTAATGTTTTAAAGGGCATGTCCACCCCCAAAACTATAATCCCCCCCACTAATGGCCCCACCATGTAGTGTAGTAAAATCCTTACCTCACATCCCAGCTCCATAGGGTTCTCCTGTAGTCCCCCCCCAAAGTCCCAAAAACTGTCCACCAGGAGGATAGCAGAGTCCATATAGGACTCTGCCTCCTATCTGGCATCCTATCTGGCCTCCAGGATAAGTTTGGCATGCGTACTGCAGCCCTTCTCCACCTCCCTCTCCCTACCTCTCCCTCCTATATTGCTATCCCTCCTCCTACCATAAAACCCCTTGCCCATATAATAGAATATGTTCCCCCAGCCCCAACTGAAAAAAAAATAATTTTAAGAAAGTCCCCAGAACTCTACTTACCTTCCCTCTCTCCCCCGGCATTCTGAGAAGCCGTCAGCCGCGTCCGTGATTGGCTGCCTCTTGCAGTGTCTTGCAAGCAGAAGGCCGTGATTCGGAGGAGAGAGGGAAGGTAAGTAAACATCTGGTCACTTTCTTAAATTAATTTTATAGCGGTTGGGGCTGGGGGACTGTATTCTATTATATGCTAAAAGTTTATATTAAGGGTGGACATGCCCTTTAATGAACTTCCAGATAAATATATATTAGAATCCAGCACTTCAAAAGGTGGCCATACATACGAACGATATCGTTCAAGTGTATGGGCTTTTCCCGACCGACTGTAGTGCAGACGAACAACCGTAGTCGCCACTACAGTCGGTCAGGAAAGACGGAAAATTTACGTCGGTCATTATCGGCTCACTTTACTTTAGGGGAGTCAATACAATCGTACCGTGTATGACTGCATGGCTGACCGATCCCCATACCACATATGTTCCCACAGTTCCCACAGCATGTGTGCTGACAGATACCAGTGTGATCTGTCGGTACACATGCTGAACAAATCTTATGTGTAGGGCCACCTAAAGACTGGAGACAGAAATCTATTCAGGGGGAATATACAATGGTATGGCTATTGACGACCTGCTATATGTGTGGAAAGGGGACATAATGTCAGTAAAGGAGTTTGTACATTATGTGAATGATAACTGTCTAAATTTGTCATTTTCACCTACAATAGATGAAAAAATTTATTTTATTTAGACCTGAAGTTGGAGCGGGATACCCCAACTAACACAGTAAAAACAGATGTTTTTAGAATAGAAGTAGCAAGGAGCACAATACTTCTAGCGGATAGTTGCCATCCTCGACAAACAATCAACGGTATAACTTATGGGCAATATATCCGCATTAGAAGAAATTGCTCTTTTGATGAAGCGTTTGACATCGCTTCTAAAGAATTGAAATCAAGGTTGATAGAGAGATCTAGGTCAAACGTAGAGAGGCAATGTTAGAAGAGAACCGAAAAAGAAACACAAAGGCAAAAGGGACATTTGATAATAGTCTTTATTTTATTACAGTATGACACTATAAGGAATATTATTTGGAAACATCTACCAATCCTAAAAAAGGAACCCTGTTTGAAAAAAATACTTATCGAAGGGGTTAAAATGGTGTCCAGAAGAGCAAGGAGTCTAGGTAGCAGGCTCTCCCCAAGTTTATGTTGGAATGAAAGACAGGAAGTGGAACTTGGCTATCAGAGAAAGGCACTTTTAAGTGCGATAAAAACATTTGCAAAACCCGTAGACGGATTAAAATTGGGGATACTTTTGAATCACACGTGACAGGCAATATATACAGGATTTGGAATCATACAAACTGTGACACATCAAATGTAAATATTTGATCACTTGTACAGGATGTGAAAAACAGTATGTGGGCAGGACAAATGAAAGGATACGAGAACACTTGAATGCAATATCAAAAAAGCATAATAATCCCCAGTAGGGAAACATTTTGCTGACTGCAATGGGGGAAATATAACATGTTGTTCAGTGCAGATTATTGAGAAAGTAAGATGTGGAATAAGAGGGGGACGACGACCTTGAAATTGTTAGACAAACGGGAAGCTTTCTGGATTATGACACTAGGAACAAGGGTACCTGAGGGTTTAAACTCCAGATGGGATATTGCAAGTCTGGTATAAATAACTACAGAGAGTCCTAATTTAAATCCTGGACTGGTTTCATATCTGGATGGAGGTTTTCTTCCCTTTGAATTTGATTTTCCTCCCTAGGTAGCTTAATAGGCTTCACTTCTTTCTTTCTATTATTGCAGACATATATATATATTTGAATTAATAACCTGCTCTCTTTATATCCCTAACAGAATCATGAATAAAATATAGCAAAGTAATGGTATTAAAGAGAATTCCTGTTTAGATAGTCAGCAAAGGACTAGAATAGTTGATACAAGAAATGCCAAAAGGCATACAATAGATACAATGTGGTAGATATTATCTTGAAAATAAAGTTTTAGATACTTACCTTAATTAAGGGCAGATGTATAAAATATGGCTCTATTTCCTTCAGATACAAAATTGCATTGTTTCGGATCACTCTGATCCTTTGTCAAGCCAAAGGCTTGAGTAAGGTTCGTTTAGACCCGAAATGCGTCAGACTGTATTTGATTGTTTGATACCATTCTGAACTAACCCTTCCTTTTAAATGCATGAATAAAATAATGTTTTTAACTTAACTTAAATTGCCATTTGGACTGTGACTTGGTGAACCAGAGTGGATGGTGCACGGCCAAGGAGGATTGTTTCACCTAAAGACTGGTCAAGGCAAAAATTGCTCTGCCTCTGGGTTCTTTTTACAATGACTTTTATATTTTTGTCAGAAGGCCAGAAGCACCAATCATGGACCCAAGGAACAAGATTTATGATTGAAGAGTGAGATAGTGCTGTAAGTATTCTCAGAACAAACTACAAGTGTGGCCATGTATAAAAAATATATAAAACTGTCCCCAGATTCCTTCCTGCTTATTTATAAAATATTGACATAACCAGAAAGTAAAACCTTGTAATATTTACAAAAAGATCTGGATGCACCTTGCATTCAGAAGGTCTAACACCTGGCTTTTATATGCTAATTGGGACTTTCCAGGGTACTTAATTGCCAACAGATTCTGAATTGAGAAAGCCTGTCGGTTGACTAGTGAAACGTCTTAAAAACTAAACTAAAGTCCACTTGATCTAACTGAATACAACAGATAAACCTGCTTAAAGCTTTGTGTTCACAGAGCTTAGGTGAAGTAAAGAAAACTTAGTAATTGGACAATGAGAACCAAGGTCTCTGGAAATATAATGGTGGTCCCTGGCCATTGGGAACCCTTAATATTCCCCCGTTAATAGGTACAATTATACAAACAACTTGGTAAAAGCCTGCAGGGAAGATAAAGTAAGGGACCTTACAGCTCTGTGCAATGCATTTCTCCACAGTGTACCTCTTTAAAGGGCATGTCCACCCCCAAAACTATAATCCCCCCACTAATGGCCCAACCATGTAGTGTAATAAAATCCTTACCTCACATCCCAGCTCCATATGGTTCTCCTGTAGTCCCCCCCAAAGTCCCAAATACTGCACACCAGGAGGATAGCAGAGTCCATATAGGACTCTGCCTCCTATCTGGCCTCCGGGAGAAGTTTGGCATGCGTACTGCAGCCCTTCTCCCCCTCCCTCCCCCGCCCTCCTTCTCCCTCCCGTTTTGCGATCCCTCCCCCTACCATAAAAACCCTTGCCCATATAGTAGTATATCTTCCCCCAGCCCCAACCACAAAAAAATAATTTTAAGAAAGACCCCCGAACTCTACTTACCTTCCCTCTCTCCCCCAGCATTCTGAGAAGCCGGCAGCCGCGTCCGTGATTGCCTGCCTCTCAGCCAATCACGGGTGGGGCTGCCGGTCCCGCCCCCTGCTTGCAGTGTCTTGCAAGCAGAAGGCCGGGCCAGGCGTTGGAGGAGAGAGGAAAGGTAAGTAAACATCGGGGCACTTTCTTAAATTTATTTTATAGCGGTTGGGGCTGGGAGAACATATACTATGATATGTGAAAAGTTTATAATAAGGGTGGACATGCCCTTTAAAGGTTAATGTTGGAGGGGGGGGCATTTTAAAAAACCTCACTACATTTCAAGTGTGTGCCTTAGCTTCTGCCTAATGCTAACATTAACAGGGGGGGTAGCTAACTTATTAGTTTATATTCAACAGGGCCGGATTTACCATTAGGCACAGTAGGCACGTGCCTATGGGCGCCTGAGTTGGAGGGTGGCTGTCAATCTCCTTTCACAATCCAACCCCTTTATATTGTCCACTCAGATATAAGAACAATAATGGATACACAAAGTTATCTAGCCACTACTTAGAAAGGCATGTTTCCGTGTCTAAATTGCCAAGTATGTACGGCAATAATTCAACGAGACACTCTAGCACATCCATCCAGAGGTATCAGTATTCGTTTGAGAGATTTTGCTAGCTGTGTCACTACAGGTGTAATTTACATGCTTAAATGCCCTTGCGGCTTAGCATATGTTGGAAAAACCAAAAGAGCAGTGAGGGTACGCATTAGTGAACACAAGCGCAACATCTCCAAATGTAATTTAGACAAAAATGAAAATGTCAAATGAAAAGATTCCTAGAATGAACATAAAATGTGATGTGAGTACATGTAATCTCAAACATAAAGTAATTTAAAACTTACCTTATATTACAGGATATCATGGGTTCCTTGTCCACAGAAGACATTGCATCAAGGAAACACCATAAAGAAAGATATACATAATTAAGGAATATATCGTTTAGAAATATATATTGTTAAATTAAGGTAGTTAAATAAACACTAGCACTTTATATGTAACAAAAGATTTTTTAGCAATTTTAACTTAGCACTTTATTCTCACTATGTATGTATTGTCACTTTTAAGGTTGTAAGAATTTATATATTATGATAAAAAGTCAATATGCATTTACATTCACAGGGTTATTCAATACAAGTTCTTATCATTAAAAATGGTGCTAATTTTGCCCCAACCAATCAGAAGTTAGCTTTTAAATGTTAAATAAGATCTGATTGGTCGGGGCAAAATTAGCACCGTTTTATACGATAAGAACTTTTATTGAATCTCCCCAACAGTTTTTATCACTTTTTACCGTTTTAACATAAAATATATAATAAGCACAGATATAAAATGAAACATACTGGGGGTTATTCAATAAAAGTTCTTATCATTTAAAATGGTGCTAATTTTGCCCCAACCAATCAGATGTTAGCTTTCAAATGTTACATAAGCTCTGATTGGTTGGGGCAAAATTAGCACCATTTTAAACGATAAGAACTTTTATTGAATCTCCCTGATTGTATTTTATGGAATATATTGTAATGTTGATCACATGGTTCTAAATGAACCTATCACTGTGTGAGTTGTTTTTGCCCCACCCCTTTGGAAAGGGAGCCTACACTATTTTAACCAGTACACGGAGTGTGTAATTATGCACCTGAGGAAGGGGGTGACCCCGAAACGTTGTGCACAAAAACTATGTCACAATAAAATTGAAAATTTACTAAGTGTGTGCGGTCCTCACTTTATATTGTTTTTACCAACCCCTTTATAGTCTTTTTTCCCCATAAAAAGAGAAAATGTGTGTGGTTTAGGGGTGGGGCTAAGGGCACAAAGTTCTTTGGGCCTACAGGCTCCTGAGGTGTAAATCCAGCTCTCATATTCAATGTTATCATTCATCCCACTCAGAGGTGCCGTCCATGAAGCAATTTGAAAAAATTGCTCAGACTAAAGGCTACCTATGCAATATAAGTCTAAACTCTGTATTTCCCTCTGCCCGTATGGAACGATGGCAATTGTGGTAGCACCAGAGTCATTTTGTTTTAGTTGCCATTTCCTCTTGTCCTCTCAGTGTCTGCTTTTCTCTCATCAAGCATCCCCCCCTCATTATTCCCCCACCCACCCTGCTAACCTCTCTCCTTTCCATTTGGTTGCCCACCAGTATTATGCTGTTATCTCCCTATTTTATTACCCCCTCTCATTCCTCAGTATATTCTATTGCGTTTTTCTTGCGTTTGCGCATGCGATTCCGTGTGCGATTGCGTTGCAGTGTGGGCGTGCCCTAAGTCCATTAAAATATCACAGTACTCTACTTTTTACTACACATATTGGACTAATACGGCAAAACAATCCTTATTTTTCTCTCTTGAAGCACCCCTGATCCCATTTTTACCCTATGCTTGGTACACATGGGTTGATAATTTGACAGCCAGTGTGATATTTTAGTTCATTGGGATGAAATTGTCAAGATTTTTTGTCAGATATTTTGTCAAAACGTCAGATATCTAGGTAAATTTAGTGTCATTACGTGGTCTCCTGTAGGTCATGCGAATGTTTGAGTCGAAATATTGGTAGTACTACATTGGTCGGCTTCAGGAAACAATTGTATGTGTGTGACACCCGACCAAGCAACCGTATACACTCGCTGACTAAATAAACCATCAGTAAACTATGCCATTCAGTTCCATGGACCCCGGCGACCTGCCTCCATAACCAAGGGGATCAGTATAATCACAAGACTAATATGCACCCCAGTAATAAACCATCCATAATCTAGGGTAAGAAACAGCTGTATACATATCAAGGACAAATGAACTTAAAGGGCAAGTCCAACCCCAGAATAAAAACTTACATACAGGTAAATCACTCTCCAAAACCCTAAACAGTAATAGTTTGAAATGTGAAATATATAAGTCTAACCTGAAATCCTGCACAATGTCCTGTTTCCCTTGTTTCTGCTTCCTGGGACTGTCAGTTATGGATTGACAGTTGACATCACAGCCAATGACTGAATGTTAATCCTCTGTCTGCCTCTTCTGATCATGCCCAGGCTCAGTACAGGCTCAGTACAGGTTTCTAAATTGCTCAGTTTCCATGAGACATCCAGAAGCATAGCAGGCATACAGTAATGAATTCAGAGGACAAACTATGAAATATCAACATATTTTAGAGGCTATTCTTTCTAAAAGATGTTATTATGAAGGTGGAGTTGTCCTTTAATTGCTTTATAATGGATATCATATATGCATTGGTTTTTAACTATTGTTTAATGACAATTTACTGTTTTATTGACTTTTATAACATTTATTGTGTGTTAAGACCAGGTATTACAAAGTTTGGTTGACCGTGGTATTTAGTATAGTAACAATTGGTCTTCTAGCTGTGGGAGTAAATAATGGAGGAGGAGGGTATGTTATGTAATAGGGTTAGGTATAGTATTTTATTTGATGAGATGCTACAGAATAGTCTATAGTATGTTTATTATCATCCTGGTTATTCTTTGGGGGATCACAAGATGGAATTTCTATCTAACCAGTAATAATGTTGTGGGGTTTCCCTCCCAGACAGAGCCTATTCCATGGCAGTAACCCCATTGAACTGAAAGCTCCATAGAGAACTCGGGGCAGAGCAGCTGGAAGGGGAGGTGCTGGGGGCGGGGCTGTTCCGCTCTCCCGTTACTCATTAAGTTCTGTGCCCATTCAGTTCCCGAAGTTGAATGTAGAGAGACTTCTATAGAGTGGCTGGTCCGTCAGCTCCATTGGAGAACGCAGATAATCTTCCTTTGGGATCTGAAAGGGCAAATAACCCCAGACAACCATTGGGACAGCACTGACTGCACTGATACACAGTGACCAAAGGGGAAAGGATCCCACCTCCTCTACCCAACAATGGTCGGCAGACTGAACCTGCAGGATGTCCCTGATCTGCTGGATATGAAGAAGAAAGGTGACCGGGTATTGGACAGCCCTGACTCCGGGCTTCCTCCCAGCCCCTGTCCCAGTAACTGGCACCTGTCTGCTGGGGCACATGAGAAAACCACTGAACAGGAATCACCTAGTCATCCGACTCCAGCAGTGAGTAGAACGACTGGTCTATTGACTACAGGAAGGCAGAGTTGTGATGGGCTGGTTCATTGAGAAAATCATAATAGGCAATGATAGGACTGTGACACAACTAGACATAGTAGGAGCTCATGTAGTCAGTGCATCTAGAAATGTACCAGTGGCAAATACACTTTTGAAGGGTTTAATGTTTATGTCAATGGAACTTAGGGATAGATATTTATATAGGGCTCTTAGGGATATATATTTATATAGGGCTCTTAGGGATATATATTTATCCTATATAATAAAACCCTAGATGTCCGTCCCTGAGTCCGTGTGTGTGTGTCTTTTCTCTTATGCGCATGTGCGTGAGTGTCCCTGAACGTCCACATGCACAAACCAAGATGAGACCAGGCACATTGAAGAAAGAAGCCCATGGCCGTGGAGGAGGAGGAGTCTAGCGACCATTAATATAACGGGCTAAACTGTCTAGTATATATATATTTATAACAGTATTGGTAAATACGGATCCCATTATTGAATGGTGCACTTGGGAAACAATCATCATTATTACTTTAATGTAATGATACTGTCGTACCACAACAACATGCCATCTGTGATGTACTGTTGTATTGGTGATTGTGTGGTACTGTGCCTTTACCTGTATTGTAAAATACAGATAAAATCTGTCTTTAGTTTGCACCGTGGTCGTAAAATAACAGACACAGTGCTAAACACCCATACCACACAGGTCTTTAACGGTGGTTAAGAACCAATAATGATTGCTACTTTATTGCAGCATCCTTAGCGGCTGGTATACACCCGCTGTTTCTGAAAATGCGAAATTTAGAAATATGCCCCAAGAATAAATTGCCCACTACCATTCTGAGGTGATCTTGTTTGTCCATTCTCATCATTATAGTGTCATGGCATTTGAATATACATTGCCAGGAAATCCCAGACATGTGTGTGAGTAAAGTCAAGTGAAGTCGAGCACCCTTCACTATAAAAAAAACTATAGTGATTGTGCAAATGCATTATCCAATTTGTCTTTTTATACATTATTATAGTGTTTGTGTTACAGTGCTTGACAATTGGCAATAAACATTATATAGGAACTCAGATATACATATTATATAACAAATGCAACAGGAGTGAAATTACCAAAATTGGTCTTTTCCTAATCTCTCTTGTAGACAACAAAACCTATTACTTATCCAGCAGATTCTCTCTGGATCTCGTTATTAAGAAACTGGGCAGTAATGGAGTTGCTTTGATGTTATGGGTGCTATACCTGACTTGGTCTGTATGTTCAGTTGCCTTGAGAAAGAATTTTTTCATGCCACCCAGTAACACAGAGGAATAGAGTCTGGAAAAAAAGAAATCATTTGTTTATCATTTATACTCGAATATAAGTTGATCCGAGTATAAGTTGAGGTACCTATTTTTACCTTAAAAATTAGTAAAACAAGATTGACTCGTGTATAAGTCGAAGGTAGAAATTATAACCACTACTGCCTTCTGATTCTGTATTATTTTGAGGCTTTAGTTGCCCTTTAAATGGACAGCAGAATTCCTATACAGTAGTCCCATACAGTAATAGCCAAATCCAGTATGGCTATCACTGTATGGGAGTACTGTATGGGAATTCTTCTGTCCATTTAAAGGGCAACTAAAGCCTCAAACAATACAGAATCAGAAGGCAATCTTTAACAATAGATACCATCCTCCTGATTCTGTATAGTTTTAAAGCATTAGTTGCCCTTTAAATAAAGAGTAATTACACACAGTAGTAACCTCCAACTCCTTGCCACTCCAGATGTTTGGAAACTACAACTCCCAGCATTACTTGCTGGGAGTTGTAGTTCCCAAGCATCTGCAGTGGCAAGCACTGTACTTCCCCCAGAGCCCTTCCAGTTCAGTGGACTTGCCTTTGTGTAATCTGAAATGAGGCTGCTCCTGGTGCTGCCATCTGGAACCATAAATATGCCGAATGTCAGGTGCATAACCACCACCCCTGGCAGGTAAGTGCTGGTTCCAGCAAGGCCCTGCGCTTTGGCATTTGTCTTGGGTCTCTCCTCTCACCAGAGAGGTGCTCTGGCTCCGCTACTGCATCAAACTCCGCTGGTCTCTTCCCGGCGCCGAGTAGTGACGTCACCCACCAGAGGAGTTGATATGTGAGTCACTCGAATATAAGTCATGGTTCGATTTTTAGGCTATTTTTATAGCCTAAAAACCTCGACTTATACTCGAGTATATACAGTATTTTACTAATACGTCACTCTTTAGCAACTTGTGGTTAAATCAGAACTAAAGCTGGGTATACACAGTAACAATCTTTCAAAGATGGCAGACACAATCTGTATTGCAATCTTCTGTCTGTCATCTTTGAAAGATGTGTGTGGCTACACACAGTCACAAGCGTTCTCCCTGTATAAAGTATTGGGAGAACGTTCGGGACTGCCACACATCTAACAATCATGGATGACTACCCTACAGTACAGGGGGCAACCCATGACCATGGAAAATTCTCCGTTCATAACGACCGTTTCAGATGCTGATGCTGAACATTCGTCAGCATCAGAAACGGTTGTTATGGACATTACACACATTACCAAAAAAGACCCATCCAGACAGTACCCACAGGGTTGGCCCTTTATTGGTAAAATGTGTACCCAGCTTTAAGTCTTGTGTCTTGTTAAGCTTTAAAGGTGCCTCCCCAAGGACCCTTAACATTACATTAAACATTACAATAAATTAAAACCTTAAAAAAAAAAGAAATAAAAACACTGGACCACTAATTAATTTGTTGAAGTCTCTCTCTCTCTCTAAAGCTGCTGATATTCTCCACATATTTTCTACTCCTTAAAGATACCCAAATGCTCCCCTTTCCAAAAACAATGTTAGTAGCGTGACAAGCAAACAGTTACTCTCCTCTGAAAGATTGCCACCTCTGGTCAATGGGGTTCCTTGTGCACATCAACCTTTGCATGCTTAAGCTTGTAGCAAGCTAACAAAGCAGTGGGGGTGGGTGAACATTTGCAGAGGAGAGTGTACTGTGTGCTGAGGGGTTGGGGACTTCTGGTGTTGTTTTGGGGAGCAGTTGAGGCAGCTGTAAAGAGTCCAAAAAAATGTGGGTTAACTCAAGAAACAGTTCACCTTATCATTTAAAATTGTGCTAATTTTGCTCCAACCAATCAGACATTATTTAACATTTGAAAGCTAACATCTGATTGGATGGGGCAAAATTAGCATTATTTTAAACTATAAGAACTTTTATTGAATAACCTTGATGGTGAGTTGTTACTTTGGGAGTGGACGGACATCATGCCCTATCAGATACTAGAAATGTTACATGGAATACTATCAGGGTTATTCAATAAAAGTTCTTATCATTAAAAATGGTGCTAACTTCCTGTGTTTTTTTAATGTATTGCAATGTTTGAGGCAGTTTCCACCTCTTGGTATATTACCTTGATGCTATTATCCATTCCACATGACAATGGCTCGTAAGGTTCGTTTACACGTGCGATCACGGGTGCTGACCCGTGATGCACGATGTGTACCAACGGCCGTTTCAGGCGATAATCGGCCCGTTGATGGGCACTTTATCGGCTGGAACAGCCGCTCGTTTGGAGATTGGTCCAGTGGATCGGGCAACGATCCCCGAACAGCGGCGATAAAGTGCCCATACACAGGTTGAAACTGCCGTTCGTAAACATTGTGCGTTGTGTAAGCATTGTGTGCATTGTGCGTTATCGGCACCTGTGATCACACACGTGTACGAACCTTTAGAGCTACCAAGTGTTTGTTTTATAGTATTTATAGGTAATATTCACCTTTTTTTTTTACTTATCTGTATCCCAGAGTTTCAGGCAAGTTGTATTCTCATTGTATGCATTTTTATTTATAGGCCCACTGAGCAAAGCTAACATTGTCAACATCTATGACGAAGCTGAAGTTGGTTTCTTATTCAAAAAAGTTGGTTTCTTATTCAGTTAGTTTCTTATTCACAGACTGAAGTTGGTTTCTTATTCAGATTTGAATAAGAAACTGGTGTATTGCAATAGGTAAACCGCTTTGGGCCACTGAAAAAATCCCGGAAGAGGGACAAGAGGCAGAGGTCCTATTATGGACTTTGCAGGCTCTGGTGGGACTAGTTTTGGCTAACAGGGCAGCCTTTGGAGTGGAGATGTAAAGGTAAGGATTTTATTACACTACACAGTGAGGCCGTGTGGGTTAAATTATTGGGGTGGAACATTTTGGTGCACATTAAAAGCAGGAAGTTATGTCCTTGTATGAAATGTATTGTGGTAACATTTTAGACCGAAATGGACACGCAAATTTTAAGAAGTGTAGTACTTTCTAAAAAGGTCTTTAAGTGTACTGCTAAAAAAGCACCCATTCAGTAAATAAATGTACTGTGTTAGAAGCCAGAAAGAGATAATATAAATAAAAAAACATGTTTAATTCCCTAAGGCACAAGTATAGTATTTCAATGTGGCCTTCAGAGTACTTATCTAAGTTTCAATGGTAAAACAGTCCCTAGGCTGATGAAGCTGTACAGACTCAGAAAGCTCACCATTCCACGCTTCTCAAATAACAACTATTTAATACAAATTTGTATTAAAAGAAGTTAGTATAAGTGGGTATTGTGTTGCTTTTGAAACACTATCAGTCCACATATCATTCAGCACAATTCTAAAGCGTATTATTTAACAATTACAGGGCGAGTACAGGAGAACACAAAGTCTCCAGGACAACATGCCCCAGTAGAAGAACACATTGTACACATGATAAAAAAGTGCTCACCTTTCCCTTGCTTGTAGATGCTGGGTGATTGTGAAAATACCCATGCTACTAGGGTCAGCTTCACATAATTCACCTTATCTGGGAACACCGCTAAAGTGTACAGCAGATTACTGACAGGAAGTTGCAACATCATCTGTCTGGCACAATACCCAGATTCAGAGCAGTTTTTGTGTAAAACACATTACAAATGCTCTTTGTCCTAAACAATGATACATTCCTTTGCTATTCATACAAAAGAAAAAGCAATCTTTGCAGTTATTTTCTTTGCTAACGTGGTGTAAGAACTTAATATTTGAAAAAACATGGAACAAAAATACATTAAATCCAACTCAGGCAGTAGGTTATATTATTTTCTATTTTTAAAAGTAAATGACTACTTGGGTGACATGTTCCTGAAAAAACACAGCATTGATATGGTGCACCACAGCCACTGCAACAGTGTAATAACAGGTAATTTAGAACTTATCTTTCGCTCTACAAATAGAGCTAGAAACTCTGTGCTAGAGAGACAGGAATCCTGGGATAGGGGCGAGTGGCTCTTTGAACATGAGCTGCCACTGGCAAACAACATGGAAGCCTTTTTTGTTTACAGACAGATCTTTACTTAACATGTACCAATTCAACTTACTAGAAAGAAATCTTACATGTATATGGGGTTCTGGGGAGAAAAGCTTTCACATTAGGATTTTAAAATAAATATTGTTTAGTTTCACTTTAAGCTGGGTACACACCATACAATGTTCGCCCCACCAACCATACCAGGTGTCAGGGGTGTTTGGGTTCTTGCAGCCACGATCGACCACTGACCGTTTGTTGTGTCTGAATCGGACTAACGCGGGATTGGACGTGTCAGAACCACGGCCAATCATGCGGCCCTCTATGGACGTGACTCTGTCGTGGCTAACTGTCAACGCAGCTGCTTTTAGTCCTTCCTCCTGGCCGACCGGTTGGAAGCCTAAACGGTCAGTCAGGAGGAAGATTGGAATATGTGAACCCAGCTTTATCACAGCTCCTGGTTTACTGAACAGTACAAGAAAAAAATATATAATGCCACAAAACTTGTTTACTCCAATTAAACAGAAAAGAAATTTGCAAATAATTCCTTAATCAGATGCCCTAAAATAAGGTATCAAGGTAATTATGCTTAATGTCATTACCAGTTGCCAACCAAGAGCGGAGTGAGCTATCCTGTTTCAAGTCAATGGTCTGGAAAGAGGGATGACGCGGGGCATTGCCTATCTCCGAAGCATAACCTGTTTGGAATGTGGCTGCAGTGGGGCTGGATTGCACCATTCATCAAACAGCCCAGGGCATTCCAATAAAGTATATTCAAGAATGTTTCAAGTCTCACTGATTTTGAGAGAAGACTTGATGCTAGCCATACATAGGCCAATGTTTTCCAGTCAGATTACGATCAGAAGATAAATCCGTAAATCGGATCGGAAGAACCTATCAGAAATATCCCCCTGCTGCCACCAATCTTTCAGGGTTTCAGCTTGATAACTACAGAAGATAGGTTACTGGAAGATGGGGTCAGTGCAAAGTGGAATTTTTTCACCCAATATTGCCAACGGTCTATTGAAAACACATAATTGATCAGAATAACCAATGCCTGTGGGGGGGTCTTTAAAGGGAATGTCCAAGTTTATTTAGGCTCAGGCTACCCCATTTTCACAATACTACCTTTTACAAAGATACCCTTAAATAGACCTACCGAACCAGCCCCTCGCCGATTGGCTGGTCTTCTCTTCTCTGATTCCTGATCAAAGCTATCAGTCAAATGTGCAATGGTGTGATGTCACCCCCAATTATCTGACAGCCATGAACAGGAAGGCCTTACTGCTGCTGTTGTGCTCAAAATGAGCTTTGCCACAGTAGCAGGATGTGGCACCCAGGCTGCAAAGAAACCGGGGTTCAGGTATCAATAAGTTCTTCAGGGACATCTTGGAAAATGTAAGTAATGACTAAATGGGGTTGGGGGGTAGTGAACCTAATCTAAAATTACATTTTTTGATATTCCAATCAATTAAAACTAAATTTGCAGAATTGATCGGAATACATATCTATATGGGGGCCTTAAAGTTTCAAATGCTATGGAGTGCCATAAAAAACATAAAAGTTACCCCAGAAGTCTCCATTTTTATAAGGCTCATGGGCATATAAATCAGTAGAGCTGGTGACATCACTATTTTTTCATACCACAACTGTCTCTATCCAATTACAGTATTAAATAACAATTTATGACATAATTGCCATTGTATAGTGTAAATTTTTGGAAACTCTATGTTTTAATTTGTATCCCTTGCAATACAATAAGAAAAAACAACACATATAAAAGTAAGAAATGTTTTGACTGGGCAGGAAATAGTTTGAGGATTAACGATTCTGTCTGGAACACCCACAGCTATTCCTTTTTTTTCCCCTTCACAATGGTGATGTGGCTGGTTTGTTACTGGGTGCCACGTTAGCGTCTTTTTCTTTTATTTATGTAAAAGCTTCAGTTATCCACTGTTCTATAGTGCTGGGTGATTAAACCTGCAAATGGCCAAATAGAGTATGGGTTTGGACGATAAAGGGGTGGGCATCTTAATTCACAGGGGGCCGCAGAGGAACTAGAACTGTTGGAAAGGGCCGGGGCCAATAGCCTAAACTCAGTTTTGTATTAAGAGGACTGCAGAACTGGGTTTTATAACAGATTAGATTAATATCCCTTGCTGCAATTTTTAATAGAAAGTGTGATTTTAGAAATTTTAGATCCATAAAATTCCCTAAGCACGATCACTTCATTATTGTTTTTATAAAATAAATTTCCAGCCTTAGACAACAATGAACATTATTTTTATCTTATTTTTTGGGGTCTAGGTCTAGTATATGGGTCCAGTCAGGGCAGCCAAAGGGCTGCATGAGGCCCCGGGCCTTACTTTGCCCAGGGCTGACAATAGGCTGCGTACCAACAAGCCAACTCACAAAGATAGTTAGGTGAAAGTGCACTGTCATGGGGTCTGGAGCAGCTAGTGGGATATTAACACTTTGTTTGAGTCATAAATCATTTTGGTAAGGGAATTTTTAGCCAGTTATTTAAGTATTTAAGTTATCTAACTTTGGACTATACTATTACTATCCCTAAACATTTTTGCATAACCAATAAAAGTTGATAAAAGAGACTCAAGAGCTTGAGAAAAAATACAAAAACATTTAAATTGTGCAGAAACTAACCACAGTGTAAATTAAACAAAATTGGTCAGAAAAAATGTTTTAAATATATAAATTATCACAATTACTTAGAATGAACTGTCATTGAAACTTGGAACTAAAGTGGACCCTGGCTAATCAATGTCATCCTTGTATATTAATACTGGCCAGATGTATTGTGCCACCTCAGTGCAATAGAAACTTTCTTTATTAAGCTTAAACATGATAGACAGAAGAAGATGCGGCCACACACACCTGTATGCAAACCAATTATCAGTTATTGTTTGGGTGTCATGGACATATGTTCCGTCTGTACCTAGCTTTCTGCTGATAAACCTTGACTACTGTCCCCTACATTTATGTACAAAGGGAAAGAGTGAGCTGTCAAGGCCCCCAACTGATCAATACAACATGGTTTTTTTTAAAGAACAGTCCACCCCCAAAACTAAAATTAATACCACTACTTGCCCCACCATGTTTAGTTTTAAAAAACGCTTACCCTTACATCTCTGCTCCTTATTGTTCTCCTGCATTGCCTTTTAAAAGTCCAGGAAAGTGAAGAGTTAAAAGCTGTCAGAGAGTCATACGGGGCCTGTTTCTTCCTCAAACCTCAGTAAGGACTGAGTCTATGCACAGGGGAGCTCTTCTCCCCCCTCCCCCCCCCCCCCCCCTCATCTGGATCATCCTCTGCAGCCATGGCACCTAGCGTGAATCCCTTTGCATAAGCTCTGCTCCACCTTAAAGCTCATTACACACATGCAATTGGGCAATACGTCCAAAATTTCACAATTTTGCAACTTTAATGGGCCTCTGTTTTATGACCACAGTTGTACAATTATGATCCCGGTTGTTAAAATTACGATCATGCTCAAACAATTACGAACATGAACGTATATTGACGATAGCCTATAAAATACCATTGCAGTATGTGGCTGTCGTGGCTTTAGGCTAACCCTCGGTTAAAATATGCCTTGTTTACCTAGCCTTGAAGCCCATACACACGTAAAGATTACTGTTCTTATCAAGTCATACACACTTTCTCCCTCCACTATACATGGTCACAAATTAAATCTTTAATTCAAACTGATTTCCTTAACCAAATGTATGAATCATGCTGATGGACCCTATAGCCCAATTATCTAAAATAAAACCTAAAATACTGTACATGATTTTGGTACTATATATGATACATAATTCTGCAAGGAGTTTGGATGTTCTCAGGGGTTGTCTCTAGGGTTTTTGCCACCTGAGCCAAACTTTTGAATGTGCCCCTGTGTACTACTAGGCGCTATGTTTCTTTTCCTTGATCATTGCGCTGCCACTTTTCTAAAAAAAGTGAGCACTGCCTGCTACTTCTTTGATATTTAGCAGGGCCGCTGCTGAGCATTTTGCTCATATTGCCTCATTAGAGAGAGACCACCCCTGTATGTTCTTTCCTGTGCTTGCTTGGGTTTCTCACGGGCACTCCAGTTTCACCACAATCATAAAGACATACTGATAGGTTATATGTGTCAAATAATGTATTTAGATTGTAAGCTCTTTTGGGCAAGGCCTGATGTGAATGTATACATGTAATTGTTAAAGCACTACAGAAGATTTTGGCGCTATATTAACTCCACAATAATATAATAATAATTAAAATCTGAATGGCCCCAAATCCAATAAGTAAACTGTTCTCAATGAAAATTTCAGTAATTTTCCTGCTTCTTCTACCTACAATGAAAAGCCTTAAAAAAAGTGTGAAAATCAGGTAAATGACACTGTTACCTCCCAGGCAGAAGATACATACACTACTTCCAAACATGTTTACTTGAATGACATACGATTATCTTGTCTTTTAATCAGTGAAGAAAACCCCACAATTGTCGATCCCGGATAAAACATTCCTGTCTTAAAGTCAATATATACAAAAATAATGTGTCTCCTTTCTTACCTTATACACAATTAAAATACATCCAACTTCTTATTGATCTAAAGGTAAGTTATATAAGATGTATTGACAAAAATGAATTGCCGATCCATTGGGGGCTCATCCAAAGTAAGACTCGTGTTACCAATGGGCAATAGGGCAATGTGAACTCCTGATTGGGCTCCAAACCATTGTCTTACCTCAATCTCATTTTTTTTGTCCCCAGAGTTAAACATCCCACCGAAAAGCCTTTCTTTGCTTATACTTTCTGTAACAGTTAGGGAATGCATGACACAGGAATGTAGGAATAGATATAAATGATCAGAATAGTAGGTAGAATGTTTATATAAACAAAAAAAAAGATTTCACAGTGGTGCAAGTTTCTTGAAAATGTTAGGTTTCAGGCAACAAACAATCTGTCGTGATTAATCTGCAGCAACCATACCAGAGTTACCCTTTTAACTGCACCTTAAGTGGCATAAATTAAATATTAATAAAGGAAGAGATGCGAGGAGTCAGGAGTCTTGTTTTTTGTTGTTAGTGTTTTTTTTGTTTGATCCGCCGGAACAGCTTCTCCCGATCGTTCTATGTGAACCAACATGCGATCGCAAAATCCCATTCATTTTGCGATTTGCGTGTCGGTGCATAGAGAAGATCGGGAGAAGCGGTTCGGCAGGAACGAACGAAAATACATCGATTAGGATTTCAAAACAAAATTAGGAGATGGAGGAAACTAATAAATAACACTATGACTATAGAGAATGACAAGGTGTTGGGAACTTTTAGTGAGCATCTGTCTTCAAGAGATCTACAATATTTCCTTGGTCAACGTTTTTTCAAGTGTTGATTTTTGCTAAACCTTCCTGTCCATATCAGCAATAGGCAGGCAGTCTCAGATTTTTTTTTTGCCTGTCAGAATTTCTTCAAAGAATGCAGATTCTTTTAGGAAGTCTCAGCAGTTACTGTCAGTAAATAGCTGCAAACCGCAGGACGCCCAGGGCTACAGTCTGTTTTAATTTTGTCGTAAAGAATTCTTTTTCTTTCTTTTTCATGTGACTTATTTTTGATCTCTTGTGCGGATGGATCAGACTGAACTATATTATAGATTCAGCATAATGTTTCTTGTGACACGATTTGCTTTTTACGGGAATCCTGGGGCACAATTAAGAATGCACTATCAGACTGAGCTGCACCCACTGCAAAGGTGAATTTTTGTTATGTGTTAAGAAAACATCCTCAACATATAGAAAGACACCAGTTTCCCTGCCAATTTGCATCATGGAATAGCCTCTGCAAAAATATTCTAATATCAATCATTTGATGTGTGTTTATTTGGGAAATTTAATCAGGAAATCATCATTGTAGGAAGGTTACATTAACCTACTCTGTGTATATGATAATAAAACATTCTCCGGTTCCTATTAGGTAGGGGTTCCATAGGGCTCTGTTCCTGGACCCCTGTTTCCTCTCGAGACTATACACCGGAGAAGTCATCAACCTCATTTCGTGTTAAATACCATCATGTACGCCGATGTGATACTTCAAATATTTTTCCACCACCCACCCCCACCCCCATAGTCCTGACACCCAATCACGCATCTCTGGCTGTCGTCCGTGCTGTCTCTCTTCATGGATTGCCGCACCGATCCCTCAAACTAAAACATGATTTAAACCGAACTAATCATTTTCCTGGTCCTATACCCCTTTTTCCATTTCTGGTGGACAAGCACCCCATTTACCCCATTCAGTCAGCACATCGCTAGCGTTCATTATTGATTCCTCTCTCCTTTTCTAACCACATTAACATGTTGCTAAAACTCGGGTGGCTTTTCCCACAAAAATACTGCGAAAATCCATAGCAGTCCTCTCTCTTCGACTACTGCTATCTTATCCATGCTCTCATCCTATCACGCCTGGACTATTGTAACCAGGCTTCTGGTCTTCCTGCTTCCATTTTTTTTCCCTTCAGTGGATACTTAACTCTGCGGCATGAAATTTGTCTCGCTTCTCTAACAATCAAGAAATTAAACCCCCCACTAAACAATCCCTTCACTGTGCTGCTTCTTCTTATTTCTTCTCGTGTCCCCAAATGTCTCTGCCCATACCCACCGCTCATCACAGAACCTATCTCTTATGCAGAATGCCCCACTCATACTGTCCTCCTATTGCCTTAAACTTTTTCTCTTGTAGCTCCTGTCCTTGGAATTCTATTCCCCTCTCTCTCTAAAAAACCTCAAATAAACAACTTTTAAAATTAACCTCTCATCATCTCTCTGAGCACAACACAACTTAGGACTGTTGAAACTGCACCAATTATTAACGATAGCACTTCACCCCTTTTTATGTATTCTGTATGGTACCTACCTAGTAGTGTAAGCTCTACGGGGCAAGGACCTCTTACTCATGTTACATGTTTCAAGGACTTGTATATTATAGATGCACAAATTTATATATATTATATATATTGGTTTTTGTTCACACTATGCACATGACATTGTATAATTGAAATGATATGCACACAAATCACTCCCTAAAATCCCCCACAATATGATTGGACAGCACATTGTATAGTTGTGGTACTCAATAGTAAAGAAAACATCCTATTTTGTATTGGACATTAAAGGTTACAGACAAAATTATAAGAATGATTGCTCAGTCATATTCTACTTGGGTGGGCCCTTTAAAACAATCAGGAGCCAGGAGAGAAGGTAAGGAAAATTTACCCGCTCGAGCGCCTTCCCCCGTCAGTATAGTCTGACAGTCCCGATGACTCTGTTTCTATGTGCATGATCAAGTGTTAGCGAGATATCCTTTAAAAAGGAGTTGAGATACATAGAGGGAACACCGCAAGCCCGGGAGCACCTGCAAGGTCATGCATGGTGGCATTAAACTATAAAGTCAGCTTTCAAATATTCACTTCTGCCTGCCAATCTGATGATTAATAAACTGTACCGTTGCCATGGATTTTGAAGGGCATTTCGACCCTTAAAAAAAAAACTCTGGTCTCTGTCAGTTTCCAAGGCTGTGACTGCTGACAAACAGCCAATTATTGACTGTCTTCCCCTGCTGCCTACTTCTGCACATGCTTCCTAACCCCTCTGCCAGGAAGGAGAGAACAGGGGCAATACTTATATTAAATATCAAGTTAGAAACACGTGTAATAAAGTGCTAAAAATTGCAGCTGGAGTTGGGGGCAAATAAAATGACCATTTTTTGTGTTAAGGATGACAAGCTTTTTGTAGGCATTCCTATCTGACATAAACTTCACATTTAAACTGTAATGACCAATTTTTATCAGCAAAAAGGGAGAGTTTACAGTCTGGCAATCTCCGTTTTTTTCCCAGCAAGAAAATTAGGAAGTTCAGTAGTCAGTTGTAGATTTTGCTGACTGAGAAATTGGAAAAAGATCCTTCAAATTACAGTAGGTGTTCAATAAATTCCCAACACCTTTTCTGTCTCTTCAGGCTAATGTTTCTTTTCTGGGAATGCAGAATTCTGTATGGTTCCTCTTGAATCAAGTCTGATGCTTGTTCAAATTTCTTAGAAAGTGGCATATAGCATGTTGGATTTACTATAACTCCGCGTTCATTGTGAATAGTTCCCTAAGGATATGATTAGCAAATTGTTAAGTTTTAAGTTTTAAAGGGCATGTCCAACCCCCAAAACTATAATCCCCCCACTAATGGCCCCACCATGTAGGTGTAGTAAAATCCTTTACCTCACATCCCAGCTCCATAGGGTTTCCTGTAGTCCCCCCCAAAGTCCCACAAAAACCGTCCACCAGGAGGATAGCAGAGTGCCATATAGGACTCTGCCTCCTATCTGGCATCCTATCTGGCCTCCAGGTAAGTTTGGCATGCGTACTGCAGCCCTTCTCCACCTCCCTCTCCCTTACCTCTCCCTTCCTATATTGGCTATCCCTCCTCCTACCATAAAACCCCTTGCCCATATAATAGAATATGTTCCCCCAGCCCAACGAAAAAAAAATAATTTTAAGAAAGTCCCCAGAACTCTACTACCTTCCCTCTCCCCCGGCATCTGAGAAGCCGTCAGCCGCGTCCGTGATTGGCTGCCTCTTGCAGGGCTTGCAAGGCAGAAGGCCGTGATTCGGAGGAGAGAGGGAAGGTAAGTAAAACATCTGGTCACTTTCTTAAATTAATTTTATAGCGGTTGGGGCTGGGGGACTGTATTCTATTATATGCTAAAAGTTTATATAAAGGGTGGACATGCCCTTTATGAACTTCCAGAAATATATATTAGAATCAGCACTTCAAAAGGTGGCCATACATACGAACGATTATCGTTCAGTGGTATGGGCTTTTCCCGACAGACTGTAGTGCAGACGAACAACCGTAGTCGCCACTACAGTCGGTCAGGAAAGACGGGAAAATTTACGTCGGTCATTATCGGCTCACTTTACTTTAGGGGAGTCAATATCAATCGTACCGTGTATGACTGCATGGCTGACCGATCCCCATACCACAATTTCCACAAGTTCCCAAGCATGTGTGCTGAAGAGTACCAGTGTGATCTGGCGGTACACATGCTGTACAAATCTTATGTGTAGGGCCCTAAAACTGGAGACAGAAATCTATTCAGGGGAATATACAATGGTATGGCTATTGAGACCTGCTATATGTGGGAAAGGGGGACATAATGTCAGTAAAGGAGTTTGTACATTATTGAATGATAACTGTCTAAATTTGTCATTTTTCACTCACAATAGATGAAAAAATTTATTTATTTAGACCTGAAGTTGGAGCGGGATACCCCAACTAACCAACAGTAAAAACAGATGTTTTTAGAATAGAAGTAGCAAGGAGCACAATTACTTTAGCGGATAGTTGCCATCCTCGACAACAATCAACGGTTATAACTTATGGGCAATATATCGCATTAGAAGAAATTGCTCTTTGATTGAAGCGTTTGACATCGCTTCTAAAGAATTGGAAATCAAGGTGATAGAGAGATCTAGGTCAAACGTAGAGAGGCAATGTTAGAAGAGAACCGAAAAAAGAACACAAGGCAAAAGGGACATTTGATAATGTCTGTATTTATTACAGTATGACACTATAAGGAATATTATTGGAAACATCTACCAACTCCTAAAAAAGGAACCCTGTTTGAAAAAAATACTTACGAAGGGGTTTAAATGGGTGTCCAGAAGAGCAAGGAGTTAGGTGGTAGCAGGCTCTCCCCAAGTTTATGTTGGAATGAAAGACAGGAAGTGGAACTTGGCTATCGAGAAAGGCACTTTTAAGGCGATTAAAAAACATTTGCAAACCGTAGACGGATTAAAATTGGGGATACTTTTGAACACACGTGACAGGCAATATATACAGATGTGAATCATACAAACTGGACACATCAAATGTAAATATTTGATCACTTGTAAAGGATGTGAAAACAGTTATTTGGGCAGGACAATGAAAGGATACGAGAAACACTTGAATGCAATATCAAAAAAGCATAATAGATCCCCAGTAGGGAAACTTTTGCTGACTGCAATGGGGGAGGGAAAATAACATGTTGTTCAGTGCAGATTATTGAGAAAGTAAGAGTGATGAATAAGAGGGGGACGACGACCTTGAAATTGTTAGACAAACGGGAAGCTTTCTGGATTATGACACTAGGAACAAGGGTACCTGAGGGTTAAACTCCAGATGGGATATTGAAGTTGGTATAAATAAACTACAGAGAGTCCTAATTTAAATCCTGGACTGGTTCATATGGATGGAGGTTTTCTTCCCTTTGATTTGATTTCCTCCTAGGTAGCCTTAATAGGCTTCACTTCTTCTTTCATTATTGCAGACATATATATATTTTTGAATTAAAAACCTGCTCTCTTTATATCCCTAACAGAATCATGAATAAAAATAGCAAAGTAATAAGGTATTAAAGGAATTCTGGTTAGATAGTCAGCAAAGGACTAGAATAGTGATACAAGAAATGCCAAAAGGCATACAATAGTACAATGTGGGTAGATTTATCTTGAAAATAAAGTTTTAGATATTACCTTAATTAAGGCAGATTGTATAAAATATGGCTCTATTTCCTTCAGATACAAAATTGCATTTGTTCGGGATCACTTGATCCTTTGTCAGCCAAAGGTTGAGTAAGGTTCGTTTAGACCCGAAATGCGTCAGACTGTATTTGATGTTTGATACCATTCGAACTAACCCTTTTTAAATGCAGAATAAAATAATGTTTTTAACTTAACTTAATGCCATTGGACTGTGACTTGGTGAACCAGAGTGGATGGTGACGGCCAAGGAGGATTGTTTCACTAAAGACTGGTCAAGGCAAAAAAATTGCTCTGCCTTGGGTTCTTTTTACAATGACTTTTAATTTTTGTCCGAAGGGCCAGAGAGACACAATCATGGACTCCAAGGAACAAGATTTATGATTGAAAGGTGAGATAGTGCTGTAAGTATTCTCAGAACAAACTACAAGTGGGCCCTGTATAAAAAATATATAAAACTGTCCCCAGATTCCTTCCGCTTATTTATAAATATTGACAAACCAGAAAGTAAAAACCTTGTAATATTTAAAAAGATCTGGATGCACCTTGCATTCAGAAGGTCTAACCACCTGGCTTTTAATGCTAATTGGGACTTTCCAGGGTACTTAATGCCAAAGATTTCTGAATTGAGAAAGCCTGTCGGTTTTGACTAGTGAAAACGTCTTTAAAAACTAAAACTAAAGTCCACTTGATCACTGATACAACAGATAAACCTGCCTTAAAGCTTTGTGTTCACAGAGGCTTAGTGTGAAGTAAAGAAAACTTAGTAATTTGGACAATGAGAACCAGGTCTCTGGAAATATAATGGTGGTCCCTGGGCCATTGGGAACCTAATATTCCCCCCGTTAATAGGTTACAATTATACAAACAACTTGGTAAAAAGCTGCAGGGAGATAAAAGTAAGGGACATACAGGCTTTGGCAATGCATTCTCCACAGTGTACCTCTTTAAAGGCATGTCCACCCCCAAAACTATAAATCCCCACACTAATGGCCACAACCATGTAGTGTAATAAATCCTTACCTCACATCCCAGCTCCATAGAGTTCTCCTGTAGTCCCCCCCAAAGTCCCAAATACTGCACCACCAGGAGGATATAGCAGAGTCCATATAGGACTTGCCTACTATCTGGCCTCCGGGAGAAGTTTGGCATGCGTTACTGCAGCCCTTTCCCCATCCCTCCCCCCTCCTTCTCCCCTTCCCGTTTTGCGATCCCTCCCCCTACCATAAAAACCCTTGCCCATATAGTAGTATATCTTCCCCCGCCCCACCCACAAAAAATAATTTTAAGAAAGACCCCGAACTCTACTTACCTTCCCTCTTCCCCCAGCATTCTGAGAAGCCGGCAGCCGCGTCCGTGATTGCCTGCCTCTCAGCAATCACGGATGGGGCTGCGGTCTCGCCCCCTGCTTGCAGTTGTCTTGCAAGCGAAGGCGGGCCAGGCGTTGGAGGAGAGAGGAAAGGTAAGTAAACAAGGGGCGGCACTTTTAAATTTATTTTATAGGGTGCTGGGGCTGGGAGAACAATTACTATGATATGTGAAAAGTTTAATAAGGGTGGACATGCCCTTTAAAGGTTAATGTTGGAGGGGGGGGCATTTTAAAAACCTCACACTTTCAAGTGTGTGCCTTAGCTTCTGCCTAATGCTAACATTAACAGGGGGGGTAGCTAACTATAGTTTATATTCAACAGGGCGGATTTACCAATTAGGCACAGTATGGCACGTGCCTATGGGCGCCTGAGTTTGGAGGGGACGGCTGTCAATCTCCTCTCACCAATCCAACCCCTTTATATTGCCACTCAGATAAAAAGAACAATAATGGATACACAAAGTTATCTAGCCACCTACTTAGAAAGGCATGTTTCCGTGTCTAATTGCCAAGTATGACGGCAATTAATTCAACGGACACTCTAGCACATCCATCCAGAGGTATATCAGTATTCGTTTGGAGAGATTTTGCTAGCTGTTTGTCAATACAGGTGTAATTTACATGCTTAAATGCCCTTGCGGCTTAGCTATGTTGGAAAAAACCAAAAGAGCAGTGAGGGTTAGCCATTAGTGAACACAAGCGCAACATCTCCAAATGTAATTTAGGAAAAAAATGAAAATGTCAAATGAAAAGATTCCTAGAATGAACATAAAAGTGAGTGGAGTAATGTAATCTCAAACATAAAGTAATATTAAAACTTACCTTATATTACAGGATATCATGGGTTCCTTGTCCACAGAAGACATTGCATCAAGGAAACAAACACCATAAAGAAAGATATACATAATAAGGAATATTCGTTAGAAATATATATTGTTAAATTAAGGTAGTTAAAGTAAAAACATAGCACTTTATGTAACAAAAGATTTTTTAGCAATTTTAACTTGCACTTTATTCTCACTATGTATGTATTGTCACTTTTAAGGTTGTAAGAATTTATATATTATGATAAAAAGTCAATATGCATTTACATTCACAGGGTTATTCAAACAAGTTCTTATCATTAAAAATGGTGCTAATTTTTGCCCCAACAATCAGAAGTTAGCTTTTAAATGTTAAATAAGATCTGATTGGTCGGGGCAAAGTAGCACCGTTTTATACGATAAGAACTTTATTGAATCTCCCCAATGTTTTTATCACTTTAACGTTTAAACATAAAATATATAATAAGCACAGGATATAAAATGAAAATTACTGGGGGTTATTCAATAAAAGTTCTTATCGTTTAAAATGGTGCTAATTTTGCCCCAACCAATCAGATGTTTAGCTTTCAAATGTTTATAAGCTCTGATGGTTGGGGCAAAGTTAGCACCATTTAAACGATAAGAACTTTTAGTGAATCTCCTGATTGTATTTTATGGATATATTGTAATGTTGATCCACATGGTCTAAATTAAACCTATCACTGTGTGAGTTGTTTTTGCCCCACCCCTTGGAAGGGGGGCCTACACTATTTAACCAGTACACGGAGTGTGTAATTATGCACCTGAGGAAGGGGGTGACCCCGAACGTTGTGCACAAAAACGATGTTACAATAAAATTGAAAATTACTAAGTGTGTGCGGGTTCCTCACTTTATATTGTTTTTACCAACCCTTTATAGTCTATTTTCCCCATAAAAAGAGAAAATGTGTGTGTGTTTAGGGGTGGGGCTAAGGGCACAAGTCTTTGGGCCTACAGGCTCCTGAGGTGTAAATCCAGCTCTGATATTAATGTATCATTCATCCACTCAGAGGTGCCGTCCATGAAAGCAATTTGAAAAAAAATTGCTCGACTAAGGCTACCTATGCAATATAAGTCTAAACTCTGTATTTCCCTTGCCGTATGGAACGATGGCAATTGTGGTAGCACCAGAGTATTTTTGTTTAGTTGCATTTCCTCTTGTCCTCTCAGTGTCTGCTTTTCTCTCATCAAGCATCCCCCCCTCTATTCCCCCACCCACCTGCTAACCTCTCTCCTTCCATTGGTTGCCACCAGTATTATGCTGTTATCTCCTATTTTATTACCCCCTCTCATCCTCAGTATATTCTATTGCGTTTTTTCTTGCGTTTGCGCATGCGGATTCCGTGTGCGATTGCGTTTGCAGTGTGGGCGTGCCCTAAGTCCATTAAAATATCAAAGTACTCTACATTTTTACTACACATATTGGACTAATACGGCAAAACAATCCTTATTTTTCTCTCTTGAAGCACCCCTGATCCCATTTTACCATGCTTGATATTTCAGTCATTGGGATGAAATTTGTCAGATTTTTTGTCAGAATTTTGTCAAAACGTTCAGATATCTAGGTAAATTTAGTGTCATTACGTGTCTCCTGTAGGTCTGCGAATGTTTGAGTCGAATATTGAGTAGTACTACATTGGTCGGCTTCGAGGAAACAATTGTATGTGTGTGACACCCGACCAAAGCAACCGTATACACTCGCTGACATAAAATAAACCATCAGTAAACTATGCCATTCAGTTCATGGACCCGGCAACCTGCCACCTCCATAAACCAAGGGGACAGTATAATCACAAGACTAATATGCACCCCCAGTAATAAACCATCCATAAATAGGGTAAGAAACAGCTGTATACATATCAAGGACAAAATGAACTTAAAGGACAAGTCCAGCCCCAGAATAAAAACTTACATACAGGTAAATCACTCTCCAAAACCCTAAACAGTAATAGTTTGAAATGTGAAATTATTAAGTCTAACCTGAAATCCTGCACAATGTCCGTTTCCCTTGTTCTGCTTCTGGGACTGTCAGTTATGGATTTGACACAGTTGACATCACAGCCAATACTGAATGTTTATCCTCTGTCTGCCTCTTCTGATCATGCCCAGGCTCAGTACAAGGTTTCTAAATTGCTCAGTTTCCATGAGACATCCAGAAGCATAGCAGGCATACAGTAATGAATTAGAGGACAACTATGAAATATCAACATATTTTAGAGGCATCTTTCTAAAGATGTTATTATGAAGGTGGAGTTGCCTTTAATTGTCTTTAAATGGAATCATATATGCATTGGTTTTTTAACTATTGTTAATGACAATTACTGTTTTATTGACTTGATAACATTTATTGTGTGTTAAGACCAGGTATTACAAAGTTTGGTGACGTGGTATTTTGTATAGTAACAATTGGTCTTCTAGCTGTGGGAGTAAATAATGGAGGAGGAGGGTATGTAATAGGGTTAGGTATTAGTATTTTATTTGATGAGATGCTACAGAATAGTCAAGTATGTTTTTATCATCCTGGTTATTCTTTGGGGATCACAAGATGGAATTTCTATCTAACAGTAATAATGTGTTGGTGGGTTTCCTCCAGACAATTCCATGTCAGTAACCCCATGAACTGAAAGTCCCATAGAGAACTGGGGGAGCAGAGCAGCTGGAAGGGGAGGTGCTGGGGGCGGGGCTGTTCCGCTCTCCCGTTATCATTAATTCTGTCTCCATTCAGTTCCCGAAGTTGAATGTAGAGAGACTTCTATAGAGTGGCTGGGTCCGTCAGCTCCATTGGAGAACGCAGATAATCTTCTTGGGATTGAAAAGGCAAATAACCCCAGGACAACCATTGGGACAGCACGTGACTGCACTGATACACAGTGACCAAGGGGAAAGGATCCCACCTCCTCTACCCAACAATGGTCGGCAGACTGAACCTGCAGGATGTCCCTGATCTGCTGGATATGAAGAAGAAAGGTGACCGGGTATTGGACAGCCTGACTCCGGGCTTCCTCCCAGCCCCTGTCCCAGTAACTGCACCTGTCTGCTGGGGGGGACAAGAAGAAAACCACTGAACAGGAATCACCTAGTCATCCGACTCTCGCAGTGAGTAGAACGACTGGTCTCATTGACTACAGGAAGGCAGAGTTGTGATGGGCTGGTTCATTGAGAAAATCATAATAGGCAATGAGTAGGACTGTGACACAACTAGACATAGTAGGAGCCATGTAGTCAGTGCATCTAGAAAGTACCAGTGGCAAATACACTTTGAAGGGTTTAATGTTTATGTCAATGGAACTTAGGGATATTTATTTATATAGGGCTCTTAGGGATATATATTTTTAATGGGCTCTTAGGGATATATATTTATCCTATATAATAAAACCCTAGATGTCCGTCCCTGAGTCCTTGTGTGTGTGTCTTTCTCTTATGGCATGTGCGTGAGTGTCCCTGAACGTCACATGCACAAACCAAGATGGAAACAAGGCACATTGAAGAAAAGAAGCCCATGGCCGTGGGAGGAGGAGTCTAGCGACCATTAATATAACGGGCTCTAAACTGTCTAGTATATATATATTTATAACAGTATTGGGAAATACTGATCCCATTATTGAATGGTTGCACTTGAGAAACAACAATCATAATTTACTAATGTAATGTAATGTCGTACCACACAACATGCCATCTGTGATGTACTGTTGTATTGTGATTGTGTGGTACTGTGCCTTTACCTGTATTGTAAAATACAGATAAAATCTGTCTTTGTTGCACCGTGGTCGTCTAATAACCGACACAGTGCTAAACACCCATACCACACGGTCTTTAACGTGGTTAAGAAACAATAATGATTGCTACTTATTGCAGCATCCTTAGCGGCTGGTATACACCCGCTGTTTCTGAAAATGGGAAATTTAGAAATATGCCCCAAGAATAAATGCCACTACCATTCTGAGGGTATCTGTTTGTCCATTCTCTCATTATAGTGTCATGGCTTTGATATACATTGCAGGAATCCCAGACATGTGTGTGGTAAAGTCAGTGAAGTCGAGCACCCTTCACTATAAAAAAACTATAGTGGTTTGTGCAAAGATTATCCAATTGTTCTTTTTATTACATTATTATAGTGTTTGTGTTACAGTGCTTGACAATTGGAAATAAACATATATAGGAACTCAGATATACATATTATATAAACAAATGAACAAAGGAGTGAAATTACCAAAATTGGTTCTTGTCCTAATCTCTCTTGTAGACAACAAAACCTATTACTTATCCGCAGATTCTCTCTGGATCTCGTTATTAAGAAAATGGGCAGTAATGGAGTTGGCTTTGATGTTAGGGTGCTATACCTGACTTGGTCTGTATGTTCAGTGCCTTGAAAAAGAATTTTTTCATGCCACCCAGTACACAGAGGAATAGAGTCTGGAAAAAAGAAATCATTGTTTATCATTTATACTCAATATAAGTTGATCCGAGTATAGTTAAGTGATGTGGGTACCTATTTTTACCTTTAAAATTAGTAAAACAAGATTGACTCGTGTATAAGTCGAAGGTCAGAAATTATACCACTACTGCTTCTGATTCTGTTATATTTTGAGGCTTTAGTTGCCCTTTAAATGGACAGCAGAATTCCTATACAGTAGTCCCAGTCAGTAATAGCAAATCCAGTATGGTATCACTGTATGGGAGTAGTATGGGAATTCTTCTGTCCATTTAAAGGCAACTAAAGCTCAAACAATACAGAATCAGAAGGCAATCTTTAACAATAGATACCATCCTCCTGATTTGTATAGTTTTAAAGCATTAGGTGGCCCTTTAATAAAGAGTAATCACACACAGTAGTAACCCCAACTCCTGCCACTCCAGATGTTTGGAAACTACAACTCCAGCATTACTTGCTGGGAGTTGTAGTTCCCAAGCATCTGCGTGGCAGCACCTGTACTTCCCCCGAGCCACTTTCAGTTCAGTGGACTTGCCTTTGTGTAATCTGAAATGAGGCTGTCCTGGTGCTGCCATCTGGAACCATAAAATATGCCGAATGTCAGGTGCATAACCACCACCCCTGGAAGGTAAGTGCTGGTTCCAGCAAGGCCCGCGCGTTTGGCATTTGTTTGGGTCTCTCTCTCTCACCAGAGAGGTGCTCTGGCTCCGCTAACTGCATCAAACTCCGCTGGTCTCTTCCCGGCGCCGAGTAGTGACGTCACCCACCAGAGGAGTTGTATTGTGAGTCACTCGAATATAAAAGCTAGGTACAACACTGGACAGATTCTGAAAGATGACAGACAGGATCTGCAAGATTCCTGTCTGTATCTTTCAAAGATCTGCATACACACAGTCCCGAGCGTTCTCCTATGTGAGAACGCTCGGGACTGTGTGTTTCCATGGACGCGCTAGACTCCTCTATAGGGAGTCTAGCGCGGGATGGAAATTTTCGGCCTTCCTCCCGAACGAGCGTTCGGCCGACCCGATCGTTTGGCGGCCCGCGCGCTCGTTCGGGAAAAACTAACGTACACACGTAACGATTAAGCCCGATACCGTCGGATCCGAAGGTATCGGGGCTTAATCGTTAATGTGTGTACCCAGCTTTAAGTCATGGTTCGATTTTTAGGGCTATTTATAGCCTAAAAACCTCGATTATACTCGAGTATATACAGATTTTACTAATACGTCACTCTTTAGCAACTTGTGGTTTAAATCAGAACTAAAGTGGGTATACACAGTAACAATCTTTCAAAGATGGCAGACACAATCTGTATTGCAATCTTTAAGATTCTGTCTGTCATCTTTGAAAGATGCGTGTGGCTACACACAGTCACAAGCGTTCTCCCTGTAGTATAAGTATTGAGAGAAACGTTCGGGACTGCACACACCTAATAATCATGATGACTACCCTACAGTACAGGGGGCAACCCATGACCATGGAAAATTCTGTTCATAACGACCGTTTCAGATGCGATGCTGAACATCGTCAGCATCAGAAACGGTTGTTTGGACATTACACACATTACCCAAAAAAGACCCATCCAGACAGTACCCACAGGGTTGGCCCTTATTGGTAAAATGTGTACCCAGGTTTAAGTCTTGTGTCTGTTAAGCTTTAAAGGTGCCTCCCCAAGGACCCTTAACATACATTACAATAAATTAAAACCTTAAAAAAAAAAGATAAAAACCCTGGACACTAATTAATTTGTTGAAGTCTTCTCTCTCTCTAAAGCTGCTGATATTCTCCCCATATTTTCTACTCCTAAAGATACCCAATGCTCCCCTTTCCAAAAACAATGTTAGTAGCGTGACAAGCAAACAGTTACTCTCCTCTGAAAGATTGCCACCTCTGGTCAATGGGGTTCCTTGTGCACATCAACCTTTGCATGCTTAAGCTTGTAGCAAGCTAACAAAGCAGTGGGGGTGGGTGAACATTTGCAGAGGAGAGTGTACTGTGTGCTGAGGGGTTGGGGACTTCTGGTGTTGTTTTGGGGAGCAGTTGAGGCAGCTGTAAAGAGTCAAAACACATGTGGAGTTAATCAATAAAAGTTCTTATCATTTAAAATTGTGCTAATTTTGCTCCAACCAATCAGACATTATTTAACATTTGAAAGCTAACATCTGATTGGATGGGGCAAAATTAGCATTATTTTAAACTATAAGAACTTTTATGAATAACCTTGATGGTGAGTTGTTACTTTGGGAGTGGACGGACATCATGGCCCTATCAGATACTAGAAATGTTAATGGAATACTATCAGGGTTATTCAATAAAAGTTCTTATCATTAAAAATGGTGCTAACTTCCTGTGTGTTTTAATGTATTGCAATGTTTGAGGCAGTTTCCACCTCTTGGTATATTACCTTGATGCTATTATCCATTCCACATGACAATGGCTCGTAAGTTCGTTTACAGTGCGATCACGGGTGCTGACCCGTGATGCACGATGTGTACCAACGGGCGTTTCAGGCGATAATCGGCCCGTTGATGGGCACTTTATCGGCTGGAACAGCGCTCGTTTGGAGATTGGTCCAGTGGATCGGGCAACGATCCGAACAATCGGCCGTTCCAGCCGATAAAGTGCCCATACACAGGTTTGAAAACTGCTTCGTAAACATTGGCGTGTTGTGTAAGCATTGTGTGCATTGTGCGTTATCGGCACCTGTGATCGCACACGTGTACGAACCTTTAGAGCTACCAAGTGTTTGTTTTATGTATTTATAGGTAATATTCACCTTTTTTTTACTTATCTGTATCCCAGAGTTTCAGGCAAGTGTATTCTATTGTATGCATTTTTATTTCTTAAGGCCCCACTGTGCAAAGCTAACATTGTCAACATTTATGCTTGTCTGGTTTTACTCCATGCTTCAATGCTGTGATTGGTTGCCATTTTACCCCTCTGCTTTTGTTGTGGGTTAATACATTTTCTCATTTTGAATGAGATGAGATGAGTGTGTGACTATAAATAATATTGAATCATTCCAGTGTTTTCTCTTATTTTTAAAAGCTGTAACTAGTAAAGCTAGTTGCACAGGGGCTAAATTGCGTCTTATTTTATCGACAGGTCAGCTGATGCTTTATATTGTTTTGGTAGTCTGTCATCATGGTACAGATGTCTGCATATTAAAATACTGTACATAGATAGTGTGCAAATTACCAACATTGATCAATTTCTCATCTGATTTGACAAAAAATCTGCTGAAAAAACGTCGACCTCTGCAAAAATTCTAGGCAACATTTAGCCTGTTGCCCCCGGCAGGTCAGATGGGTTGAAATATTGTCCTGTGTGTTGCAGCCTACATAACACTGGTCCATTCTCAGGCCATGACCACATTTGTATAAACATTAGGGTTACTAGTGTCTGTTTTCAGAAAACTGATTGGACAAAACCAACTGTGATGAAGCTTTTTTCATTCCCGTTGCCTTCTCTCATCCATTAACCCAATGTAAGACATATCAGCAACCACTTTTTATTTGGAAATGGCTCCAGTTCATAATTAAAACCTCTAAAGTTAATATTTGCCTTGTTGGTTTTATCCCAGTGCAGAAGGATATGGATTAGGCTGTAATACAAAAACAAAGTTCTCTATGTTATTTTTTAAAGCCCTGACCTAGAACAGTCAAGTAATAGTAAAAAAAAAATATTCACAATGTTACTAATATTATGTCATTGACATTTATGAGGGTGCGTGTTCCACAACAGGGAATGGCAAGGATAACATGTGTTGTGTTGACAGCACACAAGGGCTGTTCTAACAAAGGATTACTGTGTAAGTGCATAGTGGATGCCATGGAAGCATTAGAGAAATAATAATGGCTTTGCAGAGTTTCTTAGTACAGTATATTTTACTTAGTTTGGAATAGAATAGATCTTGTCATGCTGCATGATGACCACGAGCGGTGTTTTAAAGGATAAGATAACTGTAAAATCAATTATGTTCGTTTGGAAGCTGCGGCTTTATAAAATACCGTTTTTTATTTTTTTTACCTATGTCCCTCCAGAGCCTAGCTTTGTGCCTGGAAGTTGCTGGCATCTTGTTACTGTGTTTTGTGAGTTAAGCTCCGCCCTTTCGAGATTTCCTCTGCTTTCTCCTGCTTGAGCCTCAAACAGTAATGCCTGTGAGTTCCGTGCATGTGTGTGCAAGGAACTCACAGGCATTTCTGTTTGAGGCTCAAGCAGATTTGAGACTCAAGCAGGAGAGTGCACAGAACTCACAGGCATTACTGTTTGAGGCTAAGCAGGACAGTGCACGGAACTCACAGGCATTACTGGTGAGGCTCAAGCAGGAGAGGGCACGGAACTCACAGGCATTACTGTTTGAGGCTCAAGCAGGAGAACTTATAAAGTACCGATATTGATGTCAATATTAATTCAACCAACCTAATGGCAAGTTGGACCTTGCAAAGTTCCTTTTAAAAGCCTATTGAAGTGAAAAGGTGTGTGAATAGTCTGATAAATAGGGATAATTGCGAACAACATATGTGCTGTGGGGTGAGAGATCATTTGGTGTATGTTGTGCTACTTTTTAATCTTTCACTTAGATTATTTGCTTTATTTCAGAGGAAAAAATTCTGTGTACACCAATAATAAATACATTAATAGATAATGTATAAGTTTCAGCCATGACAGTTGATGTTAATGGGATTTTGTGGTCAATATATAAGCTCATAATTGAACACCCCTGTCCTTTCCCCCAATATTTATAGTGCTGGTGAGGGGTAATAGGTGCATAGTGGCAAACTCATAAGGGGCTCCAAACCCAATGAGTGTTTAAATGGTGACAGTTTGAAAGGGGAGTCTACACATACAGGGAGATTCAATAAAAGTTCTTATCGTTAAAAGTGGTGCTAATTTTCCCCCAACCATCAGGTGTTGCTTTCAAATGTTAATAAAAATCTGATTGGTTGGGGCAAAAATTAGCACCATTTTAAACGATAAGAAACTTTTGTTGAATAACCCTCAGTGTTTTCCCAGGGGCCATGCCAGGGGGAAACTATTAGAGTAGAAGAAAACAAAGGTGATAATGTGTTTATTCAAAGTTGTGGGAAGATGAGAGTAGATTCAAAAATTCAATAAAAAATACTTTCATGACAACCCCACATAGCAAACAACATTTTGAGGACTTTTCCTCTTCCTTCCCTTCCTCGGATGGCTTAGCTATGGCAGTTCCTTACGCATAAAAAAGCAGTTCATGTATTAATGGAAAAAGCTTTGAGGAATAAAATAATGTAGATTAATCATGTTCAGGTGTTTTCCATTTGTATGGTTAGTGCAATTTGCATTAATATTTGCATTTGTTTCTTTTCAATTTATTTCACTTACTTTTTTAATTTGTGTTTTTTTTAAAAGAATACTTCCCTGTCATCAAGTCTGTCAAGTGGATTTGCACCAAGATTATGCCCTTTATCGTTTGGGAGAGGGGGTGGAGTTTGATCCATTGCCACCAAGGAGATAAGGTGACTATAATTATTTTGCATGTTGACACATACTCATAGGTATTTATAAAAAAGTATGTGGTTTAGCCATGTTTACTGTACAATGTTTAAACCCATGGGTGTAGAAAATGTCATTTATATAAGGATTTATTCTTAACAAGAGCAAAAGACTAATAAATCACAATTCATGTACAAGTGAGCATTGTAGACATCAAAGGGGACACCATAAAATTTCTGGAGTTCCCATCAACTTCATTCATTTAAGTATTTTCAGACCGTAGGAGTTCTTTCAAACAACCATTAAAATGACAAACTCCTCAGTTGTCTGCGGAAAGATAAAATATGAAATCAGCAAGTTTGAACCCAAAAAAATGTGCGTTTGACACAAGCCATTTATTCTATTTGCTGTGTCCAATGATGGGGTTTTGTTCATACCGTCACAAAAAACTGCTCAAGCTCTTACAGAACTAAATAAACACAATGGGTATAGAGGAACTCACAGCAGTTTTAAAAACAAAATCATGCACAGTGGGTAATTGACTCATTATAGAAGTCCTGGCTTTTTTTTTTATTTTTACATAATGGGGACTGTCTAACATCACACGGTTGTAGGAGGTGCAAAATGTCATAATTCATAAGGCAAACATGGGGCGTTACGACTGACACGAAAATTTCCATTAGGAATGACCGACAGTGATGCCAATGGTATGAAATCTTCAGCATCATTTTTGGCATTGTTTGGCCCCCCAAACTTTGCCCATACTCGGCAAATCCCGTCAGATCCAATGTTTATAGACACTTGGCTTTTTTTGAGGGAGGAAATGCTATATTAGAAAGTCAGATATGGAGGAATAGAATCTTCCAGCTTGGAACAGGAGACATTATATAACTAGTAGTCCTCACTATTCACTTTCATTAGGTGTAGACAGATTCTGTGGATCTTATAAGGAATAATTATATTATAGTAAGCAATAGCTGTGGAAAATAGCTTAAAGAAAGTGTTGGCATCACAAAAAAGAGCAAAAATACTAGCATGCAAGTTCTCTCTGGTTTCCTCCACAATTAAAAGACACACTGATAGTTGTGTGGTGTGTGAGATAAAATTGCTAAAGGTGCCTAGCTCTTTGTCTAATGTCAATATATCAATGTAAATGTAAAGCACACACGAAGAAGCTGGCACTGCATAAATCCATAATAATAATATAACAGTCATTATAATACTAGTCCTGAAAATGGAAAAAATGTCTACACATATTTCTAAACAAGTCTTTTGCTGAGCCTTTTGAGGGTTCACACTTTTCTTGGTGTTGACAAGTTTTGTCAGTGTCTTGCTTTAGAGGGTTTATCTTTGGGTTAAAGGGTATGTACCCCTTTAAAAATAGTTTTAATATGATGTTCCCCCATGTCTGCCAGCCCCAACCGCATATATTTATTTTCCAAAAGCCCCCCAAACTCTTACTTACCTCCCCGTTCCTCCGCAGCACGCCGGCCTCTGCTTGCGAGAATGCACAGCAGAGGGGCGGGACCGGCAGTCGCGTCTGTGATTGGAGCGGACGCAATCACGGACACGGCGCCGGTCATTCAGTGCAGGGAGGAAAGAGGAGAGGTAAGGTAAGTAAGAGTTTTGGGGAGCTTTTGGAAAATAAAAAATATGCGGTTGGGGCGGCAGACATGGGGGAAAACATATTAAGGGGGTTATTGCTAGGGGGAGGGAAGTAGAACGGGAGGGAGAGGGAGGGGGAGGGAGGGGGGAGAGGGCTGCAGTAACGCATGACAAAATCTACCGGAGGCAAGGTAGCAGGCAGAGTCCTGCAGCCTCCTGGTGGAAAGTTTTGGGACTTTAGGGGGGGTCTAAAGGAGAACCCTATGGAGTGGGATGTGATGGTAGGTAAGGATTACACTACACTACATTGGTGGGGCCATTACATGGGAGGATTATAGTTTTGGGGGTGGACCTGCCCTTTAAATAAATGATTTCTTAGAAGTGAAAAGTTTTAGATGAAGAGAAAGAACTGACAGTTCTTGTGGCCGTGAGTGCCTGAAAAGTGAATTCAGATGACACCACTGTTTGTTTTAACATCTAAAAATCTTAGATTAAAGGGCATGGTCCACCCTTTTTTTTAACTTTTAATATATTGTAGGGCTTCCTCCCCCAGCCCCAACCCACATTATTCTAGGTCCTGAAACCCCCCCTGATTTTACTTACCTTCCGTTATGCCCAGCCCTCTGCTTTCATGGAAACTGCAAGCAGGGGGCCGGACAGGCAGCTGCCTGCAGTTCAGAATGCCGGAGGAAAAGGGAAGGTAAGTAAATATGGGGACATAGAATAATGCAGTTGGGACTGGGGGAGGAAGCCCTACAATACCCCAAAGGGGATTTTTACATTAGGGGGAGGGAGAGGAAAACAGAGGAAGGTGGGGGAGGAGAACTGCTCTGAGCAAGCCAAAAACCTCTAAGAGGAAGCCTCAGAGGCGGAAACAATTTCCCTCCATGCAGTGCTCCTGGTGGCAAGTTTTTTGGACTTTGGAGGGACTTTAGAGGAGAACCATTTGGAGCAGAGATGTAAGGTAAGGATTTTTATACAATACAGAGTGGGGCCTGTAGTGGGTTTAATTATAGTTTTGGGGGTGGACATGCCCTTTAAATAAGGATGTTTAAATAAAATGTATTAGTAGGTGTAATATGCATTATAGGGATTTAGAGGGCAGATTTACTTTAACCGTTTCTTTTGGGGGAAATGCTCACTGCATTTGTTATTGGTTATTATTGTTTGCCAATATGGCATGGGTTCTTTTAATTCATATAATGTAGTTTGTCAATGATTCATTGCTCAATCATCTTTACTTTTGATGTGATGGGAGAGCATGGATTGCATTATTTAAAATGTGTCTTTCAGTTAGGTTTGAATGAGGACTAAAGCCTGGCATATACAGGTTGTTTTTTTAGCCGGTTTGAATAGGCTGTAAAAATTGTCTTGTGTGTGAAAAGCAATATCGCCTAGTTTACCAAACAAATGCTGATCTGACAAGTCAGAAATAGTTGACTATTGCTTGTCAATCGAGTTTTGATTGGGGGTTGGGGCACTGTGATTCTGTGAATAAAGGCATTTAATAATGTGAAACTACATTATTTTATTATGTGAGCTTGCCACTCCAGATGTTTAGAAACTACAACTCCCAGCAACCAAAGCATGCTGGGAGTTGTAGTTTACAAACATCTGGAGTGCCATGGAATAGTTGGTTACTGCATTCTGCTATTTTTATGGTACCAAATATTGAACATTAGTGATCATGTTTTCTACCCTCGGTTTATACTCGAGTCAATCATTTTTACTCCTTTTTCAGGTTAAAAATCAGTACCTCGGTTTATACTCGGGATGGTTTATACTCAAGTATATACGGTAGCTTGAATAAGTGATTTGATTGGTTGACATTTGGAGTCTGATAATTGTTGGGTACACTTTTCTGTATTTATTTGAAACTCTGAGATCTGTAGGAATTTCATGCTCAGAAGCACAGATTTTCCTTGGATTATTGAGTACTAGTAAACCCCCGATTCTTTAAAGAATTGCAAATTCCGATTTCCCCCTGCATTTTAAAGCCCTCTCCCCTCTCACCCCCTTTTCTCTTTTACCTCTATCTTCCTCACTCCTCCCTCCCCTTTCTATCTCCCCTTATCCAAACATTTCTTCCTCCCTCCTCTTTCTCCCCCCTCTCTCCTTCTCTGTTTTTTCAGTGGCCCAAAGCGGTTTACCTATTGCAATACATCAGTTTCTTATTCAAATCCGAATAAGAAACCAACTTCAGTCTGTGAATAAGAAACCAACTGAAAAAGAAACCAACTTTTTTGAATAAGAAACCAACTTCAGCTTCGTACATCTATGCTTGTCTGGTTATCCACTGCTTCCATTACTTGCTGCTTATTGGTTGCCATTTTACCACTCTGCTTTTGTTGGGGGTTAATACATTTTCTCATTTTGAACTGAGTGTAGTGACTATAAATAATTATTGAATCCTTCCAGTGTTTTCTCTTATTTTTAAAAGCTAGTAAACTATTAAAGCTAGTTGCACAGGGGCTAAATTGCTTCTTATTTTATCGACAGGTCAGCTGAGTGCTTTATATTGTTTGGTAGTCTGTCATCATGGTACATGATGTCTGCATATTAAAATACTGTACATAGGATAGTGTGCAAATTACTAATAATAATATAACAGTCATTATAATACTAGTCCTGGAAATGGAAATATGTCTACACATATTTCTAAACAAGTCTTCTTGCTTTGAGCCTTTGAGGGTTAACCCTTTTTCTTGGTGTTTGACAAGTTTTGTCAGTTTCTTGCTTTAGAGGGTTTATCTTGGGTAAAGGGTATGTCCACCCTTAAAAATAGTTTTTAATATGATGTTCCCCCATGTCTGCCAGCCCCAACCGCATATATTTTATTTTCCAAAGCCCCCCAAACTCTTACTTACCTCCCCTCGTTCCTCCGCAGCACTGCCGGCCCTCTGCTTGCGAGAATTCACAAGCGAGGGGCGGACCGGCAGTCGCGTCTGTGATTGGCTGGCGGCACCAATCACGGACACGGCTGCCGGTCATTCAGTGCAGCGGAGGAAAGAGGATAGGTAAGTAAGAGTTTGGGGAGCTTTTGGAAATAAAAAATATGCGGTTGGGGCTGGCAGACATGGGGGAACATATTAAGGGGGTTTTATGCTAGGGGGAGGGATAGTAGAACGGGAGGGAGAGGGAGGGGAGGGAGGGGGGAGAAGGGCTGCAGTACGCATGACAAATATCTACCGGAGGCAAGGTAGCAGGCAGAGTCCTCTCTAGCCTCCTGGTGGACAGTTTTGGACTTTAGGGGGGGTCTACAGGAGAACCCTATGGAGCTGGGATGTATAGGATTACACTACACACATGGTTGGGGCCATTACTGGGGAGGATTATAGTTTTGGGGGGTGGACATGCCCTTTAAATAAATGATTTCTTAGAAGGTGAAAAGTTTTAGATGAAGAGAAAGAACTGACAGTTCTTTGTGCCTGTGAGTGCCTGAAAAGTGAATTCAGATGACCATCACTGTTGTTTTACATCTAAAATTCTTAGATTAAAGGGCATGTCCACCCCTTTTTTTTAACTTTTAATATATTGTAGGGCTTCCTCCCCCAGCCCCAACCACATTATTCTATGTCCTGAAAACCCCCCCTGATTTTACTACCTTCCGTACTGCCCGCCCTCTGCTTTCATGGAAACTGCAAGCAGGGGGCCGGACAGGCAGCTGCCTGCAGTTCAGAATGCCGGAGGAAAGAGGGAAGGTAAGTAAATATCGGGGCATAAATAATGCAGTTGGGACTGGGGGAGGAAGCCCTACAATACCCCAAGGGGATTTTACATTAGGGGGAGGGAGAGGAAAACAGAGGAAGGTGGGGGAGGAGAACTGCTCTGAGCAAGCCAAAAACCTCTAAGAGGAAGCCTCAGAGGCGGAAACAATTTCCCTCCTTGCAGTGCTCCTGGTGGCAAGTTTTTTGGACATTGGAGGGACTTTAGAGGAGAACCATTTGGAGCAGAGATGCAAGGTAAGGATTTTTTATACAATACAGAGTGGGGCCTGTAGTGGGTTTATTGTTTTGGGGGTGGACATGCCCTTTAATAAGGATGTTTAAAAAATGTATTGTAGGTGTAATATGCATTATAGGGTTTAGAGGGCAGATTTACTTTAACCGTTTCTTTTGGGGAAATGCTCACTGCATTTGTTATTGGTTATTATTGTTTGCCAATATGGCATGGGTTCTTTTAATTCATAAATGTAGTTGTGTCAATGATTCATTGCTCAAATCATCTTTACTTTTGATGTGATGGGAGAAGCATGGATGCATTATTTAAAATGTGTCTTTCAGTTAGGTTTGAATGAGGACTAAAGCCTGGCATATACAGGTTTTTTTTTAGCCGGTTTGAATAGGCTTGTAAAAAATTGTCTTGTGTGTGAAAAAGCAATATCGCCTAGTTAACCAAACAAATGCTGATCTGACAAGTCAGAAATAGTTGACATTGCTTGTCAATCGAGTTTTGATGGGATTATCATTGGCTGTAACATTTTGGCATCTATATACTGGTGAATGGGCTGCTTAAGTATTGTGTGAAATATGGCTTGTGAATGATGTACCATTCTTTAGCATTTGGTTTGTTTAGCAGCATTAGGAAAATTGGTTAATTGTTGAATGTTGAAGCAATCTTTCCTTCCTCAAAAATCAATTGAGACCATACATCCCCATTAGAAGAACTTTAAATATATTATAATTGTAATGTTTAATGTGCTTTCAATATGCCAAAGTAAGAAAATCCATATCAAGAATCTTCTAGTTGTAAAGGTAAACTATGGTTGCTGATTAAACGATTTTAATTTCTTTTCTTTTTATACGGTTAGCACAGGGATCTGCCTGTCCTACTGGGGTTAGAAAGAAAAGATTTAACTTATTTCATCATTTTAGGAGAACCTGTACCCAAATAAGTCGAATGTTCTATGTGTGCTATCATAAGAAGTCTGGAGGTTTTTACTTTTTTTCCCCCCAAGCTTTTCTCCCCCCAAGCAACTATACTGTAAAAACTTGTACAGATGAAAAGAACACGGGTAGAGTGGTAGGATTGTTTATTCTGACCTTTTATCTGCCAGGTTATGGCCATGGGCCTTCATGTATTAAAGACAGTGCTGAAAGCACTCAAGAGCCTGGCAGAAGCAGTTTACCTCGTGCTTCCACTCTCATAGAAATGATATTGGGAGGTAGACAATCCTCCCTCCCTGCCCCAGGTACTTTTCATTTGAACGTTTTAATTTTTTTTTATGCATTAACTCTTTTTAAAGAGTCATCCATGTGCAGTGGTAGTATTGTTTTCAAAAACAGGTTTCATCATGCTGATCCCTATTGAACACACCATCAATGACCTTCCCAACCAATTGTAAGCACAGCATCCCAGTTTCTGAGGAGATTCTGTTAGAAGAACAATCAATCAGATTCTAGTGCTGTCTGTAAACTCTGCCTGTCTTGCTGCTTTTTCCTCCCAGCTATCAATATTATGCCTGTCCGGTATATTTGTAGCTAGCAACGCTCTCCCTCTCACACATGCTAACAAACATGTCTGGGTTTACTATTGTTAGCAACATGATTTTTTAAGGAACTGTGGTCTTCAAACTGCGTAACTGGAGAGAGTATATAAACTAAAACAATTAACACTCCTACTTAATAGCTTAGTAAAATCAGCAGCACCCTCTGATCTTCCCTGTACCCAGGGTTTAAGCATGCTCACTGAAGACCTAATCTGGGAAAGGACAGAAGTCTGTGTACAGGCAAAAGATCAGCGATGTTGTCAGTCCCATCCCCCAGATCTCCTGAACTTTTACAGTAAACCAGTAAAAATGGTTAATAATCTCTTATGCCAGTGGTTATACAAGCAGATGTGTTCTATGACACTAGAGTAACATTATATAGAAAAAATTGGGGGAGCAAACTAAGAACAAGACTGCAACTGAGCAGCCCATGGCCCTCTACTATGATTATCCTATTGTAAACCACAGTAAAATGGTTAAAGGACATATATACTCACCTCCCTCTTGCTCTTCTCCTTCCTCTTAAAGAGTAAACCGCTAGGTCCTCATCTCTGGGCATTTTACAGAATGTCTCTAATATTTGCTAAAAGTTCTCCTTTTCTGGTTGGCTGCTCTTCCACCGTTCTGACTGCAGTCCATGACCCAAAAACTGTCCACCAGGAGGCTAGCAGGACTCTGCCTGCTACCTTGCCTCCGGTGGACAGTTTTTGGGACTTTAGGGGGGGTCTACAGGAGAACCCTATGGAGCTGGGATGTGAGGTAAGGATTACACTACACTACATGGTGGGGCCATTACTGGGGGAGATTATAGTTTTGGGGGTGGACATGCCCTTTAAATAAATTATTTCTTAGAAGGTGAAAAGTTTTAGATGAAGAGAAAGAACTGACAGTTCTTTGTGCCTGTGAGTGCCTGAAAAGTGAATTCAGATGACCACTCACTGTTGTTTTTAACATCTAAAATCTTAGATTAAAGGGCATGTCCACCCCTTTTTTTAACTTTTAATATATTGTAGGGCTTCCTCCCCCAGCCCCAACCACATTATTCTTATGTCCTGAAACCCCCCCTGATTTTTACTTACCTTCCGTACTGCCCAGCCCTCTGCTTTCATGAAACTGCAAGCAGGGGGCCGGACAGGCAGCTGCCTGCAGTTCAGAATGCCGGAGGAAAGAGGGAAGGTAAGTAAATATCGGGGGACATAAGAATAATGCAGTTGGGACTGGGGGAGGAAGCCCTACAATACCCCAAGGGGATTTTACACTAGGGGGCACTGCAGACAGACGTTGTACATACCTGCAACATGGGCAAAAATTCAGTTGAGTCCAGCCTGGCCCAAATTGGTTTTTGGGCATGCAAGTTGGCCACAAGTCTGCAAAATAGCCATTTTTGCCACATTTGAATAAGAAACTGATGTATTGCAATAGGTAAAACCCTTTGGGCCACTGAAAAAACACTGCAGACAGAGTTGTACTACCCCTGGCACATAATTCGTTGAGTCCAGCCTGGCCCAAATTGGTTTTGGGCATGCAAGTTGGCACCAAAGTCTGCAAAATAGCCATTTTAGCCATTTGAATAAGAAACTGGTGTTATTGCAATAGGTAAACCAGTTTGGCCACCTGAAAAAACACTGCAGACAGACTTGTACATCCCCCTGGCACATAATTCATTGAGTCCAGCCTGGCCCAAATTGGTTTTGGGCATGCAGTTGGCACCAAAGTCTGCAAAATAGCCATTTTTGCACATTTGAATAAGAAACTGTGTATTGCAAAGGTAAACCGCTTTGGGCCACTGAAAAAAACTGCAGACAGAGTGTACATACCCCTGGCACTAATTCAGTTGAGTCCAGCCTGGCCCAAATTGGTTTTGGGCATGCAAGTTGGCACCAAAGTCTGCAAAATAGCCATTTTAGAGCCATTTGAATAAGAACTGGTGTATTGCAATAGGTAAACAGTTTGGCCACTGAAAAAACACTGCAGACAACTTGTACATACCCCTGGCACATAATTCTTTGAGTCCAGCCTGGCCAAATTGGTTTTGGGCATGCAAGTTGGCACCAAAGCTCGCAAAATAGCCATTTTAGCCATTTGAATAAGAAACTGGTGTATTGCAATAGGTAAACCAGTTTGGGCCACTGAAAAAACACCGCAGACAGACTTGTACATACCCCTGGCACATAATCAGTTGAGTCCAGCCTGGCCCAAATTGTTTTTGGGCATGCAAGTTGGCACCAAAGTCTGCAAAATAGCCATTTTTGCACTTGAATAAGAAACTGTGTATTGCATAGGTAAACCAGTTTGGGCCACTGAAAAAACACTGCAGACAGACTTGTACATACCCCTGGCACATAATTCAGTTGAGTCCAGCCTGGCCCAAATTGGTTTTGGGCATGCAAGTTGGCACCAAAGTCTGCAAAATAGCCATTTTTGCACATTTGAATAAGAAACTGGTTATTGCAATAGGTAAACCTGCTTTGGGCCACTAAAAAAAACACTGCAGACGGACTTGTACATACCCTGGAACATAATTCAGTTGAGTCCAGCCTGGCCCAAATTGGTTTTGGCATGCAAGTTGGCACCAAAGTCTGCAAAATACGCATTTTAGCCATTTGAATAAGAAATGGTGTATTGCAATAGGTAACCAGTTTGGGCCACTGAAAAAACACCGCAGACAGACTTGTACATACCCCTGCACATAATTCAGTTGAGTCCAGCCTGGCCCAAATTGGTTTTGGGCATGCAATTTGGCACCAAAGTCTGCAAAATAGCCATTTTTGCACATTTGAATAAGAAACTGATGTATTGCAATAGGTAAACCAGCTTTGGGCCACTGAAAAAACCCTGCAGACAGACTTGTACATACCCCTGGCACATAATTCAGTTGAGTCCACCTGGCCCAAATTGGTTTTGGGCATGCATGTTGGCACCAAAGTCTGCAAAATAGCCATTTTGCACATTTGAATAAGAAACTGATGTATTGCAATAGGTAACTGCTTTGGGCCACTGAAAAAACACTGCAACAGAGTTGTACTACCCCTGGCACATATTCAGTTGAGTCCAGCCTGGCCCAAATTGGTTTTGGGCATGCAAGTTGCACCAAATCTGCAAAATAGCCATTTTTGCACATTGAATAAGAAACTGTGTATTGCAATAGGTAACCGCTTTGGGCCACTGAAAAAACACTGCAGACAGAGTGTACAACCCCTGGCACATAATTCAGTTGAGTCCAGCCTGCCCCAAATTGGTTTTGGGCATGCAAGTTGGCACCAAAGTCTCAAAATAGCATTTTAGCCATTGAATAAGAAACTGGTGTATTGCAATAGGTAAACCAGTTTGGGCCACTGAAAAAACACGCAGACAGACTTGTACATACCCCTGCACTAATTCAGTTGAGTCCAGCCTGGCCCAAATTGGTTTTGGGCATGCAAGTTGGCACCAAAGTCTGCAAAATAGCCTTTTAGCATTTGAATAAGAAACTGGTGTAATTGCATAGGTGGGTTAATACATTTTCTCATTTTGAACTGAGTGTAGTGACTATAAATAATTATTGAATCATTCCAGTGTTTTCTCTTATTTTTAAAAGCTAGTAAACTAGTAAAGCTAGTTGCACAGGGGCTAAATTGCTTCTTATTTTATCGACAGGTCAGCTGAGTGCTTTATATTGTTTGGTAGTCTGTCATCATGGTACATGATGTCTGCATATTAAAATACTGTACATAGGATAGTGTGCAAATTACCAACATTAGATCAATTTCTCATCTGATTTTGACAAAAAAATCTGCTGAAAACTGTCGACCTCTGCAAAAATTCTAGGCAACATTTCAGCCTGTCGCCCCTGGCAGTCAGATTGGTTGAAATATTGTCCTGTGTGTTGCAGCCTTACATATACACTGGTCCATTCTCAGGCCATTGACCACATTTGTATAAACATTAGGGGTTACTAGTGTCCTGTTTTCAGAAAACTGATTGGACAAACCAACTGTGAATGAAGCTTTTTTCATTCCCCGTTGCCTTCTCTATCCATTACCCCAATGTAAGACATATCAGCAACCACTTTTTATTTGGAAATTGGCTCAGTTCATAATAAAACCTCTAAAGTTAAATATTTGCCTTGTGGTTTTATCCCAGTGCAGAAGGATATGGATTAGGCTGTAATACAAAAACAAAGTTCTCTATGTTATTTTTTAAAGCCCTGACCTAGAACAGTCAAGTAATAGTAAAAAAAAATATTCACAATGTTACTAATATTATTGTCATTGACATTTATGAGTGTGCGTGTTCCAACAGGAAATGGCAAGGATAACATGTGTTGTGTTGACAGTCACACAAGGGCTGTTCTAACAAAGGATTACTGTGTTAAGTGCATAGTGGAATGCCATGGAAGCATTAGAGAAATAATAATGGCTTTGCAGAGTTTCTTAGTAGTTATATTTACTTAGTTTGGAATAGAATAGATCTTGTCATGCTGCATGATGACCACAGAGCGGTGCTTTTAAAGGATAAGTGCACTGTAAAATCAAGTTATGTTCATTTGGAAGCTGCGGCTTTAAAAATACCGTTTTTATTTTTTTTTACCTATGTCCCTCCAGAGCCTAGCTTTGTGCCTTGGAAGTTGCTGGCATCTTGTTACTGGTTTGCTGAATGTTAAGCTCCGCCCTCCGAGATTTCCTCTGCTTTCTCCTGCTTGAGCCTCAACAGTAATGCTGTGAGTTCCGTGCTGCACGGAACTCACAGGCATTTCTGTTTGAGGCTCAAGCAGGAGAGTGCATGGAACTCACAGGCATTACTGTTTGAGGCTCAAGCAGGAGAGTGCACGGAACTCACAGGCATTACTGTTTGAGGCTCAAGCAGGAGAGTGCACGGAACTCACAGGCATTACTGTTTGAGGCTCAAGCTGGAGATACTTTATAAAGTACCGATATGATGTCAATATAATTTCAACCAAACCTAATGGCAGGTTGGACCTTGCAAAGTTCCTTTAAAGCCTATTGAAGTGAAAAGGTGTGTGAATAGGTCTGATAAATAGGGATAATATTGCGAAGCAACATATGTGCTGTGGAGGTGAGAGATCATTTGGTGTATGTTTGTGCTACTTTTTTAATCTTTCACTTAGATTATTTGCTTTATTTCAGAGGAAAAAATTCTGTGTACACCAATTAATAAATACATTAATAGATAATGTATAAGTTTCAGCCATGACAGCTTGATGTTAATGGGATTTTGTGGTCATATATAAAGCTCATAATTGAACACCCCTGTCCTTTCCCCCATATATATTTATAGTGCTGGTGAGGTAATCAGGTGCATAGGTGCAAACTCATAAGGGGCTCCCAAACCCAAGGTGTTAAATGGTGGCAGTTTGAAAGGGGAGTCTACACATACAGGGAGATTCAATAAAAGTTCTTATCGTTAAAAGTGGTGCTAATTTTCCCCCAACCAATCAGATGTTAGCTTTCAAATGTTAAATAAAATCTGATTGGTTGGGGCAAAATTAGCACCATTTTAAACGATAAGAACTTTTGTTGAATAACCCTCAGTGTTTTTCCCAGGGGCCATGCCAGGGGGAACTATTAGAGTAGAAGAAAACAAAGGTGATAATGTGATTATTTCAAAGTTGTGGAAGATGAGAGTAGATTCAAAATTTCAATGAAAAATACTTTCATGCAACCCCCACATAGCAAACAACATTTTGAGGACTTTTCCCCTTCCTTCCCTTCCTCGGATGCTTAGCTATGGCAGTTCCTTACGCATAAAAAAGCAGTTCATGGTATTAATGGAAAAAACTTTGAGGAATAAAATAATGTAGATTAAATTCATGTTCAGGTGTTTTCCATTTGTTATGGTTAGTGCAATTTTGCATTAATATTTGCATTTGTTTCTTTTCAATTTATCTCACTTACTTTTTTAATTTGTGTTTTTTTTAAAAGAATACTTCCCTGTCATCAAGTCTGTCAAGTGGCTTTGCACCAAGATTATGCCCTTTATCGTTTGGAGAGGGGGTGGAGTTTGATCCATTGCCACCCAAGGAGATAAGGTGACTATAATTACTTTGCATGTTGACACATACTCATAGGTATTTGAATAAAAAAGTATGTGGTTAAGCCATGTTTACTGTACAATGTTTAAACCCATGGGTGTAGAAAATGTCATTTATATAAGGATTTGTTCTTAACAAGAGCAAAAGACTAATAAAATCACAATTTCATGTACAAGTGAGCATTGTGCTGTAGACATCAAAGGGACACCATAAAATTTCTGGAGTTCCCATCAACTTCATTCATTTAAGTACTTTTTCAGACCCGTAGGAGTTCTTTCAACACCCAATTAAAAATGTCAAACTCCTCAAAGTTTCTGCGGAAAGATAAAATATGAAATCAGCAAGTTTGAACCCCAAAATGTGCGTTTGACACAAGCCATTTATTCTTTTTGCTTGTCCAATGATGGGGTTTTGTTCATACCGTCACAAAAAACTGCTCAAGCTCTTACAGAACTAATATAAACACAATGGGTATAGAGGAACTCACAGCAGTTAAAAACAAAACCATGCACAGTGGGTAATTGACTCCTTATAGAAGTCCTGGCTTTTTTTTAATTTTTACATAAATGGGACTGTCTAACCATTCACCGGTGTAGGAGGTGCAAAATGTCATAATTCATAAGGCAAACATGGGGCCGTTACCGACTGACATAAAAATTTCCATTAGGAATGACCGACAGTGATGCCAATAGTATGAAATCTTCAGCATCATTGTTGGGCAGTGGTGTCAATTTCCCCAACCAATCAGATGTTAGCTTCCAAATGTTAAATAAAATCTGATTGGTTGGGGCAAAATTAGCACCATTTTAAACGATAAGAACTTTTGTTGAATAACCCTCAGTGTTTTTCCCAGGGGCCATGCCAGGGGGAACTATTAGAGTAGAAGAAAACAAAGGTGATAATGTGATTATTTCAAGTTGTGGAAGATGAGAGTAGATTCAAAAATTCAATGAAAAAATATTTTATGCAAACCCCACATAGCAAACAAACATTTTGAGGACTTTTCCCCTTCCTTCCCTTCCTCGGATGCTTAAGCTATGGCAGTTCCTTACGCATAAAAAAAGCAGTTCATGGTATTAATGGAAAAAACTTTGAGGAATAAAATAATGTAGATTAAATTCATGTTCAGGTTTTTCCATTTGTTAGGTTAGTGCAATTTGCATAATATTGCATTTGTTTCTTTCAATTATCTCACTTACTTTTTTAATTTGTGTTTTTTTAAAAGAATACTTCCCTGTCATCAAGTCTGTCAAGTGGTTTGCACCAAGATTATGCCTTTATCGTTTGGAGAGGGGGGGGAGTTGATCCATTGCCACCCAAGGAGATAAGGTGACTATAATTATTTGCATGTTGACACATACTCATAGGTTTGAATAAAAAAGTATGTGGTTAAGCCATGTTTCTGTACAATGTTTAAACCCATGGGGTGTAGAAAATGTCATTTTATAAGGATTTGTTCTTAACAAGAGCAAAAGACTAATAAAATCACAATTTCATGTACAAGTGAGCATTGTAGACATCAAAGGGACACAAAAATTTCTGGAGTTCCCATCAAATTCATTCATTTAAGTACTTTTTCAGACCCGTAGGAGTTCTTTCAACCCAATTAAAAATGACAAACTCCTCAAGTTTCTGCGGAAAGATAAAATATGAAATCAGCAAGTTTGAACCCCAAAATGGTGCGTTTGACACAAGCCATTATTTTTTTGCTTGTCCAATGATGGGGTTTTGTTCATACGTCACAAAAAACTGCTCAAGCTCTTACAGAACTAATATAAAACACAATGGGTATAGAGGAACTCACAGCAGTTAAAAACACAAAATCATGCACAGTGGGTAATTGACTCTTATAGAAGTCCTGGTTTTTTTTATTTTTAAATAAATGGGGACTGTCTAACCATTCACCGGTGTAGGAGGTGCAAAAATGTCATAATCATAAGGCAAACATGGGGCCGTTACCGACTGACAGAAAATTTCCATTAGGAATGACCGACAGTGATGCCAATGGTATGAAATCTTCAGCATCATGTGGGCATGTTTGGCCCCCAAACTTTGCCCATACTCGGAAATCCCGTCAGATCCAATGTTATAGACACCTTTTGGCTTTTTTTTAGGAGAGGAAATGCTATATTAGAAAGTCAGATATGTGAGGAATAGAACTCTTCAGCTTTGGAACAGGAGACAGTTATATAACTATGTAGTCCTCACCTATTTCACTCTTCATTAGGTGTGTAACCAGATTCTGTGGATTATAAGGAATAATTATATTATAATGTAAGCAATAGCTGTGGAAAATAGCTTAAAAAAATGTTGGCATCACAAAAAAGAGCAAAATTCATAGCATGCAAGTTCTCTCTGGTTTCCTCCACAATTATAAAGACACACTGATAGGTGTGTGTGTGTGAGATAAAATGCTAAAGTTGCTAGCTCTTTGTCTAATGTCAATATATCAATGTAAATGTTAAAGCACCACAGAAGAAGCTGGCACTGCATAAATCCATAATAATAATATAACAGTCATTATAATACTAGTCCTGAAAAATGGAAAATATGTCTACACATATTTCTAAACAAGTCTTCTTGCTTGAGCCTTTTGAGGGTTCACACTTTTTCTTGGTGTTTGACAAGTTTGTCAGTGTCTTGCTTTAGAGGGTTTATCTTTGGGTTAAAGGGTATGTCCACCCTTAAAAATAGTTTTTAATTGATGTTCCCCCGTCTGCCAGCCCCAACCGCATATATTTATTTTCAAAAGCCCCCAAACTCTTACTTACCCCCCTCGTTCTCGCCGCACTGCCGGCCTCTGCTTGCGAGAATGCAAGCAGAGGGGGCGGGACCGGCAGTCGCGTCTGTGATGGCTGACGGCAGCCAATCACGGACACGGCTGCCGGTCATTCAGTGCAGCGGAGGAAAGAGGAGAGGGGAAGTAAGAGTTTGGGGAGCTTTGGAAAATAAAAAAATATGCGGTTGGGGCTGGCAGACATGGGGGAACAACATATTAAGGGGGTTTTATGCTAGGGGGAGGGATAGTGAAAGGGAGGGAGAGGGAGGGGGAGGAGGGGGGAGAAGGGCCTGCAGTAGCATGACAAATATCTACCGGAGGCAAGGTAGCAGGCAGAGTCCTGCTAGCCTCCTGGTGGACAGTTTTTGGGACTTTAGGGGGGGTCTACAGGAGAACCCTATGGAGCTGGGATGTGAGGTAAGGATTACACTACACTACATGGTGGGGCCATTACTGGGGAGGATTATAGTTTTGGGGGTGGACATGCCCTTTAAATAAATTGATTTCTTAGAAGGTGAAAAGTTTTAGATGAAGAGAAAGAACTGACAGTTCTTTGTGCCTGTGAGTGCCTGAAAAGTGAATTCAGATGACCACTCACTGTGTGTTTAACATCTAAAATCTTAGTTAAAGGGCATGTCCACCCCTTTTTTAACTTTTAATATATTGTAGGGCTTCCTCCCCAGCCCCAACCACATTATTCTTATGTCCTGAAACCCCCCCTGATTTTACTTACCTTCCGTACTGCCCAGCCCTCTGCTTTCATGAAACTGCAAGCAGGGGGCCGGACAGGCAGCTGCCTGCAGTTCAGAATGCCGGAGGAAAGAGGGAAGGTAAGTAAATATGGGGGGACATAAGAATAATGCAGTTGGGACTGGGGGAGGAAGCCCTACAATACCCCAGGGGATTTTACACTTAGGGGAGGGAGAGAGGAAACTAGAGGAAGGTGGGGGAGGAGAACTGCTCTGAGCAAGCCAAAAACCTCTAAGAGGAAGCCTCAGAGGCGGACGGGAAAACAATTTCCCTCCTTGCAGTGCTCCTGGTGGCAAGTTTTTTGGACATTGGAGGGACTTTAGAGGAGAACCATTTGGAGCAGAGATGCAAGGTAAGGATTTTTATACAATACAGAGTGGGCCTGTAGTGGGTTTAATTATAGTTTTGGGGGTGGACATGCCCTTTAAATAAGGATGTTTAAATAAAATGATTAGTAGGTGTAATATGCATTATAGGGATTTAGAGGGCAGATTTACTTTAACCGTTTCTTTTGTGGGGAAATGCTCACTGCATTTGTTATTGGTTATTATGTTTGCCAATATGGCAGGGTTCTTTTAATTCATATAATGTAGTTGTCAATGATTCATTGCTCAATCATCTTTACTTTGATGTGATGGGAGAGCATGGATTGCATTATTTAAAATGTGTCTTTCAGTTAGGTTTGAATGAGGACTAAAGCCTGGCATATACAGGTTGTTTTTTAGCCGGTTTTGAATAGGCTGTAAAAATTGTCTTGTGTGTGAAAAGCAATTACGCCTAGTTTACCAAACAAATGCTGAATCTGACAAGTCAGAAATAGTTGACTATTGCTTGTCAATCGAGTTTTGATTGGGATGTATCAATTGGCTGTAACATTTTGCATCTATATACTGGTGAATGGGCTGCTTAAGTATTGTGTGAAATATGGCGTTGTGAATGATGTACCAATTCTTTTAGCATTTGGTTGTGTTTAGCAGCATTAGGGAAAATTGGTTAATTGTTGAAATGTTGAAGCAATCTTTCCTTCCTGTCAAAAATCAAATGAGACTCATACATCCCCATTAGAAGAACTTTAAATATATTATAATTGTATGTTTAATGTGCCTTTCAATATGCAAAGTAAGAAAATCCATATCAAGAATCTTCTAGTTGTAAAGGTAAACTATGGTCTGCTGATTAAACAGATTTATAATTTCTTTTCTTTTTCATTTAACGGTTAGCACAGGGAATCTGCCTGTCCTACTGGGGTTAGAAAGAAAAGATTTAACTTATTTCATCATTTTAGGAGAACCTGTACCCAAATAAAGTCAGAATGTTCTATGTGTGCTATATAAGAAGTCTGGAGGTTTTTACTTTTTTTCCCCCCAAGCTTTTCCCCCCCAAGCAACTATACTGTAAAAACTTGTACAGATGAAAAGAACACGGGGTAGAGTGGTAGGATTGTTTATTCTGACCTTTTCATCTGCCAGGTTATGGCCATGGGCCTTCATGTATTAAAGACAGTGCTGAAGCACTCAAGAAGCCTGGCAGAAGCAGTTTACCTCGTGCTTCCACTCCTCATAGAAATGATATTGGGAGGTAGACAATCCTCCCTCCCTGCCCCAGGTACTTTTCATTTGAACTGTTTTAATTTTTTTTTATGCATTAACTCTTTTTAAAGAGTCATCCATGTGCAGTGGTAGTATTTTTTCAAAAACAGGTTTCATCATGCTGATCCCTATTGAACACACCATCAATGACCTTCCACCAATTGTAAGCACGCATCCCAGTTTCTGAGGAGATTCTTGTTAGAAGAACAATCAATCAGATTTCTAGTGCTGTCTGTAAACTCCTGCCTGTCTTGCTGCTTTTTCCCTCCCCAGCTATCAATATTATGCCTGTCCTGTATATTTGTAGCTAGCAACGCTCTCCTCTCACACATGCTAACAAAACATGTCTGGGTTTACTATTGTTATGCAACATGATTATTAAAGGGGAACTGTGGTCTTCAAACTGCAGTAACTGGGAGAGTATATAAACTAAAACAATTAACACATCCTACTTTAAGTAGCTTAGTAAAATCAGCAGCACCCTCTGATCTTCCCTGTACCCAGGGTTTAAGCATGCTCACTGAAGACCTAATGCTGGGAAAGACAGAAGTCTGTGTACAGGCAAAAGATCAGCGATGTTGTCAGTTCCCATCCCCCAGATCTCCTGAACTTTTTACAGTAAACCAGTAAAATGTTAATCTGCTTATGCCAGTGGTTTATACAAGCAGATGTGTTCTATGACACTAGAGTAAACATTATATAGAAAAAATTGGGGGAGCAAAACTAAGAACAAGACTGCAACTGGAGCAGCCCAATGCCCTCTACTGATTATCCTATTGTAAACCACAGTAAAATGGTTAAAGGACATATATACTCACCTCCCTCTTGCTCTTCTCCTTCCTCTTAAAGAGTAAACCGCTAGGTCCTCATCTCTGGGCATTTTACAGAATGTCTATAATATTTGCTAAAAGTTCTCCTTTTCTGGTTGGCTGCTCTTCCACCTTCTGACTGCAGTCCATGAGGTGGTCAATGGAAAGGCGTGCTCTGCTAAAAGGGCTTTTTCCTATTGGCTCCATCACAGACTGTCAGTGACAGAAGGATGGAGGAGGAGAAGAGCCATTTGGCAAAGGAGCGCTTCAAATAAGTATCACAGACATTCTGTTAAGTACGCAGAGGTGAGGACCTAGTGGTTTAGGTCCTCACCCTGGGTATTCTTCAAGTGTGGAATGGAGGTTTGATGAGTATAATTGTCCTACAGAGCAAGGCGAATGCCAGTTGAGATGGAATGACTATCAATACATGCAGAAAAGTTTTCTGGTCACATGGTTACAAGCTGCTGAAAGCAGAGTGATCAGGAAGTTACATTGCTTAACATTTTTACTAATATAACTTCTCACAAGTACACTTAGATCTGATATGCGACCCATCTTTTTATCATTCGTTTTATTATGAATCACCCCAAAAAAACAGCAGATAAAATATAAATATTCGCCAGCACATTGTAGAAGGTAGTGACATATTAATATTCTGCTATAGAGACATATGCCTCATTTTAAATGTTAGATAGAAGGCGCTTTTTTTTACACTAACTTTTTGAGAGACCACAACTCCCCTTTATGGCATGACTGGCAGCAGGACTGAGCTCAGACTCTTAGAACTAAGGAGGTTTCTAAAAGGCATTACTAAAGAAAGTGGGAAAATTTAGCTTAATTAAATGTATGGGAAAAGTTGGGGGATATTATCCTTTGAAATAACAAAAAAAAAACATTTGTTTTACCCATTATAGATGTGCTATAAGACAGACAAAGAGAGTTAAATAAAAATTTGCCATCTGTTAACTATTCAGTCGCCTTCATTTCTGTGTCAAGCTCATCTTAATGCTGCTGTAAACATGTGAAAGAGATTTACATCTCTGAAAACCTGCAGAACTCTCTGGGTTTTCACATTGCCTGACCACCCAGAAACACTATGCAGGAAGCCACCTTAGGTAAAGCTCACATAACCCCAGTCTAAGTTACAGGTCAGATTAGTTTATGGTGCTACAGAACTGTTAACATTTGAAAAAAAAAGCATTTCTTAAAATTGTGACTGTGTTTATCAAAATATCCTTTACTATAAATAAACCAAAAGTCAATGCTATTGACCATTTTATAAAAATGTGATACTGAAGCATTATTTGCATTCTTAACATTTCAGGAAGGAGGAAACAATGTTTGTTTTAAGTCAGGGGCGTGGAGCTAAGGAATTTATCTCTAGTAAATGTTAGTGGGGGGTAAAGTCATAGGTTCTGGGCCTTGCAGAGACAAGTTTTTAAAGCCTACCACTCACACACATAATCCAGGCTAGATAATTCTCTCCAGTCTTGATTCTGTGCATAAAGTGTATATAGCTATTTTATTTTTAATTTAATATTTGTGTCTGACATGAGACCATGTCAGACACATAGATATATAACCATATTATATTGTTTTTGACATTTAAATAAATATTAAAGGGTATCTCCACTTGTTTTTATAAGTTTTGGTAATCCAGTTCTATTGAAGAACGGGAGGTAAAGGAGCTGTGCCTTACCTTCCGTTCTTCAATAGAAGCACCAGGAGCCAAGAGAGAGGTAGAAACTTACCCGCTCGCTCGCTCCCCCGGCGCTTGGTCTGACAGGTCCCGACGGACCTTGTCTTCTATGCGCATAATCGCGCATGCGCATAAAGACAAGGTCCGTCGGGACCTGTCGACTATACACCGGGGGAGCGAGCGGCGGGTAAGTTCTTACCTTCTCTCCTGGCTCCTGTGTGTTCTATTGAAGAAACGGAAGTAAGGCACAGCTCCTTTACCTCCCGTTCTTCAATAACTGGATTCCCAAAACTTATAAAAACAGTGGAGATACCCTTTAAAATAAGTACACTTCTATGTTTATCACTACCTCAATTACCTAAAAATAAAAACAGTTGCAAATCATTAGAACATTTTTTAAAGCTAGTCAATGAACTTGCCATTACCAGTTTCATAGTTTCACCATTCTCACTGTAAAGGAACCTTTCCTAACCTGGAGATGAAACTTCTCTTCTAATCTCAAAGGATGTGCACGTGTCCCTGATATGACCTATTAGTGAACAATGCACAATTAGAGTTTTTTGTATGTCCCATTAATATATTTGTATAAAGTTATCATATCCCATGCAAACATCCTTCTCCAATGTAACAAGCCCTAACTTGTCTAATCTGCCTGCATAATTCTGCCCCTCCATTCCCCTTATTAATTTAGTTGCCCTTCTCTGAACTGCTTCCATTTCCAAGATGTCCCTTTTGTATATGGGATTCCAAAACTGCAATGCATATTCCAAATGAGGCCTTACCAGTGCCTTGTAAAGAGGGAGAATAATATTTTTCTCTCTTGAATCTATTCCCCTCTTTATACAAGACAATCGAATATTATTTAACATTTGAATGCTAACATCTGATTGGTTGGGTAAAATTTGCACCATTTTTAACGCTTAGAACTTTTATTGAATAACCCTGAATATCTTTTTCCATGAGAGATTCACTTAACACAGAGTTATTTATGGTGTAGGTGGCACAAGAATTGTTAAACCCCAAATGCATCACCTTATATTTATCATCATTAAATCTCATCTGCCATTCTGCTGCCAATTTTTATAATCTATCTAGGTCTGCTTGCAGTTAATTTTTGTATTAGTGCCAAAAGACATATTTGGCAAAATAAAAGCTGGAAGAACCTGATATACAGTAAGGTAGTTGAAATGTATAAGTTTGGGGATGCATTTCTGCATAATGGCCTGTGCGATCCACTATGAATTCTTCATTGTGCCAGAGGGTTTCTAAGGATAATGCGAAAACATCTGTTGATAATATGGGTATAAAATACATTTCCAAAGATAAATCCCAAAATATAGTGTGTGTGTGTTTATGTGTGTGTGTAGGGGTGGTGGTTGAAATCCCTCATAGATAGTGTGGGGAGATTTGAATCCCATATACATTAGATTACGCGGGGGTGTTCATACACGCTCTGCATACAAAAAAACCTTATTGGAAAACTGCATTGAGTGGGAATAATCTTTCCAATAGGGGATGTCAAAGAAGGACATACACAAAAAAGCCAAGGGTATAACACAACTTGAAAATGGCATATTTGTTATTTTTTGCTAAATAAATGAATGTAAACTCAAAGTTAAATCATTTTATTGTTCAGTTATCTTGCCATTTACTATTATTACTATTTAAATAAAAATGGCATGACACCTTACAGCGGGGAAAATCAGTATTGAACACATTTTGTGGATTGTCATTTGTATAGATATGACTAAGAAAACATGTTCTTAATTCTTTGATTCTTCTGGAGACCTACTTAAAATCATTCATTAACCTGACTTCCTGCTATATTTCCTAGGTATACCTCTTCAGTTAAATATGACTCTGAAAAGCATTTCATTGACAATATCTACATGCCAATGGGATTCGGCCTCTCATCCTGCAGCCAAACTATGATTTGTGTCCCAAATTGTACCTGGCGAAATTACAGAGCTGAAATTCATTTTGAGCCAAGGAACAAGCCCCAAAGATTTAGAAGTACCACTATTGTGTATCCTAAGCACACAAAAATTATCTATACTACTACACTGGATTACAACTGCAAGAAGTGCATGAGGCGGTTTCTGTCCAGTGTAGAGCTGGAGTCTGCTGAACATCTGGGCAGTGAGTGTTTTATGGAGGATTATTGATTACACTATTTTTCTTCTCACTGTCAAATTTAAGAACTTAATTATCGTGGAATTACTGCAATCCTTTGATCAAAATAATTACAGAAGAACCTATTAAACAAGGACAGTAACTCTTACTGAGATGGTAACACTGAAAGCAGAACATCTAAAAGAGAGGTTTAGTGTGAGAATTGATAGGTTTAACTGTAAGGCAGTATTGTATGGAATGGTGGGAATCCTTTACATGGCAGGCCCTGAAGTCTTCTGTTATTGACATTTACATTCTTATAAAACATTTTCTCATGACTGTGAAAGTTATCATTTAGAACGTTGGTTTTCTCAAAAGGTTAATGTATCACAGAAACTAATCCTGCCATTATGAACAGTAGAAAATATATTACAGCATGTGTCTCCAATATAAATGAAAAAAAAAAGGATGGGGTAAAAAATATTTGGGTCCTACTGATCTAAAGTCAATGGAAAATAATTGCATTTTTAGAGGCTAATATTCAGACAAGTGTCATTGTACCTCAGTTATTTTTAAGTGGAAACTTCTGGTAAAATGAATTAAGGGATATAGGTTATATGATAATATTTACAAAATTGTACTGTGGCTAATGTCTTCCATTAGTTTTAATTTCTGGTCCCTATACTGTGTTTTCCATGGAAAATAAAGCACTTATATATATTAATAAGTCACCTATCTCAGTTTTGTTTACTACAAATTTTAACCAGTTAAGTCAGATATATACATACCCTACAATTGTGACTGTTTAGAAGGGCCTTCCTTAACATGTGTTATATTAAAGACAGTGGATTTAGAGGATGTATATACCCTATAAATAGTGACTGTTTAGAAATAGTATTGTATTGTGCTTTAATATTTTATGTAAGCCTAGCATATATCGGCTATTGCATGGCCAGCATTAAATTTCATTAATACTCACCTCTATCCCATTCCACACCTCAGTTTGAGGACAAAAACCACTAAGTATTCACTCCTGGGTACTTAACAATCATCTGTTATATTCACATGAAGTTTCCCTTGCCATTTCATTCCTCTTCCGGCTGGCCTCTGCAGTCCATGATATAGCCAATGAAAAAAGACATGTTCTGCAAAGATCGCTCACTGTCACTGGCAGTAGCAGAGGGGCAGCTGACCAGTAAAGTATCCAGGGGTGAGGACTTAGGTTTAGGTACTCCCCATGGGTACTATTCAGGTATGGAGAGGGGGAGAGGTGAGTAATTGGCATGGGCAATTCCAACCCTCAAATATTTTTTTTATATAGCTAAATCGTACCCCCAACACCAAAACAGCAATTGTTAGAAAGCTGACAGATATAGAACTTACCTATGCAGCAAAATGTACTTCTCCCCCTACCCTCTTCCCCTATAAAAGTTTTCCATCTACTCTCCAAGCTTTGACTGACAGTTGCTAACTGGAAGAACCAGGAAGCAGAAAGTGAGGTAACAGGACATTGTGCAGCATTTCAGGTGTTATATATTTCTATATATTGCAGTTTTGGGTGCTTAATTTGTCTGTATTTTTTCATATGAGGGGATGGACTTGCCCTTTAAACGTTCTGTATTTATTTGTCCTCATTTTTTTTTTTTTTTTTGAGCGCTGGTACCAGAAAGCAAGTCTTGATAAAACAATTGACTGGTCATCTCAATAACAAGTGTTGAAACATTTTTTACATTTATCACTAATTAGTAGACTAGAGAAGGTCCAGCTTAATAATGTCTTAAAAGGATTTATACTGTTCAGTACATATTTATAGCATCCTCAGTCTTATAGTTGTACTACATAACTACTGTATGTTGAGACTGAGCTTTTTGGCCTTTGCCTTGAAACTCATTTTTTAACTCTTTTAAAACCAGACGAGGGGACGTATTTATAAAGGTTTGTTATCTGCAAAATCCAATAACAAACCTTTATAAATACTGCCCAAAGTGACGTCCAAAAACACATTTAGGTGTTTAGCATACAGTATCTCACAAAAGTGAGTACACCCCTTACATTTGTTTGATTATATATTTTCATGGGACAATACTGAAGATATGACACTTTGATACAATGTAAAATACTCAATGTACAGCTTGTATAACCGTGTAAATTTGCTGTCCCCTCAAAATAACTCAACACATGTAAAAACCGCTGGCAACAAAATCAAGTACACCCCTGAGTATAACATGTCCAAATTGAGCCCAATTATCCATTTTCTCTCCCCGGTGTCATGTGACTCATTTGTGTTATATTGTCTCAAATGTGATTAGGTACCAGGTGTGTTAAATTTGCTGCAAAGGTTCAGTCATACTGGTAACTGGAAGTTGAACATGGCACCTCATGGTAAAGAAACACTAATAATCTGAAAAAGGATTTGTTGCTATACACAAAGATGCTATAAGGGCTATAAGAAGATGGCCAACACCCTGAAACTGAGCAGTTTTAACAGGACAGGTTCCACTTAGAACAAGCCTTGCCTTGGATGACCAAAGAAGTTGAGTGCAAATGCTCAGTGTCATTTTTAGAGGTTGTCTTTTGCAAATAGATGTATGAGTGCAGCCACCATTGCTGCAGAGGTTAAAGGGGTGGGAGATCAGCCTGTCAGTGCTCAGACCATACGCCGCACCCTGCATCAAAGCCTGCATGGTTGTTATCCTAGAAGGAAAGAGGATGCCCAAGAAAGCCCATAGCTTGCTGAATACAAACTAAGGACATGGATTACTGGAACCATGTCCTGTGGTCTGATGAGCTGAAGATAAATTTACTTGATTTAGATGGTGTCAAGCGTGTGTGGCGGGCTACTCATTGTGGTGGGAGTGTAATGGTTTGGGGCTTCATAAGTACTGCCAACACTGGGGAGCTACAGTTAATTGAGGGAAGCATGAATGCCAACATGTACTGTGACATATTGAAGCAAAGCATGATCCCCTCCCTTCTTAAACTAGGCCACAAAGCAGTATTCCAACATAACATCCTAAATGCACCTCCATGGAGACAACTGTCTTTCTAAAGAAACTGAGTGGAGAGGTGTTGAACTGGCCAAGAATGTCTCCAGACCTAAACCCAATTGATTTTCAAATTGGACATTTTACACTTAGGAGTGTTACCCACTTTTGTTGCCAAATGTTTAGACATTAATGGCTGTGTGTTATTTTGAGGGGGACAGCAAATTTACACTGTTATACAAGCTGTACACTGCCTACTTATATTGTATATAGTGTCATATGCTTAGTATTGTCCCTCTCCATATTTACAAAAATAAGAGGGGTGTACCCACTTTTGTGATATACTGTAAATTTAATAAAATGGATGTGCTATTACTCCTGTCATTCAATCTTTTCTTTGCTTCTTATATGCAAGTTACTTTTTCACCCACAGTAATATATCACAATATACCATATATAAGCAACAGGGCTGGATTACCTAAATTCCTACCCAAGACCCAGTTACTGCAGCAGAGAAATTAATATGGTCCATATATTTTAATTAGTGGTTCAAAAGCCCAAATTACCTTTTCCATAAAGTCACTGCAATAAAGGGTGCCCAGTTAAAAACATTGTGTGGGTCCCCAATACTGTAAGTCTTAATCTGACAGGAAAGAACATGGTAGAAAAAAGCAGTATTACAAATTTAACACATACAAGTATCCATTTTGAATACATATGCAAATGTTATTTTATTTAGGAGCCACATTGAAAACGACTTAATTGCTCTTCCTTTGCATTCCGGTGAACTGCAGAGAATAAGGGCTGTTATTCACATGGTGCTGAACTATCAAGCATACTTGCAGGGAAGGAAACAGAAATGCCTTTCGTTTTAGCTGAAAAAGACCACAATTTGTTTCCTGTGCACATGTGTTAAAATGTGTAACTTTAATACCATTGATCTCTCACTAGCAGGCAAGGTAACGAGAAATCCAGAATTATATTTTAAACAGATTTCTTTGGAAGTTTTTTTTCAGCCAGCACAGTTATGTCTGATCGAGTGTTTATTTAAGAAGCTCCAAGGGAATAATGAAAAACTTGATATATAACAAACCAGTAAACGTGTTTTGCGGCAGCAATAACATGAGTTTTTTTTCAGGAGCCAAATATTGTCTTTCATAAATGTAATTTGTCTCAGCTGACCAAGGTGTAAATGTGCAAACTTCCCATTTCCTGTCCATATAGAGGAAAAACTAATAGCAATGGTTTCCAGTGTTTTCATAGATTTATTTACAATATCAATAAATCTATGTCTTCCTTCATATAAACAGCCCAGGGAATGATACAGATCACCTACAGGTGAATGGGCACAGATTTCCATTTGCAATGACAAGTCAACATTTACTGGGGGTCTTTCTGTTGGAGCTTCCCTTGGTATATAAAAAGGGAGAAGGACACCAATGGAATTTAAAAAATGCTCAGCAAGTGCAGAAAACAAATAGGATCACTGGATGCTATATGATGTTCCTCATAACAAGACACCAGGGTGGGCAGTTTAGAGATGTTGTGCATAGAAAATCTGCATCATTTAGGCTCTGTCATTGAGCTATTATTCCCTTTGGTTATCTTTTTGGATTCATGTACTTTTTTTAATGCATTGGTTTTCCTATACAGTTAATATGCAAACATCTTTGCATATAGATACTATTATATGATGATGTCATACAAATTCATGGTGTCACACAAAAATGTAATGCAAGGAAAATATCTGTGTCTTAAAGGGTAATTGTGGTCTCCAAGTTTCCAAACAAGTTAGCGTTATATAAAAAGCCTTCTGTCATACCTTCAAAATCAACCCTAAATCACATTAAGTAAAATTAGTAAGAAGTTATTGCTGGAGAAGAGTCAGCAATATTCCTTCCTTCAATACATTCTGTTTTCAGCTATGTGATCAGCTTGTAGTCATGTGACTAGCTTCTGCATCGATAGGCATCCCTTTCGCACCTGTCCATTTCTTTTTTTCTTTTTGTACCTAGCATTAAAGAACAATTATATTCACCTCCCCCTTGCTCCTTCTGTACCTGCATAGTACCCAAGGTGAAGATTCAATAAAAGTTCTTATTGTTAAAAATGGTGCTAATTTTGCCCCAGCCAATCAGATCTTATTTAACGTTTCAAATCTAACATCTAATTGGTTGGGGCAAAATTAGCACCATTTTTAACGATAAGAACTTTTGTATAATTTCCCTGTGCTCACAGCCAAGCTGCTGTAATTACTTACATTAAATTTCTTCGCCTTTCAGGCACTTATCCGCAGTCCGTGATGTAGCCAAATTGAAGACATGATCTGGAAAGAGGCATGTCTTACCATTGACCACATCACAGACTGTAACTAACAGTGGTAGGTGTGTGGAATGGACCGGAGCGCAAAGGGCATGTCCACCCTTAAAACAAAAAACTGGTGACTTTTTGGCCCGAGCAAAACAAGTACCGGATTAAAGGCATGCAGCAACATACACACAGAGTATGTGCTACTTACATGTATTGATTTATAAATTAAGATAATGCAAAGTAATTTTTTTCCTGAGATTACTCCTGTAATCTCTGTAAAAAGTGTACACTATCCCTAATGTATGATTCCGTCCTTTGTACATAGGATAAATAGTCTTATCCAAAAAAGTTGCCAATGGTACAAACACAGAACCCACCCCAGCCACAATGGGATGCCCCGGTGGCTGAATGAAAAAGATGGTTCCATTAAATTTACAATGACATCTAGTGAAGTGGAGATCCACTTTTTAGATATTAAATTGTTAATAAGGGTTGGGGTTTTGATACACAATTGTATTCAAAACCCACTGATAGGAACCAAATTCTGCATTTCAAAAGTTACCATCCATTGCATATGAAAAAAGTATCCCTGTGAGCCAGTTAACCAGAAGTATGTGAGTAATGAGAGAGAGACAGAAGGAGGAGATGTGTAATAATTTTCGAAGAAGGGGATATCGAGAGGAAATATTACAGAGAGTGGATAGATAGTGGATAGATAGATAGTGGAGGGACCCCAGAAGAGCAATAAGAGAGATATGAAACATATTCCGTTTATTACACAGTTTGGTACAATGAGTAAGAAAATTAACTGAATTGTTAGGAAACAAACACTGGCATATTTTGAATGATATGTAACCAGAGGTGGAGGAGTTCAAGGAGTATCCTGTCTGTTCATACACAAGGAGCTGTGGGAGCACTCCTGTAGCAAAATTACTTTCTAACAAATAGTGGAAGTGCTACTGATCTGACCAAAACATTAGAACAAACAAGAAAATAGATGATCAATGCACATTCCTGGGCCCCATATATAATAATATCTATGCTAGTGCAAACAGTAAAAACATTGTAACTAAAACCCCATGTTTTTACTGTTTGCACTAGCATAGATATTGTGATATATGGGGCCCAGGAATGTGCATTGATCATCTCTTTTCTTGTTTGTTTCGGTCTGTTCATACAGGAGGGGTCAAACTATAGGGTCAATGGTAACACCCAAGAGCCTAATTGAATGTACGGAACTAACAGCTAAGACATGGCTTCCAATTAGAACACCAAGAATGTGTAAATGCTATAATTGTATACAGTGTACACATGTCATTAGTGGTAGTGCATTTGTACATTTGGTTAAGGGAAAGGAATTTTCCTTAAAGGGGATGTATATGTGTAATACTACTTTTGCAATCTATGTATGGTAGTCTCGTTGCGGTTTATTATATGTAGGGGAGACCATACAGAAGATAAAATCTCGTATATCTCAAGAAATAAATACTCAATTGCACTTAAACACATTCACCTCACCTTCCGGTTCCTAAGCATTTTGTAGAGCAGGGACATTCATCACATCAGTTGAAATTTATGGTTCTGGAGTCAGCCCCATGCCCTTAAGGGTGGGGACAGGCAACTAGAACTTAAGAAAAGGAGGTTAAGGTTAAATGGATTAAGAGCCTGGGAGCATTGACATCATAGGGGCTTAATCGTGATTATGATTTGTATTTATTTATGTAGTAAGTGGAGGCTCTGGTGATTGTTGGGTTAACAGTCGGTTCAGGAAATGTAAGGTACTATTGTGATGGAAATATGTATTTAATAACAGAGTTTAGTGAATGCATAATGTAATCATTGTAAGATTATGGAATATACATGGTGAGGGTATTTTCTGTGGGTTATTTCCTGTTCCGATGATGTAATTGCCTTTTGGAAAGGTATTTAAACTTGAGTATAATGTGGCAATAAGCTCTTTTACAACCTACAGGCTTAACAAAGGGGAATAAACCCGAAAAGTTGCAATTATGTGGGTTGTTTTGTAGAGAAAAAGCAATAAAAAAAATTCTAATAAACGAGTGCAGCCTGATCCAAAGTTTTTTCTATATGTGGAGAGCTGGCACTTTACATACAGGCTTTGCATTGAAAGATACAGTGAATAAGGAAACGTGATATAGGAGTGCTGCTGTGTTTTTGTTTATATTTATCAGTGTACTCATGTGACCTCAACTCATACCCAGGTACTACTCCAACATAAACATCAATCAGCATACACTTGGGAGCAGTCACAGGATTTTTGTAGCATAGCCGATCGTGGCCGTCGTCAGGATTCCTGAGGACACCCATGATCAGTGGTGGAAATGCGTGATACGAGGTCACGATAGAAAACTTACTCTCGAGTGCAATCCATCACTGGCTCCTGTTACAATAATTGAAGAACAGGAGGTAAGACATAGCTCCCTTACCTCCCATTCCTTAACCTATCCTTTAACTGGAGGGCTAACAATACTGGCTAATAAACTGGGGTCTGACAACACTGGCTAATGAACTGGAGGGCTAACAACACTGGATAATAAACTGAAGGGCTGACTAACACTGGCTAATGAACAAGAGGGCTGACTAACACTGGCTAATGAACTGGAGGACTGACAACACTGCCTATTGAACAACTTAGCACACACACATGCTCTTAAGCACACTGACAGTGACTGCTAAATTTTCGCTTGGGGTTTTGCTGGGGCCAAACCTTGGAAATTTAGATGTTTTGGAAACTACAACTCCCAGCATGCCTTGGTAGCAGAATGCAGGCAAAGCATGCGGTGAATTGGAGTTTCTAAACATCTGGTGGGAAGGGGTGGATTTTCTTAATGAGACAGGTGGGAGGGGGTGGATTTTCTTAATGAGGCAGGTGTGTTAAAATGGGACACCCACAGACAACCAGGATTTGAACCTGGTTAGCTGGCTAGGGACTGTCCTGACCAAATCGGGATGGTTGGGTGGTGGAAATGCAAAAGAGGGACAGGTTAGTAAGGGAGATGTGGTGTGTGACCAGCGAGCTAAAAAATGGCCACTTTGCCAAGATCATTTGGAAGATCAGGTGGAAGACAATAGGTGAGTGAAAAGTGTGCACATGGCCTTTAATACTGGGGTTTTAATAGTTTGTGGGGAAAAGAGACACAAGGCGTAAAGTAAAATTAACCCCTTACAGTGCAGTTCTATTGCAGTGCTATCCTAATTACAGCTCTTAGGGGGTTATTCAATAAAATTTCTTATCGTTTAAAATGGTGCTTAATTTTGCCCCAACCAATCAGATGTTAGCTTTCAAATGTTACATAAGTTGGGGCAAAATTAGCACCATTTTAAACGATAAGAACTTTTATTATTATCTCCCTGTTACTGTTTGAAGTAAACTGTGATTTTTTTACCTTGACCTGCACATACATTTCATGTCTATCAGCACTTTGCAATGGCAAACTACACATTGCCTTCTTTGCCTTCTTTGCCCTTTGCACCAGACTGCTGCAAACTGTGATCTCCATGAGTAGCTGCCTGCCATTACCCAGTACAAGGGACTTATCTTGGATTGGCCAGGTTACCTCTCAATCTTGAACTACAAGTGAGAGGAGAACACGGATTGTGGTCATAAGACATTATGAAAACACATCTTCTGCTGCCCCTCATGATTGACAGCTCTATCCAACAACAGAAAAAAAGTAAAGCATTGTACAGCCCTGAACAATCTGTGACATTTGGAAGTTATGCAATTATTTAAGATTATTACTTGATTCACCACCAGATGGCAGCAAACAGGTTAACTAACTTTAAAAATGTTGAAAAAAGGGAGGAATTTAAAAAAGTTGTAAAGTAGCCTATGTTTTTTTTCCAGTTTCTTAAATATAAGTATTCCAAGTCTCATGAAAATTATCCCAGCCATTTGGAAGTTTTTCTGGAACATATATACATACATTGACTTTATGTGTTAAAATCCAACACTAGAAGTAGCGTAAATGCGATATTAATACACGAGCACCAGATGCGCAGGTGTCTTTTGCGATACCCAATATTGAATCTGTTAGTGGGACTTTAATGCCATAAAACTGCCCAGAGGCTCTGGATTCATGAGCCTGTTAAGATTCTGGAGATAGGGCTACTAGTTTCCCTATAATCTTTGTGACTGTGGGAAAAGAACAGATGAGAGAGAATACCGTATATAGTTGAGTATAAACCGAGGTTTTTAGGTTTTAAAAATACCTTTAAAACCTGGCCTCGGTTTATACTGGGGTCTTCTTGGGGGAGAAGAGGCCAGACAAGCAGCATTCCAGCGAGGAGCAGTCAAAGGCGCAGGCAATACACGCAGGCACGCCGGGGACGTAAGTTATGCAAATCCCACGCGTCCCGCTTACGCAGCGCCTCCTGACTGCACTGGACATAGAGGGAGGATGGAGCAGCCCTCACAACAAATGCCCGGCCGAGTCCACGCCCAGACTGGAAGGAGGAGATGTTGGAGCCGATGGTCCAATGGTTGAACTAGATCAGTTTCATCAGCTGGGTGTCTGGTAGTGCCAAATCACAATACTGCAGACCTGTCAGCCCTCACCTAACCAACAGTAAGGTACTCTTTTGTATGGAGGGTTTAGGGGTGGGCTAGTACAGTGGAGGGGTGGGGGTTGGGGCACTGTGATTCTGTGAATTTAATAATGTTGTGAAACTACATTATTTTATTATGTGAGCTTGCCACTCCAGATGTTTAGAAACTACAACTCCCAGCAACCAAAGCATGCTGGGAGTTGTAGTTTACAAACATCTGGAGTGCCATGGAATAGTTGGTTACTGCATTCTGCTATTTTTATGGTACCAAATATTGAACATTAGTGATCATATTTTCTAACCTCGGTTTATACTCAAGTCAATCATTTTTACTCCTTTTTCAGGTTAAAAATCAGTACCTCGGTTTATACTCGGGACGGTTTCTACTCGAGTATATACGGTAATGATAATGTATATAATAATAATGATAATGTATATAAAAAGAATGATAATGTGTATAATAATAATGATAATGTATATAATAATAATGTATATAAAAAGAATGATATGTATAATAATAATAATGACAATGTGTATATTAATAATGATAATGAATATAAAAATAATGATAATATATATAATAATAATAATAATATTGTGTATGACAATAATGATAATGTATATAATAATCATGATAATGTGAATAATAATAATTATAAAGTATATCATGATTTATTTAATAATAATGATAATTTTACAATAATAATGATTATTTTATGATAATAATAATGATAATTTATTTAATAATAATGATAATGTATATAATAATAATCATGATAATGTATATAATAATAATAATAATGGTAATGTATATTATAATAATGATGATGCATATCATAATAATGATAATTTATCTAATAATAATGAAAATGTATTTGATAATAATGATAATTTATATAATAATAATGAAAATGTTTATTATAATAATAACAATAAATTATATAATAATAATGATAATGTGTATAATAGTAATAATGATTTATATGATAATGATAATGTATATAATAATGATGATTTATATAATAATAATGATGATTTATATAATAATGATAATGTATATAATAATAATGATGATTTATATAATAATAATGATAATGTATATACTAATGATGATTTATATAATAATAATGATAATGTATATAATAATGATTATTTATATAATAATGATAATGTATATAATAATGATGATTTATATAATAATAATGATAATGTATATAATAATAATGATTATTTATATAATAATGATAATGTATATAATAATGATTATTTATATAATAATGATAATGTATATAATAATGATGATTTATATAATAATAATGATAATGTATATCATAATAATGATGATTTATATAATAATGATAATGTATATAATAATGATGATTTATTTAATAATAATGATAATGTATATAATAATGATGATTTATATAATAATGATAATGTATATAATAATGATAGAATGGTGCCAGTTAGTTTGAATTTCGCAATGATGGGCTTACTCTGAGTCCACTTGGGTTTTAATCTTGTCCAATTAGCATTTAGGTCCACTCTCAGGGCAAGCCAGAGCAAGATAATCCCCAAAAACCAGTTAGATAATACACCTTTTTCAGTATTAAAACAGGATGGCTCTTTTCAACTAGTCCTGAATGTAAAAACCCTTAATAAAAAATGAAATCCAAAAGAATTATGATAGAGACTCTGTACTCTATTATAAGGATTATTTTATATTAAAAATAGAATAGATGTTTTCATTTCCAAAAATCGCAGACATTTGCTTCAATTCAAATGTAGATGTCGGTTTTATCACTGGAATGTAATGTGTCCAGCTTTTCCAACGCCCCATACACATTTACCAGGTTTCTAAAACCAGTAATCCAATATTTCCAACAAAAAGGAATCATTTCCTATACAACCTTCTTGTATTGAACCCTCTGGAATCGGTGATTCTTCTTCAAAGGAACTATATTTTATCTAGTCCATAACATAAGATGGAAGAAACCTTTACATTTGAAGAAAATGATTTACTATTCCACATGGTTAAATATGTAATTTTAAAATAGTAAATTGTTTTTTGTAAGTTAAAAGTGTGCATCCTTATATTTATGGACTAGTTAATTATGATAAGGATCAACAAGGCAGGAAGACACCTGCTACAGTCAGCCTAGGGTTCCTGTGACACTCAGTTGTCTACCAATCCTATATACTAACCGAGAGGTGTAATTATGCATGTCCCACGGTTGCATTTCCTCAAGCTTCTAGATGTGCATGCGCACACTACTTCTCTCCACAGCTAGCAGTTTCTTTTCATGGAAAGTGCAAGCCTTCTGTGTGTTGTGCCAGCAAGATGCTGCGGATGTATTGCACGAATGGAGGCAGGTGAGCTGAAGGAGAGAGAGGAGGGAGAGAGAGAAAGAGAGGGGAGAGAGCAAGAGGGGGGAAAGAGAAAAAAGAGTGGGGGGAGAGGAGGAAGAGAGCAAGAGAAGAGGAGGGAGAGAGAGAAAGAGGGGACTGGAAGAGAAAGAGAGGGGGGGGGGAGAGGCGCGAGGGGGAGAGAAAAAGGGGGAGGGGGATAGAGAAAAGGGGGGGAGAAAGGGGGAGGGAGGAGGAGGAGGGAGGAGGAGGTAAGAGGTGGGGAGAAAGAGAAGAGGGGGTGGGAGCGAGAAAGAGGGGGAGAGAGAGAAGAAAGGGGGTGGGAGAGAGAAAAGAGGGAGAAAGAGAAGGAGAGAGGGGGGAGAAAGAGGAGGAGGAAGAAATGTTGGATAAGGGGAGATAGAAAGGGGAGGGAGGAGTGAGGAAGATAGAGGTAAGAGAAAAGGGGGGTGGAGGGGAGAGGCTTAAAATGCAGGGGGAAATCGGAATTTGCAATTCTTTAAAGAATCGGGGGTTTACTAGTACTCAATAATCCAAGGAAAATCTGTGCTTCTGAGCATGAAATTCCTACAGATCTCAGAGTTTCAAATAAATACAGAAAAGTGTACCCAACAATTATCAGACTCCAAATGTCAACCAATCAAATCACTTATTCAAGCTACGTATATACTTGAGTATAAACCATCCCGAGTATAAACCGAGGTACTGTTTTAACCTGAAAAAGGAGTAAAAATGATTGACTCGAGTATAAACCGAGGGTAGAAAACATGATCACTAATGTTCAATATTTGGTACCATAAAAATAGCAGAATGCAGTAAACAACTATTCCATGGCACTCCAGATGGTTGTAAACTACAACTCCCAGCATGCTTTGGTTGTGGGAGTTGTAGTTTCTAAACATCTGGAGTGGCAAGCTCACATAATAAAATAATGTAGTTTCACATTATTAAATGCTTATTCACAGAATCACAGTGCCCCAACCCCCACCCCTCACTGTACTAGCCCACCCCTAAACCCTCCATACAAAAGAGTACCTTACTGTTGGTTAGGTGAGGGCTGACAGGCTCTGCAGGTATTGTGATTTGGCACTGCCAGGACACCCAGCTGATGAACCAGATCTAGTTCCAACCATTGGGACCATCGGCTCCAAATCTCCTCCTCCAGTCTGGGCGTGGACTCGGCCGGGCATTTGTTGTGAGGGCTGCTCCATCCTCCCTCTATGTCCAGTGCAGTCAGGAGGCGCGCGTAAGCGGGACGCGTGGGATTTGCATAACTTACGTCCCCGGCGTGCCTGCGTGTATTGCCTGCGCCTTTGACTGCTCCTCGCTGGAATGCTGCTTGTCTGGCCTTTTCTCCCCAAGAAGCCCCAGTATAAACCGAGGCCAGGTTTTAAAGGTATTTTTAAAACCTAAAAACCTCGGTTTATATAACTATATACGGTATTCTCTCTCATCTGTTCTTTTCCCACAGTCACAAAGTTTAGGGAACTAGTAGCCCTATCTCCAGAATCTTAACAGGCTCATGAACCGAAGCCTCTGGGCAGTTTTTGGCATTAAAGTCCCACTAACAGATCAATATTGGGTATCGCAAAAGACACCTGCGCATTGGTGCTCGCGTATTAATATTGCATTTACGCTACTTCTAGTGTTGGTTTTAACACATAAAGTCAATGTATGTAATATGTTCCAGAAAAACTTCCAAATGGCTGGGATAATTTTCATGAGACTTGGAATACTTAATTTAAGAAACTGGAAAAAAAACATAGGGGCATATTTATAAAGGTTCGTTAACTTTTCGCGGCCGTTTTTGCGGACATAACGCATAAATCGCGTTTACCGCGATTTATAAAGGTCCGAAAACGGCCGCGAAAAGTTAACGAAGCGTTAACCTATCGCGCCGATACTTACCGTTACCAGCCGTCTTTGTATAAAGGCGCTCAAGAGAGCAAAACCCCGCAATCTTCCGAAAAGACAGCGGAGAAGCACAAGCCCAGTGTGAGAGAACGCAGCAGACTAGCTTCTTTTGTTTTTTTTTTTGGAGCAGGCCCACCGAGGAGCCCAAACGGCGCGAAACACGGAAAGGCGGGGGGGGGGGGGAGGGGGGGGGGAGGGGGGAGGGGGGGCGAGGGGGGGGAGGGGAGGGGGAGGGAGGGGGGGGGGGAGGGAGGGTGGGGGTGAGGGGAGGGGGGGGGGGGGGGGGGAGGAGGGGAGGGGGGGGGGGGGGGGGAGGGGGGGGGTGGTGGGGGGGGTGGGGTCGGGGGGGGGGGGGGAGAGGGGGGAGAGGGGGGGAGGGGGTGGGGAGAGGGGGGGACGGTGGGGAGTTTGTTTTGGGTTTTTTTGAGATTTTATGGTTATTATGTGCGTATTTTTTTTTTTTCCTTTATTTTACTAGATGACAATTCCCAGCATTCCCAGTGAGTCAATAAGGGCATTTCATTGATTGGCCAGACAGTATCTGGGAATGAAATATTCAGACCATGTGAGTAAGCAGAAGGATTTAAAACCCTTCCTGCCTTGTGCAGATGTGCAAGAGAACGATATGTGGTGGGGAGGATAATGTGTCGGTGAAGGTAAATTATTCTGCAACAGTCAGACTGGACAGATCTGGATCCAATCTTGCCAAAACTGCAAACTCAGCAGCAAATTTGTCCAGGGGCCACAAAACCACGATGGTTCTCTGGGGTTTCACAGATAAACACAAAGTGACGGATTCCACTTCTGGGGGATCTTCACAATCGTCACTAAATGTACGAACCAGGTTGGAGTAGTCAGCTCTTGTGTACCGGTCACCGCAAAATGTGTTGTTCATTGCAAAAAAGGTTAATAAACATCACAAAATATACCATACAGTACATACATGTACTATACATATATATGTATACTATATATAGTAGTAAAATGTTATATTTACTGTATGTACTGTATCTACTCTATATAGCATTAGAATATTATTTATACTGTACATAGAACTGGAAACATTACCTTTACCGTATGTACTGTACATACACTGTACATAGAACTGGAACATTACCTATACCGTATGTACTGTACATACACTGTACTCAGGAAACTGGACACATTACCTTTACCGTAGTACTGTACATTACACTGTACATAGAAACTGGAACATACCTTACCGTATGTACTGTAACATCACTGTACATAGAACTGGAACATTACCTTTACCGTATGTACTGTACATACACTGTACATAGAACTGGAACATTACCTTTACCGTATGTACTGTACATACACTGTACATAGAACTGGAACATTACCTATACCGTATGTACTGTACATACACTGTACATAGAACTGGAACATGACCGATACGTTATGTTACTGTACATACACTTGTACATAGAACGGGAACATTACCTTTACCGTATGTACTGTACATACACTGTACATAGAACTGGAAACATTACTTTTACCGTATGTACTGCACATACACTGTACAATGAAACGGACATAACCTATAACCGTAGTACTGTACATTGACAATGGCATAGAACTGGAACATTACCGTTACCGTATGTACTGCACATACCATGTACATAGAACTGGAACATTACCTATACCGTATGTTGTACTGTACATACATGTACATAGAACTGGAACATTACCTTTACGTATGTACGGTACATTACCCACTGTGTACATAGAACTGGAACATACTATACCGTTGTACTGTACATACACTGTACATAGAACCGGAACATTACCTTTACCGTATGTACTGTACATACACTGTACATAGAACCGGAACATACCTTTACCGTATGTACTGTAAATACACTGTACATAGAACTGGAACATCCTTTACCGTTAGAAAGACATTACACTGTACATAGAACTGGAACATTACCTTTTTACGTATGACTGTAACATACACTTGTACATAGAAAACTGGAACATTACCCTATACAGTATCGTAAGTACATACACTGTACATAGAACCGGACATTACCTTGACCTATGTACTGTACATACAATGTTACATAGAAACTGGAACATTACCTTTTACCGTATGTATTGTACAGACACTGTACATAGAAACTGGAAAAACATTACCTTTACCGTATGTACTGTACATACATGTACATAGAACTGGGAAACAGTCCTATAACATATTACTCGTCATACCCTGTACATAGAACCGGGCCTTACCTTTACCGTATGTACTGTACATACACTGTACATAGAACTGGAACCATAACCTTTACCGTATGTACTGTACATACACTGTACATAGAACTGGAAACATTACCTTACCGTATGTACTGTACAACAATGTACCCTATACCGTATGTACTGTACATACACTGTACATAGAACGGGGACATTTACCTTACCGTATGTTAATGGACATACAGTACATAGAAAACTGGAACATTACCTTTCCGTTAGTACTGTAATACACTTGTGCTACATAGAACTGGAACATTACCTTATACCGTATGTACTGTACATGACAATGTACATATAAACTGGAAACATACCTTACGTATGTACTGTACATAAATGTAAACATAGAACTGAACATTACCTATGACCCGTATTACTGACATTACACTGTACATAGAACTGGAACATAACTTTACCGATGTACTGTACATACACTGTACATAGAACTGGAAACCATTACCTTGCCCGTATGTACTGTAATACACTGTACATATAACGTGAAACATTACCTTACCGTATGTACTGTACAATACAATGTACATAGAAACTGGACATACCTTATACCGTATGTTACTGTACAGTACACTGTACAAGAAATGGAACATTAAACTTACCGTATGTACTGTACATTACACTGTACATCAGAACTGGAACATTACCTTACGTAGGGACTGTACATTACACTGTACCCTTAAACTGGCACATTCCTTTACCGTATGGTACTGTACATACATGACATAGAACTGGAACATTACCTTTACAGATGTACTGCACATACACTGTACATAGAACTGAAACATTACCTATACCGTATGGAGTACTACACTGTCTAGAACTGGAACATTACCTATACCGTATGTTACTGATACAGACCACTGTACATAGAACTGGAACATTTAACTTTTTACCGTAATACCTTTACCACTTACATAGAACTTGAAAAAAAAAAACATTACCTCTATACCGGTATGTACTGTACATACACGTACCATAGAAACTGGAACATTACCTATTACCGTATGTACTGTAACATTACACTGTACATTAAACTGGAAACACTACCTTTACCGATGTACTGTACATACACTGTACTAGAACTGGAACATTACCTTTACGTATGTAGGTTACAACCACTTACATCGAAACGGAAACATTACCTATACGTATGTACTGTACAAGACAATGTACATAGAACTGGACAATTACTTGTACCGTATGTACTGGTTAACATAAGACGGAACAGTACCTTTCCCGTATGTACTGTACATACACGTACTTAGAAACTGGGAAACGTACCTTAACGTTTGTAATGTACATACACTGTACATAGAACTGGAAACATACCTTTACCGTAGTACTGCACATACACTGTTAACATAGAACTGAACATTTACCTTCACCGGATGTACTGTACGACACGTACATAAGAAACGGGAACATTACTGTACAGTATGTACGGCACATACACTGTACATAGAACTGGGACATTATTTACCGTATGTACGGTACAGACACTTTACAAGAAATGCGATGGAACATTACCTTTACCGTAGTACTGTACATTACCTGTACAAGAACCGGAACATTACCTATACCGTATGTATGGACATACACTGTACATAGAACCGGGAACCATTACCTATACCGTATGTACTGTACATACACTGTACATAGAACTGGAACATTACCTTACCGTATGAACTGTTACATACCCTTAATAGAACTGGAAAACATTACTTACCGTAAGTTACTGTACATTACACTGTACATCGGAAACGGAACATTACCTGTAAACCGTATGTACTGTAAATACACTGTAATAGACTGGAACATTACCTTTACGTCTGAACTTAATACACGTAATAGAAAAACTGGAACATTACCTTATACCGTATGTACTGCTCCCAGACATGTACGTAGAACTGGACACATTTAACCCCTATACCGTATGTACTGTACATGACACTTGTAATAGAACTGAACATTACATATACCGTAGTACGTACATCACGTACATAGAACTGGAAAAATTACCTTTACCGTATGTTACTTGTACATACAATGTACATAGAATTGAAACATTACCATATACCGTATGTACTGTACATTACACTGTAAAATAGAACTGGAACATTAAACCTTTACCGGATGACTGTACATACACTGTACATAGAACTGGAACATTACCTTTACCGTATGTGACCTGTACTTTAAACTGTACAAGAACTGGAACATTAACTTTACGTATGACTGATACATAACCACTGTAACATAGAACCGGAACATTACCTTTACCGTAAGAACTGTACATACACTGTACAAAGAACCGGAACATATCCTAACCGTATGTACGGTACATACACTGTACATAGAAACTGGAACATTACCTATACCGTATGTACTGTACATACACTGTACATAGAACCGGAACATTACCTTTACCGTATGTACTGTACATACACTGGACATAGAACTGGCACATTACTATACCGTATGTACTGTACCATTCACTGTACATTAGAACTGGAACATTACCTTTTACCGTAGACTGTACATTACACTGTACATAGAACTGGAACATTACCGATACCGTAGTATGTACATACACTGTTACATAGAACGGAACATTACCTTTTCCGTATGTAAGTACATACAATGTAAATAGAACTGGAACATTACATAACCGTAGTACTGTACATACCACTGTAAATAGAACTGGAACATACCTTATACAGTATGTACTGTACATACACTGTACATCAGGAACTGGAACACCACCTTTTACCGTATGTTACTGTACATTACACTGTACATAGAAACTGGAACATACCGTTACGTATGTACTTACATAAACTGTACATAGAACTGGAAACATGACTTTACCGTAGTACTGTACATACAACGTCATAAGAACGGAAATAAATATAACGAGTACTGTACATATACACTGTACATGAACTGGAACACCACCTTTACCGTATGTACTTGTACCTACATGTAATTAGAACTGGAAACAAACCACCTTTTACCGTATGTACTGTACATACACTGTAAGAGACTGGAAAACACCACCTTTACCAGTATGTATGTACAACACGGTTACCAGAAACGGGCAACATTACCTATACCGTTTATGTACTGTACATCACTGTAATCGAACTGGAACATACCTTTACCGTATGTTACTGACATACACTGTTACAATAGAACTGGAACAGACCTTTACGTATTTATGTAATACACTGTACATAGAGAACTGGAACATTACTATACCGTGATGTTGTACTGTACATTTACACTGTTACATAGGAACTGGAACATACCTTTACGGTATGTACCTGTACATACAATGGACATAGAACTGGAACATATCACCTAACCGTTATGTACTGTACATTTACCACTGTACATAAGAACTGGAACATCCCTTTACCGTATGTTACTGTACATACACTGCTACAATAGAAACTGGAACATTACTATACCGTATGTACTGTACTACATGTTGTACATAGGAACTGGAACAGTACCTTAACCGGTATGTATCTGGACATACACTGCTCATAGAACTGGGAACATTACCTATACCGTATGTAAGGTACATACACTGTACATAGAGAACTGGAACATTACCTATACCGTTAGTACTGTACATACACTGTACATAGAACGGACCATTACCTTACCATATGTACTGTACATACACTGTACATAGAACTGGAACATTACCTATACCGTATGTACTGTACATAGAACTGGAACATTACCTTTACCGTATGTACTGTACATACACTGTACATAGAACTGGAACATTACCTTTACCGTATGTACTGGAAGTAACCACTGTACATAGAACTGGAACATTACCTTGCACCGTATGCACTGTACACATACACTGTACATAGAACTGGAACATACCTTTACGTTGTACGTACATAACTGTACATAGAACCGGAACATGACAGTTACCGTATAGTACTAATACAATGTACATAGAACTGGAACATTACCCGACCGTATGTACTGTAATACACTGACATAGAATGGAAAAGTACCTTTAACCGTAAATTACCTGTACCACTGATACATAGAACTGGAACATACTGATTACCGTATGTAATGTTACATTTACACTGTTACAAGACCCGGACATTACCTTTACCGTATGTTACTGTACATTACACGTACATAGAACTGGACATTACCTATTACCGTAATGTACTGTACATTTCACACTGTACATAGAAATGGGAACAATTTACCTTTACCGTATGTACTGAATTACGAAACGGAAAACATACCTTTACCGTATGTACTGTACATTACATGTACATAAACTGGAACATTACCTTTACCGTATGTACTGCACATACACTGTAAATAGAACTGGGCACATTACCTTTACCGTATGTACTGCACATACACTGTACATAGAACTGGAACATTACCTTTACCGTATGTACTGGAACATTACCTTTACCGTATGTACTGTACATACACTGTACATAGAAAATGGAAACATTACCTATACCGTATGTACTGTACATACACTGTACATAGAACTGGAACATTACCTTTACCGTAATTACCTACACTGTACATAGAACTGGAACATTACCTTTACCGTATGTACATGTGAAATACCTGTACATAGAATTGGAAAACATTACCTATACCGTAGGTGACTGTACATTACACTTGACAAGAACTGGTGGAACATTACCTTTACCGTATTTACTGTACTACACTGTACATAGAACTGGAACATCTTCCGTACCGTTGTACTGTACATTACACGACATAGAACTGGAACATTACCTTTACCGTATGTACTGTACATACACTGTACATAGAACCGGAACATTACCTTTACCGTAAGAACTGTACATACACTGTACATAGAACACCGAAATATCCTATGACCGATGTAATGGGATATACACTGTTGTACATAGAACTGGAACATTCACCTATACCGTGAGTACTGTACATACACTGTAATAAGAAACTGGAAACATTACCTTTACAGTATGTACTGTACATTACATGTACATAGAACTGGAACATTACCTATACCGTTGTTACTGTACAACATGTACATTAGAACGGAACATTACCGTTACGTTATGTACTGTACATTACACTGTACATAGAACTGGAAACATTACCTATACCGTATGTATGTACATAACACTACATCGAAGAAACTGGAACATACTTTACCGAGGTACTGGACATACACTGTACATAGAAACTGGAACATTACCTTTACCGATGTTATGTTACATACACTGTACATAAGAACTGGAACATACCTTTACCGTATATGTACTGTACATTACACTGTACATAGAACCGGAAAACATTACCTTTACCGTATGGACGGTACATACACGTACATAGAAACCGGAACATCACCTTACAGTAGGTACTGTAAAGTACACTGTAACATTAGAACCTGGGAACATTACCTTTTACCGTATGTTACCTGTACATACACGTACATTAAGAAATGAAACATTACCTTTACCGTATGTACTGTACATACACTGTACATAGAACCGGAACATATCCTATACCGTATGTACTGTACATACACTGTACATAGAACCGGAACATACCTTTACCGTTGTTACTGTTTTTTTTTGTTTTAAAACATAACAATGTACTAGAACTGGAACATTATCCTATTTCCGTATGTACTGTACATACACTGTACATAGACAGGAACATATCAATACCGTTTATGACTGTAAAAATAACTGTACATAGAAACGGAACATTACCTTTTTACGTAAGTAACTGGACATACACTGTACATAGAACTGGAACATTACCTATACCGTATGTACTGTAAATAGACTGGAACATTACTATACCTCTATGTTAAATCTCCATCATACAAATGTTGAGATCACCCTTAGCCATTCTGAGCCCAAAACCAAGTTTGGTTATAACTCGTTAAGTACCGTAAAAAAGGTTCAACCAAACTTGTCTTGTTGATATTTTAAAAATGCTTTTTAAAAAAACGAGATTATATGTTTAAGACCCAGTTTTAGTGAAAATTTGAACAGTGTATTGTGCAATAATCTCCTAAACCACCCAAGCCATCCCGAGGCCCAAACTGTTTGGTTGAAACTCTATCATACAATTCTCTAAACCAACCTTTTGGTTTTCCAAACTAATCCAAGGTTAATGAATCTCTGCCTGTCATTCAAGGACAGAGTTCCACCAAACGGTTCTTAATGATGATTTTTGAACATTTTATTATCCAATAGATAACAATTCCATTGGACTGATACTTGTGTTTGAAATGTCCTACATGGACTGCGAATGAAATGTCCTACATAGACTGCGAATGAAATGTCCTACATGGACTGCAAATGAAATGTCCTACATGGACTGCGAATGAATGTCCTACATGGACTGCGAATGAAATGTCCTACATGGACTGCGAATGAAAGGTCCTACATGGATGCGAAGAAAGGTCTACATCGGACTGCGATGAAGTCCCCTACATGGATGCGAAGTGAAATGTCTACATAGGACTGCGAATGAATGTCCTACAGGGACTGCAAATGAAAGGTCCTACATGATCTGAAAATGAACGTTCCCCTACATGGACTGCAAATGAAATGTCCTACATGGATGCGAATGAAAGTCTACATGGACTGCAAATGAAATGTCCTACATGGACTGCAAATGAAATGTCTTACATGGACTGCAAATGAAATGTCCTACATGGACTGCGAATGAAATGTCCTACATGGACTGCGAATGAAATGTCCTACATGGAATGGCAATGAAATGTCCTAATGGAAGCGGAATGAAATGTCCTACTGGACGCAATGAAATGTCCTACATGGGCTGCAAATGAAAATGTCCTACATGGACTGGCAAATGAAATGTCACTACATGGGGACTTGCAATGAAATGTCCTACAGGACTGCAAATGAAATGCCTACATGGGACTGCAATTGAAGTCTGCTGGACTGCGAATGAAATGTCCTTACAGGGACTTGCAAAATGAAAGTCCTACATGGACTGCAAATGAAATGTCCTAAAGGGAATGCAAATGAAAGTCTACCATGGACTGCAATGAAAATGTTCCTAACATGGACTGCGACTGAATTTTTTTTTTTTGTCCTACATGGACTGCAAATGAAATGTCTTACATGGACTGCAAATGAAATGTCCTACATGGACTGCAAATGAATGGTCCTACATGGACATGCAAATGAAAGTCCGACATGGACTGCAAATGAAATGTCTACATGGACTGCAATGAAAATGTCTAATGGACTGCAAATGACAATGTCCGCATGGATGCGAATGAAATGTCCTACATGGACTGCAATGAAATGTCCTACATGGACTGCAAATGAAAATGTCCTACATGGACTGCAAATGAAATGTCCACAGGAACTGCGAATGAAATGTCTTACATGGACTGCAAATGAAATGTCCTACAGAATGCGAATGAAATGTCCTACATGGACTGCAAATGAAAATGTCCTACATGGCCTGCAAATGAAATGTCCTACATGACTGCAAATGAAATGGTCCTTACATGGAATGCGAATGAATGTCCAACATGACTGCAAAATAAAATGTTCCTACATGGATGCAAATGAAATGTTCCTAACCATGGACTGAACGAATGAAATGCCTACATGGACTGCGACATGAAATGTCCTACCTGGACGCGAATGTGGAAATGTCCTACATGGAATGCAAATGAAATTGTCTACATGGACTGCGAAGGAAATGTCCTACATGCGACCTGCAAATGAAATGTCCTACAATGGACTGCAAATACAATGTCTACATGACTGCAAATGAATGTCCTACATGGACTGCAAAGAATGCCTACATGGACTGCAAATGGAACTGTCCCTACCTGGGACTGCGAATGAAAATGTCCTACAGGAATGCGAGAAATGTCCTACATGGACTGCAAATAAATGGCCTACCATGGGACTAACGGGAGCGAATGAAATGTCCTTACATGGACTGCGAATGAAATGTCCTAACATGGACTGCAAATGAAATGTCCTGCATGGATGCGAAGAAAGGTCTACATGGACTGCAATGAAATGTCCTACATGGACTGCGAATGAAATGTCCTACAGGGACTGCGATGAAATGTCCTACATGGGACTGCGAATGAAATGTTCCTACAGGGACTGCAAATGAAATTGTCCTACATGGACGCAAATGAAATGTCCACATGGACTGCGAATGAAAATGTCTACATGCGAATGCGAATGAAATGTCTAATGACTGCGAATGAAAATGTCCTAAATGGACTGCAAATGAAAGTCCTGCATGGACTGCGAAGAAAATTGTCCTACATGGATGCAAATGCAAATGTCCTAATGGACCTGCGAATGAAAAGGTCCTACATGACGCAAATGAAATGTCCTACATGGACTGCAAATGAAATGTCTTATTTATGGACTGCAAATGAAATGTCCTACATGGACTGCGAATGAAATGTCTTACATGGACTGCGAATGAAATGTCCTACATGGACTGCAAGAAAGTTCCTACTGGACTGCGAATGAAAGTCCTACATGGAATGCGAATGAAAATGTTCCTAACCCCCCATCGGCTCCCCTCTGCGTACCACTAGAAATGCCCATCCACTACATGGACTTGCACCACACCCTGACCAATTGCTCCCCACTCACATGGACCGCGCGAACTGACCACCACTGTTCCTTACATGGACGTAAAAACTAATCCTACCCCTTTAGGAAGAGGCTGAGGACCATAATACATTTCCCTATCAATTTTAAAGTGACATGTGGGTGCAGGTTGCTTTTCTCCCTTTATACATGTGCTCAAACAAGCTTTAGGGAGTCTAATGGTGTAGGTATTCATTTGGGAAAAATGCACCGTTTTATTTTATAATATAATTTTATATAATTTCTGGCATCCCTGAAAATAGGCTCTTCATCTGAAATAGATGTAAAATACACGAGCAAAGAGGTGTTTAACATATAATACAAATGCAGAGCTTTTTGCAAGAATGCTTACCGAGTCCTGCTCCATGTCCTCCTCCAGATCTTGGATTGCACAAGTCCGGTGGGCTTACCAAGTCCACATTCTCATTTTAGTTCCAGTGGCAACAACCTAGTCTATACCCTATTATGTTTTCTACTTTTAAATATCTCTTACTGCAAGGCAAAGGTCTGAATGAATTGCTTCTCTCCAGAATGCAGTTTTTTTTTCTGTTAACCTTGGCTCATGCATATGGCCAGTAGTAATCTACTTAAAGGGTGATCTTTCTCATTCCTTTCAAACAAGCCTAGTATTAGGTCTAGCTGCTGACAGTCCAAAGTTTTATACTTCTTGAGTCTCGCTTCCTGCACTGTTTCTGTGTCTCTTTGAAAGGCATGTGTTATACACTGCAAAAAATTTATTTTTTTAAAGCTAGTTACAGGCTAGCAATCAATATCTGTGCAGTCCTCTGCCTATGGACACCTTAGACAAATGTCTTTTTTTTATTTAAGTCTTGTGGCTAGCTTTTAAAATGACAAAGAAGTTTGGGGGTGGGACTTGTGATGCAGCTTATAATGCTCTGTCCCAGCAGGACACAAGTGGGCATGCACAAGCCAGGGGCTTGATGGTGCTGGTGATATCAAAGCTCACTTTGTAAGCAGGAAGCATCACCCACCCTTTATACTGCTGTATATGAAGTTTGGATGCATTGCCAATGATCTGAAATTCATTTTAAAGGTAGAAGTGTGCTCTTTATCTAACTCTTCCTTTTGTTAGGTTTGTTTCCTGTGAGTGAAACAAACTAGAGTGGAACATATAAGTCCCTTGCTCTTAAGGACCTTGATCTCAAGGACAAAGAAAAAGAAGGACATTTAATCGTTTGATGGTTGTATGGTGTGTGTGAAAGTGTGAAAATAGGGATTGTTTGTGCTGTGTTAAGGACTGTGTGTGCAGGACTGTGTGTGCAGTAAGCAGATTAATCTTTCTTTCTTCCAGTTAAAAGGGTGCGCTGGGCTTCTATATTCTAGTATTGCACCTGTTATAATCACAAACAGGTTGTGAAAGGGTTATTAAGTGTTTTGTTTTTTCCATCTCTTCCTGGCTCTTGCACTAATTGGTGCGGGGACTGGGGCCTATTAGTTAAATAGGATTCACATTGGTTGGACCTGTGGTTTGGACCTAACAAAAGGAAGTTATCTGTGAGTGAAACATATAAGTCCCTTGCTCTTAAGGACCTTGATCTCAAGGACATAGAAAAAGAAGGACATTGAAACAAGAAGGGCAATAAAACAAGGTTTGTGCGTCACTATGTTGGTGTTGTGTAGAAGGGACAGTTTTATCGGTACCATGCACTGTGAATCCTGCCACATGTATAGGAACCTGGAGCAGACGTTCCAGGGAACCTATATCTGTGTCAGGTATGAGTGGGTTTCCCATTTCGAAGCTGAGGTGGAGAGTCTAAGGGGCAGCTTCAGCATTGCAGGGACTGGCAAATCTGGGGGGTCGGCAGGAACTGGCTGGGGCCAGTATAGAGGTGGGTGGAAGTGGGACAGGGAAGGTTGAGGGGGGAGGTAGTTTTGTTAGGGTTAATAAGGGAAGTGGGGGACGGAAGGGTAGGGTGGCTTCTTCCAAGATTGCCCATCCCAATAGATTTGCTGCCTTAGGTAATGAAGTAGAGGAGCACACCTCGGAATTAGCGTGTATGTAGGGGGCTAGTCCCTTGAGCACCCAGGGGACTGCTATCTCTGATACAAGGGAGAAGGAACTAAGGATCAGGAATGCTAGGCAGGTGGTAGTGGAAGGGGACTCCATTAAAAGGAAGGTAGATAGGGTAATCTGCCGCCAAGACCCTACATGCTGAACTGTGTGTTGTTTGCCTGGTGCTAGGGTTCGGCATGTGGTGGATCGTGTTGACAGATTATTGGTTGGGGCGGGTGTGACCCAGCGGTCTTGGTTCACATTGCTGCCAATGACAAAGTTAGAAGAGGAGGTGAGGTCCTTAAACATGATTTTCGAGAGCTAGGGGCCAAGTTAAAAGCAAGGATAGTATTTTCAGAAATACTACCACAGCCATGTGCTAAGCCAGGGAGACAGCGGGATCTTAGGAGCATTAATGCATGGCTAAGAGGGTGGTGTAAGGAAGAAGGGCTTGGGTTTATATAGAACTTGGCAGACTTTGCTGTCTGCTACAGGCTATTTAGTAGGGATGGGTTGCACCTCACTGATGGCGGTGCAGCTGTTTTAGGGGAGAAGATGGCTAGAGGGTTGGAGGAGATTTTAAACTAGGTTGGGGGGGAGGGTATTAGCAGTCTCACTGGGATAGATAGTCCAGGAGGAAAGCAGGGTGTAGATAGGCCAGTGGCAGGCGGAAAGGGGTGGGGCTAGCATAGGGGATAGGGAGGCATGTGTATTAAAGTGTACAAATAAATTACAGGATCATAATCTAAAATGTATGTTTGCAAATGCGAGAAGCCTGGCTGACAAAATGGGTGAATTGGAAATTATGGCATTGAATGAAAAGTATGATGTAATAGGTATAGCAGAAACGTGGTTGAACAGTTCTCATGACTGGGCTGTAAATTTAGAAGGATATGCCTTGTTAAGGCCGGACAGAGAAAAAAGGAAAGGGGGAGGAATATGTGTTTATGTTAAAAAAAGAATTGAAGCCAAATTTAAAAGAAGTGATAACTGGCGAAATGGATGTTAAAGTGGAGGCAATATGGGTGGAATTAGGCTACAGGAAAGGGGGTAATGTCATTGTTGGTGTCTGCTATAAGCCACCAAATTCTAGCAGAGAGGAGGTGAGTCAACTTCATATGCAGTTGGCAAGTTTGGGGAGTGTGCTCATTATGGGGGACATCTAACTGCCATCACAGAAAAAGGCGATGAGTTGCTGAATTTGCTGCAGGATAATTTTCTCTCACAGGTGGTTGAGGTTCCTACTAAAAAAGGAGCTCTCTTGGATCTGGTAATATCTAACACCGTGGAGCGCATTATAGATATAAAGGTAACTGGAGGCTTAGGGAATAGTGACCATGAAATAGTGGCATTTGGACTTTGTTATCGAAAGGAAAAGTGCGCTGGGTTAACAAAGACTTTTCATTTTGGGAAGGCAAAGTTTCCCAGGTTAAAAGCAGCTCTTCAGAATGTCAACTGGAATAATGTATTATCAGGTAAAGGTACTGAACAGAAGAGGACTGTGTTCAAGGGGATTTTAAGCCAGTTTACATCTACGGTAAATTTATACCCTTGGTAAATAAATGTAAAAAAAATAATTCTGCGCCCATGTGGCTGAATTCTGATGTAAAGAGGCAAATGGAAAGGAAGAAAAAGGCATTTAAAACCTTTAAGGCAGAGGGAACGGAAAGGGCCTTTAGTGTAAGAAAGCAATCAAACTAGCTAAAATTAATAATGAAGTAAGGATAGCTGAACAAAGCATCACTAAGCCTAAAAGTTTTTTTAAGTATATTAATAGTAAGAAGATGAGGACTGACAATGTGGCACCATTAATTAATGGAGAGAAGTTAGTTACGGAGGATGGCGATAAAGCAAATGTCTTCAATACCTTTTTCCCCCTCTGTAGTAGCAATAATGGTATAAAAGATTTAAGTGCACTTTGGTTAACCAAGGATATGGTACAGAAAGAACTAAATAAGGTTAATATTAATAAATCTCCTGGACCGGATAAAATACATCCTTGGGTACTTTGCGAGCTAAGTTCAGTTTTATCTAGGCCATTGTTTCTTATTTTTGCAGATTCCCTCATGTCTGGAGGTGTGCCTCTGGATTGGAAAAAAGCTGATGTTATTCCAATATTCAAAAAGGGTAGTCGTTCACAGCTGGGTAATAACAGGCCTGTAAGTTTAACTTCAGTGGTGGGGAAGATCCTGGAAAGTTTAAGGGAACATGTTCTAGAGTATCTTTCAAGGACTGACATTATAAGTAGTAACCAGCATGGATTTAGGAGGAATAGATCTTGTCAAACAAACTTGCTTGGCTTTTATGAGGAAGTGAGTAGAAATTTAGACTCTGGCATAGCAGTAGATGTAGTTTACTTGGATTTTGCAAAGGCTTTTTATACAGTCCCCCATATGTGACTAATGTATAAGCTGAGGTCTGTTGGTCTGGGGAGTCACATTTGTACATGGATAGAAAATTGGTTAATGAATAGGATGCAGAGAGTAGTTGTGAATGGGGCTTCATCATTATGGACTAAAGTGCTAAGTGGGGTGCCACAGGGTTCTGTGTTGGGGCCGCTTCTATTTAATCTATTTATTAATGATTTGGAAGTGGGTATTGTCAGCAAGGTTTCTGTGTTTGCTGACGACACAAAACTTTGTTGAACATTAAAAACTTCAGAGGATGTGCATTCGTTGCAGGGGGATCTAGATAGATTGTCACATTGGGCTGCTAAGTGGCAGATGAGATTCAATGTTGATAAATGTAAGGTAATGCATTTTGGACTTAAAAATCCTTGTGCTACTTATACTATAAATGGCTCTGTGTTTAGTGAATCTCCCTGTTGGAAAGGGATCTTGGAGTTTGGGTGGATAACAAACTTAAAGGTAGCAAGCAGCGCCAGGCGGCAACAGCCAGAGCCAGCATGGTATTGTCTTATATAAAGAGAGGTATGGATTCAAGGGAGGAAAATGTTATTCTCCCTCTTTACAAAGCATTGGTAAGGCCTCATTTGGAATATGCAGTGCAATTTTGGAATCCTGTTCAGAGAAGGGCAATTAAATTAATAAGGGGATTGGGGGAGCTTGAATATGAAGAGAGACTGGAAAAGTTACAATTATGTACGCTGGAGAAAAGGCGTTTGCATGAGGATATGATTACTGTGTATAAATACATTAACGGGCCATACAATAAACTATCTGGGGCATTGTTCACCAATAGAACATGTCAAAGGACACGAGGCCACCCCTTAAGACTTAAAGGAAAAAGGTTTAGGCTTAAAGTTCGGAAAGGGTTTTTCACTGTGAGAACGGTAAAGCTATGGAACTGTCTTCCAGTGGACGTTGTTATGGCAAGTTCATTGGTCAGTTTAAAAAAAAATCTGGATGATTTTCTGCAAACAAGGAATGTTGCAAGTTACTGGTTGATCCAGGGAAATTTCCGATTGCCGCTTGGAGTCAGGAAGGAATTTTTTTCCCCTTCATAAATTTGGTGGTTTTTTTTGCCTTCCTCTGGATCAACAGTTAGGCAGGAAATGAGTATATTGTTAGATGGGTTGGACTGGATGGACGTATGTCTTTATCCAACCTCAAATACTATACTATACTATACTATACTAATATAAATCTTGTAGAAGGCAGGTGTAGGTAGAATTCTCTTACATTACTGAAAGCATTGATTGTAATAAAGAAGTATATTAAGTAAAAGGAATTTGTTATAATTAACTGACCAATTTAATATGAGCAGTGAGACATGAACGTTTGCTTTACCTCTCCCAAACCAGCTTTATGGCTATTGAGACTTGCTGTTTTCCCTAGAATTTATGTTCCTACAATTTAACAGCTCCTATGTAAAGTTTAATGATGTCTAAAGGCAAAGTAATTCAGCATGTGAGGGGCCAGACAAAGCTCTAATAACCTTATTAGGTCATTTTCCACCATAGACTAAGACACCGCAGTAGAAGCCTCGTGGTGATTACCCAAGGGACTTATCTTCTGTATTGTTTTAAATATTACAACTTTAACAGGTTAAACTAAAGTATTGTAACATGCAGCCATTTATCTAATGCCAGATATACCAAGAATAGAGATATTCAACAAGTCAAAGCTAATTAAAATAAATATGGAGACAAAATCAAGCAGGTAATTTCTGTGCACAGAGAAGGCTTTATATGTGCAGAATTTCCATGGCATGGATTATGCAGAGAGGTGTGAAAAGTCGTATTTTTTTCATTCACACACAGAAGAAACATTTTCCAGAAGAAGTACAGCACTCCCTGTTATAACAACCATAAACGATGGTCGTGATATTAAATAGACTTATGTCTCGCAACACCTTCAGAAGTATAGCCAAGCAAGAACCTCATTTGAAATAAAGGAATGATTTTTACAGCATTAGCTTCGTTTACAATGCAGGCATTATTACAGTTCTTACTGATATTAATAAATACAAATACTATTTGTAGCTAGGAAGGTGTTCAGTGGAAAAAAAATACGCCCATATGTTTTAATAAGCATTTACGGGGAAATAATGTGATTCCTTTTGTAAACAGCACATTTTCTTTTCTAAAGGAAAATCCATTTCAAATAAGCAAAATAAGAAATATAGAACAGTACGGTAATTATTTTACTCATTACAGTATGCCTATTAAGCAGCCTATTTATAAACCCACAGTATTGGTTATTAGAAATAGTGCTAGTCTGGTATGGGTACATCTTTTTTATACAATGTGGCTGGAATATAACACCTGGTTGTAAAATAATGATCAATTGCAGCAATTACAACTGGCGTTATATTCCGATTGCATCCAAGAGACAATAAAACACAATATTGGTATTTTTCGGCCAAGTCGCAAAATACCAGGATGAATGTAAAATATTGCATTATAGTTTATTTAGATGTGCTTGTGAAGGTTCTCATTCATCCAGGTCATAGTATATCTGTTGTATTCAATTAGATCAAGTGGACTTAAAGTTTAGTTCTTGAAGACGTTTCGCTAGTCATCCGACTGGCTTTCTCAATTCAGAATTGAGTCCAGTTGATCTAACTGAATACACCAGATATTCTATTTAGATGCTTGCAGTTATCTTGGCACATACATCTTTTGTGACTACTGTGACTTTAAAGCTAAATTACTAAACATCATTAATCACATATAAACTACTTAATGTCTACAATAGGTATGGTCACATATACAGAAATTTCTATTACCCTACTCCATCTATTGTTCACCCAGCATCTTCAAAGGTTCATATACCACAATTTCCATTATGACATTCCAAGGATTTTAATAGGTGTTATCAGAAACTTATCCCAGAAGCAGGGATCCAACATCTAGTATAGTATAGTACTCTTGTCTCAAGAGCGTTTCATCCTCTTATTGAAGGTCTTATCAATTTGATGCCCTGACACCTTTGGGATTTCAGATCCCCTTGATGTACTTTACAGATATGTTCTGCTACCCCTGTAATACCCCTGCCACCACATAGGTCTCTTGTAGCATGTTTAAAGTTGGACAGATGAGATGCCAATATGTCCTTTCATTTTTTGGGAGCTCTTCCCTTTATAACATTTTCGGCAGTTACAGCTCAGCAAATACACAACATTAATAAAATCTTTTTATGTAGACTTTTTTTCTCCCTATGCTGTCAAAGAAAGTATCAATATGTACAATATCTTTACATATTTCCCTCAAGAGAAAGTCCCTTTAAAGCTTCACCCCAGTGGCTTAACCTAATTTTACAAAATGGTTTTTATTAATAAAATCATCAAAACTGATACTAAGCAAAGAATCATTTATCAGATAGAAGTTGTTTAATTTGTTGAGAAATTGTGAATCTAGAATTCTGGATCTTTTGCAGCCGAGTTTAAACAACTATTAAGGGTACAGTTTCTACATACAGAGGAACTGTCCTCTGATTATGCTGCATATGAAAGGCCAAGGATGAGAGCTGTCAAAATGTATTAAGGCATTTTAGGCCATCCATCATCTATATGGCCAATATCAAAGTACAAAGATTCCACATAACAAGTTAATATTACATTTCCTTTATCATATTTAAACCCTTGGACTTTATGAATAAAGCCTATAGTGGCCCTAATGTAGGAATCCAATCTAAGAATATGTGTCTGCAATACTGAATCAATAAATTGACACGCCATTCCATTATGCTCCCAAAGTCAGAGACAATAGGTGCCTTTTCTATAGTGTGCATAATTGTATTTTATCCAATCTGTCTTCATATACAAGCTCCCCCTGTGATGCCTGGATTCCCTGCATATACCATCAGCATCTATACCCCAATTTATCACCACTGTATTCAGCTGTCTTCAGCTATAGAAAAGCCCCAGATCCACAGGAGATTTTTCACGCCTCACTGTACACGGTTACCCCCAGGTCTTAGAGCACAAGGTATAGATGCAGAGGCTGGGTATACCCAGGAAAACCAGGACACCCATGCAGATATAGGAGCAGGAATAAAACAACAAGAAGAGGAGAAGAGAATAATGGAAATTACAAGAAATAGCTTGGGAACAAATAAGTAATTCTTCTTTGTAATCCCACCTTCCTTCATGGCATCGTCCAAAACATGACTGAATCGCCTCGAGGGATCTAAAACCAGATTTTTATAATTAACCTTATTACGGAGCTGTTTATGTGCTTCCTTTACATTAAGTTCCTCTGGCCATATATGTTGCCATAATATTGCCCCCTTTGTCTGACTTTTTAACTTTTTTTCACTGTACCCTGCTAATATATGTCAATCAAGGTTCTTACAGGATTCCTCAAGGGCCTTCTCCTCATCTTTACTTAAGTGGGCTAAATGTATACAAAATAGATTTTTAATCACATTAAATTTATCAATATCAGAGCAGAGTGGAAATGATAGGACTTTGGATAAAACTGAAGGTCATATTCATTGATAATTATTCTTCAGTGCACATTCTTTTTAGTTTGTGATCTTAGTAACCTCTAACTGCCTTACCATGTGTCTTCGCCTACTGCTCCTCCCTCTCCTAATTCTCCTACATCCTCTAAAAAAAGATGAGCCATATTTAGAATCCGTAGATTCAGGATCATAATGTGGAGAGGGTCCTTATGTTCTCACTTTGATAGCTCCTCAGTGGTTTCCATCTATAGACCTCACCTCTTTTTAATCCTGCTGATCTCTTGATTAATCTTAAAAAAAATCTGTCTCTGTGCAGTTTTTTTATGCTCAGAGACAGTAAGTTGCTCAACTTTATCCTCAACTTCTTTAAGAAGCTGCTTAGCATGCACTATTAGTTGTTGTATCTTGAAGGAACTGACATTGTGAACTACCAATAGCAGCCAGTAAATTGAATTGTGGTTGTAAATTAATGGCAACATACCAATGATACTTGGCATATTGCTACCGCGTGGTATTGGTCAAACAATATCATAGCATCCCTTAAAGGATACAGTAACTGTATTGCCTCAATGCATTTTTTTTAAATAATTGCTTTAGAAAAAGTGAAGGTATGCAGCCCACCCCATACAATTATTTCCTGATTTCGAGCCTCTCTAGGCCTCCAATTAGCCACGCTGTGAAGGGGGTGTAACAATTCTGTCTGCATCTAACTGTCACTCAAAGCTAGCATGGTAGAAAACATTCCTCCACCCACCATTGTTCAGCTTGTTTATGTAGGCTGTATCCTAGCAACAGGACATTTCAAGTTTGTTTGACTGGCAGAGGAGGAGGAGAGAGGTTGTAACAGACATTCCCATCAGCTAATAACAAGTGTTTATGTTAATCATGGCCCTGGGCCGTTTAGGAGGAGGGCTTTTAGCACTCACATTTGCTGTGTGATATCTAAGGGAAGGCAGCACAGCTGTAAATGTGAGTAAGTGATTTCAGCTGCTGGAAGTGTGGACATGCAATGGGGGTGATGTTTTTTTTGATATTGTTGCCCTTTAACAAACGTGGCCATACATTTGCAACTGCTGTCTTAAAATAATGAAGTAACAATGCAAACCTTTCTATTATAAATACTGTATGCCCGTTGGAGGTTGAATAAAGACATATGTCCATCTAGTTCAACCTTTTTAGCCTACCCATGAGCCCTACCTAACAGTTGATCCAGAGGAAGGGCAGGTGGGAGGAAAAACACCATGAAGGGGGGAAACAAATACTTCCTGACCCCAGAAGGCAATCGGAAAGAATCCCTGGATCAATCAGAACTGTGTGTATTAATACCAGTAATTTTCATTTTGACATTTTAGAAACTTATCTAACCCACTCCTAAAGCTATCCAATGAACTTACCATTACAACATCTGCTGGAAGAAGTCAAATACCTCATGTTTTTAAAATTGGCATTAACAGCAGTCAAACTGTCCATTGGGCAGCAGCGGTTCTTTACAGGAAAACACTGCGTAAAATATTGCACTGTATTTTACAATGTCAGTAAAGGTGCAAAGTCCCTCATTTACTATTTGTATTTTTTTCTGTGATAATTGCCAGAAATGCACAATGTTTACTCACATACATCTGTAAAGACATTAATTGTATGACGTGTATACAGACAAAATCCTATATAATAAAAGGCTAAACCTGCGTCCGTGAATCCGTGTTGGCTTTTCCTCTTCTGCGCATTTGTGTGTAAGATGAGAGGGGGAGACGTGAGAGGAGAGTGGGAGTGGCTGGGAACCTTGCGCATTGCCGGGCTTTTTTTTTTTTTCTTTTAGAATGGCCGGAGGGGGAAGAGTCCGTGAATCCACGAGATGATGAGTCTGGCTTTCAATCTTTGAATCGGAAGAGTGAGACAGGAATCCGCGAGATGAGAGTCTGGCTTTGAATTGGAAGAGTGAGGCAGGAATGAGAGAGAGGAGAGGGAGAGAGAGAGAGAGAGAGAGAGAGAGAACAACTGGGACTTGTCAGTAACCTGCCTGCAACCCCAACTGCTATTTTACCAGTTTATTATATGCTTTCAATTATTGGCTGTGATGCCAGTTGTCACAACCTTCATTGATTGCATGGAGGGAGGAGCCATCCCACTCCAACCAGATATTTAAATAACTATTGTCTCCAGTCTGGCAATATATTAGTTGGGGTTTAACACTAGTTAAAAGCAAAAGGTGTCAAGGAAAGTGTACAGGGTAATAAAATGAGGAGTTTTTTTAATTTATTTTTCTTTCTGTTTTTTTTATTTTGCTCCCCGCCTCCTTTCTTTACTCTTCCTCCCCCATCCTATTCTCATTAACACTTCACTATTCTGTTATGTCTCCTCATTTTATTACCTCTACATTTTCCTGTCTCATATTGCTTCTTAATGTGGGTTTTTTTGGGGGTCCTCCCTGCCTCTCCCCCCTCTCATTTCTTGACCACTTCACTATTCTGTTATCTCTCCTCTCGTTTTATTACCCTCTACACTTTCCTTGGCACCTTTTGCTTCTAATTAGGGTTTTTTCCCTTCTCCCCCCTTGTTGTTTTGCTTATCTTTTTAAAATGGCTTTTTACGTTTTGTTAAACCTTTGCCAAAATTATTACTGCTCTGACCTGATGAAGAGGGTTTAGCCCTCAAAAGTTTGTCAACTAAATAAACAGTTAGTCCTTGTATGTATGTATTTTATTTCTTATATAGCACTACATATTCTGCAGCACTTTTATTTACTCAATTCACATCAGACCCCGATTGAAGAGCTTACAATCGAATCACTTTATGTACACATACAACCTATCAGTATGTCTTTATGATTGTGGGGGAAACTGGAGTGTCCGGAGGTAACCCACCCAAGCACGGGTAGAACATACAAACTCCTTGCAAATGTGTCCAAGGGTGGAATCGAACTCGGGACCTCAGCGCTGCAAGGCATCAGTGCTAACCACTGAGCCACCTTAGAAAAAGTACTCTTTAAATATCATGTATATTCTGTGCTGGCATTAGCTTCATCTAATAAGTCTCATTTCTAGGCACAAATGTGCCCTGTAGATCCATCCTAGGAACCAAACAAATCTTTTATGAGTGAATTTGGGGTGGGCCAGTGGATTTCCCTTCTATCCTGATGGGCCAGTCCAACCCTGTCTATGTTTCCCCTTCTCCCTATCAGGTAAGCAATATATATGAAAAAACATTAAATATCACATAGAGATTTGGTATGTGCTTTGTTTTCTATAATTTTCAGAAACATTTATGAAAAGCAGGATGTCCTTGTGTTACTGACACATCCTGTGCTAATTGGAGTGACTATCCGACATTCCACAGAATGCTGCTACAGAAATTCTGCAATATGTTCAACCAGCAAACCCCCGATTCTTAAAAGAATCGGTCAACCCTGCATTTAAAGACCTCAGCCCCCTCTTTCCCTTCTCTTTCTCTCTCCCCCCCTTTTCACCCACCTTCCCTTTTCTCTCTATTCCTTCTTTCACTCACTCCTCCTCCTTTTTCTCTCTCTCCCCCCCTTCTCTTACATTCTCTCTTCCTCCACTCTCTCTCTTCTTATCTTAGCCCCCCCTCCTGGAAACAGCATTGTGGTGTCTTGCACACCACATCAACCCTCCTTCCACTATGGAGTGCGAGTAGGGATCGGATAGTGGGAGTTTTGATGACGTGGCGCTCGAGCTTCTGTGTTCTTGGGCCATGTCCTTACACCTGTCAGTTAGTAAATAGGATTTGTTATTATGCATCTTTAAAAGGCATGTCCACCCTATATGATTAACATATTGTTGGCTACCCTGCCCATCCCCACCCGCTGTGTCACATTACTAAAAAAAGAATCAGAACTTGCAAACAGGGTCCGGACTGGCAGTCGTGTCTGTGATTGACTGAGAGGCAGCCAATCACAGACGCAGCTGCTGCCAATGCAGGGTGAAACGAGAGCAAAGGGCTGTAGAGTTCTGATTTTTTTTTTTGCAATCTGACATAGCGGTTGGAGGTGGACAGTGGTAGCCTAGACTACAGAATAATCTTTTTAAACAAGGTGGAAGGGCAGCCACAGAGGGATCCGGGTGGTGGGAGGGAGGGGGTGGGGATAGGGATCTCCTTGCGCATCTCAAGCTACCTACCAGACAGATTGGAGGCAAAAACCTTGGGACAGGAAGACATCTCCTACTCTTCAGTTTCCTGGACTTTGGACAAGTACTGCAGGAGAAACATATGGAGCAGAGATGTAAAGTAAGGATTTATTTTAAACTACACAGTGTGGCCAGTAGTGGGTTTAAATTTTAGTTTGAGGGTGGACATGCCCTTTAAACTAAACATATTTTGTTTAGGTGATCAGAGACAAAGCTGCATTAAGAAAGGGAGAAGTAGTATAAAACTATGGAAAATGTCTAATCAAAAGGTGCCCAAACACTGTAGCATACCTGCCCTACTCAAAGGGTTAGAAAGAAAAACTATGGGAAAAAAACAGCAGAAAAGTCACATAATTCCATTCCATTACCTAGAGTTTATTGTAGAGCACAGATCAGGCTGAGAAATTTATCAGTGACTATAAAAACACATATAAGTGGACAAGTCCTTAAAGAGTAATGAAACTGGCCCTTACACCCCCTTCCTCATTTTTAAAAATGATGTGACAAATTATACTAACCTCCCTCCGGCAGTAAGGCTGAGGCCAAAAAAACCACGCACCAAATCTCAAGAGCGATTTCTGCATGTTGTTATTTTCGCATTTGTGCATGCATTTTCACTATTTTCAAAGAGAAAACGCATGTGATTGCGGGGAAAAATGCTTGAATGCAAAACGGAAATGGACGAGCAATCGCACTGGAAATTGCAGGAATGTTTTCGTCCCCGCATTTCCATGTTAGCAAAAATCGTGGGCACAATCGAGAGTGTGGCCTAGCCCTAATTAGTTACTTTACTTGGCTGCTTCGGACCCTATTCCGTTTTTGGAATATGTATAAAAGGGATACACTTCTTGCTGATCGGATTTTCTCATTGGCCTTTAGGCAAGTGGCGCAGCACCTCATGGTTGAGGACCTAGCGATTTATGTCCTCACCCTTGGTAATGTGTGTGTGTGGGGGGGGGGGGGAGGGTTTGAGTATAATTCTCCTTTAAAGGGCATGTCCAAGCCCAAAATGAATTTTCTTACATATGTAAGGAAAGCCTGGAACTGTTATACTCATACCGTAAGTGCTAATAGAACAAGCTATCCAATGAGTTAAAAATGGAAAAGCATCTAAAAACACACCCCAGCCACAATTCCATTGTAAAGCTGCTATTAAAACTGTTCACAGCCCCAGCCCTCACTTATCAACATAAAATGGGCTTATTATTCTAGACTGTTACATTGTTACATAATTCTACAGGTACCAGGCACCAGTAGAGATGGGATCCGGGTCCGTTTAGGAACCCCTCGGATCGTCCGAATTTCGAAACCTATTTTTTTTATAACTATCGAACAATCGATAGCCTTGAATGTTCAATAATCCTTGAAAATACGAATGGAAACTCGAAAGTATTCTCTGATCATATTTTTGAGGATTATCAAACGTTCAAGGCTATTTTCAAAAATTGTCGAAAATAGCCTCAAACATTTGATAATAATCGAAAATTCATTCCGTTTTCGAATTTTCCCGCGATCCGGGAATCCGAAAACGAAACTGGTGAGTTTCGGCCATCTCTAGTCACCAGTTGTGGTTGGTATCCATGTGGCGGCAATCTTTTGGACAGAATGTTGGTCCTCTACCTCCTGACTCACCTAGGTATTAAAGTAATCGCCTCTTGTGTTATAAGGTGTGCTTATTTATTAAGTCTCATCCCATTAAAATGGGAGTGGGTACCTCGGTCAGTACACTGCCTGTTTCATACTACTAGGTTCTCTGTGTCATCTAGATCATAATTATACTCGCTTCTAGATCAGTTTTATTGCATTCATCCTTTAATATTTACGGTATATCATGTGCTGCATCTAATAATGACATTCTGTTATTAATAATGACATTATCTTGTGGAATATTAATAAATATCTATTACTTGAGAGGATTGCATAATTTCATTAAGTTAAGTGATGGAATGTCTCTCCTTGTTTTTGTGGTTTTATCAATGTTCCCAGTTGTATAAAGGAATTTTACGTCTCCCACAGCAGGTACTTTTTCCTGTCGCACCTATCCTATCACACAACATTCGGATAAAACCATCCTGTATCTTTTCAGAGCTTTTGCTTTTTGCATTCATATGTATAGAATGGAAACGCCTGCAGCAATGCATTATGAAAACACATCAAATTGGAATGTATTAGTGGGATTGTTAAAGGATATGTACACTGTAATAACAAATTAAGTTTAATTGTAAGCTCTAGCTTTAAAAAATCTCCCCCCTCCTTTTTTTCCCCCCCCCTAGGCCCCTCCTGAGCCTACCTGTGTTGCTATAAAGTTGCCAATATCTTGGATGTGAAGGTAAGGCTGGTGAGCTCCTCCCCTCTGAGACTTGCTTCCCCTTCTTTCTTAAGCCTCCAAAAGGCGTGATTGTGTGGTCCGTGTGCGCACACGATGTCAGTGGCGTCATGCTGTACAAGCGCAATTATGTGTGGCGCATTTACATCATGCACACATCCATGCACGGGCTGACATCACTTTGCGTGTGCCTTGACGTCTCTCGCATGAACAGACCACACAATTGTGGCTTTTGGAGTCTTAAGGAAGAAGGGGACGCAAATCTCAGAGGGGAGGAGCTCACCAGCCATACATTCATATCCATGTCCAAGTTTACAGCAACACAGGTAGGCTCAGGAGAGACCTAGGAGGGAAAAAAAGGGGAGGGGGGGAGATTTTTTTAAAGCTGCAGCTTACAATTAAACTTAACTTGTTATTACAGTGTACATATCCTTTAATATGGCAATCCTACAGGGATATATTTTTAATGTTGTGTTTAAAAAACTTGTGTGTTCAGAAAACTGAACCCTTAAAAGGGCATGCCCACCTTTAAAACAACAACTTAAAAACTGGTAACTTGTCAGTATATGCCCGCAAACCCAACTGTTATTTTTAGCAGTTTATTACATGAATTTGTAACCATATATTAACTAAGTTCTCTTCCAATTCCATGTTCCACGTGAATACCTCCTCCCTCTGCGTAATGAGTTTTTTATAAGCTTGAGCATCTGCAGTCAATCATTGGTTGTAATATTAGCTGTCACAGCCTTGGTTGACTGCATGGAGGGAGGAGCTAGCTTACTCTCTCAGAATGGAGGCAAATAATTTTACTTAAATATCTGATTAATAATATATATAATAATGTGCTGAATATATCAGTTGGGTTTGGGGGCAGCTAACCAGAACAGTTTTTTGTTTTAACGGTGGACATGCCCTTTAAATATTCATAAACTCATGACCTGTTTTTGCTAATGTTATTAGTTATATATATATGAAAATTTGGGACATATGGTGCTTGAGGATGGAGGAAGAAAGGTGACCCTGTGTGCTATGGATGGAACTTGGAAGACATACCCTGTGAAGACCCCACTTCAAACCACTAGGGGACCCTAGCTTGGCTATGTGACCTTTTATATTGATCTTTATGCACTGGAGACAAAATAAAAAGACAGTGAATGATATGTTCTGTTTATGTTTCATAATTTGTTAATTTGTAATATTACATACTGTATGCACATCCTAAAATGTGTTCTACTGTATTTTAATGTTGTTAGTCTGGCTTGGTAAATGTACAGTTTGTTATTACAAAACTTTGAGATGGACAAGAAACACATATTAGTCCATCTTCACGTTTTCTTCTGCAACTAGATGTCTGTTTGACATGCATGTATATTTATTCAAATTAATAAACACACTGAAAAATCAAAATGAACCTTTCACAACCTTAAATGCAAAAAAATTACTTAAAATAAATATTACATGTTCTTACAATAGCAAACAACAACTGGCAGAATCCCCGAAAGTGTAAGCTTCAGCCCTACAGTGAGTTGAGGCAAAATATATTAGATAGATCAATCAGTATATATATCATAAGCATATAAATTAAACCCAATATTAATAATATTAATGTTTTGAATGTGAGAAAAGGGCAAGCTAAAAGTCAGAAAATATCAATATAGTATAGTATTTGAGGTAGAATAAAGACATATTGTACTTCCATCCAGGTCAACCTACTCAGCAATGCCCACACCTACCTGTTGATCCAGAGGAAGGCAAAAAAAAACCCCACCAGTATTATGAAGAGGAAAAAAATTCCTTCCTGACTGGATCAACTCTACTTTATGTATCAATACCAGTAACTTGTAACATTCCTTGTTTGCAGCTTTCTTTTGAAACTATCCAATGAAGCTGCTATCATAACTTCCACTGGAAGACTTCTATAGTATTACCGTTCTCACAGTGAAAAACCCTTTCCAAACTTGAAGACTAAAATTTCTTTTCTTCAAGTCTTAAGGGATATCCACGTGTCCTCTGACATGTTCCATTGGTGAACAATGCCCCAGATAGTTTATTTTATGCTCAGTTGATGTATTTATACACAGTAATCATATCTCCACGCAAGCGCAATATTCAAGCTCCCCCATTTACTTTATTATTTTAGTTGCTCTTCTCTGAACCCTTTTCATTTCTAAGATGTCCTTTTTGTACACAGGATTCCAAAATTGCACTGCATGTTGCAAATGAGGCCTTTCCATTGATTCATAAAGAGGGAGAATAACATTTTCCTCCCTTGAATCCACACTATACCATAACAAAGGGATTTATAACAGCTTCCACCTAGTTTTTGTTATACTTCAAATCGATAAACAATGGTGGAGGTGCACTCTGTCCAACTATGGGTGCAGACGCCTCGTGGGTTCTTCCCTTTGGAACCAGTAGCTTCGCAGGAAAAAAGGCAATTGAGGGTCGCACTCCAAGAAATTAGAATAATTTTATTGTGATCCACACATCACACGTCACAACGTTTCGGGGGAATGCCTGAAGAAGGGGGATTTTCTTGGAGTGCGACCCTCAATTGCCTTTTTGTTATACTTCCCTTTTCCAAAGATGCTTCTAAAGTTACTTAAAGATGGCTCTCTTCTCTGCAGCTTCCGGGTAACGTCAGTCAGTCAAAGTGGTGATGCCAATGACACGGCCAATGGCTTATAGCTACTTCTGAAGGCAAGTGAAGAGATACCCAACAGGACTTACAAACAACTCAAAAGGAAATTGAGTATTTAAATAAGTACTCAAGCAATTTCATTTTGAGTTCACGTTTTAAGACTGTATCTTATGTTCTAGGGCAGAACATTAGAGGACTATACCCAAAGCAACTATCAGTTAGTGGAATCAGACTCACATTGGATTGCCATTACTGAAGCCGACTACTTTTCTGCAGTGCAAGCTTGAAACCAGGAGTGAACTTGCCGGCGAGGGGGCTACTATAAGTAGAAAGGGTGTAAAAACCAACTGAAACCCAAATCTAACTTCTGTTAAAAATGTCTTTTTACATGGCATGGGACTTTTGTTTTTTTTAGTTTCAAGCAGGTCCAATGAGCTTTAAAAGGCTGCCACATACAGTTGTTTTCAAAATTATTCAACCTCCAATGCTGTAAAGGGTTTAGGGAATTCAGTGTACATTTGTAATTGTGTTCAGAATGAAATATTACAAGGACTTTTTAAAGAACCAAATGCAACTAAAATGACATTAAATTGTTTTTGTGACACAATTATTCAACCCCTTAAAGACTACCACTGTTAAGAACAGAGGTTCATTCAAGTGTTTTCGATCAGGTATTGAAAACAATTGTGGATGTCATCGAGCAGCAATCAAGCATAATAAGCACCAATCAGGCAGATTTAAAATGACTTTGATACTTAGCTCCTTCTAGACATTTACTGGTGTGTTTACAAACATGGTGAAGTCAAGAGAATGGTCCAGGAAGACAAGAGAAGTGGTGATTTCTCTTCACAGGAAGGGCAATGGCTATAAGAAGAGAAACCATAGGAAGCATCATTCGCAAATTCAAGGCAAAGGGCACAATTGAAATGCTACCTGGTCGTTGCAGAAAGAAGATGCTGACTTTGACTGCTGTGCGCTACCTGAAGCGCAAAGTGGAGAAAAGTCCCCATGTGACTGCTGAAGAATTGAAAAAAGATTTGTCAGATTCGGGTACTGAAGTTTCAGCTCAGACAATAAGGCGCACACTGTGTAATGAAGGCCTCCAGAACTCCCAGGCGCACCCCCTTGCTGTCTACAAAGAATAAGAAGAGTCGACTGCAGTATGCCAAAAGTCATGTGGACAAACCACAAAAGTTTTGGGATAGTGTTCTGTGGACTGATGAAACAAAATTACAACTGTTTGGGCCCATGGATCAACACTATGTTTGGAGGAGGAAGAACAAGGCCTATAAAGAAAAGAACACCTTGCCTACTGTGAAGCATGGCGGGGGGTCAATCATGCTTTGGGGCTGTTTTGCTTCTGCAGGTACAGGGAAGCTTCAGCGTGTGCAAGGTACCATGAATTCTCTTCAGTACCAGGAGATATTGGAAAGAAATTTGATGCAGTCCGTCACAAACCTGAGGCTTGGGAGATGTTGGACCTTTCAACAGGACAATGATCCCAAGCATACCTCCAAGACCACTAGAGCATGGTTGCAGATTAAAGGTTGGAACATTTTGGAGTGGCCATCACAGTCACCAGACTTAAATCCGATTGAGAACCTCTGGTGGGACTTAAAGAAAGCAGTTGCAGCGCGCAAGCCTAAGAATGTGACTGAACTGGAGGCTTTTACCCATGAAGAATGGGCTAAGATACCCGTAGATCGCTGCAAGACACTTGTGTCAAGCTATTCTTCATGTTTAAAAGCTGTTATAACTGGAAAAGGATGTTGTACTAAGTACTAAGAATGAATGTCACTTGGGGGTTGAATAAAACTGATAATGATGTGAGCACAGAAGAGACATTTGTGGTTATTTCATTATAAATGTTATGTTACATTTGTCTGATTTACAAGTGTCTCTGATTTAATTGTAAACAAGATGACTGAAATTATCAAAATCAATGTCAAACTGGCCAAAACACTCAATTTCAGTGGGGGTTGAATATTTCAAAAGGGTTACCCTGTAAACAAATAAAGTTGCCATTACCACATCTGCTGGAAGACAGTTCCACAGTTTTACTATTCCACTGTAAGGCTGGGTACACATGGAGGGACTATTTGTCCCGAGCGAGTGCTTGGCCTGGACAAATATCCGTCGGTCACTGTCCCATAGGGAACCGAACGATCGATCGTGATTTTCTGACACATCCGTTCATCCGATCTGGACGAACGGACGATCGAGGTCAGTCGCGGCCGGCCGCCCCACACCAGAATCCTCTGAAACAAACCTAACATGACTAGTCTGCCTACATAGTTAAACCCCTTTATTCCACTTCCACAGTCATTTAGTTGCCCTTCTGTTTCCATTTGCAAGATTTCATTTTTATACTGTATATGGGACTCCAAAACCCCACAGCATATCCCAAATTAGGTATCCAGAGGGAGAATAATATTTTTTAAGACAATATCTTAGTGGCTCTAGCCATTCTGGCATTGCTTGATACAGCTAAGTCTGTTATCTACTAGAACCCCAAAATCTTTTTTTTTATGGAGATTCACTTTTGGCATTTATGTTACACGTAGCGTAAGGATTGTTAAATCCCAAATGCATCACCAATGAATCTCAACTGCCACTATGCTGTCTATTTTGACAGTACAGATCCCTCTGCAGTATTTACACTTCATTTGAAGTTTCCAATGCTCTGCATAGTTTTGTGTCATCGGCAAACACAGCAACCTTTCCCTCAATACCCACATCTAAGTTATAAAAAAAAAAAAAAGATTAAATAAAAGTGGCCCCAGTACAGAACCATTTACCTACATAGATGAAGCTCCAATGACAACTACTCTTTGTAAGTGATCTAAAAAAAATTCTCTATCAATTTACAAATGTTATGTTCAAGGCTAAAAGACCATAGTTTATACTTAAAGGGGAACTGTGGTCTCCAAACAATTTGAGTTTAAATGAAAGTCCAGTTTCCTACCTTTAAAATGAGCCATCAACCACCTCTCTACGTGCTCCACAGCCCAAGATATAAAGAAATGACTGACCAGAAAATTAATGGGTAGGAGGCTGACATGTGACATTACTAAGGCTTCTCCTGCACAGTGCCGCCGGCGAGCACAGCCTCAGACTCCCTCAGTGTGTGAGGGAGACAGGAAGTCCCTCCTCCTCTCTGCTGTGTGAAGTCCTGACAGAGTAGGTAAGGGAATCTACAGCCCTTCTCTCCCACTATGTGAAAACAGCCTTTTCAGGCAGAGTTCACACTGCCATGGCCCAGGGCACCCACGAGTGGGCAGGGCTTATGCACCAGTGAGTGGGCGGGGCTTGTGCACCCATGAGTGGACGGGACTTATGCACACACGAGTGGACGGGGCTTGTGCACCCGCGAGTGGGCGGGCTTATGCATCCGTGCGTGGGCGGGGCTTATGCACAAATGCATGGGCGGGGCTTATGCACCCACGCATGGGCGGGGCCACGGTGGGCCACATGGGGCTGTAAGAGAATGGGCCAAGGGGGGCCTGCAACTGGAGGGACCATGGGGTCCATGGGTGGGAGGGACCGGGGGGGCTGCAAAGGGAAGGAGGAGACACAGGGCAGATTGACTAACATGGTTTCAGAGCAAAAAGCAGGAAGTGCAGGGGACCTGGTAATGTTGCTGCCATCACACACAAAAATGTAAATATCTTCATAACTATGCAAAATAAACAATGAAAATAAATTGCAAAAATTCTCAGGAGAGCAATTCCTATCAATTTACCTAAAGTCATTTTTGGACCATAGTTCCCCTTTAAGTTGTCTAAGTGGCACAGAATCAAAAGCCCTATGAAAATACAAGTATACTTGTCTTGTATACATCCACTGCTATACCAAAATCTAAATTCTTACTCACGTCTTCATAAAAAAACAAATTAGTTTGTCACAATCTATTCTTGAGACTAAGTCCAGAATGTATTTCACCTACCACTGATGTTATATAGGCTGCAACTACTACCATTTAAGAATATTAGTATTACATTGGCTCTTTTCCAATTCTGAATGTAAGACATACAAGAAATACTGTTAGTCTTATTCACAAAAGCTTAACACGCAGCCTGATCAAAAATCCATGCCCACGGTGGGCAATGTTGGGGCATGTCAGGGTGGAGAGTGGAGTTGGGGTGTACAAGTGCAGGGTTAGACAGGGCCAGGGGTAGAACTTCATTGAGCTGCCCAGCCTCCAGTGGAGGTTCTGCTAGTGTAGCTCAGGACCCCAGGTAAGTTGGGCATCCTTGATCTATTTGTAGAAACAGCCACCACAAAGTTCTGTTTAACTTAGTGTTAGGAAAAAAAATCAGTTTTTTCTAGTAATATCTGTTGATACTATCCTTAGGCCTGGAAAATACAATGCAAGAAGTGGGCCAAATATATGGGATGGTTAGGAGAGGATTGGCAATTTATTTTTAACCTGACCAACAGGCTACCGATTGGTATACCAATTGGTAAATCTGTTGTTTAGGATAACAGGCTGAAATTGTCCCGTGTATTCTTGGCCATACTCAAAACCCAGGGAAGTTTGAAACAGTCATGAGTGTTTTTTAAACATATTTACAAGTGCTGGAAATTTTGGACTTTGCATTTGTTCTTCTAGTCCTGGTTGACCATTAAAGAATGATTTTGAGCCATGTCCTTTACTTAAAGCCAATGCATCTAGATTCTGGGATGTATGAACCCCTTCTTTTGCGTCATCCACTGTACATGTGGCCTGTTTGGCAGCTAACAAATAACGTTTTCTTCTATTTATCTTATACTGGTGTATCCTTTCTTCTTCTGCAACTGGGTCATCAAGAACTCCCTCCCATCGTAGGCTTTCATTTTCTGCAGCTCCTTCTGTAACATTACTGCAACTGACTTTCTCCATGTTATCTTCTTGTTCATCTTTTTCGGAGTGGAACCCAGGAGTAGATGTGTCTTGTATGTTGTGAGAAGGAGCAAGCTTCTGACTCTTCTTGTTCTTGGAGTTATGCTTACCTATAAAATTAATTTTTAATGTTTAGGTTGGAAACAGAGTAGGCTTTCCTACTTTAAATCTTTTTGCCTTACCATAAATGCCTATGTTGTACGTATACTGCTTAAGAAGAAAAAGCTAATTTGGGGCATTTTGTTTGGCTAAATAACAAAAAATTTAAACATTACTAAAACGATGTTTCATTTGCCTTTTCATTAGTTAACTAAAGATACATCTGTGTTAAAAAATAAAATAAAAAATCACCCCAGAAATCCCTAGCTACATCCCCTTTTTTCTATCACTGAGCTTAGGCATATTCTCAGCAGTAAAGCTGGCCATACACTGCACACTTACCTCTGGACATGCCCATGTCATTTAGAAAAGCATCTGTCCTGATCGCTTTGCACCCAACAATATGGCCGTACCATTGTTTTGATGTTCATTTCAGGTTAAACATTGAAATGGCATAATGTTGGTTCAGTGTATGTTCAGCACAAGTGTACTGCTTAAGACTTGCTATCTATTACAATACCTTATTACTAGAGACAGCCGAAACTGACGGGTTTCGTACCGTTTTCGGGTTTTTGGACGGAACATTCGGATTTCGGAACCGAGGGGTTCTGTGTAGAATCCAGGTCCGAGTCGGACCCGGATCCCATCTCTACTTATTACCACAACGGAAAACTAAAAAAAACCAGCAATGGAATTACTGCATTAACACCAACTAGATGACAGAGGGTACAGTGTTATCTAGTAATATGTACAACAGCGTTAACAAAGCAAAATACATTGGGGGCCATGCACCAAAAGCTGCTATCGGCTCCCCAGTGCAATGGCCTTAGTTACAGTACATGCTGAAATAGGCTCTTAGTGCATTACTACGTGCTGTTAAGATTTTTGGCACTTTTAGCACCAGCTAATAATAGTTTTTCGCTACCCGCATATAACATCGATTGCGGCAAATGCGTGCTTCACTTTCACATTAGTCAATCAGCCGCCACAACATTGGTTAGCATGACTTTACTTCTCGGTGCATTGCCCTGATTGTTTTCCATAGCATTGCAGCAATGAGGGAGCTTGCAGGAAAATCTATATTATATCTATGTTGTGCTTCTGTTATTGACACAAAGAACATTTTTAGTATGGATTTATGGATGGAACACTTTAATAAAGGGAAAATATTTTAGGGGATGATTAATGATTATTTATTAAAAGGCTGGCTGGATCCATTTGAATGTAAGTTTTCTAAATATGTTACACGAGTGCCACCTAATGGTGTTATAGAGAAACATCTGCGCATTTTAAATCTATGCATCTCCACTGGAAAAAAAAATTGGCATTTAGTTTTATTGACAAACGGGAGGTAAAGAAGCTGTGTCTTACCTCCCATTCTTTAATAAAGAGAAAAGGTAAGGTACTTACTCGATCGATTGATCGCTCCTCCGCCGCATAGTCTGACAGGTCGCGATGGACTCTGATTTCTATGCACATGTGTGATGCACTGCAAGCTTAATAATTGTACCAAAAAAAAATTTTCCCCTGAGTTATAGACCAGAATTGTCTGATTAAAAGATGTTTATTTTCTTGGTGTTTCCTATCCCAAATCCAGCATTTTAAAGGGGAAGTTCGGTGCAAATACATATGCTTTAAAAAATACTGACTTCCTGTTTGCAGGACCCCTAATTGAGACCATTATGGTCTTGCCCCAGCACCTGGGTTGACTCAGTTACTCAGTAGAGATCTGAGCATCTTTGACCCATCCAACAGCCAATCAGTAGAAATTACTGTTAGGAACATTCTAAAGAAGTGGTGCATCCTGTGAAGGACTGTTAGAACCTGAAACTGGCCACTGACTAGTGTCAAAAGCAGGGAATAGCAAGGGGTATAAATTCAACTGATTTTTCAAAATGGAAGAGAATATATAGAATAACTAGATATACATTATACAAACTAAGAATTTTTAAAAATACATTTTCCAGCAAACTTTCCCTTTAAAGATAAATCTTTAACTAGAGCAGGCAGTTTAGATGCTTACTGGTGTGCACTTTTTTTCTTGCACCGATCAAGCCTGAAAAACTGGATAAGTAATGTATTGTATGAATGTACCCAGGGTGAGGATCTTAACTACCAGGTCCTCACTCCTGGATTTGTTGAATTTATCTTAAACAAATTTATCCTAGTGCAGTCTTAGCCCCGCCTCTATCTTGTCCTGGCACAACTTCACTGGCTTTTTTTAAGATAAGTACAGTAAACCCAGGTGCGAGGACCTGAAGTCAAGGGTAAAAATTATATTTAAACAAGATTTACTGAAATATGTAAATATGGACCAGTTTGTTTCTAGCCTATGGCAGGGAAGTTACAGAGAAACACAACTGGTCAATATTTCCCCCACAATGCCAAGGGGCGCCTGAGGTTGGAGCGGCTGCTGTCAGTCTCCTTCCACCAATCCAACCCCTTTATAGTCTATTTTCTTCCCCAAAAAAGAGAACATGGGTGTGGTTTGTTTAGGGGTGGGGTGCCAGGCTCTTTGTGCCTACAGGTTACTGAGGGGTAAATCCAGCCCTGAAACAATTTCTGCTCTCTGTATTACCATTAACGCCAGCTATGTGCTAGAATTTAAAAACACACCACTGTGACAATTGTGTTAAAAATAGTTGGAGGAGGCTGTGTGACTTGCAAATCTCATCTTAAAGTGACACTAACCCCAGGCAAAAAAGCTGCATTTACAGTGACCGATAAGGTGGTGCCAACATGTATCAGTGGGGGGCAGTTATAAAGTTGGGCTACCTATGTGCTCCTGCTCCCATTTCATTACATGGATAGCAGCTTTTAGTTAGCCATCCACACCAGGTGTTGAAATCTAACAAGGCTAAGAGGCCATGATGACTTTACACCCACTGACTCACCTCTCTGTGAAGTAGATGGGGTGTTGGATATGTTCCCTCGCTTTTTGTTACTGCTACTTCTCTCTTTCTTCTTTGTTTTCTTTTTGCTCTTCCCAGTGGAAGGCCCTGAAGGAGCGGTCTGCTTGGTGTGTTTAGACTGAAGTCCCTCCCTGCCCAGCTGAACAGGAACCTCCATAGCGACCTTATGATCTCTTCGGAGTTTTCTTAAAACACCTTTGAGCAAAGAGTCAGCGGTGCTACACGTGGATTCACAACTTCCGGGACGCGTCGCTATGGTGACAGCCCTGGATTAGTTTGTCAGTCCAAACGCTAATCATACAGTACGGAGTAAGACCGGAAATCTCTCCTTAGATTACAGTCACGTGGTGTCGCTGTGTGGCAGTTCTGTGTTTCCAGGTGATATCGTGGACCGGGAAGATTTGTAAAAGGGAAAACCATGGATAGTATAACACTATGGGGGGAAATAAATCTATATTAGTGAAATATAGACCCCATAATGTCTCCTAGCCTTTGTATCCTGGTGGGTACATCCCTTTACAGACATTCCACCCTGGCAAGTGTCCCTTCCAGTCAAGGGTGGTCCTAGACCTTTTACCACCTGAAACAAATATTTAATGCATGCCCCCCCCCACCCCGTATATTCCAGGGATCCCACCCCTCGCGGGAGTCTCCCGGATTTTGGGGTGGTCTCCCGCACACCCGCAAGACCACCCCAAACTCCCGTGACCCGAACTTACCTGGCAGCTCTGCCTACGGAACGCCTTCTTTTCTTTGGCACGCCTCTACTGTGACGTAATTTACATCACGCTCCCCTTAACCGTGCCTCTTCATGTGACGTAAATTACGTCACGTATTGGCCTTCCCATAACCTTGCCCCCTTTGTGACGTCATTGACATCTGCCCACCCTAGCTCCACCCCCTTTGTGATGTCATTGACACCACGTCAGTCAGCTCTGCCCCCTCCTCCCCACCCTGCTCGGAAGCCAGACAAGTGAAGCACTGGCAAAAAAGTGAGTGTGGTTTCTTGAGTGAGCTAACACTAAGATGCCCTCATGCTTAGTTCTAGGGCCGGATTTACACCTCAGGAGCCTGTAGGCCCAAAAAGCCTAGCATCCTTAGCCCCACCCCTAAACACAGACCAGACCCCTAAACCACACCTGTTTCTTCTTTTTGGAGAAGAAAATAGACTATAAAGAGGTTGGATTGGTGGGAGAAGTTTGACAGCCACCCCTCCAACCTCAGGCGCCCCTAGGCACATGCCTAATGGTAAATCCGGCCCTGCCCAGTCCACACAAACTGGTAAATATAAGATTAAACATACCTTCCCTTTCAGTTCCCATAAGTTTAACTAGATTTCGGGCCCTTACTTGAGATTGCGGTGGTCCGGCAGGTTTGCGGGAGACTCCTGGAACTACGGATAGGAGTGGGATACCTTTTAACTGTATTCCTAGATATTGTCTCCGTCTAAGAAGACAATTGTCTTCATACTTACCGTAATTATCTTTTCCTGTGCTGGAGCACGACAGTGGGCAAACAAGGGTTAGTACAGTGTGTAGGTCAGGATTAAAAAGCTCCTCCTCCCCTCAGTACCTGTCTTTTGTAATGATTGCTTAATCTGATAGGGAGGGAAGCTTGCCCACTGCCGTGCTCTAGCACAGTAAAAGAAAATTATGGTAAGTATGATGACAATTTTCTGCTATCCTGTGCCTACACATCACATTGGGCAACCAAGAAGTAAAAAAGGGAGGGATACCAAAATATATGCAACTTAATTTATTCACTAAGAAGACGTTTCCAATGCTTTAGCAGTAAAATAATTTTTTAAAACATCTAACTTACTGTTATGGATCTTCCGGAAAAGGTGAGACCACCTCTGGATGTGGAATCTTAAGTGCCTGCCGTTCTTCCCCAGAACCTCTGATGGTGAGGATGGCACATCAAACAGGCATCAGGCCGCAGTTCCAGAGGAGAGCCCCAACAAAACCAATCCCACAATGCAGAGAAGGCAGCAGGGCAATGGAGCTAAAACAAGACTGGCAAGTGAAAGTCAGATAACATGTATGGAGAAAAGAACGCATGGCAGCAGGAGAAAACTGACGGATGTGGAGACCAAGGTAGCACTACAAGCAGGAGCAAACTGTTAAAAATGGAGATCAAGGTTGAACTGCAGGCAGGAGCAGGCTGGCAGATATGGAGACCAGATCTTGAACTGGAGGCATGAGCAAATTGGTAGATATGGAGACCAAAGTTTGAACTGGAGGCAGAAGCAAACTGGAAGATACGGAGACCAAAGGCTGAACTGGAGGCAGGAGCAAAGTGGGAGATATGGAGACCAAAAGTTGAACTGGAGGCAGGAGCAAACTGGCAGATATAGAAGCAGAAATAGGGAACAGAGTATCGGCAGCAACAACAACTTAAGATAAGGCTTAGGAACAGTAACATAGTAACATAGTAATTAAGGTTGAATAAAGACATACGTCCATCAAGTCCAACCTATTCCCCCTTTTTATATATATATATATTTTTAACCCTACCTAACAGTTGATCCAGAGGAAGGCAAAAAACCCCAGCTAAAAAGGGGGGGAAAATTCCTTCCTGACTCCAAACGGCAATCGGTATGTATCCCTGGATCAACCAGATCTATATGCATTAATACCAGTAATTCTCAATATTTTTTAGTTTTAGAAACTTATCCTGGCCTTTTTTAAAGCTATTCAATGAACTTGCCATTACCACATCTGCCGGAAGACAGTTCCACAATTTCACCGTTCTCACTGTAAAGAAACCCTTCCTAACCTGAAGATGAAACTTCTTTTCTTCCAACCTTAGAGGATGTCCACGTGTCCTCTGATATGACCTATTAGTGAACAATGCACCAGAGAGTTCATTGTATGGCCCATTAATATATTTGTATAAGGTAATCATGTCCCCACGCAAACGTCGCTTCTCCAATGTAAACAGCCCTAACTTGTCTAATCTGCCTGCATATTCGAGCCCCTCCATTCCACTTATTAATTTAGTTGCCCTTCTCTGAACTGCCTCAATTTCCAAGATGTCCCTTTTGTATATGGGATTCCAAAACTGCACCGCATATTCCAAATGAGGCCTTACCAGTGCCTTGTAAAGAGGGAGAATAATATTTTTCTCTCTTGAATCTATTCTCCCTTTTATACAAGACAATATCTTTCTAGCTCTAGCTGTTGCTACCTGGCATTGTTTGCTATGGCTAAGTCTGTTATCTACCAGAACCCCCAAATCTTTTTCCATTACAGATGCACTTAACACAGAGTTATTTATGGTGTAGGTGGCACAGGGATTATTAAAACCCAAATGCATCACCTTACATTTATCAACATTGAATCTCATCTGCCATTCTGCTGCCCATTTTGATAATCTATCTAGGTCTGCTTGCAGCACTTGCACATCATTGGAAGTTTCCAAAGCTCTGCATAGTTTAGTGTCATCAGCAAATACTGAGCTGGCAGCAAGAGCCAAATAGCAGGGGGAGCTTTAAATAGAGCCAGACACTTAATTTATTCGTGATGTATGTGTCCACGCGTGCGCAAGAGGACGCCAAAACCTGTTCTTAGCTGCAAGAGAAGACCGGAACCCACGGCGACCGTTTCCTGTGTCTCAACACCAGTGCTCGTGCACACGGGAGTCCAGTCTGTACATGATGCACGTGAACGCTGGCGCGCACCTACACATATGTCCCCAGTACCAGGTAAGTTTTGGTGCATGACATTGCCTCCCCACGAGCAATCTCTGGGTGCCCTTAGACATAAAAGATGTCTTGAGTGGGATGTCTTGATCAAGCGAGGAGCATGAACCTGTTCCGCTGGTTCCCACGAGTTCTCTTCGGGACCAAAGCCCTTCCACTTAACCAGATATCTCAATCTTCCTGCCGAGATCTTGGCATCCAAAATGGTCTCGACTTCGTACTCCTCAGCAGCCTCAACTAGGACAGGAGGCGAAGGTGGAGGACCCAAAGAAGAATTGGCAACATATTTTTTAAAACAAGAAACATGAAACAAGTCCAGTTCAAAAGCTACTGCGTTGATACATTTCTTGATAAAAAAAGGTCCATTGAAGCGAGGCCCTAACTTGGCTGAGGGAACTCTAAGCTTCATATTTTGTGTGGGCAGCCAGACAAAATCACCAACCCTGAAGTTTGAAGAATCTTTTCTTGATTTGTTAGCTGATTTACAAGCTTGTTCTTGAGCCTGAGAGATGAGGGACTTCAATTCCAGAGTCTTTTGTTTCAATAGTTCTATTCGGGTTTTAAGATTCAGAATAGTAACTATAGATAAAACATCAGTAAGAAAAGTTGGGTTATAACCATAGAAAGGTAACAATTTGATAGAAGAATGAATCGCATTATTGTTAGAAAACTCAGCTTAAGGTAAAAGAGGAGCCCAAATCCTCTTTTGAGGCAGAAGAATAATATAAAAGATATTGCTTAAGTGTTTGGTTAGTCCTTTATCTCTGCCCATTGGACTGTGGATGGTATCCAGAAGAAAAGGAGTTATGGACATGCAGTGATCTACACATTTCCTTTAAGAATTTTGAGGTTATTTGAACACCTTTATCAATATCACCAGGAATTCCTGATGAATACCTCAGCTGTTACCGCTGCCAAAGGAATACATTTTAACGGAAAAAAATGGGCCATCTTAGTTAGTCGGTTGACTACCACAAAGTTTGTGTTGAATTGGATTTAGTTGGAACCTTGGATTTAGGTAGTTTTAACAATGAAACCCATAGGATAGGCAGAGGACACAACAATCCATATGGTCTTTGTTTGGAAGTTTTAAATCTAGCACAGATAATGCAGGAGGCAATAATTTTTTTACAGTCTCTAGATAAACTAGGCCAGAAAAAAATTCTATTTTGTAAATCGAATGTCTTGGGAACCCAAAATGGCCAGCTAAAGCAATGACAACATTAAAGTACTCAAGATCTCGACGATACAGGAACAAATTTTAGAATGAAACCATCCTGAGAAAGAGAAGTATTAAAAGAGGATTGGATGGAAGCTTCATTGATAGTTTTGGCAATATTTGTGTGGAACAACAGGAAGTTGGACATGATCATATCTAGCTTGGCGAGGTCTTATGATCTGTGAAAATAGCAATTAGATGATTGGCACCCACGAGCAAATACCGCCACTCTTCCTCTCGGACACCAAAAGATTTCTTGAAACAAGGCAACTGGATGAAGTAAAGCTTTGGGACCCATTCGTTGAGAGAATATATCTCCCAAAGCGGCCTTGGATGCGTCAACTTCCAAAATGAAAGGGAAAGATGGATTAGGATGAATTAAGTCAGGAGCCGGTGTAAATGCAGACTTAAACTGTTCAAAAGCTAATTGAGCCAATTCTTTCCAGCAAATTGGTATATGGGCTCTAGTCAGTAGAGTTAATGGAAGAATGGAAAAGTTCTTAAAGAATCTACGATAAAAAAAAGCAAATCTAATGAACTTTTGAACTTAATCCATGGTTAATGCTTGCCATTAAATGATGAAACCTACGAAGGGGATAAAACTTCTTTCAAACTCACATTTTTTCCAGTTTAGCATATAATTCATGGGTTCTAAGATGAGACAACACTTTCTTGACTTGAATACGGTGCTCTTCCAGATAAGAAGAGAAGATCAATATATCATCTAGGTATACTGGCAAGAAGTCGTCCACAAAATCACGGAAAATATTGTTCACAAAATGTTGGAAAGTTGCAGTGGCGTTGCATAAACCAAAAGCATAACCAAGTATTCGAAGAGTCCATACCTGGATAGTCATCTTCCACTTGTCTCCCTCTCTTATCCTAATTAAGTAATAGGCCCCTCGGCCCAGTTTGGTAAAAACCTTGGCTGACCTCAGTCATTGGAACAGCTCTGGGAACAGTGGAAAAGGATACCTATTGAGGTGACGTCATTGAGAGCTCAGTAATCGATACAAGGGCAAAGCGACCCATCTGCCTTTTTGACAAAAAATATACCAGCTCCAGCTGGGGACAAAGAATGAAAAAAATGAAGCCTTTTTGTAGATTATCTTCTATGTATTCCTTAAGAAACTTTTGTTCTGGATCAGACAAACTCGGCCAAAAGGAATCTCAGCTCCGCTCGACAGGATAATCATAAATGCGATGCAGAGGCAAAACGTTTGCGGCCTTATTATAGAAAACGTTGGTAACATTAGTTACGGTAAAAAGGTGGTAAGATAACTTCTGATTGACACTCTTTTACACCAAGCAGAGGAGAAGAAAAGCAAGTTTGTTGACAATATTGTGAAGAAAAAGAGATCTCTCCAGAGATCCAGTTTATTAAAGGATTGTGTGTTTTCAACCAATGGGGAAAAAAAGAGGCAACACATTAAAACAGACAATTCCATAATGCCGATCATTTTTAACCAATACAGTATTAGGAGAATGGGACCTGAAGAGACTTTTGATCCATCGGCCAGATAAATGAATAGGGGAGTAGACTTGAGATGAGTAGGGATACCCCAATCTTTGGTAAGGGACTCCAATATGAAACATCTACAGGCCCCAGAGCCAGTGACGGTATTAATAGATAGGTAGGACAAGGCAACAGAACAAGGTGGACATGAAGATGTGGAAAGGATCTTACTCATGGGTCTAATCGGGCATTTATGCAGGAGATGGCCAGACTCTCCACAGTATAGAAACATTCATAAACAACATATGCTGAAACTTTTGTTAAAAAAAAGTTATACATGGCCAATAATCAACCCCAAAATTAATCAACCCCAAAATTACAAATGGGGTCTTTGGCGCATGCCTCAGGAGAGAAAGAAGGACGAGTTAGGCCCAGTTGCATGGGAACAGGTCCTAGAAGAGCTGAAGAAGAGGAAGTAGGAAACAACTCAAAGGAGGTTTGACTAGTGCCCATTCTCTCCAACCTTCTTTCTCTCAGACGTTGGTCAATTTGGACTGATAAGTTTATAAGACCAGATATAGAAGCAGGACTAGAGACCAGGACATCAGCAGGAACAGCAAACAAATTAAGGCTTAGTAACAGAGTAATAAAACACTGAACTAGCAGCAAGAGACAGACACCAGGTGAAGCTTTAAATATAATCAGCAATAAAGGTTTCATACAAGAGCCTCAGGCAGAAAATTTTCTGCAAAAAATCTTAATTGTGTGTACGGCAACATGTTTTGGAGATGTGTGCTCCTTTATCAAGCATGATTGTATCCTAACCAATGAAGATGGAGTGGGGTAAAAAAAGAGCCAAGTGGTGTGAGTAAATCTGCATCCAGCTGTTGAAGCTTTAAACATGGCCAGGCTTGTCATATTTTTGCGACAAGAGGACGTCCAAACCTGTCCTTAGCTGTGGGAGGCCAGCCTGTTCGCTATACACAGAAGTCCCCAGGAGCAGGTAAGTTTTGGTGCATGACATAGTGTTTCACAAAAGTAAAAAACGAAGACCAATTGGCTGTTCTACACTGGTCCTTGGCAGAAGCTCCTCCTGCAAATGCACAGGATGCAGCAACGGCTCTAATAGAATGTGTCCTTAGGGTAGGGGGCTCATCTCTGGAACTTAAAATTATGGAGCCTGTAACATAGCCTGATGCTCTCCATGATCCAAATAGCCAGGCTAGACTTAGATGCTCTTTCTCCTTTTTTAGAGCCTTTAAATAGAATAAAGAGGAAGTTAGGCTTCCTAAAGTCTGCTGTTCTTTGCAAGTAGTTTCCCAGACAGCGTACTGGGTCCACTTTAGAGAAATTTGATTCTGAAGGAGAAGTTTCATTCATAAGAGGGAATAATAATGTCTTTATTTAAATAAAATTTTGAGACTACCTTAGGTCAGTAAGTAGAGTTTGGTCTCAACACAATTTTAATCTGGAAATATATTCAGATAAGGTCTCATCATCTTAAGAGCATGGATGTTCGATACTCTCCTAGCCGTAGCTCTAGCAATAATTAGTACTATCTTAAGAGTTAATTCTTTTAAAGGAATCTCAATAGGTAAAAAGGGAGAAGTTGACATGAAGCGTATAACTAAATAAAAATCTCAAGGAGGGAATCTTTTAGACTGGCATTTGTTGTTTGTTGTCACATTTTTCCAGCTGGCAATCTTCAGCTTGGAAGTTTGCCTTGTTGGTCCACCAGTTCATTTGCCACCTCAGAGATGCCTGCAACTGAATCATCATGTTCAGGTTATGATATGTCCTCCATTGAGATAAAAGCATTATTTGCAGAGGATGAAGATGAAGCATGGCCCAAGGTATCAATTCCTTTGTAGAGACTAAGTAACCTACAATGCGCTCTACAAACTTTGCCTTGTTGGATGGGGATCTTTGTAACTAGCATTGGCTTGCCATTGACAAAGCCATACAGATCGCCTGTATGCTACTGACACACAGCCTTGAAAACAAGAAGATATGGAAAATCTCATGTCCAGAACACGCAATTTTTCCATCATGGATTGAGGAATCGTATCATGCAAAGGAAAGACCAATTGAGGGCCTTGACATTCTTGAAACCATCTATCCTCTCCTGTTGGTTTCTTAGGCAAATCAACCTATAGGGTTTTCCTAATAAGATAAATCAGATGGTCCACCATATCCAGATCCAGACTACAAGATGTAGTCCAGTGGTTCTAGTACTTTTTTTTCATTGTAAAACACAAAAAACTACGTAGGTTCAAGATACTATATAAGATACTATACATTAATAACATTGATTCTTTTGTGACATGTAAGAGAACTGCATTTATACAATTTAAATTGAAATGGAATTTGAATGTAGTCAATGTTGTGTACAACAGTATTTCAATAATATAATTAAAACCAGGCTGTCCTAAACATAAAACCATTTTCATACTGGACAATGCGCTGGTTTGAGAGACACTAATGGGGTAGTCCCTTTTCTTTTGTCCAACCCTGTGAGAATAAAAATATCTTTACTGTTGAAAAGGGAAATGTATTATAATGCTGATAGGAATACTTTCTTTATTTGAGTTTTTATAAATACTTCTCCTTTAATGGCTTGTCTTGTCCATGTAAATAAATCTCTCTCACTCAAGAAGTGATACATAAACAATAAATACATAAATGTATATACAATCAGGGAGATTCAATAAAAGTTCTTATCGTTTAAAATGGTGCTAATTTTGCCCCAACCAATCAGATCTTATTTAACATAGAAAGCTAACATCTGATTGGTTGGGGCAAAGTTTGCCCCAACCAATCAGATCTTATTTAACATAGAAGGCTAACATCTGATTGGTTGGGGCAAAATTAGCGCCATTTTTAACGATAAGAACTTTTATTGAATCTCCCTGAATATATTTAGCCGCAAAAAGAAACCGCAAAGAAAAAATTTTTAGGTCAAGAAGAAGCAGTGCTTTTGGAGGGTTTGTTGAGAATGTAGCAGGGGTGTAACTAACAGGGGAGCCCCATCTTCATATTTTTCCTATGACAGAAATAGCCTCCTCCCAAACAAACACTGTGGATGAAGCATCGTTTTGCCGGAGGTCCCAATGATTCTAAGTTACGCCACTGGAATGTAGCTTTGTATTGTTTTTTATGAGGAGAATCATCTTGATTTTTTTCTTACTATTTCAAAATATTTTTGTAATTTTTTTTGTAATTTTCTTTCGTTGTTTTAATAATTAACATATTTTGAGCACCGAGGGTGACTTGTAAAAACTTTGCTGGTGAAAACATTATTCTCTTGTTCTCCAATGCAAAAAAATTATAAGTTAGTATTGTGAATGATTACACTTATGATGAGAGTCATTTGTCATTCCTTTAGTGCATTTTAGAAATCATCAATTCTACCTTCAATTAAAAATAACATACAGGAGTAAATTTCCATTTGTGACTTTTTCCATTTAAAATAAGTATCTCAAGCAATGCCTATTAAACTCTTTCTGTTCAGTCTCCAGCAATGAATGAGAGTTGCCGTGACAACAGGTCCTCCATCAGCTCACTGTGAAGTACCTACGCAAACAGAGAAACAGGCTTGAATGCAGGGGGATATTTTGAGACTTTTCAGCTAATAAAATGAATAATCAGTCCCCTTGGAAATGCTAAAATGTTTCTGTAAACCTGAGTCTAAATGTATTTAGTCAAAAACATTGCCAATGTTTGTTTGAAATGTTTAATGCTGTTAAAACAATGTTTTCAGCAAATTGATGTAAAACACTGTATGCACACTTCTGTGATTTCATTTCTGAATGGAAATCATTTTGAACTGAATAAATATTACTTAAAGGGCAACTAAAGTCACAGAACAACACTGAACCAGAAGGCAGAACACCTTGATATAAAACCAGTAATCTGTGTCTTACCTCTCATTTTGATACAGGCGCTGGGAAATTTACCTAAATAACATATGGTTTGTGCTTTACTTCTCAGCATTCTAGTATCACACAGTTTGGTCAACGACCATTATGTTCTGCACATGCTCAGTCCTTAGCTATGGCACAAACTTGTTACAGTTGGTCACACCCATTAATAATCTCTAGCCACAATCCTTTTACAGGACAGATAAAGCAAGGAAGCATGTAACTGAGGTCAGGAGGTGTGGTCTGACAATGTACATACACACAGATACTTCATCCAGTTCTTAACAGGCTTTGATTTACTTTAACAGAGTTTACTAAAGTGGCATTTTATAGTTTATTGGTGTTTTTGGGGGGGTTATTTTCAGATTCTGGAGTATATAAAATTTGGTTTAGTTCTCCTTAAAACATTCACTTTTCTGGAATTAAAATCTTTTATAACCTCCATGAATACAAAGCCAGGTTCAGATTAGTTAAAGAAAAGCCATTTAATTTGTGAAATATTGCCTGTTAAATAGAAGGAGCACCCGACACAACTACAGTTCCTCAAAAATCTTTCATCAAGGTGCTTAAATCATATATAATGTCTTAAAGTTATATATTTACTGGGAGTAAAAATATTTCCTCTGAAATCATTAAATGGTCTGAGGGCTGACTGTCTGGTGTTATACATCCACGTTTACACCACCTCTCACAACAACAGACAGGCTCTCTGCCCAATCACAGTGGGGTAGCACATACAGTATGTGGTACAGAGTATAGTTCCTTTCCTTGGATAAGATGCTATACGTTTCCTTAGGCTGCCATTAAGTGCTTTATTAGTGTCTAACATGTATTGAGAATTGTGTGAGATTGAAACAATCTGGCCTAAGGGGCATTGACATGCAGAATAAGAACATGTGTTTTACCTTATAGAAAACTATCATATGGGTAAATGTGTGTTAGCTCTAGCAATAACTAACTGAACCTTACTTTAAATGATAAATATAAACCAAGTAGTAATTTATTTTTTAATACTGCTTGTCTGCTATGTTTACTTCTAGGGAAGTTTTGATGTAGGAGTAAAATTGACAAAAAACGGGTTAATCTTTGAGACTTTGGTCTCTCATCCACACACATCTTAGCTTTGTATTGTCATTCTAATAGCAAACAATAAAGTATATATCTCTATGATCTGACAGATGCAGTCTTCTAATTACTTTGTAGTAGAACAACATCCTGTGCTGGCTAAGAAATCTCCTGTTGTCCTGAAATTGATATAGACAGACAGGCAGGACAACCATTTTGTCTGTATATCTACTTGTTGAGTCTTTCCATAAGCTTTCTCGCTTTTAAATTATAGTTAGTAAAATGTGCAGTTAACCATTTTTATTCTCTGGCATATGTTTATAATGTTTGCACCTAGTAATCTTCATTGGGAAAACCTGAAGGAACTAATCCCCGAACAAACCAAAATATTCTAAACCTCTGCTGTGGTTTGCATCCATTTAGCATTCAGCACACGCTGTTTTATTTATCTATATGATTGTGAGCATGTTTATGCACAAATGAGACAAAAGGCAATGTTGTCAATTGGTTTACATCATAATAAAGTACACACCATCCCAATGTATTATGCTGAAGCCTAATTAGTCTAATCAAAACATTTTGCACTTAAGCAGATTTATTTTTGATAGAGGCTGTTTTACATATAATTCATATTTATGATAGACTCAAAATAAAATAATGAAAATGTTCAGTGATTTATCTGTTGTATTCAATTAGATCAACTGGACTTGAAATGTAGTTCTTGAAGACGTTTCGCTAGTCATCCGACTGGCTTTCTCAATTCAGAATGACTTGTACAAGAATCTGTGGCAATTATGTACCCTGGAAAATCCCAATTAGCATATCACAGCCAGGTGTTAAGGGTGTGATTGGATAGTGGCTAAGAGGTGTTATAGGAACGCCCAGAGTAAGGTGTTAAAACAGCATTGTACATGGCAGACAGTTGGTGTCGAAAAATCCGCGAGCGGACCCACAAAATAAAAATATTCGGATCCGCGAACCGGCCATCCCTACTGAACGCAGAGAAAAGACTTACAAATGCATGTTCACTCCTCAAATGAAAAATGATATATAGGTAAATCACCCTGCCCCAAACCCAGAAGTACAACAGTTAGAGAGCTGACACTCTATAACATAGAGTTATTCTGTTATGCAGCAAAATAATGCTTTCCCTTTGCCTCTCAAAAGGTTTTACCTTCTATTCAAGCTTTAATATGCTCAGAGGACACATCTGGAAAGTAGCATTCAGTTATTGGCTGTGATCTCATTTGTTACATCAACGACTGACAGCAACTAACTAAAAGAAACAGAAAGCAGAAAGAGGTAACAAAGAATCAGGTAGCATTTCAGATTAGACTTACATCTCTCAGCTTTTAAAGGACAACTCCACCCTCATAAGAACATCTTTTAGAAAGAATGGCCTCTTTAAAATATGTTAATATATCATACTTTGTGCTATGAATTCATTACTGTACAGTATGCTTGCTATGCTTCTGGATGCCTCATGGAAACTGAGCAATTTAGAAACCTGTACTGAGCCTTTACTGAGCCTGAGCATGCTCAGAAGAGGCAGACAGAAGATTAACATTCAGTCATTGGCTGTGATGTCAACTGTCAAATCCATAACTGACAGTTGCTAACTTATATATTTCAGATTTCAAACTATTACTGGGTTTTAGGGGGTGATTCATATATATGTAAGTTTTCATTTTAGGGCTGGACTTGCCCTTTAAACTATTGCAGTTTTGGGGTGTTATTTATCTATATACAATTTTACATTTGAGGAGTAAACTTGCCATTTAAATTGATAGTTCCATACCCCTGGGAGTACATCAGGTCTAATTTACACTTATTTTCCTTCTCTCTGTTTTAGTCCTCTTCCCCCAGTTGGTGATCCAAAAGATGCACTGCCTATTGGAAGTCAAAGGTAGTGGAATAAAGCCTCAAACATACTTTAGATAAATTCAAAGTAAATGATTCTTGGACAATAGTCCAATAATTATTTGTTATAGTGATGAAAAAAAAGGTGACAACCCACTAGCAATCACTGCTGCTTTGAATGGTCCAAACTAGTGGATCAGTTTACACCATATTTGTTTATTCTGTAGTGTTGCTCAAATAAACATGAATAAGTAAAGAGCTTGTCATTTTAGTGAGTGCTGATAGGCACATTGTTTAAATAAGGAGGAATGCTAAATGTGCATGAATGTTGCCTCTGTTATATAGTAAATCCTTTAGGAGGTTGAATAAAGATATAGATCAATCTAGTTCAACTTTTTAAATCTATCCATGATCCCAGCCTATCTGTTAATCCAGTGAAAGACAAGACTATTAGTATTAATACCAGTAACTTTCAATATTTTTAGTTTTAGAAACTTTTCTAGTCATCTCTTAAAGTTATCAATGTACTTGCAATTGCTTGTCCTCTGTAAGACATTTTGTTTACTTGATGCCGACCCCACCTGCAGTTTTAGCGACACTTTAATAAACTTGATTTTCAGTGCATTTATATCATATTTATCATTTATAAATCCAAACAAATTTACAAGAAAACTGTTTACAATAGCAAATAATTGACACAACATAGAAAATATAAGAAAAAAAACAATATTTTAATTAGAAAGTTATCATATTTAACATGGTATCACTTCATGCTGTACCATCTTAAAATATGTATACTTCAAACCAACAGGACTCCAAGGACCCTCACAGTGAACACATCAACACTATCCTAAGCAGGATCAAGGATAAAAAAAAAGACATGATAATAAACAGAATACACAATAAACAGCAGTAAAATTGCAAGGAAGAGTTTATCTTCCCTGCTGGTAAAATAAACGACTGCTCATCAAGAATATCATATTAGTAACTAAAATAGTATTTATAATGTAAATGTGATACTATTAAGGGAATTTATTGAGAGCTGCAACGCAATATTCTCATCTGTTGCTAAACAATTTGTGGCAATTTAAAACTGATTTTATAATGGTATTTGCGTCAGGCTGCGTGGGTTTGGGAAAAGTCACCCACATAGCCGCCGTAGGCAATTTAATATATTTAATGTAATAGTTTGCAGCTTTCAGTAAATTTCCCTATTAATCTTTGATTGCTACTATAAACATTTAGCTGAACATTCAAAATACCACTATCAGAAGCAATACTAAAATATTGCCCCAAATATACATAGCAGTGCTCCATATTACATTTATGTAAGTGCTGGCATTAAAAAAGTTACACAAAATCCATATTTCTGTCTTTTTTTTAAGGATTGAATTTTATTATAGCAAACATTTACTAAAAAAAAAAGGCAATCGCATGCGCTCTAAAAAGCAGATTAGTGCAAGACACTAATGTGGCCAGCCCATTGTCTTACACTAGCGTGAGCTTTTAAATGCATGTTCGGATTGCGCTTAAAAGCGCAAAAGTGTTGCTTAGCCCTTAAAGTGCACAAAACCTGGAACTAGAACAGAAACAAAATATTTTGATGCAAGGAATGAATGGGAAAGCCACCAGGTATGTAACGTGTAGTAAAAATATTTATTTTTCCCTGAAGATCAGTTTTGTGCCTGGCTTTAAACCCCACAACAGTACATTTGCCCTTCTTGCAGTTAAAAAAGACACATCTAGTAGGTCTTGTTGTTCACAATTTTAAACATTACGAAGCATCCCAATTGAAGCATTTCATGCATTGGTTTTCTGCAACCTCTAAGACATGATGGTTTGACCTTTTAGGACATCTCCATCCTCTTAGATGATCATCTTAGTAGAAATATGAATGCCCCAAAAACTGACACATGAACGACCAATTATGATATATGCATTCGTTTCACCCTTGGTTTAATTGCAAGGGACACCAAGAGATAAACAGACTCAGTAAAGCACACGGTATATAGCCCATTTGATTTTATTTGTGTTATGAAGCCCAATCGTTTACTTTTATATTTGATATTTATGTTAATGTTTTTGGTATGGTTATTTATATTAATACAATTCTTATGAATGCGTATCCTTATGTATTACCCTTGCGATGGCAGGGAAATTTGAGCTACACAATGCACCTGCCCAGCCATGCTCTTTTTAGACGGCTTCATTCGCACTTTAAATGTATTGTCGCGTTGTTAGTAATGAATGCTTTGGGAGAAAAAGCAAGGACATTTATTTTTTTAAAGGAGTGGCATAATACAGTTCTTACTAATCAATGAAAGTCGGCAAAGAGTGAAAAATTCCTAAAAATGCGTAGTTTTAATGCATTTTTTTGCATCTAACTCAAAAATGCACTAAAAGGCACAACAAAACACATAAAAACACATTGTAAAAATGCTTTCACTTTTGATGCGTTTTGTGCAGTGTAGTGAGAAAGAAGCCTGGGCATTTTATTTTTTTAATTTACGACGTAAATGTAAAATATCAATCATTCTGTTTCATTTACGATGCGGATGTAAAATGATATCAGTCATTATAATGTGATCATAAATTAAGGGCTGCGGCAGCAGAAATAACACACATTATTTTAAAATAATGCCCGGTAATGTAAAGAAGTGCAAAATAATGATGTTAGTATAAAATAACGCCCAGTAGTGTAAAAAATGGCCCGTATTATAAATTACCGCATGCGTTATTTCCTACCAGCAAACCCCGGATTCTAAAAAGAATCCCCCCTCCCTTTTCTTTTGCCCCCCATCTCTTTCTCTCCCCCCCTTCTCTTTCTCTCTTCTTTCTCCTCCTCGGCAATGTGGTGTCTCGAGTGCTGTGTCATCCCTCCTCCCACTGTGGAGTGCATGCGCGTGCCAGTAGGTGTCAGCTTATCTAATGGCGTGCGTACATTGGGAGGAGGGTTGATGATCCAAGTCCTTTATGCCTGTCTTTTAGTATTTAGTTTTCTATACTGCAGCTTTATAAATATGTCCCCAAAGGATGCTACCTCTTCCCTTTAAAATCAAACATATATAAAATTTCCATGGTACAAGTTCATTAAATGCATGCTATATGGCTACACTGAAAACAAGGCAGCCTGCAATAATGCTAGTGTAAATACTAACTAGCTTTTCAACATGTATTTGTATGTATTAACTCTATACACAGCTTTTTTTCTCGTATACATTCTCTCAAACATTACCCCTTTACACTTTATAGAAATAACATGGTACAGAGCTGCAGGTAGAGGATAATGTATTGAACCTGATCTTAGCACAGCTCTGTGCAATGCATTTCTCAATCATTCCTTACCTTACCCAGATTTTCTCAAGCAATAAATTATTTGTGTTTCATATTAAATACCAATTTTTGTCTTATAGTTAGCGTACAATTAAGATCTGCTGGCACTAAAAAACACAACTTTACAAGTTCCCATTACACTCATCTGAATTTTTGGCACATTGCTTGCCTCCCTTAAGGCTCATGAAAACTGTGCTAAACCCAGGAGCAAAGGTATGATTTTATTTTTGTTTGTTTTTTTGTGGCCCTTACTGCAATGCCCAAAAAAAGTTTAAATATATACTGCATACTTATTAAATGCATACATTTAATAACCTAGATTGCCATTGTGTTTGTTTATTTACAAGTTATTCTATTTGTCATTGTATGGCCTTTGATCAATGAAAATAAGACGCTGGAAACCATATAGAGAGTCTGTCACCTATGACTCATCATCCAATCAGCATCCAACTCTGTGGGTCTTGAAGTCCAGCTCTGTGCTTGGGTGCAGCTGTGCACTTCACTGGTAACTAAAGCCTATTTGTTTAGGATCTGACTGATACACGTTGCATGCAGTGTTTTCCATCTCCAGCTTCAGGCAGCAGCCGCCTCTGCCCTGGGAGGGAACTATTGTTGTTTAACCTTTTGTGTCCTACTGCACTGGTAAGTTCCCACTTTAATGGTTTTCGGATTTTATTTATTTCTATTTTGGGGGGGGTGCTGTGTGTGGTTATTACTGATCTGCTACCAGTTGATTGTGTGTGCAGTAGTCTCTGCATATTCTGATGGCTGTAATGATTGATGGGTCTCTTCAATGGGCGAGGTCAGTGGCTCAGTTAATTTTTGGAAGTAGGTTGGTAATATTTAATTCTAGGGATCAGGCACAGATATAGGAGCCCAATGTATAAAGCTGGGTACACACACTACAGATCATTGAAAGATGGTCTGTCATCTTTCAAAGATCTGCATACACACAGTCTGTGTGTTTCCCTCGCCTGTGGCCGACTCCTCTATAGGGAGTCTTGCGCGGCTGATGAAAATTTTTGGTCTTTCCCGAGCGAGCGTTCAGCGTCCGCAAATGTTCACACAGTAATGATAAAGCCCCGATACCGTTAGATCAGATGGTATCGGGGCTTTATCGTTACTGTGTGTAGCCAGCTTTAATGCAATCTTAGTTTTATTAGGTACAATCCATCTGTTTGAGGCAGCACTGGCCTAGGCAATCATTTGTAGGTTATTGTTAGCTATTTGAGATTAAAAAATTAAGCATTAACCCATTTCTGTTTGTTGAACTAATGTAACTGTAGGTGCATGGCTATATGGAAACCGTTACAGCCTAATGTTGCTAATTGAAAAAATAACATTCAAACATAAGTTTGTGTGCAGGTAGTGACAGTTTGCTGCGTAAATCCTCTTTTTTTACTTAACATCAAATTAGGCTCTGTGCAGTTTTTAGGCAATGCAACAGCAAATGTAATATTATTTATGAATATTTGATTCTGTTCCATTAGTATTGGAGAAGTTATACCCTCTTCCCTTTAAAACTGAACTTGTATAAATTCTACAATCTTTCATTAAAGGATCATTATATTTTTAAACCTTGTAGAAAAAACAAACTAACACTGGTTTATCTGCATTTTATCAATGTCCTGGGAGGTAGGAGAGTGTACCCTTGCCTTCCGTCAGGCTTACCAGATGTCCCAATTTTTAGTGGGGCTGTGGCAACCCTAATTCCTGTCCTTATGCAGGTGGAGAGCAATTAGCTTGATCACCTGCTTATGTTAAGCTCGCTAGATTCCATTTTATTACTTTTTAGATTTTATATAAACTGTTACATAGGCTAAGTTGAACATGTGGTTGCATGTGTTTTCCTGTGTAACCCATTTTTCCATTCTAATGATGGGAATGGAAATGCATGCATTCTACATCAAAATTGATTCACACAATTGTTAGGAAAAATAATCAAGCTAGAAGCTGGGTATCGCGGTACCTCATCTATCATATCTGTTGCGTGAGAGGCGACGTACAGAGATAGCTAAGACTGTGATTGAAGCAGTTGTCCTTTAGCTCTTGATGCACCTATGATAGCACTGGGGGGCATTGACGATTTTGGGTATGCACCGTTTTAAACCTGCCACTTAACTGATGACGGTCTAATGTTGAGACCAAAATGTGTAGAATAATGATGTGATATTGTAAATAAAGATCTGCAATTTACTAAAGACCAAGGAGTGCTCCATATCTGATTTTCTGTATATACCTACTATGAAGGATAGCACCAGGGCTTTGTATGTAGCATTCTGGCGAGCAGCTACCTCCATTTACATATATTATATATAATATATGAGACCTTTTGTTGTCACCTAAAACAAATATCTCAAGCTGTCTCGGTGTGGATGTTGATTGTGGCTGTGGTGGGCTGAATAACACTGACTGGGGAATTGGAGGGCTGACTTTACACTGACTGGTGAACTGAAGGGTCAGCTAAACCTGGATGGTGAATTAGAGGTCTGACTTATCTTTGACTGAAGGGGTGACTTTAAACTGGCCGGTGAACTGGAGGGCCGACTTAATGCAGACTGGTGAACTGGGGGGTTGTGTGACCCACAACACAGACTTGTAAATATAAAATGCCCACAGTGCCACACATTGTACCCATATCCCCCTACTGTTATATTCTAGAACTAAATCCCTTTTTATACAGTACATTCCCCATTACAGTGTTTTACTTATCTTTGTTTGCTTTGGCAGTCTTAACATGTAACTTGATTTGATAGCAAGAGAGAGATAGAAAATTGAGACAGATACTCTGATAGAACGATTGGCAATATCGATCTGTCTGTTGAAAAAAATCTATGATCGGCCAAAGCAAAAAATCCATTCCCATAGTTTTCAATAGAAAGTTAGAAATAGCTGGAAGGGTAAAAAAATGTAAACTAGATTATCTTGTATTGCTGTGTTTGGAAAATATATTGATTTTAAAATGTTATAGTCTGTATTTGGCAGTTTTGAATGTTAATGCATGAAGTATAGTTCAGTTTTTTAATAGTTAAATATATATATTTTTTTCAGTTTAATTTTCTAAGTTTAATGGTACAAAAGATGTTAAGTACAGAATGTTAGCAGTCTGTTCAGCTAGTACTAAAGAAAGGTTTAAGTATGTGAAAATATCGAGCCAGCAGATACAGTATTAGTTGAAAGCAGAACAGAAGGGAATGCCACAGGGTTTATCATTCTGTGATCTGGACATTTCAGGTGTGTTATTTCGAAAGCTAATATTTGTAAAGGTGGAATCTAACAGATGGCCAGGATTCGCTAAAAAAATATCTGTGCTATATGCTTTCATCATGGAGTGTTATTTTCTGACTTGACTACTTCTTACTATATTGTTCATAAGATGCTGTTTCATAGACCTAAACAAAGGGAAGGTGTACTGTCTTCTGAACTGGGCTGTGCATAGACAACCTGATGTCAAATTTCAATAGGTGTGTTTATTTACAAGGACTAAGCAGAATGGGCACTGGACAATGAAATGGAGGAGACATAAAATTAAATCTCCTGTACTCTGACTTTTGGGGTAAGAATATATCATTCCTGGCCATCCCTGTGCAGCAAAGACATAATGGGTAGCTCCTGCCTCCTCCAATCAGAAGAAACAGACTCCACTGGAAGTTATAAATGGCTCCTCCTCCCCAATTTCGGTGTAGTCTGTTTCTTCTGTCTCCTGTTATCACCTGGATGAGATGTTTCGAGCCTTGCGCCTGCACTTTTCCCGTCCTCTGTTACTCCTCCTCTGGCCGATGTCCTTGCTAGTGTGAACGCCGTGCGATTTCTCAAGCAGGAACCACCTTCTACCCGGCAGCCGCGACTCCTTCCGCATTATTTGCACGTCGTGACGTCAGAGCGTAGCGTATCTGATGTCACACGTATGTCCCGGAAGTATTTTACCGGCGTTTTCTCCATTCCATGTTGCCTATGGCTGCGGATTGCTGCAGATTCCTGCTAGGCCCCTTATTATGGAGCCGGCTGCCAGAGTGTCCAGATCTCCTAAGAGGTGGTAAGATTTTTTTAATCTAAGGAGCTTGAATTTATGTTTGTAGCTTGTACACTAAGCTCTGTGTTTTTTACTTCAGCCATGGGAAGAAGAGAGCTAGGATCTCCTCATCTGAAGATCATAATGTTCCCATGTGCCAGGCTTGTTTTAATCCTGCATTTAAAATAAGCGATTTATGAAGTGGAACCTGTGCAAGCAAACAAACCAATGGAGATTCCTTCAGTCCAACCAGCAGATATTTTGGGTTGGATTACTCAGGTGGTGGCACAGTGTTTTAAAGAGCGCCAACCATCTACCTCGAAAGCTGCTTCAGCCTCTGAACCCCATCCTGCAACAGCAGATCATTCATCTTTGTCAGATTCATCCTCTGAAGAGGAGTTGGATGAATCAGGATTTGATTTGAGACAAATTCCACCCCTGATAAAGTCGATTCAACATACATTAAAGATTATAGAAGATAAACAACCTTCTACTTCGACACTTTTTCAAAAGAAGAAAAATAATTTTCCAATCCATTCTGAAGTTGCTGAGTTTGTTTCTTCTGAATGGCAAAAGATTTCTAGAAGGGTTCCTATAGAAAGCAAGTTTGAAAAGCTGTACCCTTATCCCCCAGATAAGGTATCTTGTTGGGATAAGCCTCCTATAGGGTATGCCCCAGTGGCCCGTCTCTCAAAACTAACAGCCTTGTCCATTGATGGCCTAAAAAAGTTTTTATATCACAGCCAGAGCAGGATGTAAAGCAGCAGCATCTTTAGTATCGGTCTCTAATTGTCTCTCAGTATGGACAGATAAATTGGAAGAATCTTTAAAGAATGGTACTGATAGAGACTCAAATATCCATACTATTCCGAAATTTCAATTAGCCACGAATTTCGCTCTAGGGTCTTCTGCAATTTAGTAAAGCTTTCGGCCAGATAAATGGCTTTATCAGTTTCATCTAGGCTAGCTCTTTGGCTCAGAACTTTGCTGACACCCCTTCAAAGAACACTTTTTGTAAACTTCCCTTTGAAAGAGAGTGATTATTTGGCACGTATTTAGACATTATTTCTAAATCCACAGGTGGTAAAACTAACTTTCTAACTTCAAGGCAATAGGAAGTTTAGAGATTTTAAGAGACAACCGGAAAGATATTTTGGTAAATAAGAGATGATTCCAGATTCTCTAGATCAGTGAATTGGAAAGGAGGCCAATTCAGTCTTTTTCATCCACGAAGACCTGCCTCTTCCAGGTCGCCCCAAACAATCCAAGCCTTTATGATATGAGGCTTGTCTATACTCCTCCATTGGGTGCCAGACTTCAACAATTTCAAGAAGTATGTACAAAAAATGTGAAGGATGTAAGGGTTATCTCTACTATAAGAAATGGATACAGCCTAGAGTTTCGTTACAAACCAAAAAAAAAACATTTCTTTGTTAGAAAGATTCCTGTCGGGAAGGAAAAAGCAGAAACACTGAGAGCATATGTTCAAGATATGCTAGAGACCTTACAGAGAGTTTGTGCAGCCATAACCCCATAGCTTATCTTCATACCAATAGCGGAGAAACATCAAATTTTACTACTGTTCACTCTGGAAGGTCGTCCCTATCAATATTGGAGTCTTCCCTTCGGTCTTTCCACATTCCCCTGAACCTTTTTGAAAGTGTTGGTGGTATTGATTGCAAAACTAAGACAGCTGGGGATAGAAATTTGTTCTCTCCATGATCAATAAATTGTCCAGGTAAGCATAGAGAACCAACTAGTTCAGGACAGAGATCAAGTCTTACTGTTCCTACAGAAGTTTGGATGGATAATAAATTTCAAGAAAAGCCAACTTCAGCCATCCCAATCCTGGTGTATCTAGGAGCCACCATAAATACAGATTTGGATCTAGTTTTTCTACCATCAAAACGGATCCTTGCCATAACTCGCCAAGCAAAATAAATTTTGCCTCTTGCAACAATGTCAGCCAAGCAATCTATGGCATTTTTAGGGACTCTGTCCTCAACAATAGGACTAGTAAAATGGACAGCTTGGCAAATGAGACCAATCCAGTTTCATTTCCTAGACAGTTGGGACAATCTTTCCTTAGGACTGGTCCCAGAAGATTTTCCTACCCTCTCACCTAAAGAGTTACATTCTGTGGTGGACATGCCCAGCCAATCTTCACAAAGGAACTCCTTTATCAGTTATTCAATGGATAGAAGTATTTACAGATGCTTCAGCCAGTTGCTTGGGGGCCCACATTCTGCAATTCTGAACTCAGGGGTTATGGACAGAGAACTTACCTTTTCTTCCTTCGGGAATCCTAGAGTTAAAGGCAATTTTTCAGGCATTAAAAGCATTTCAACAGATAGTAAAGGAGACATCGGTCTGTATCAGGACAGACAATCAGGCGGCAGCTATATATATAAGAAAGCAAGGCGGAACAAAGAGTTTTGGGATGATGATTGAGCTCAAGCCGATAATGATATTTGCCCAAGAGAATCTTTTTTGATATCACAGCCCTATATGTTCTGAGAAAAGACAACCAGTTAGCCGACTGTCTGTCACGAAAATAGATCAAGGAGAAGTCCTTGAATCCTCAGATTTTTCTGAGGGTCTCCCGGACATCGATCAGATGGCATCAGTATTCAACAGGAAGCTCCAACATCTTTCCTCCAATCCCTCTAATATTCAAGGTCCTGAGGAAGATTCTGATGTCTCATTTATATCAGTCCTATCAGACTGTCCACGATGCCTGTGGCATCCGTTACTCAGGAGTTTAGTGGTGGATGGGCTGTTTCACCTTCCTCCTCAGAAAGATCTCCTCTTTCAGGGCAGTTTGCTACATCCCAATCCAGCAGAACTGAGCCTAGCAGCATGGAAGTTGAGAAGAGAAGGTTCACTCAATTAGGTTGTACCTCTAAGTTAGTTTCCACCCTCCTAAAAGCTAGAAGAAATTGTACCATAAATAGATAAGACAAATTTGGAGTATTTTTTATTCTTGGGCCCATAATTTGGGAATGGATCGAATGCAAGTTTCAATTCCTCAGATATAAGAGTTCCTCCAAAGTGGGCTTGACAAAGGATTGTCCTTCAATACCATCAAATTGCAAATTCCGTCAATTCTCATGGGAGAAATGCTTTATGCAGAATCTCTAACAAAAAAGTTCCTTCAGAGAGATGTTAGAATTAAGCCCCCAAAAAGGAATAGGTGTCCTCTATGGGATCTACCAGTGGTGCTAAAATCTCTACTTCTTCCAGCATTCAAGCCTCTAACCGAAGCATCCTTAGTGAATTTGTCATATAAAATACTCCTTCTTAAAGCCTTAACTTCGGGCCGAAGAATTTGTGAGCTTCAAGCATTATACTCAGACTTGGATCACGTGATCTTTCAACTTGATTCGTAGAGAAGTTTCTTCCCAAACTTGTTTCCATGTTCCATTTAAATCAGCCTATTATTCTTCCGGCAGTCCTAGATGAAGGGCTATCAGAGATGTTGGATGTCTGTAGTTGTCTTAAACTTTATTTGGAAAGAACAGCGATATTCAGAAAATCTGAAAGATTATTTATTTTACCAGTTGTAAGTAACAAAGGTGAAGCAGCATCATTTGTAACTTTGAAAAGATTGGTAATCAAAGCTAGCCAGAATGCTTGCACAATTCCGAGTCTGGCACCACTAAGAATTCAAGCTCATTCAACGAGAGCCATGGTGGCATCATGGGCAGCAGAAGCAGGGGCAACAGCTGAGGAAGTTTGTAAAGCAGCCAATTGGGCGACGCCTAATACTTTTATTGGGCATTATATGTTGGATTTAGGAAGTTCTAGGAGGGCAGTTTTCGGTCATAGGGTATTAACTGCTATGACTGGAGCCTCTAATTTAAATATTTTCTTTTTTTCTCTTCCCTCCCATATTATTGCTTGGGTATTTACCCATTATGTCTTTGCTGCACAGGGATTGTCAGGAAAATGGAACTCATCAACTTACCAAGAGTTTCTTTTCCTGACCATCCCTCTGGGCAGCAACCCTTCCCTTTTTTCTTTCTATTTTTTTCCTTTTTTTTCTGTAGAAGCTGTAAACTAACTACACCAGAATGGGGGAGGAGGAGCCATTTATAACTTCCAGTGGAGTCTGTTTCTTCTGATTGGAGGAGGCGGGAGCTGCCCATCATGTTTGAGTTTCCATTGTTTGGCACATCTGGCAATTTTCACCCACTCCTATTTTGCTAGAACAACTCCATTCTAGGTATATACTAACTACTATTTTTTAATGAGACTGAATGACATACTAGCCACATCCATTATTATTACACTAATGCAACCAGGTTTTGGTTTAGATTTCCTTTTTCAATAAACTTTTTGGGGATATGTTTTCAAATTCGATGTATATATGGCAATTTTGCAATAAAGGTGAAATAAGATTGCACAGAAGTTGTTTTTTTTTTCTTAATTAAACGAAAACTTGCCACAGCCTGCAGTGCTATGTAGACTTTTTACACGCAGTGTAAATACAGCAAAAGCATTTGGTTAAGCAATAACAGAAAAGGCATATATTTATGTCACATATGGCATTAAACATTGGTCCCTTCAACACTAATTTGCAGACATCTGAAAATGTTCTGCTTCATATTGGGAAGATTACACTAAAAATAAAATAAGAATTTCTCAACTTAAGTCACCACGCTACCATGCCCAGCCATTTCCTAGATAAAGGCCATACAGCCAGTACACTTTACTTCAGGAAGTACTGGAGGAGACGGATAGGGAGATTGCTCTTAGAAAAGGGGTAACATGGTGGATTAAGCATTTAAATTTACTAGGCCCACAAGGGCCAATTAGGGATTATGATTTATACTTGTTTTGGTAGGGGGGATTCACTTGTATATATTGGGTAGGAAGTCACAGAGGGGCTGGTTGTTTCATGACATTGATTGCCTATGGTGATAATTTTAATTAATAAAGATTATTATATGTAAAAAGGCTGATTTTATTTTATAATGGAAACAGATTTACATTTTATATATTAGATACAGGGCTAATTAAATGGACTAACATGGTATCACCTGTATCAAGTATTTATTGTCTGTTTGAGCTTTTATAAACTTCAGTAGCTTGATGTACAGTATTACTGTGCTTGAGAAATGGACCTACTGTAGCTGTCCTGAAACATTGCAATTTGGAGCATACCATTTGTATTTTATACAATTATTAAACAGGTCGTATGAATATCTTATTTCATATGACCTGATAGCACTCCATACAATGTAGTCACATGCCCGGGTAACTCTCCACTCCATATATAAATCAGAACACAATATGAAAGCACTCAGTGGGTCTTCTCCAACAAAGCAATCTTTCTTTATTAAAGGCAAACGTCAAAGCATTTCAGCCCAATATGAAACTATTAAAGTTAGACTCAAAATGGATACTGAGACTAAAAATGCTTGTACCAAAGGGACTTAATGAAGTGGTAACTATGAGTTGCTTCCTAGGGGATTCAAAGTTACATACTTTCCTAGTGATTGTATATTATTGGTAGATACAGTGTATAAAAAAGTGTTAATTAAGGGCCGAAATGCGTAGACTGGCGTGAGGATCACAATAAAGATTGTTAAAATAAGACCCTGGAGTGCTCCATTTTGAACTTCCTTCTAATATATTACTTGTTAACGGACATAGCACTCGGGGGATATCATAATAGAGCGGTGAGAGACCATCTCCTTAAATTTTATATATAGTTGGGTTTCCTCTGGACACTCCAGTTTCCCCCACAGTACTAAAAACATACTGATAGGTTATAAGTGTCAAATGTGTTTAGATTGTAAGCTCCCCTAGGGCAGGACCTGATATAAATGTATAATGTAATAAGAATATTATTAGAGCGCTATGAAAGATGTTGGCGCCATAGAAATCCACAATAATAATAATATTCTATCCCTTTTTAAAGGTAATATACCTTAAATGACCAATGTTTACTTTCTGTATCCAGTCACTATTTAACTTAGCTTGTTTAATTACTTGTTATTAAACTAAAAGTTGAACATCAAGAAACAAGTTCTGACAAGTAACTTGACAAAGACTTTGTGTTGGCACTAAAATCTTATCGCTAGTGATAAACGTACATGTTTCTTTACAAATGCTTCACACAAGGAGATAAGTACAACATGTAGCTAGTTAAAAAAATAACTGGTATTGTTTCTAATGAAAAGACCATAGTCTATTCCACTATTGAAGCCAATAACCTTTTTGGTTATAAGCAGTAAACTTTTAAATGCGAACTAAAGTCTCCAAATAACATTGTCCCAGTAGACAGCAAAATCCCAATGAAACTTCATGCTGCATCTTACTCTCCCTTTGCTGTGTCTGTTGCAGTGTTCTTACATATTTCCTTAAATACCTAAGAATATTTCTTGCCCTCTAGTACTGTTATTTCAGCTATCAGTGTATTAAATCTACTATGGTGTAGATAAGAGAGCCCCAGATTAAGCGTAGCTAGGGGAGGGGTGGCATGACCAGGTGGGATAAGAAGGAACGGGATAGGTTAGTTTAAAAGGAAATAAGCGGGGATTGGGTAGAGAGATTATAAGAAGGGAGCTAAGAAAGAGCGAGTACCTCCATTTTCTTCAGCAGGCAGGAGAATCACTGGCGCCATGTCTGGAGGGCCTGATGGAAAAACTGTGTGCAGAGGCCGAGAAGAGGGAAGAAGACTGGCTGAGGAGAATGCTCCAGGACTCCGGAGCACCTGATACCAGCGATCCTGATCCTCCATCTAGGCAGAGAAGGAGTCGGCCGCCCGAACGTCAGAGCCCCTCTCTCCACCCTCACGGCACAGGAGACGTGTGAGGAGCAGCAGTCCCGGAGCAGCAGTTGGCGGAGGAGCAGAGGCCACCACATCAACGGCCATCCAGAAAGCAAAGAAGGCCAGGACGCAGCGTCACGTGATCCCACAGACCAGCGCGATAGGGAGCGGAAGGCCCGTTTCAGCAGCCCGGGAGGAAGCGAGCTCAACCCACAACAAGCACAGCGTTACGTTCAGTCTCTTATACGGCTGTGGGGCAGCAAAAGGGGGGAGCAAGGGGCAAATCACTGCCACCGGAGGCTGGGGCCTGGCGCGGGAGGCGGGTTACGCCTACCCGCAGGCAGGGGAGGATAGCAACACCCACCCACTGGTCACCGTCTACCCACCAGCCAGACCACTCCCCAAGGGCAAGGGGGAGTAGGAGAGTCCCGTCACCTGGGCGATCCCCTAAAGAACGGGAGGGCAGTGAGTCCCTGGTATCGGCTTCTCCCTCAGACAGGAGGGAGGAGCACAGAGCCCTTCCAATAACTGGGACAAGGCATACTGCTCCTCTTTTTCCTTCAGGGGTTCAGGAACGAAGAACAACAGGAGAATTGCCCAGGAACAAGGGACACCCGGCAGCAGCCCGCCACACAAACCACTCCAGCTAACCAGTTGGCACCGCCTTCGACCGGTTCAAGGGACCGGGACATCCAAGGACCACCACAGGCATCGGACTCAGGTATCATACTTACCTCTTACACAGGTCACAGTTCACACAACACACCTACACAACTAGCGTTAGTGCCAACACAAAGGCTTATGGAAATTCCAAGGGCCGCAGAAGGGGCAGCGGTTTCGGCAGTAGCCAGTTTATGACAGATCTTGGCCCAACTAGAAGGGCCACAGGTACCCGGGGCTAGTCAATCCCAAATAGGGCAGAGCACAAGTGGGCTCATGGTTCTAGAAATGGACCTACTGTTAATCAATTGGGAACAGGGAATACATGCCAAATTAGGCCCTCTGGTTCTGTCATGCCACATTCATCAGCCCAGATAGACGATGCGGCAAGAGGCCATACGTATTTGTGTTTCGAGGGCCCGCTAGGAGCCCACCTCAAACAAGATGTTAAGGAGAAAATCTGGAAAAGAGAATACGTAGATATTTTCGCTTATTACCCTTAGAAAGGTTTAGTTTAGATAAGCTGGAGCGATTAGGTGAAGCCAAAAAAGAGGAGGATGAGGAAAAGCGTCGGAGCAGGCTTATCCCAAAAACATTTCAAGCCTTTACAATCTTTGCCAGTGTCATCGGTGAAAAGTACCCAGAAAACTGTTCGGCATTGTTTTGCTACTTAGACGGCATTTGGGAGGCACACTGGGTTTATATGGGCCAAGCATGGCTTCGCTACGATGAAGCCTTTCGACAACGTATGGCCATTCGAAAAGACATTAGTTGGGATCATAGCGACATTAGCTTATGGATGAGAGTTATGAATAACAAAAACTTCCAGGGCTATGGCAATGCTCCCATGCAGTCCTTTCGCGGGAGCGAGGTTTCCTCGCCCATCACAGGTAATAGCCAACGAAAAGGTTTTTGCTGGCCATACAACGACGGCCAGTGTAAGTGGGGCCCGTCGTGCAGATTTAGGCAGGAATGTTCATTCTGTGCAGGAGCACACCCTGCTCTCAAATGCTTTAAACGAGGCAGAACAACACCAGGCAGAGTCAGGGATTTTGGAAAAGGGCCGGACACCAGTGAAAATAGGGGAGATGCTCCCATGGCTCGCTAAATACCCCAATAAAAACAAAGCCGCGCTATTAAAAGAGGGGTTCTCCTCAGGATTCCGTATTCATTCTAAGGCAGTAGGCCCCCGTAATTCACGCAAGAATTTGAAGTCAGCTAGGGAACAACCAAGGTTAATGCTAGAAAAACTTAACAAAGAAATCAAATTGGGTCGGATGGCGGGACCATTCAAAGACCCGCCGATCCCCAATCTCATAGTTTCACCGCTAGGTCTGGTCCCTAAAAAAGAGGTAGGACAATTTAGGCTGATACAACACCTGTCACACCCACAAGGCCAATCGGTAAACGACGAGATAGATGGTCAGCTAATGGCAGTCTCTTATACATCCTTCGATGAAGCAGTCCGTTTAGTAAAAACGGCTCTCATGGCAAAAACTGGTGTAGAGGCTGCCTTCCGACTCCTACCAGTGCATCTGGAGTCACAACACCTCTTAGGGTGTTGCTTGGATGATTGTTTTTACATTGATAGGGCAATGCCGATGGGCTGTTCCATTTCTTGTGCGTACTTCAAAGCCTTTAGTAGTTTCCTTGAATGGATAGTGAGGAAGGACACAGGAGTTGATTCTGTAATTCATTATTTAGACGACTTTCTTTTTGTGGGACCTCCTGATTCCAACCTTTGTGGAGTTTCAGGGTCGCTGGATAGTCTTTCTGGAATTGTTCCCAATCTGGGTGGCGGTTGAATTATGGGGGAATAAATTTGTGAATAGAGCGGTTTTGTTTGTCAGATAATATGGAAGTGGTTTGTGCAATTAATAATTTAACTTCCTCTTCACTACCATTTATTACGCTTTTGCGTAGATTAGTTCTGCGTTGTTTAAAATTGAACATCCTCTTTAGAGCAGTACATGTCCCTGGTTATAAAAATGTAATTGCAGATGCTCTATCTCGATTACAGCTGGACAAATTCAGAGAGCTGGCACCGACAGCCGAGGGGTCCAGGCAAACATGCCCAGTTTGGATATGGAAAATCATCTAGGAGGTATGCACGAATGGATAAAATGTTCATTGTCCCCAGCTACGTGGGAGGGTTATACAAAAGTTTGGCAGGAGTGGTTTCTTTTGGAGGGAGAGGTCGGCGGAGAACTTCAAAATACTGAAAAGCAGGATTTGTTGTTTTTATTGGTCATTAGTTGGTTTAATAAGAAAGTTTCAGTTAGTTACGTGGATAGGTCCTTGGCTGCGCTGAGTTTTTTATTCAAAGCTATGAATTGGGTAATTTTAGTTGAGGCAAGCTGTCAAGGGCTTTAGACGAGGCAAGCAAACAACAGACAGGAGGCGCCCCATTACAATGCCTATCCTTGAAGGCCTATTCGATCAACTTGAAGGGATAGGGAAGTCTCGGTTTGAATGCGTTCTCTTTAAGTTGGCTTACTCCTGGGCATTCTATGGCATGTTCAGAGTGGCCGAATTGGTTTGCAATAGCAAGACATCGCCCGGAGGGATTCAGGCAGGGGATGTTACACTAGATCAGGATGGTTTAACCATATACATAAAGAATTCAAAAACAGCGAAGGATAAGTCCCTTAGAATACTATTACACCGGGTAGAAGGTCAGCACACTTGCCAGATATATTGTTTTCTGGCATTCCAAGCGATTCGCCCCCAGCGAATCGCTATTTAATACACAACAACAGCACTCCCCTGACCAGGTTTGAGTTCATAGCTGTTTTCCGAGTAGCACTAAAGAAACTAGGATTGACATATAAGGAATACGGTGGCCATTCCTTTAGAATAGGGGGGGCCACAGAGGCAGCAAGGTGGGGATTGAACGAAGAAACCATAAAACGGATAGGGGGGTGGGAGTCGAGGCGTTCTCGGTCTTACATCCGCCCGCGTCAAGTGGAACAAGTATAGCGTAGTTAAGTTTGTTGTGTATTTGTTTCCCATTACAGGAAAATCACCAATCAGTGCTTGGATACTGGGGCACTCATTGTGTACTGGGCTGAAAAGAGAGCCACTATTCGACCCAATGGCGCCCAGCTGGGTTTCCAGCAGGCTGATACTAAAGTAATATGGGTAGGGAAGAGGGGGTTGATCTGGCAGGTAGTAGTGCCCTTGGCCATTTGGCATGCAAAGAAGAAGGGACCACCATGCATCCTATTACTTCACGCTGGGGATAACGATTTGGCAAATTGCCCCATGAGGATACTGATAAAATCTATCCACCGCGACTGCCTACGTCTGTGGTCGGTTTTCCCTGTGTGGTCTTTTGCTGGTCTGAAATAGTTCCCAGGGTGAAGTGGCGGGGTGCGAGGTCCCTAATAGCTATAGAACGGGTAAGGATAAAAGTTAACAGGGCCATTGGAAAATTCATAAGGCAAAATGGGGGAGTAGTCATGAGACATTCAGACCTGGAGCACGATGGCTCTTTTTTTGGCCCAGATGGAGTTCATTTAAATCAGGTTGGGATCTCTTCAACCTTGGGTTGCAAGAGGCCTTGGAAAAGGCAGTTGTCGTGTGGCGCACCATGTGGGGAGTGAGTGGGTCAGTTCCCGCTGGTGTTGGCGGGATCCTTGCCAGTCTGCCAGGTTAATCACAGTAAGGTAAAAGTAGTGTGGTAAGAATACCGGATGAGTTATAATGATTTGTTTCTAACAACTGTTAATCAACAAGTTACGTTATTGGTGATATGAATGCTATGTTCATGTTCATTGTATTTTGTTCATATTTTTTCAGATTTATTGCAAAGCTGTTTGTTATGGCAATAAAAGCTGTGGCCAATTTTATCCAACACCATGTGTCCTTGTCGTTAGGAAGTTGGGGGGGGGGGGGGGGGGGGTAAGAGAGAAAGATTTAACCCTACCTGGGTCATGGTATATATAAGATATAAGGTTCGTACACACATGATCGCACGTGTTTATGAACATTTGAACTTTTGAACTTTTGTGTTTTGCTAACTTTACTGCTTTATCCTTTTTAGATACATTTTACATGTCTCTAAGGTATACTGAAGAACAATTAACAAACTATTTTTTGCTAATACATTTCCAGAGTTATTCAATAAAAGTTCTCATCATTAAAAATAGTGCTAATTTTCCCCCAACCAATCACATATTAGCGTTCAAATGTTAAATAAGATCTTATTGGTTGGGGAAAAATTAGCACCTTTTTTAACTATAAGAACTTTTATTGAATCTCCCTGTATGTGTTTGTGCTTGATGCACATGTTTGTTTGGAGTTAGCAACTCTCAGTTATGGATTTGACAGTTGACATCACAGCCAATGACTGAATGTTAATCTCCTATCTGCCTCTTCTGAGTATGCCCAGGCTCAGTACAGGTTTCTAAATTGCTCAGATTCCACGAGGCATCCAGAAGCATAGCAGGCATACAGTAATGAATTCATAGGACAAAGTATGATATATCAACATATTTTAAAGAGGCCATTCTTTCTAAAAGATGTTCTTATGAGGGTGGAGTTGTCCTTTAATATACTGTAGCAAGGAATGTAAGTCAGCTCTGTATTTGAACTCCATCCAGTTTTCAAACTAAACACTCCTCAATCTTTGAAATACCCCACACAAAAGATACATTTTTGGAACCTACATACTTTCTGCTATTTAAGTTAGTTAAATTGTGAAAGTTTGTTGTACTTTACATCAGCATGTCTACGTTATATATACCATCAACATGCATATAAATCATATACCAATATGGAATCCCTCACAAATTTGCATGGCCTTTTTCTCTTTGCATCATAAGAGAGAACACTGCTCACACAATGTAATATTTTCTTATCTGTACATTTGAAGTGTAATTTTCCATATTGAAAATGAAAAGATTTATGAACTATTCATGACATCATTTGCTAATGCTAATCTGACCATTTGTGACATAATTTGATAATAATGTGTCATAAATCAGAATTTGACAAACGGAGACTGCTGTTTTGCAGCAAAATGAATTGAACTGTTTTATTTTACCTTTTAAGAACAGAAACATAGAGAATGTCTGTCTGATTTCATCCCAATTTTTACAGTCAAGATTATCCACCTCATCTACTTTGTTGCATGATTCTATTCATCTAGTAGGCACTCCCTTTGTGTTACGCCTACTCTATTCTGGTACACATTGCACAGAGCATCGTCAAGTTTGAATGAATTCATGTTTCCAAGGTTTTACCCTTTAAGCTTACAAAGGCTCTCAAGAATAGCTAGGTTTCCTGGAAATGGCTTTATGATAAGAATCCCATTATGTAAGCAGCTCTTTCAAAATGTACCTCATTAACAGAAGTATCCTGGTGCAGCTCTCTGTTCTCAAAATATGATAAAATCTCTTTAACTGCAGTTTAAGATGTAACATAGCCTTCATTACCATATTAATTATTTATATGGTTCCCTATATGTGTTTTTCTAAATCAAGGAATGAACCAAATTAATTTATTTTATTTTTAAGGAACATTTCATTCTAAAAATATTTGCTTATTCTGATTCTGAAAAAGGTTGGGTATCATTTTTTATTAGTTCCCATAATTGTTGGAGGCATGGGTGAAATTTCCAATGATGTTCATTGCAACATTTATATGTATATATAGCTTTGCTTTACGCTAACATTTGCAGCAACCATCGTGTCAAAAAAAGTGTCACTGAATACATAAAGTAACCCTTTGAATGAGGGTTACTTTATGAGAGGTGTTATCAAAACTGCCCTGGGTAAGGTGTCAAAACAGCTTTGTACATTGACTACAGAAACCATCTGCGCTTCAAATTTAGATGCTGGCAACAAGGACTAGTACCATGCAGCATACATCTGGATTGCACAGTAAAAGGCATCATAGCCACACAGATACTGCAAAAGGCTAATGACTTCACAGCTACCTGTTCACAGAACACCCCAAAAGGAGACAAACTACTTTTTTAGTCTCTGTACCTAACAAGGAGAAATTGGTGAGATAATTGTCTAACATGACCCTGGCCTGACCAGAAATGGGAGTCCTGGCTATGGGTTTAAATTTTGCCATTACTCCTAAAACCACCCTGGTGGTGGATATTATAGCAGTCAGAAGCATCAATCCATAATAGTAAGATACAGTACCACAGAGTGAGGCTAAAGAAGCCTGAGCATTAGCAGTGGAGACAGCAAGGGAAACGGCACTCAATCATTGGTTGTGATGTCAATAGTCACAGCCTTTATTGGCCGCATGAAGGGAGGAGCCAGCTTACTCAACATTGATACTTCAATATCTGGTTAATGATACATCTAATAACATGCTTAATATATCAGTTGGGGGCAGATAACTGACACTAAAAGCCATTGATCTAGCAATCTATCATCGCCTCTACCCTGGTGAGACACACCCATGTATATATGGACTCCCTAAGATACACAAGGGCTAATATTCAGCATCAACTCTGTAACATACAATTTGGTGAAATACCTAGCCAACATTCTAGAGTCCTTGGATGAAAGTTCTAAGCACCACATTTAGAACTCCCATATTCAAGATGTAGAAGAAACTAGAGATACCACATCCTTTTTCACCTGTATACACTCCACAGTGGCTGATGAAATGGCTGTGATCCTTACTGGACTTATGCCTGATTGCCACTTATTTCAAATATAAGAATGGGCTCTACAAGCAAAAACATGGATGGGCTATGGGATTCCCAATTTCACCCATTGTTGAAAACCTTTACTGTGAAACACAGGCTTTTAATACTTTTGATGGCATTGCACCCAGCCACTGGCTCAGATACATGGATGACACCAGGGTTAATATCGACCAGAAAGAAGTCCAAGCCATCACAGAACACAAACGCTGTTGACCAAAACATCAGATTTACACAGGAAGAGGTACTAAAAAAAACACACTGGCTTTCTTGGACTGCCTGGCAGTCAGGGAAAATGGTAAACTGGAAGTAGAGATTTAAAAGAAAAAACAACACACACATACCAGTATTTGATGTTGGGTGTCATCAGAACCCTACAACACAGAGCAGAGGACATCCCCACTAGCACAGAGGCAAAAGCTAAGGAAATCAAACACCTCAGAGGAGCCCTTAAAAATTGATGAAATCCGGAGGGAGCCCTTGTCAAAACTGGAAGAAGGAAGAAAAGAACACAAATACCACCCGTGAATGGGGGAAGCAAGACAGAAGAAAGAGCATGGTCATCCCATATGTAGCGTGGTTGCCAGAGAAATTTAAAAAGAATTTTCAAGAGGCAGCAACATGCACATCCAAAGACCGAATACTGAAACACAAGAAGAGTGACATCATAGCTGTGTCTAGAGTAAGCTTGGACTAAACGAGTTTATGAAAATAGGGAAGTCAATTCAGTGACATTCAAGGGCTTCTCAGGTCACAGAGCTGCTGCATTTTTTTCTACATTAGTAGAAAGGGCCCACCAGCGGGGGACACCAGGGATTTACTCAGTGTCCTGGCAGGCCAGTCCAGTGTAAAGAAAATTTACAAATGCTGGTGATCACTTATTTTTAAATTTCGCAAGATATGCTTTTCTATATATCCTAGTTGTTTATTTATGTCCTATTCTCTCCTGTTTTTCAATCAACACCTGGGCCAATGGTAAATAAAAAAATATTTTCTATCATGATTTAAAGGGAAAGTTCAGCGGAAAATATCATTATCTTTAAAATTCTTACTGGGAGATTCAATAACAGTTCTTATCGGTAAAAAAGGTGCTAATTTTGCCCCAACCAATCAGATGTTGGCTTTTAAATAATTTACATTGGTTGGGGCAAAACGAGCACCATTTTTAACGATAAGAACTTTTATTGAATCTCCCTGTTAATTTATATTATGCATACCTAGTTATTCCACATATTGTCTTCCATTTTGAAAAATCAGTTGAATTTATACCCCTTTGCTATTCCCTGTTAAGATTAGTGAGCTGACATTTCAGGTCCAGTAACGTCCGTTCTTCTTCCCAGAATTCACTCTTACCTTGGAATGTTCCTAACAGTAATTTCTACTGATGTTGGATGTGTCAAACATCCTCAGATCTCTAATGAGTAACTGGATCAACCCAGGCGCTGGGTTAAGGGCAAAACCATAAAGGGCTCTACGAGGGGTGCTGCAAACAAGAAGTCAGTATTTTGGAAGCATTTATTTATACACATACAAAAAGCTGAATGGTCAGGTTAAGGTCATTAGGTGTTTGCAGTTTATTCCACAATACATATCATGTATATAAACCTGGACTTGAAGGAAGACTGGATTAGCAGAGTTCCTCTCCTACTGTATTAATAGTATGTATATACTGCAATGATGTTTAACCCTTTCACTGCCAGGAGAATTTCATATTTTTTTTGCGTTAACTGCCAGAAGAATTTTCAGGATTTTGCCCTTAATCGCTTTAGACTAATTTTACAGTAGAAAACCTTGCAGTAAATCAGGCATATTAGACATTGTTTTTTTCAGCAGAAAGTCTACTTTAACAAGGTAAAAGAATTTTGTAACTTTTCTGGAAATTTTACTGGAATTATGGGTAAAATATATAAAAAAAAATGAAAAATTTGCAAATTTTCATGGATTTTTCCCATTTTTACTTATAGTTATCTTAAGGTTACACACAAAAATCTTACTGTTTCTAAAAGCTCTGATACTCCCGAGTACAACGATACCAGATATATGTAGGTACCCCACTTTTCCTGTACAGGAGACTCCCCCAAACTGAAACTGCACCTTCAAGAATATTACACCAAATTGAAATGTATAACCACTTCTCACTGTTAACATAGAATATCTACCAAATTAACTAAAATATCCCCACAAGTGAGATATTTTTAGAAACTACACACCTGCAGGATTTTACGAGTGAGGTAGGTTTAGATCAAATTGCAGATACCTGGGCGCAGCTCTTCGTCCAATTGTAAGTTATTTTCTCACATTTTCCTTTTTTTCCTCAACTGTAAAATCAGAGACAAAATCAAATGCGAATTTCAGCTAAAAACTGCGGAGGAAAGTTCAAACGCATATCAAATATGAAAGCCTAACCCCTCCCGAATAAAATGGTATGCCACATTCATGGGTATACCCAGAGACATGGCTACCAATTAACCCAGAGCGTGACCAGTGCCAAATGTCAGTAGCAGCAAAAAAAAATTAGCCAGTTTTGAATTTGAACAGTCTGCAGTTTTTCCACAAAACACCCCCCCAACTCAGAAATACCCCCCACAAACTATATATTGCTGAAATCTACACATCTTCAGCTATGGAATGCTGTAGTTCGTTCATTCATACCATCAATGGTGTGGGCGCAGTTCTTCGTAGAAATTTGCACTTTTACCAGATTTTCAAAAAAATTTAACATCAAACAACATTCAAAAAGGTAGAAATCATACCAAAACCCCATGGAATGTAAAAAAAAAGTTACCAAATATCAATCTCCCAAATGTCCTGAATCAAACGGTATGCCATATGTGTGGTTACACAAGCCGACGTGGAAGCGAAAAGCCACGAAGTGAGACAATGCACGATGGCTCAGAAACAGCAAAAATATTTAGCCAACCCCCAAATTTGAACAGTCTCCAGTTTTTCCCCCACAACCTATATTCTCGAAGCTACACACCTTATCTACGTAATTCTGTAGTTTGTTATTCGTACCATCAAGGTGTGGGCGCAGTTCTTCGTAGAAGTTCACAGTTTTAGCAGATTTTCTAAAAAATTAGAAAAAAACACCTCAAGGTAGAAATCATGCCAAAATCCCAGTAATGTAAAAAAAAGTTACCAAATATCAATCTCCCAAATGTCCTGAATCAAACGGTGCCCTATGTTGGTTACACATGCAGACGTGGAATCAACTAGCCACAAGTGAGCCAATGAACAGTGGCCCCCATTACAGCAACTTTCAGATTTGTCAGACTAAACACCCCCCTCATATTAGAAATACCCCCCAAAAATATATTCCTGGAATCTACACACCTTCAGCTACACAATGGTGTGATTCCTTTATGCATACCACCAATGGTGTGGGCGCAGTTTTGTGTAAATTTTCGCTTTTTTACCAGATTTTCAGGAAAATGTATAAAAATACAATTGAAAGTTGAAAATCATGGCAAATTCCATGGATGTAAAAAAAACTGTGCAATTATCAATCTTCCAAATGCCCTGAATGAAACGGTACGCCATATGCATGGTTACATACAAGGGCATGAAAGCCACTAGTCACAAAGTGGCCAATGCGTGTGGCCCAATAACAGCAACTTTTAACAATTTTACACAATCTAAACACCCCTCTAACTCAAAAAATACCCCCCAAAAATATATATTTTCGAATCTACATACCTTCAGCAAGCAACGTGCCATTTTTCATCATACCATCAATTGTGTGTGTGCAGATCTTTGTAGAATTTTGCACTTTTAGCATATTTTCTGAAAAAAAATAAAGAAACAACAAGTTTCAAAGTTAAAACCCTGCCAAAACCCCAAGTAATGAAAAAAAACTTACCAGTATCAATCTCCCAAATGTCCTGAATCAAATGGTATGCCATATGCATGGTTGCACACAAAGACATGGCTACCAACTAACTCAAATGGGAAGCATGCATAAGTGCAATTACAAAAAAAATCAAGGTGCTCGTAATTTCAAACAGCCCCAAAACTTGGAAATGCCCCCCCAAATAAAACCCCCACTAAATATCAATCTCCCACATGTCCTGATCAAACGGTATGCCATAGCATGGATGCACACAGAGACGTGGCACCAACTAGCTCAAATGGGACACATGCACAAATGCAATACAAGAAAAAATCCGTGTTCTGTAATTTGAACAGCCTACCCTTTTTCTAAGGAAACAGTCCCAAAACGTGGAAATCCCCCCAAAACTAATATTTTTGGAATCTACCACCTTCAGCTATGTTACGGTGCCAGCTTTCATACATACATGAAGAATTCCAGACCCAGTGATCCAAAGAACTCTGTGTTTTTAGGAGGTTTTGTGAAAAATAAATAAGATGATTCAAGGGTTGAAATCCTACTAAACCACTTGACAAGCAAAAAAACCCACTAAATAGCAATCTCCCACATATCCTCCCAACGGTATGCTATTGTGTGGGTGCACCAGAGACGTGGCCACCAACTAGCCAAATGGGACGCATGCACAAATGCAATTATAAGAAAAAATCAAAGTGCTCTGTTTTTTGAACAGCCTACCCTTTTTCAAAGGAAACAGCCCTAAACTTGGAATTACCCCCACAAATTATATTGTGGAATCTATACACCTTCAGCACATACGGGCCATGCTTTCATACATAAATGAAGAATTCCAGACGCTGTCATCCATAGAACTCGTGCTTTTAGAGATTTTTGAAAATAAAATAAGATTCAAAGGTTGAAAACTACCTAAACCCACTGATAAGCAAAAAAACCCCACTAAATAGCAATCCCCACATCTCCTGAATCAAATGGTGTGTCATTTGCGTGGGTGCAAATAGAGACGAGGCCACCAACTAGCTCAAATGGGACGCATGTAGAAGTGCAGTTACAAGGAAAAAAATGGTATTTTGTGAAAACAAAGGTTAGTACGGAGAGTCACACACGTTTTTGCACACTTTACTGATCCTAAAAATTTAGTCCGGTCTTTTTTCCTTATAAAATAGGCTTATGTTCCCTTGAAATCATCAAATAAGTATCTGGCGTTACTTACCCATAACCATGGACATTGGGAAGCTTAGAGAAGACAAAGTTCTTTGCTAATTTATAGTTTTAAGTTAAAAAAAAAAAAAAAAAAGGTGTGTGTATCACTTAAGATTTTTGTGTTGCATTTCCCCCTTTTTTTTTTTTTGGATCATTCCCAAAGATGATCATCAAATCATCTTAGGGAATGATAACGAACTTGGAATACGGGCATAAAATATAAAAGTATATTCACGATCTGTGGCAGTTTGAGCATTCACTGCACAGATCGTGAATATACAATCTGTGGCGGTTAAAGGGCTAAATAAAAAGCAATTAGTTCAATAAGTTGGCCAAATTATTTTAAGCCTAGTGACCACGTCAAGGTTGCTTTATTTAACTGGGTCCTAACCTACTGGTACTTGCCTTTTTGGCTGCATGAGCTGACAGCTTCTCCTGTTTTGGACTGTATGCTTGAAGCTGACTCTCTAATTTAAATTACTTAGCTCAAACAAGCACATGACCTAACTCTGGGTGGAGTACAAGTTCCCAGAAGGCTTGGTCAAACCTTTAAAGTAACACACAATATATAAAAAATTGGGCTGTTGTACATCCATATTAAAGATCAACTAGAGACCAAAAATATAATACTTACAAAAAATAGAATTCTAGTGCACAAACAATTCTAATTGCATATTGCTATATCTCCATAAGGTTACTGCTACAATTATGCAATATACAATTAGAATCGTTTGTGCACTAGAATTCTATTTTTTGTATGTATTATATTTTTGGTCTCAAGTTGCACTTTAATATAGATGTACAACAACCCAATTTTTTATATATTGTGATGTTTAAAGGGCTAACACTGGCAAATTAATAATTGGGACATTGAGCAGCAGTCATCTACCAATGTGTGACTACCATATATACAGCATGTGGCTAATCTTTAGAAATGTTCCTGTGAACTTCTTGCACACTTTAAATAAAGTGTTTTTCTTTTGCAAGTGTCATTTTGTTTTGCCAGCATTAATTTTATTTCAGTGTGGCACCTAAATTGTGTTTTTTGGTGGATATTGTGTGTCAATAATTAATTTTGGTTGATTGCAGTACTTTTAAATGTAGGGGGTTATTGTTGTGCAATAAGGGGATATTTCAAAATGTCCAAATTCAGGTCAAATAATGTTTCTGTATTTACTCTATAAAATAAATCAATGTGAGGTGTTATACTCCATTGTTAAAGGGGAAGATATATTATGCTTTAAAGTTATCACATCAACTTCCCCTTTAACGCGTATTGCTTCAACTTCCACTTTAGCGCGCATCGCATCAACTTCCCTTTTAACAATGGGGTACAACATCTCACATTAATTTAAAATTCAGATGCCACATAAAATTTATGCTATCAAAAATGACACAAGCAAAAGAAAGGTGAAAAGAGTGTGTGTGACCTTTAATACTGGGTTTTAGTAGTTTGTTCCCTCAACTGTAAAATCAGTGACAAAATCAAATGTGAATTTCAACTAAAATCTGTAGAGGATAGTTCAAAAGCATCTCAAATATGAAAGCCTAACCCCTCCTGAATAAAATGGTATGCCACATTCATCGGTGTACCCAGAGACAGTTAGTCTGTTATGAGACATTACAGTCTGTTATATGTGCTGGCTCCTTTCAGCTGTTCAGCTTTTCATGTAGAAAAAGCAGAAATCTAGTATTAGGAGGCATGTGTATTTGTACTTTTACTAGGAAGTACATCCCCATCATGGTGGGATATGTGTGTGTTTGTGGTGCCTCTAGACATCTCATCAGCCCTGGTAGAGATGGAATATATATCTTGTTACTACGAGGAAGATGTAATGTGTGGTAAAACCAATTTTGTCCTTACAACACCTATTTTGGAAAAATAGGTGTTGGCACTAGTCAAACTCAGCATTAGCTCAATGCTGGGGAGGTGATGAACAGAATAGGAAAGATCATGAAAAATACAAAAAGAAAAAAGAGATCTGCAGCACTCAACTGGTTTCAAATCGTAACATATACATTTCTTTATTCTAGTATGTAAACACATACACATCAGGGATAATCAGTGTGCAAAAACATCATGTTAAAAAATAATTAAGAAACCATACTATGTACATGTAGCAGCATATTGGGCTAGCAGCTATATATATAAAGTGCTAGTGCATATAGTACAATAATATTGACAGAACACTATAGTGGGTGGCATAAGTGGCCAACAACTATGCATTAGATAAACGGTACTTATCTGTCCCTATTTGTAACTCAGCACTTATCAGAAGGTAGGTCCCATGGGAAGAGGGTATCAATGCTGCTGTCCTCGATATGACTGCTATAGTAACCGGAAACAGTAGGTCCCCCTTATTTTGGTCATAAAGAGATGTTGGTTTATGGTAACAAAATTGATTTTGTAGAGAAGAGTCCTCATTTAATTTTGTAAAGAAAAATTAGTATATCTTGATTCCAAAAAAGTAATAAAATCAATTTTGTCACAAAAACTCATCCATCTTATTGTGACAAAACAGATTTAATTGTGCCGCTGCAAACATTATTTTGTAATTTTTTTTTAGTAACAAAAAAGATGTTGAGATGACAAAATGTATTTCATTACCAAACTTTTTTGTAAATATAACCTGTGGTTGCATATTCTTCATCTGACTATATGTGTTTGTGCAATTCTGTTAAAAACCCTTATAGAAGGTATATCATTTGCTCAAAAGGCTAAAATGAAAACATGGGAATTACACAGGAGTTTAACTACTTAGCTACAGTGTGTATTGCTCATAAATGAGTTGGAGTATTTTAATCATCATGACCCACCCAATTTCAATTTAATGATATAAATCTACTCATTCAAAACCATGGAACCATGTATTTCAGGTATCTAATACCACTATTTAAAGGGCATGTCCACCCCCAAAACTATAATCCCCCCCACTACTGGCCCCACTCTGTAGTGTAATAAAATCCTTACCTTACAAAAACTGCCCACCAGGAGGATAGCAGAGTCCATATAGGACTCTGCCTTCTGTCTCCCCTCCCGGAGAAGTTTGGCATGCACACTGCAGGCCTCTCCCTCCTCCCTCTCCCTCCCGTTTCGCGATCCCTCCCCCTACCATAAAAACCCTTGGCCATATATTAGTATTCCTTCCCCCAGCCCCTACCGCTGTAAAAGATTTTAAAGAACGTCCCCCGAATTCTACTTACCTTCCCTCTCTTCCCCGGCATACTGAGCAGCCGACAGCCGCGACCGTGATTGGATGCCTCTCAGCCAATCACGGACGCAGCTGCCAGTCCCGCCCCCTACTTGCAGTGTCTTGCAAGTGGAAGGCCGGGCAGTGCGGCGGAGGAGAAAGGGAAGGCAAGTAAAGATCGGGGCACTTTCTTGAAATTATTTTATTGCGGTTGGGGCTGGGGGAAGGTATACTATCAGTGAAAAATGTATTATAAGGGTGGACATGCCCTTTAATAATTAAAAGACAACAATATAAAAAAAAAAATCACCCCATTACATTTCCACACTTCCAGCAGCTGAAATCACTTACTCACGTTTACAGCCGTGCTGCTCTCCCTAAGATATCACACAGCAAAGATGAGTGCTAAAAGCCCGCCTCCTAGATGGCCCAGGGCCATGATTAACATAACACTTGTCATTGGCTGGTGGGAATGTCTTTTACAACCTCTCTCCTCATCCTCTGCCAGTTAAACAAACTTGAAATGTCCTGTTGCTAGAATACAGCCTACATAATCAAGCTGATCAAGAGCAGGTGGAGGAGTGTTTCCTGACATGATAGCTTTGAGTGACAGAGGCAGACAGAATTGTTACGCCCCCTTCACAGCATGGCTAAGACAGAGGCTCGAAATCAGGGGAAAAAATGTATGGGGAAGGCTACATACCATTTACTCTTTTTAAAGCAATTTTTAAAAAATAAAAAAATGCATTGAGGCAATACAGTTATCCTTTAATAGAATGAAATAATTGATTTAAAATTGTCCATTTTACATATCTAAAAATGTTTGAGTTGTAGATGAACTCTTCATTTAGAATTTAAGCGAAAATATAAACTTTGGCTTAAAAAGGCTGTACTTTGGAAGGGGATGCGTGTTCATGTACTGCAGGTTTTAAAACACAATATTCTAGCTATGGCAATAAAAGCGGGATTTCAAAATCTGACTAAATACATATTTTATTATTGTGTGTATGGTTGCCATGGAAATTGAAGGGTGAGACGGGTATGGCAGTGTACGGCATAGGTAGGTGTGTGTACCTGTGTCTGTGTGGGGGAATTTTTTGTGTGTTTATGGCTGCAAAATTAACTTATTTGATGATTCAGGTATGTCTGCTATGGAAATGAAAGGGTGGGTGTAACAGTGTATCAGTAGGTGTGTGTACCTGTGTCTGTGTGTAGTTATGGGGTATGTTTTCGTTTAGACCATAAAACTAACTCTTTTTGATGGTTAATGTGGGTGTGGCAGTGTATCAGTAGGTTTATGTACATATGTCTGTGTGGTGTTAGTCTACGAATGAACATCTAATGTATTTGTCTACCTAGTGTATGGCCAGCATTATATAGGGCTACTTATGTTTTAAGTAATTATTTAATCCATTCACATCTAGCCCTGCCCAGGAGGGACACAATATAACCACTTTATATAGTCACAATATAGTCTACTATCTACTACTATCTGTTTGTCTGTATGATTGGGGGGAATCTGGAGTGCCCAGGGAAAAATCCATGCAAGCAGAGAGAGAACATACAAAGTTCTTCTAGATGTGTGCAAGGATTTAAACCTAGGAATTCAGTACTGAGACACCAAAACTACTGAGATACCATACCGGCGGAGAATTCACAAAGGATGTGCAATTTAGTAAATACGCCTAGGACACAGTCCGGCAGGACGGCTGAAGAACTCCTGCAGAATTAAAGGTCAACTATACTGTTCAGGTTCATATACACACACAATGTGCGCCCGAGACCCGACACTGACCGCTACCCGAGATAAATGGCCGTTTTTGCCGAGAATCATCTGTGAGAATCGCTCCCCCGAGGCGGATCAATGAACAACCCCATACCAAACAAATACACACAGACGATTCTCTGCCAAAATGGCCATTTGTATCGGTCAGTGTCAAGGGTCATGCATGTGTACAAGCCTTTCCCATCCCACCCCTACTTGGTCCTCACCCCTGGGATATCTTATAATGCCTGCAATCTGTTTTCGAAGCTCTGACTGCCATCCCTTTTAGTCCACCCCCATGTGTGCAGGGTCTAACCAATCAGAAGGCATGCTCTGCAAGAAGTGCATGTTCCCATTGCCCAGGTTCTGGGCTTTGTGTGATGGTGGAGTTAGACTAGACAGAAATTCATAAACAGAATGCAGCTGTTCTAAGTCACAGTAATCTTAAAGGTGAGTAGAGATGGGCCGGATCGCAGATCCGAACCCAGATCCGTGGTGGATCTTGCGGATTTTACAAAATTCCGCTTTACGAATTTTTTCCAAACCGCGTTTGAAAATTGTGGAAATTTAGAAAATTTTGTAAAAATAACTTACTGTAAATGGCTTTGGGACCTGGGAAATGGTCTGGGGAACACATAATCCAGATTCTTTCTGAAAGAATATCCAAACAATAAATATTGAACTGGATGAGTTCAGAAGTCCCATGTAACAGAACTTCTGACTTTTTAATAATTATTGAATTTTTGATAACGAAATCAGATTTCCAATCCACATACCATTGCGGTAGTTTACTACCACATGGCAGGGCTGTTTCTAGCAATCTTAATGCCCTAGCGTGATTAGATCGCAATCCCATCTCACTTAGAAGTGCAGTAATGTGGCCTATCCCTCCAAGAGTATTGGCATTAACACTTTTAGTGCCGGCACTTCCCCAGAGTATTGCTATTAACCCTTCAGTGCCAGCAGACTTTCCTACTACTAATTTCAGTGACAGCACATTCCCAGAGTATTCCCATTAATCCTTCAGTGCCAGCACTTTCCTAGAGTATTGCTATTAATATTTTCAGTATCAGCAGAATATTACCTTTAACCCTTTCAGCTGCCAGCATTGACAAGATTTACAGTATGTACCTGCTTTCCATGTCTCCTCCATTGAATTATTCACTCCTCACCTACTCTATGTTCTAATTGGTTAGTAGGATAGAAGGAAGAAAGAAAGATGCAGGGATAGTGATCTCATGGCTGCTAGTCACAGAGGCCACTGTTAAAAAGTCTTCCTTCCACCTCCAGTTCATTTGCAACATTGTTTCCAAGCAGTGAGCTGAGTTCAGGCTCTCTACTCACTACAATGTTACAAATTACAACAGGAGAACAGTTGTAACACAGCAAGTAAAAGATGACAGGGAGAACACTGGGCGTCCTGGTTTAACATGGGCACCCTAGCTCTTTGCTTAGGTGGCTTATGCCTAAAAATGGCCCTGATCTAGAAACATCATTTCACATTGCCACTACTACCTAACTAAGGAATCCATTGTGAGAGCTGAGAGAGACTATCACAACTTTAATTCAAGAACTCACCTATAGCTGCTAGAGAAGGCCAAACTTTATAAAGTTCGGATCGTTTCTAAACTATAGAACTTCAGTAAATGTTCTATAGTTTGAAACTGTACCCGTTAAAGTTAATGGGAGTCAAATAGTTTAAAAAGTTCTAATTAAATACTGGTAAAATAGCAATGGTAACTTATTGTAAATGGCTCTGGGAAATGATTTGGGGAACATGTCCATATCACCAAAACTTATTTAAACACTAACTTTGCCCATGGTCGGCCAATTGTTGGGTTACCATATTAAGTTTTTTGCTACATGCGAGGGTTATGGCCAAATTTGAGGATTACTGAATACTACATTCGATGTTTACCAAATGCTACATTCGAGGATTAACAAATGATACATTGGAGGGTCATAGCTGAAACGCTACATTCAAAGGTTATTGACAAAATCAAGGGTTACCAAACAATACATTCAAGGGTTGCCAAATAATACATTTGAGGATTATGGCTGAATTCAAGGGTTATTGCCAAAATGCTAGATTCGAGGGTTATTGCTGGAATGCGATGTTCGAGGGTTATCGACAAAGTTTGGAAAACCCGAAAGTTCCTAGTTTGGAAAGTTCTAAATAGTCTGAGTTTGTCCGAATTATTAAAGTTTGGGTCGAACTCCCTCTCCCTCTCAAAGTGGCCACGTATATGGGGGGATTGTTATTGGAAAACACCAGCAGAGTAATGCTGAATGGTGCTGGACACCAATATCGCCCTGTGTGCGACAAGCCTGGCCTTCAGACATGAGGCCACAATCCTATATAAACTGCACTATACAGCTGGCTCCTACGTTAAATACTAATAATAGCAATATAAAAGGTTGGAGTGACTTTCCTGCACAAGTATCTCAAAAGACAAAATAATGTAAACTTGTAAGACTGACTTTTGTCTGTCCTGCAGATTTTAAAACTCAATAATAGCAATGATGATGATAGTTTTTTTACTTAAGTTACCCTTTAAATATTACAGCCATAATTGGGTCAGTTGGTGTGTGTACCTGTGTCAGGTTGGGGGGTAAAAAATTTGTACCTTTTTCTGATGATTTAGTTTTTTGACTATAGTTATCCTTTAAAAATAACATCCATAATTGGGTCAGTTGGTGTGATTGGCCAAATTTGTTTTTTTGACTATACTTACCCTTTAAGTATGGCTACCATGGGAATGGAAAGATAGGTCAGTAGGTGTGTGTACCTGTGTCAAGTTGAAGGGGTAAAATAGTTAAAATGTAATTTTTGACTATACTTACTCTTTAAATATGGCTGCCACATGAATGAATGGGTAGGTCAGTTGGTTTGTGTACCTGTGTCAGGTTGGGGAGTAAAAAAAATAACTTTTTTGATGATTGGTCAAAATTTGCTTTTTTGACTATATTAATTTTACCCTTAATAAAACAGCTATGTGAATAAATGGGTCAGTGAGTGTGTGTATCTGTGTCAGTTTGGGGAGAGAATTACTTTTTCGATGACTGGTCAATTTGTTTTTTTTTACTATAGTTACCCTTTAAATATAACAGCCATAATTGGGTCAGTTGGTGTGATTGGCCAAATTTGTTTTTTTGACTATACTTACCCTTTAAGTATGTCTGCCATGGGGATGGAAGGATAGGTCAGTAGGTGTGTGTACCTGTGTCAGGTTGAAGAGGCAAAATATTATCTTTTTTGATGATTGATCAACATTTTTTTTTACTTGTTACCCTTTAAGTGTGTCTGGCACCAAGTTGGGGGGGTGTAAAACAATTAACTTTTTTGATTATTGGTCAAAATTTGTTTTTTAACTATAGTTACCCTTTAAATATAACAGCTGCGTGAATGAATGGGTCAGTTGGTGTGTGTACGTGTGTCAGGTTAAGGGGTAAAAAAATTACTTTTTCGATGAATGGTCAATTTTTTTTTGACTATTGTTACCCTTTAAATATGTCTGGCATCTAATTGAAAGGGTAAGTCAATTGGTGTGTGTACCTGTATCAGGTTGGGTAAAAAATTTAACTTTTTTGATAATTGGTAAAAATTAGTTTTTTTGACTATAGCTATCCTTTAAAAATAACAGCCATGATAGGGTCAGTTGGTGTGTGTGTATGCTTTAAATATGCCTGGCACCTAATTGAGTAGGCTAGTGTGTATAACTTTGTCAGGTTGGAGGGGGGGTAAAAAGTTTTTTTTTTCTTTTTGATGATTGCCCAAATTTGTTTTTTGATTATACTTACCCTTTAAGTATTGCTACCATGGCAATGGAAGGATGGGTCAGTAAGTGTGCGTACCTGTTTCAGGTTGAAGGGATGAAATATCTTAAATATCTTTTTTGGTGATTGATCAAAATTATTATTTTTTTTTTTTAACTATGTCTGGCACCTAATTACAAGGGTTGGTTAGATGGTGTGTGTAAAAAAGGTTTTTTAACTGCATTGGAAGCGCAATTGGGGAAACCGTGCACCAGAGTAAACCCAGGCAAGCACAGGGAGGACGGAAGTGGATCCGAACTCAGGATTCAGCTCTGCAGAGACTTCATCGCTTACCACTCCGCTGCTGTGCTGCCCAACTATTATACCATTTTTTTATTAAGACCTAGTGACAGTTATGATGTCACTAGCAATTTGCATAAAGGGGTGGAGCTATGATACATCACTGCACAGTTTATATTGGCAGAAGCACAAAGCCTAAGGTGCAATGACATGAATAATATAGTAAGGGGGAGCAGCCTAAAGTTAAAGCTAGCTGTCTCAGATGTCGGCTTCTCACAGTTAGAAGTTACAATCTATCTACAATCTACAATCAATCACAAATTGATTCTTCCAAGCCAATGCAGATTGTAAATAACACCTAAAACATAGAGACAAAGGGGGACCCCACCAGCAACCCAGTAAGAGTATTACCATTAACCCTTCAGTGCCAGCAGACTTTCCTACTGATAATTTCAGTGCCAGCACATTCCCAGAGTATTGCCATTAACCCTTTAGGAAACATACGCGCGATCAGCTGTTTAAAAAGGCGGTTGCTGCACAGATCTTGGGAGGGAGTCAGGGACCCGGCCTCCAATCTCGCAGGTACGCCCCTGAATGCCTTAGTGGATTTTGAGCAGTGGTTAGGGTCGTTGTCTTGTTGAAAGATCCAGCCCCGGCGCAGCTTCAGCTTTGGCACTGATTCCAGGACAATGGTCTCCAGAATCTGCTGATACTGAGTGGAATCCATGCTTCTCTCAACATTGACAAGATTCCCAGTCCCTGCACTGGCCACACAGCCCCACAGCATGATGGAACCACCACCATGTTTTACTGTAGGTAGCAGGTGTTTTTCTTGGAATGCTGTGTTCTTTTTCCTCCATGCATTGTTAGGCCCAAATAACTCCATTTTAGTTTCATCAGTCCACAGCACCCTATTCCAAAATGAAGCTGTCTTGTCCAAATGTGCGTTAGCATACCTCAAACGACTCTGTTTGTGCTGTGGGCGGAGAAAAGGCTTCCTCTGCATCACTCTCGCATATAGCATCTACTTGTGTAAAATGCTTGAACGATGCGCAGTGACTCCATCTGCAGCAAGATGATGCTGTAGGTCTTTGGTGCTGGTCTGTGGGTTGTCCCTTACTGATCTCACCATTCGTTGCTTCTGTTTATCCAAAATTTTTCTTGGTCTGCCACTTCAAGCCTTAAAGGAGAACTAAAGTCTCCAGACAACATTGTCCCAATAGACAGAGCACATTCACAAACACAAGCTGTGTCTCACCTCTCCCTTTGCTGTAGCCATTGGGTGATTTATGTAAACAACCTGTGAGTACTAGGAGTCAGCTCCCACAATCCACCTTAGCTGGGTAACCCCCCAGCTAAGTGTCTACGTACAGGCACATGCTCTGTAGTGCTCAACAGATCAAAACAAGGAAGTTGCAGCCCTGCTTCCTAGAAGCTAACAGCCAATCACAGTACAGCACAGAGATCCTTCCTCTCCCTGATGCAGAACAGAGATTTCAGTTGTTTGTTTTCAAACACATTCAATACTCCTGTCCTAACAATGATATAATCCTGTACTATACAAAAATAAAGTAATCTTTACAGTGTATTTCATAGATAGTATTCCATTTCTTACATCCATGCTAACATTTCAGCAAAAATAAATTTAAGCAGAGCTCTTACTGGTACATGTAGTATATTTTACTATGAACATAATGGAAACAAAAAATAAAGGAAACTATGGGAATTAGAACTTGCAACCTTCTGGACTGTGTGTTTCCATAACTGGCATCTTACATGGTGAGCCATGACTGAGTAAGCTGAACACTTAGGTACAAAAAAAAAGAAGTCTGGGGTATTGAACTTGTGACCTTCTGAATTGTGTATTTTTAAACTTGGAGCCTTACCCAATGCGCCACTACTAAACAAGCAAAGTACTCCAGTACATTTTTTTTTTGCTAAACGATTCCTAAAGAAAATGGAATATGTCCCTGATAAGACTTTGAAAGCTGCTTGTTACCCTGCAGTTTATTTTCCAGCAACTCACACTGAGTGGTTAATAGATTATGGTAACAATCCGCTTTCAAAGTCTTTTCAGGGACTTCCATAATGTTGTATAAACGTCTGTATAGAAAACACTCAGGGGGCGTGGTTCTTTGATGACTTCATGGGCTGTGGGTTGTACTGGCAACAACATGGAAGCCTTATTTACAAAATCTATTTATTACATGTACTAAATGCAACTTACTAGAGAAGAATCTTACAATGTATAGGTGTTCTGGGGAGAAAAACTTTCACATTAGGTTTTAAAAGTTTTAAGTTTAGTTCTCCTTTAACTTGAAGTGAGCCTGTGGTCTTCCATTTCCTCAATATGATCCTAGCTGTGGAAACAGGTGAAATCTCTGAGACAGCTTTCTGTATCATCCCCTAAACCATGATGGTGAACAATATTTGTCTTCAGGTCATTTGAGAGTTGTTTTGAGACCCCCATGTTGCTACTCTTTGGATAAAATTAAAAGAGGAGGGAAACTTACAATTGACCCCCTTAAATACTCTTTCTCATAATTGGATTCACCTGTGTATGAAGATCAGGGGTCACTGAGCTTACCAAGCCAATTTGAGTTCCAATAATTAGTTCTAAAGGTTTTGGAATCAATAAAATGACAACAGTGTCCAAATTTATGCACCTGCTTAGTTTTGTTTAAACAGTTATTGCACACTTTCTGTAAATCCAAGAAACTTCATTTCACTTCTCAAATATCACTGTGTGTCTCCTATATGATATATTTAACTGACATTTTTTATCGTAACAACCAACGATTTATACAGGAAAATCATAACGATCAACAAGGTAGCCCAAACTTTCGTACCCCTCTGTATATATTCTCTACTTGCCATAATTATTATGACAGTTAACCAATACAGATATATGCTTTACTTTTGTTAAAAAAGTATTTTCATTAGTTGGATACACACAAGCATATTTTTTGGGGCCAAAAAAATCTTATTTCAGTACTCGCTGTGATCGCTGGATCAGATGCAATGGCGATTGGACATGACCGTAAATAACTGCTGATCGTGTGGTCCATAAAAGGCATTCAGGGCTATGTAATGAGAGTCGCCATTGCTCTCTATTGCTCCCTTTAGGCAATGCACTGAGCTGATAGTGGCTTTCAGTGCATTGTGACTGGAGTTTGCCTTTTGGCATCTGGTATATTGGTTGCGGTAGTTGTACGACACAAATTTTGCACAACGTTGCAACTGCCGTTAGTTGTCTCGTTAAGTCACGTTAATATGACTTTAAGGTGACTTTAAGACTGTATCAGGGTTATTCAATAAAAGATCTTCAGGGTTATTCAATAAAAGTTCTTATCGTTTAAAATGGTGCTAATTTTACCCCAACCAATCAGATGTTGCTTTCAAATGTTAAATAAGTTCTGATTGGTTGGGGCAATATTAGCACCATTTTAAACGATAAGAACTTTTATTGAATCTCCCTGATTGTCTGCAACTGACAGTGCATCGTTACGGCTTACTGCACAATATCGGCAAACTGTCAGGACGAAATTCTTTTTTACGGAGACATCCACAATTGCACTACATTATCATTGGTGTCTTTTAAAGTCAGAGCTGTGACACTGATGACAGATTCTTTTAGAATTTGTTGAATATTGTTGGTTTCGGGACCTATCGGGCAAGATGGAAAATTTCCATTACCAGTTCCCTTTACTACAGTAGAAGGAGACAATAATATCAGACCATGTATGGGCACATCAAATGATCATTCTGTATAAAGAATATATGGAGCAATCATTCGGGTGTGATTGGTGTGTGTGTGTGTGTGTATACAGTATGTATGTGTATATATATATATATATATATATATATATATATATATATATATATATTGAAGCAAAGGGTCAATACTCCATTACCATAGTCTTTTTTTATGCCCGGGTGCACTTCCAACCGCAAAACATATAGTTATATATAGCAGCACTCATGGGACGGTTAAACATAGCTTTTATTGTAAAAACATAAAAGTTGCGAACCAAAGGTTCATTTGACCTACTTTTGTCCAATAAGCACACACGATTCCTGTGCATTGCAGTTTGGCCTTAGCCTAAAACAGTATTAGACCTTCAGTTGAAATAACCAAAACCTGTTGTTGACTTCCATTTTGTAGATATTGTGGCCTGATTTTTACCAATGGTGTGTATTTACTTACAGGTATGCGTGTAGACCTTTGTTAGAAACGAAGGGAAAGAGCAGACCAATCTAGTAACCCTTTTATCTTATTAAAGGGAAGGGTGCTATTGTAATGAGCATATCCGCACTAATTGCAGCAATTTGGAAATAATGCTTTGCAGAGTGTGTTTCCCATAAGAATCCTAGAGAATTAAATTAAACTTGTGGCCCTACCATATGATCTGCACTTCAGCTTTCATAATTGGTGGGGATACTGGGAATTGTAGTGCTAAACAGCTTGAAATGCATGAGACTGACATAGATGTGCACTCACAACTTTTTCTGCTCTGTCCCTTTAACCGGTGCAATATATGTCAGTCTAGGTGTACTGAACAGGATGTCGGTTATAGGAACAAAAGAGACACGTGATTTTCAGCTTCCAGATACTTCAGGGCTGGGGCTGTGTTGTGTTTTTTTTTTTTTTCATGCAGTTTTGAGGCGTGTATTTTCAGTGTAAAACTCCACCCCTATAGCTAAAGTTTGCATGTAAAAAGCATGAGAATAGAAAGGCTGTATTAATGGATTCTCCCTTTTCAGCCACAAACGGTGACATTAACGAGAAGTTGAAGATCAAGACGGTACAGATTAGAAGAATTCCAAGGTAACCAGGTAAGAGGTGGACTTTTCAGCACTTCCTTTGCTTGTTCCTTATAAATTGCCCTGTTAAATCTGTGGTTCTTCGCAACACACTCTCACAAACCTGAAATGACAATAATGCGGGCAGATAAGAGCAGTGATTTATATATGAGCGACCAGATTCACTGTGGTTTGCTGCATCATTGAATGTGAGAGGTTACAAATAAATATACAAATAAATTCCAGTTTCATATACGGTAAAATAAAAAATATTCTGACATTTTTTGCTAGTATTATTGTCTATTATGTAAGAGACCATTTTCATAGATCTGCTTTAGTACATTCTTTTTACTTTTGCATTAAATTGGACACACAATAATGATTTTGGATTTGCATTTATGTGAAATGTATATTTATATATATATATATATATATATATATCACCCAGACGGTTAAATCCAGGATATTGTAGCATAGGTCGAGCATTAGGTAAGGAGACCAAAGATTACCGCTTTCTAAGCACTTTTTATAGAAGGGGCATAAAGTTAGTGAATTATTCTTATTTTTTTATTATGATTATGGATTTATGACGCTTTATGGTCCTAGAGATGCTCCCTGTTTCCCACCGGGGGGGGGGGGGGGGATTAAATTGGTGGGGGTATGGGGAGTTAAAGGGACAGTTCAGTTGAAATTATCAATATTTGTTAAACTGTTAGTTTGTGTAATGCCTTCTTAGTTATTCTTTATATTCTCTCCCATTTTGAAAAATCAGTTGATTTCATACCCTTTACTGTTCACTGCTGTTGACATTAGTGAGCTGACATTTCAGGTTCTAACGGTCCTTCTTCTTCCCAGGATGCACCACATCCTTGTAATGTTCCTAACAGTAATTTCTACTGATTGGCTGTTGGATGTGTCAAAGATGCTCAGATCTCTACTGAGCAACTGAATCAACCCAGGCGCTGGGCCAAGGGCAAGACCATAACGGTCTCTAATAGGGGTCCTGCAAACAGGAAGTCCGTATTTCGGTTGCATTTATTTATACACAGACAAAATGCTGAATTGGCAGATTTAGGTCATTGGGATGAAAAAATACTGCTCTTTTTTCTGAAAAGCATATGTATTTGCACTGAACTTCCCCTTTAAACCATTAAATACTCTTAATCCCTAATTTACTTAATAAGAACTAGATGCAATATTGCGCGCTAACAAAAAAATAAGCGCTAAACTCACGCTAACCAATGTACTAATGTGTTTGCGAGGGTTTTGCACTGCCTGCGCCATGTCGCATTTTTTTACTTTGCGCAGTGCAAGTGGTGCAATAAATTTTGCGTAGTTTTTTTGCTCTAGCTTTTTGTGCGATAATTTACGCCTTTTCTATTGTGTCTTTAAAGCAGCACAAAAGGTCGCTACTTACCGCTTGTGTTTTCGCAATGTATTAAAGGTCACGAAGTGGTTAATACATCGCAGTAACAAGTGCTGGTAGATTGTGATTGCAAAATTTATTGCATCTCCCCCTATGATCTATATTATTTGTAGTAACTCCTGAGTCTGTTTTTTTATAGATGTAATAACATTAATATATTGTATATACTTGTTCTCTTGTTACATTATATTAGTGTAATATATATGGATTTAATGACTTTTAGATGATGTAATTTTTTTGTTCAAATGCCTTAAAATGGATGCGAATGTTTGATGAATTATATGTCTATATGCTGAGTCTGATGAAGAGAGCAGAGGCTCTCGAAACGTTACTCGTTCTTTGAAGTGTATACTATGAAGATGATACTTTAATAAATATGTTTTATGCAGATTTTATGAGTGCTGCACATTCTGATACTTGTTTGCATTCAGCAGGTGGGTAAGCCCCCTCTCTAAGCCATGACAGGAATCTTCAAAAACTCTCTCCCCAGTCTTTTAGAAGTTTCCTTTATGCCAGGATGCAGGATGAGCTTGCCTGGCTATTGTAGCCTTTTGCTGATGCAGTGTTTTCTGCCCCTCTTTCTCCGTAGTTGAGGCCTCCCCGTGACATGCTCGGACTGGGTCTGCCTGCAGGAGGATGCCTTTAGGAGGTTTTCCTGTTCAGTCACGTGGCTTGCGTCCGCCATATTGGTTGGGGCTGGAGTCTGTTTCAGCTTGATGAGATCATCGCTTGGTGCGCGACAGCTTGTAATGGTTCTGGTTGGTCAATTAATGTTCCCAGTTTGTTACACGTGTGAGTTACTCTGAGCGTGCTGCTGTGATTACCAATTAGCCTGTAGCCTGCAGGTTTTCTAAAGGGCTTTTTCTGGGGGTATTTCACTTATTTGTGGTTTTTCTCAGGGCTGTGGAGTGTCAGTGTATTCTATTAAATATGTTTTTTAGCGCTATGATGAAGTCGAGAGCTAAAGGGTCACAGAAGGGATCTAATTAAGCTTAAAGTCTTGGGAGAGTAAATAAAAAGTGGGCAAAGGTTACTGCTTGTCAATTTTGCTTGTTAATCCGCAGCCTCAACCAAGCAGAGAAAGCATCTAAGGCCTCAGATGCAGGAAGTTCTGTGAAGATGGTGGCTAGTGAGCCCAAAAAGTTGTCACTCCTGTAAGCACGGATGAAGACTTTGACAAACATTATTAAGCAGTCCATTATGTAGGGATCACTGCAATCTGCAGGTGGTTAAAAGGGACACAGGACTGATAAAGAGGTGTTCCCAGATTAGGAGGCTTCGGATCAGGAATATTCGGTGGCCTCAGATGGCCTGTCTCTTTTGGTTTCTGAAGTAGAGTAGGAGGATGAGTTGAAAATTTACTCAGATTTTGTACAGTCATTTAGCCGTTAATAAAGGCAGTGAGAAACATGTTGTCCTTAACAGAAGACACTCCAGTTAAATCTGCAGCAGATAAGTTGCAATTTGAAAGAAGATGACAGGATTTCCAATTCATGTTTCTGCGACCTTTGATGGCTTTAACCTCAGTCTCCAGAGCGACTAAAGTATGGTTGAAATAAATCTGGTCAGCAATAGAGTCGAATGTGAAAAGACCTCTTAGAGATGCTTGTGGGAGTGAGGATGGCCCTAAAGTTTTTTCCAGAGGCCTCGGTGCATCTGTCGGCAAGCTACATGGCCCTGTCAGTCCCAGCAAGGAGGGTATTGTGGTTGAATTGGGCCGCAGACGCTGCATTAAAGGTCAACCTGTGTCAAATTCCCTTTGACGGGGGATTCTAACAAGTAAAGCTTCTGGAGGTTGAAGCGTCTTCCTGCTTTAGGAACGGAAGAATAACAAATTCAGATCAGAGGCTCTGGCATCAAGACATAAGGATAAGTTATTTTTGAATCAGTAGACCATATCGTCCAGGGAAGTAGAGTTCTAGGCAGATAACTTGGAAGGCAGGAAAACCTTTTCAAGGGGGGAGAGGATTCAGTGATCCACAGGGAATCAACAATAGGGATGCGCTGGATCATCGTCCGAGAGTTGGTGGCAGACTCTCAAATTTTATGAAGGAATGGGCTGCAATTCCAGACCTTTGGATACAGAAGGTTGTCAGAGATGGATATCACATAGGATCACTTTACATTAACAAAGATACCATTCCAAAAATAGAAGAGAATCTTAATGGGATGGTATATCTAACTTTTATTTCAGCTGCAAGGGATAGAAAGGGGTCTGGAGGAAGAGAGTGGAAGAGGATTTTATTCTGGTCTGTTTTTGTCAAGAAGGCCTCAGGAGCAATGAGGCCAGTCTTGGATTTTAGAGAACTGAACAAGCATGTTCGGATAAGAGGGCTCAAGATGGAGTCTTTGTTCTAAATAATAAATGAAGTCTTTCTGTGAGCCTGGTTTGTATCCTTAGAACTGAAAGATGCTTATTTTCATGTGACGATTCGCAAGGAACGTAAATACTTAAGGTTCAGTTAACTTTCCTTCCATACGGGTTAGCACAATCCCCAAGAGTCTTTACGAAGGTTCTAGTCTCCTTAGTGGCAAAGTTAAGAAAAGAAGGTATAAGCGTTTTTCACTACCTAGACAATGTTGTATCAAAGTCAAGTCAGGAAGCAGCTGCACAGAGACAGAGTGGTCTTAGAACTTCAAAGATTTGGCTGGGTTCTGAACCTGAAGAAGAGCCATTTAAAGCCAACTCCGAGCATGATTTATTTGGGAGCAAAGTTTGACACAAAAGTAAATTTAGTCAGCCTTCCAATAGACAAAAAAACTAAATAAAGGAACAAATAAAATTTCTAGTGAAAAGAGCAAGGAAACTGTCTGGTAACTGCCTTACAATTCTAGGGCTTGTGTTGGCCTCAATCCCCATGATAAATTGGTCAAGATGGAATCTCAGGTCACTTCAACCTTTCCTGCTAAGCAATGTAAAAATTCCTCATTGCAATATGTCAAAGTCTTTAAAATTCTTGACAGAGTTAAAGAGGGAGCTAACATGGTGGACAAGACTAAAAAACTTAAAAAGAGGATTCCTATTGAAGGCTCAAAGAGAAGTATTTCTGACAATGAATGCATCAGAGGCAGGTTGGGGGGGGGCTGATGGGAGACAGGCCAGCTCAGGGGTCTGTTGTAGGACAGTTCAAAAATTCTGAAACAGCTGCCACTTACATAAATCCGCAAGGAGGGACAAGAAGTCAGGCCTTTCTAAGAGAGATAAGACCAATCATGCAGTGGGCAGAGGAACATCTGTGTCACATTTCGGTGGTTTATCTATTGGGAAGTATCAACTGCAAAGCGAAGGTACACATGGTGGGAGTGGAACATTTACCCGAATATATTTCGGAAGTTGGTGAGCAAATGGGGTATGCCCAAAATAGATCTGATGGCAATGTTTCAAAACAAAAAGTACAAAAAGTTTTATGCGAGGAACACATGCCCTCATGCTCTAGCAGTTGAAGCTCTGTTGTATATTTCCACCATTTTTTCTACTATGGAAAGTATTGAAGAAAATTTCAAGGGAGAGAGCTTCAGTGATAGCCATCATTCCTTAGTGGTTGAGACGGCCTTGGTTACTGCTTCTACTGTCTCTAGCCCAAGATCCTCCAGTGCCAATTCCTACTTTTCAGGGCTGGTTGAGGCAGGGCCCTTTGGAACATTAGGAAGACGTGACTTGGCAGCCTGGAGACTGAAAGGAGAGGGCTGCGGCAGCTAGGTCTCCTGGAGAACTTAGTGGCTCTTTTGTTGAACTCTAGAAAGGAATCTGCTTGTGAAGGTTCTCATTTATCCAGGTCATGGTATATCTGTTGTATTCAATTAGATCAACTGGATTTGAAGTTTAGTTCTTGAAGACGTTTCGCTAGTCATCCGACTGGCTTTCTCAATTTAGAATGACTTGAACAAGAATCTGTGGCAATTATGTACCCTGGAAAATCACACTTAGCATATAACAGCCAAGTGTTAAGGGCGTGATTGGATAGTGGCTAAGAGGTGTTATAGGAACGCCCAGATTAAGGTGTCAAAACAGCATTGTGTCGAACCCCCACCTCTATTTAGGCTTGGTTTCTTTACATATTTCAAATCATTTTGGGGAGAAAACCCTCAAACTAGTACGGCAATATGAAAAGACAGCAAGGAAATTGGCAGACTACAGAAACCACCTGCGATTTAAACTCTGATGCAGACAACAAAGGCTAGTACCATGCAGCATACGTCTGGATTCCACAGTTAAATGCATCAGAGCCAAACAGATACTGCAAAAGGCTCAAACACAGCTCCTAAATGAACGGGTACGACAGACACATTTTACAGTCAATGCTTTAATGCACAACATTAGTCAACTAGAACAGAACCTGGCCTAACAGCTGCCTGTGGCCATCTGGGAAAGAGTGATGGAGTTCACCAAACAAGCACAGCTTTCTCAGCACTGTAAGGGCAAACAAAGGCAACAGAACAAGTTCTCTATTCTGTCATCCAAGAACACCCCCAAAGGAGAACAACTACCGTGGATAAAAAAGGAGGGAAGTGTCACTTCATTAAACAAGGAGGAATGGGTGAGAAACCTGTCTAACAGGACCCTGACCCAGCCAGAAATGGAAGTCCTTGCTAAGGGCTTGAATTTTGCCATCACTCCTAAAGCCATCCCTGTGGTGGATATTATAGCAGCCACAGAAGCCTCAATCCACAATAATAAGGTACCACAGAGTGAGGCAGAACAACTTCGCCTTAAGGTATCTGCAGCCTTAGCCAGTGCTAAAACTCCTTCATCTAACCTGACCACACAGGAAAGAAGAGCCTTAAGATCCCTCAAGAAAGATTCCAGTATCACCATTCTACCGACAGACAAGGGAATATGCACATTGGTACTCAACACCTCAGACTACCATGATAAGGTGACCATGGTAGTCTGAGGTGACCAAGGTGCTCCTGGCTGATAACAACACATATGAGGCTTTAACATGGGATCCCACCAGCCGTTACAAGAAAAGGGTCATAGACTTACTACAATAGCTTCAAAAGGATAAAGCCATTAATCAAGCAATGTTTCATCGCCTCTACCCTGGTGAGGTACATCCATGCATATATGGACTCACAAAGATACATAAGGAAGGGGCACCACTAAGACCTATAGTCAGCAGCATCAACTCTGTAACATACAAGGTGGCAAAATACCTAGCCAACATCTTAGGGCCATTGGTGGGAAGTTCTAAGCATCACATACAGAACTCTCAGGATTTCACCAACAAGATTGAAGATATAGTACTCGGTGCAGAAGAAACTATGGTGTCGTATGATGTGACATCTCTCTTCACCTGTATACCCACCAAGGAGGCTGTTGACATGGTGAGAAAACGGCTAGGCCAAGACAGCACTCTTACCAGCAGAACTGATCTCAACCCAGAACAGGTGTGTTCCTTACTGGACTTGTGCCTGAATACCACCTATTTCAAATACAGGGATAATTTCTATAAGCAAAAACATGGATGTGCTATGGGATCTCCAGTTTCACCCATTGTGGCCAACCTTTACAAGGAGGAGGTAGAAAAACAGGCGCTTAATACCTTTAAGGGCATAGCACCCAGCCACTGGTTCAGATATGTAGATGACACCTGGGTTAAAATCCACCAGAAGGAAGTACAAGCTTTCACAGAACACATTAATGCGGTAGACCAAAACATCAAATTTACAAGGGAAGAGGTACAAAACAACAAACTGGCTTTCTTCGACTGCTTGGTAGAAGTCAAGGAAAATGGTAAACTGGAAGTAGAGGTTTACAGAAAACCAACACACACAGATCAGTATTTAATGTTTGACCAATTTCCAACTTCATGTGGTAGCCCTGATAGGTAAGATTTGAGGTGCACTTCCTATAACCTGTGCCACTGCAGGTAAGTATAATCAGTCATATATAGTTTGTAGGTAGGCACACTCAATATGGTATTCAAACAATACTCATTTATTTAAGTGCTGAAAACAACAAATGCCAAATACACACGTTTCGGGTGACACCTGAGGAAGGGGGTCGGACCCCCCGAAACGTTGTGTGTATTTGGCATTTGTTGTTTTCAGCACTTAAATAAATGAGTATTGTTTGAATACCATATTGAGTGTGCCTACCTACAAACTATATATGACTGATTTAATGTTTGACTCCCACCACCCTTTAGATCACAAGCTGGGTGTCATCAGAACCCTGCAACACAGAGCTGAGAACATCCCCACTAGCACAGAGGCGAAGGCTAAAGAAATGAAACATCTCAGAGGAGCCCTTAAAACTTGTGGATATCCAGACTGGGCCTTTGTCAAAGGAAGTAGAAGGAAAGAAAAGAACACGAATACCAACAGTGAAGGGTAAAAGCAAGACAGAAGAAAGAACATGGTCATCCCATATGTAGCAGGGTCTCCGAGAAATTAAGAAGAATTTTCAAAAAACACCGTATCCCTGTCTGCTTTAAACCAAACAACACACTGAGGCAGCAATTGGTACATCCGAAAGACCCAATACCGAAACACAAGAAAAGCAACATCATATATGCAGTGCAGTGAAGAATGCTTTGATTTGTATGTGGGGGAGACCAAACAGCAACTGCATCAATGTATGGCCCAGCACAGAAGAGCCAATTCCTCAGGTCAGGACTCAGCCGTGTACCTGCATCTTAAGGATAAAGGACATACCTTTGAAGATTGTAATGTTAACGTATTGGCAAAGGAATGTGACTGGTTCAAGAGAGGTGTTAAGGAGGCCATTTATGTGAAAATAAAGAAACCAAGCCTAAATAGAGGTGGGGGGAGGGGGTTTCGTCACCAACTGTCTGCCATGTACAATGCTGTTTTGACACCTTACTCTGGGCGTTCCTATAACACCTCTTAGCCACTATCCAATCACGCCCTTAACACCTGGCTGTGATATGCTAATTGGGATTTTCCAGGGTACATAATTGCCACAGATTCTTGTACAAGTCATTCTGAATTGAGAAAGCCAGTCGGATGACTAGCGAAACATCTTCAAGAACTAAACTTCAAGTCCAGTTGATCTAATTGAATACAACAGATCTAGAAAGGAAACAACTTTTAGCAATATTGTAAAGTATGGGAGCATTTTGTTAGATTTGCAGGGGAAAGACAGACAGATCCATTACTTCCCTCTCCATCCTTCATAGTGGAGTTCTATTTATTTAGAAAGGATAAAACAGTGGAGGAAGTTGAAGAGACTATTCATAATTCCAAGTGGGGTCAGGTCAATCTCCTACGACCAGGTGGTTGTCAATAAAGACTTTTCTAAAACACAACAATGCTCAGGATCTCGTATTCGGGACAAGAGTACTGAAAGCAGCTACTAAAGAGAAATACACTTTTTGTGTTGAACAGTTGGTGCCCCGCCCATTTTTTCTAGATTGGCTTTGAAATTTCGCACCTGGTAAATGCCATGACGGCTGTGTAAAACAGGAAATTTCCCGGAATTTCTGTTTCCCAGTCATTCTTCATGGCAGCATTCACGAGGACCCTTCTTATCCTGTATGAAGTATGCTTTATTACAGAGACTGGGAAGAGGAGGTCTGTGAATGTTTTTAGAAGTTTCCCATCATGAGTATGGAGCTTACCAACCCAGTGAATGCTTCCATGAAGAATGACGGAAATAGAAATGACGGGAATGTGTCAATTTCCTGTTTTGTTTTAATAACATAACAGACCATTTCCCAGGTCCCTGAGCCTTTTACACTTACAAACTATTGCTATTTATACTATTATTATTATTATTAATAAATTAAATATGAACTTTCTAATTGTTTAAGTCCAATTGACTTCTATGGATCAGTTTTTGGATTTAATCATTTTAATTTTTGTAAAAAAAAATCAAATCTCAGAACAAAACTGGGCAGTTCCTGATTGGACAGGCCTAAATAGTCACACTGACTTTTGCTGTGATCCTTAGGAGGCCTTACGATTGGTTGTGATTTACCTCATCTGATTTGGACAAAACAATGGCAGCGAACCTATGGCACGCGTAGCAGAGCTGGCACTCGGAGCCCTCTCTATGGGCACTCATGCACAGCAGAGTTCACTAGAGTTTGCCACCAGGAAACCAGAGAGCAAGTGTAGCAGCTGTCTGTAGCAGAGAGAGGTTACGTGCTATAACATTCACCTCTGGGTGAGTCCCTGTTTTGGATCTCTAACTCCTGTCTAATAATGTAGGGGTTAATGGTCAATGTTTTCGATCTCAAACTCCTATGTGGTAATGTAGAGGTTAATAGGTATTCTATAATCGATTCTTTCTACTGTATTGGTCTGTGTCTACTAGAGTTCATTTTTTTAAAAGTAAAAACTGTGTATTCAAGTTAAATGATCATGCTGGCACTATGCAATAAAAAGTGGGTTTTTGGGTTGCAGTTTTGGCACTCGACCTCTAAAAGGTTCACCATCATTGGCCTATATTTTGGGTCGACTGACCGAAATAACTAAATATCTGTCAGTTGGCCTGGAATATCTGGTCATGTGTACTTGGCCTATGTTGCTCATTCAATTTATTTTTAAATATAACATATTTCAACCTTTGAAGTCTATAAGCTTTATTTTTAAAGACGCATTTCAAATAATCCTGTTTAGGAACGTTTTCAGAATGTAGCTGCAATATGAACATTGTTACTGTACACAAGTGTCTGGGTGGAATGCTTTCATGAGAGGTTGGCAAGTGGGAATTGAGTCTTGGACAAAATTTTCTAATCTATAATGGAATGTTGAGAAATGTTAATACCTATCACTAAGTAAATATTTAAATAAGTGTGAATAAAGCTACTTTAGTTGCCTAGTATCTGGTCTTTCCAAAATTACCACTTTAAAGTGCATGTCCACCCCATGTACGAAAATTTAACCTGTAAGAGAATCCCCTAAAATCCCAGTTTTGTTTTACTCGCCTGTTGCAATGATGCTTCCAGTCTGAGAAAAGAGCCTTATAAGTCTGCGATCCACCGCCGCTGCTCCATTCTACTTCCTGGTAATGGCCGTCAGTCGTGGGCATGATGCCACGGCCAATGGCTGATGGCCATTATCAAACAATCCTCCGCTGCTGCTCATGTATGTATGTATATATATGTTTATTTATATAGCGCCACTAGGGAACAATAGATGTACAATATAGAATACAAAAAGTCATACAAGGGGGACAGTAAATAAATACATAAATATATAAATAAGTATGAGCATCACTAAATATACAAGTGCTTAAAACATGTAATGATGAGGAAAGAGGTCCCTGCCCCTTAGAACTTACAATCTACTTAGGTGGGTAACATACAGATACATAGGAAAGGGTGGAAGTGCTAAATTAATAACTGGTGCAGTATCAACAGCAATATGTTGTGCTGTGCTCAGAGAGATAGCTTGACAAGTTAGATTTAAACTTGTTTATTGAGGTTTCTTGACGTAGAGAGGGGAATAGAATTCCAGAGGACTGAAGCCAAAAGAGAAAAAGTCTATATAAGAGATGGTTCTGGAAAAGGTGAGTATAATTGTCATTTAAGTTACACACAGGGCAATATTTCGACTTGATGGACTGCTGCAACCAACATTTTAGGCCTAAATATTGGCTGAATTTTTCTTCCAGAAAAATATTGTTAGTACAGCTTTAATTCCTATCAGAAAATAACTATTGAATCTTGTCTGCTGGGAGTTGAAAATTTAGAACCCAATTATTTCATTCTACATGTGTGGGAGTGGTAGCGGTGCTTAGAATGAGAATCTTTGTGGTATTCTGTTAAATCAACTGGATATGCAAGTTAGCTCTTATAGTCATCTCACTGGCCTTCTTAATTCAGAATGACTTGTACAAGAATCTATTGGCAAAAAATACCCTGGACTGTGTCCCAATTTGCATATAACAGCAAAGTGTTAGGGACCTCCTGAATTCAAGATGTTGATTACGTTGTGGCTGTGAGGTGCTATAAAAACTGCCCAGAGTATGGCATCAAAACAACGTTGTACGTTGACTACAGAAACCACTTGCACTTCAACCTCAGATGCCCCTCCCAGACCCCTGCCCCATACTCTCAAAGGGAGGGGAAGGGACCTGCTGGGGGAGGTAGAGGGACCCTACAAGTGCCTTTTGTGGCTTAGGGGGTCCCGCAGCTCGAACCGGGACTCCACCTCCCCGGCCCTATCAGGGCCCTTGCGGCTTGGAGCTTAACGGCCGCATATTTCAGAAATATAATTGGGTACTGTATAAATCAGAATCGGGTTAGGACTTTCTGCAAACCTATATAAAGAGCTAAAATCCTCTGCGGAGCTCAGAAGTCATCACTGTAGATGGCAGAAGACAGAAGAAAGAAGAGGCTGGCTACATCAGCTCTGCTGAAGCCGGTGATTCCAGCGGGCTCACTGGAGGCTGAAGTGAGCCCGCCTGGCATCTGCGACTTCAGCGGTGTGGGTGTCGCTAGCTGTGAAGAAAGAAGACCTTGGATAAAGACTTTGGTGACATTGGCCTCCTTGAGGTCACCGGCGCTGCAGGGGTACTACTCAGGGTTTGTGGCCTTAGAGGAGCTGGTGTCCCCGGATGTAAGTGCCGCGAGGGCCCTGATTGGGCCGGGTAGGGGGGTCCCAGGTTGAGCTGCGGGATACCTTAAGCCCCAAAGTGCTCTTGTCAGAGCCGCAAGGGCCCTAATAGGGCTGGGGAGGGGGGCCCCGGTTCAAGCTGCAGGACCCCTAAGCCCCAAAAGGCACTTACCGCATTGCGCTAAGTACAGTATCACCGCAAAGGGAGTTCAAACTACCGCCGCACATCGCCGCAGTAATACTTTTCGCGACGATGTTCTTCACCTTTATAAATATGGTGAAAATGGTATTTTCGCTGCGGCGATGTGCGGCGGTAACTTTTAGGTGGTATTAATGGCTGTTTATAAATACTGCCCCATGTCAAGGACTTGGACATGTTGGGAGATAGGAATAATTAATCCTACCTCCCTGCTCCAGGTACTTTCATTTTTACATTTTTTACAGAATGAGAGAGGCAAGATAATTGCCCCTCACACACAACTAAACAATAGGATGGAGGTTTCTTTGAATGGTCTAATTTAATGTTGGTCTATGGAAATCAGACCCAACAAATGTCCCCAAGATTTCTTAACACCTTGTGCGACGAGACCAATAGGAAGGCATGCTCATTTCTTCCTATTGGCCTCGTCGCGGAAGGGAAGGGCAGGAGGGGGCGGAGCTCACCGGAAGTAAGTGTAAGTAAGTATATGCTGCAAGTTAAGCGAACCCAGGGGTGAGGACCTAGCGGTTCAGGTCCTCGCCCTGGGTAGAAAGTACTGACTAAGGAAGAGGAGCGCTGGGAAGGTGAGTATTATAGACCTGGGGTTTAGGGGGCTGCATGAATGGATACAGTGTGAACTTGCCCTTTTAATCTGTATGAAATTGTTAAACGGATGTAGTCTGGAAATACACCTCACAGTGAAACTCATGAATTATTAACAGATTGTTGTTTATTTCACATTATCTCAGAACTGTCATTCAGCTTCCTGCATTATGTCAATATCTCTTTCCTGTGTCCATTGACTGTTTATAGCTATCATTATTTGCTCTATAGCCGGGAAAGTAAGGCTCTGTATTCCCACCCATTAAAGACACTTGGGATAAACTTTCCTTATTGCTTTTCCAGAGACTTTCTGCTCCCCCCCCACCAGAGTCCGACCTCAATAGAGCAGCTTGTGCCTTGTTCCCTGCAGAAACGTTTGATAACCCTGTGTTTGTTTTTATATTTAAGTATGACATTGGGGTGTCTGTGTGATTTGTAGAGCCTTGCCAGGTCATCCACCCATGTACTTGGAGGGTACATTCCCCTAATAAATGGAATTAGCAGGGATTGCAGTGATTGCATTAAGCCCCATCCATTGTCTCTCCGTGTATTGTGGTAAAAAATAATTGTTTTGACGTATTCGTTTCATATATGTAATAAAAAGAAGTAGCAGTACTCAAGTAGTTTTATGACCTGATGAAGACAGTGGTTCCCTCAAAAGCTTGTCCACTAACATAAACTGCTAGTCCATAAAAAGTACTCCTACTTTTTACTCCATTTAGTATGTCTGCCCCTCATAAAGGGAGGCAGGATGAGTGCCCCCACACAGGAAGGCAAGGTGAGTGCCCCCACACAGAGAGGCAAGGTGAGTGCCCCCCACACACAGAGAAAGGTAAATTAATATAAGTGCCCCACATGCACAGTGACATTGATACAAAGATATAAAGTTATTGAGTTTGTAAATGCACCGTCATGGGCGTACATTTACGAGAGTAGATTTATGATCGTGATTGTCCGATCACCCATACAATACTTTGTACAAACTGTTCATAAATGTATGACTGCAAACTTTTAGGATAACTTTTAGTATAACGCACAGTATCAGAATTTGACAATATCTTATTGAATATTTGAGACAAACGGTGATTCCTTCGTAGGCTTACTGTAATGACAACCATAGTTAACTTGAAACACATTTCTTAGGTTTCACTTTTAAAAGTATTACCCTGTAGAAAAAAAAAAAAAAAGTGAGGTGATACAACATTTGATTTAACTAAAAAATCTATTATACATAAGTTCTAATATAACTAACAGCATTAATATCTTCTTTAATGTGGTGTATATGGAGTTGACAGTTTGGATAAATTACATTGTCTCATCTGTTTTTGTGGATAAGCATGTGGGAGGCCTTGTGTGTATGATACTGTCTGTTCAGCAGCTGTAGGCTTTCTTATCTTGTGTTTATTTTCTACATTACTGCAGGATATACAGTAAAACCTTGGAAAGTCAATGTTAATGGATCCTTGAGCCAACACCGACATTTCAGGCGAAGGCCACACGTGTGACTGTTTCCCAGCAGTTCAACATCATATAAATCTAGTTAGGATTGAAGGTGCAGGTGGGCAGAAAGTAGTAGAACAACTGATGAAATTTATATCTTGCTCATATTCAAAGACTGCTGCAAGTGAATAGCAGAGGTGTCTATAGTGTACATGCCCCTGAGTGCATTTGATACAAAAGACAAGTGGACCACCAATATTGTAAAATAAAGCATTATACTAGCATTAAATTATATATAATATTAATCTGAATTTTGTTTTAGGTAAAATGTCCGTAAAAACCAAACAACTGGAATATTTTGAAGCAAGAATATATTTACTAAAGAAGGGCCATAACTTTGGCAGCACAGAACAGATTGAAACACTATGGGAAATGAGTACCCATAAAAAAAATATCTAGAATAAAAATATAGTAAAAAGATGTCTACATAAGTGTAGGTTATTTTTGGAAATGATGTATATTATGTGTAACTTAGAAGTGTATTATTAGATAAATGAGTTATTGATCATTAATCAGTACTGGTCTCCTGGATATGTGAAGGTCACAAAAACACATTTAAATATAGGATTAAGATGTGTACGAAAAAATTAATTAAAATCATAGTAGGAATATGTATATATTATATACATATTATATAAATATATGTAGCATACGCATGAATGCTAAACACAAAAACAAAATCAATGTAAAATTTTCCAATTCATCTAATACAAAGATGTTTGTAAAACACAATATATATATACAATAGGGCTGTTGTACAACTAACCTTATGGAGATATAGCCTATATGCAATTAGAATAATGTGTGTACTAGAATTCTATTGTTTAGATGTGTGTAAAAGTATGGAAATATAGCATAAACTAATCTACATTAACCCAAGGAACCAAATGGCTATGAAGAATTATTAAATGAGATACAGATATCCAATATAGTATTAATATAGTAATAATATATTTACATTTGGTTTGTTATAGTGTTGTTTTATTAAGTGATTTATGTTATAGGATAATGATACCAAAAATTCTAATGAATTTCTGTGCAATAAAAATTGCTATATTTCTTACATGTAATAATCTGACCACCTAAGACAATTCCTGGGGTCCCTCCACCAAGTGCAGCGCATCGACCAGATAAATCTTTCATTGAGGTTGAAAAGGGTTGCTTTATTTACATACAGACTGATATCAGTGCTACATGCTCATCTTGCCTGACACGTTTCATGCCGCAAAGGCACTTCATCAGAGGCCACCTAACTGATGCAGTAATAGGGCTTTTGATATCTCTGGAAGTGACAGCATGCCAACATACTGCTTGCTAACAACAGGAAATAAAATCGTGGATTGGCTGGTTTTCTGTGGCCTAGAAAACTGCTCAGTAACACTTCCTGTTCTTCCTGTCGAACAGGGCAATGTGAGGGCAGCACTTAAATCCTAATCTTAATGGCAAGCAATTTTCCAAAATAACACAGATCAATGAGCAGACTATTGCAGAGCTCTCTATTACACTGTAGCAGTTATACATTCAATGTAATTGGCAACATTAAACCTCCCTAGTCTTTGTAGGTTTCATATTTGGGTTAGTAAAGAGAACATAGAATTAAGTTGTGTATCAGTTACTATTAGTTTAATGGTTGATTTCAAAAAGAAAAGCAAAACAGGATCTGTGTATTTGTAATATAATACCTCGCCATTCAGGCTGCTAGGATCACATTATGAGACGTACAGTATTTGGCTCGTAGCACACAGTGTCCATCTGACTGCTCCACCATACACAGAAGTGAGCTGGAGGGGTTGGGAGTGTTCAGGGGAAAGATCACTACTTTACCAATTGTGCAATTGTGGTCAAATTCCCATTTATTTGGAATTTGTGAGTTGTTGTGAGCTGTAGCTTTTCTTTAGGCCAGATTGTGATGGATATATATTAGCAATGTGTCTTCTTCCTGGTCATAGTGCAAGGGTGCATCTCCAGGTTACAATAAAATTGTGGAACTGTCTTCCAGCAGATGTGGTAATGGCAAGTTTATTGGATAAGTTTCTAAACATAAAAAATATTGGGAATTACTGGTATCATTACTAGTGATGGCCCAGTTCGTGGACCCGAACCCGAATCCGCAGCGAATTTATCTCATTCGTGAACAGCGGATATTGCGGATTTTCCGGTTTTCCGCCTTCCAAAATTACGAGGATTTCTCGTATTTTCGAAAATACATGAAAAACTTATTTTCGAAATTACGAGGATTTCACGTATTTTCGAAAATGCATGAAAATACGTATTTTCGAAATTACGAGGATTTTACGTATTTTCGAAAATGCGGGAAATACGTATTTTCGAAAATTTTCGAAATTACGAGGAATTCTCGTATTTTCGAGGATTTTTTTCATTTTAATGGGTCCTCAAGCGGACCGGATTTTGCAAAGTTCGGACATCTCTAATCATTACATATAAACTGCTTGTTAGGGTTTATGAATAGGGTAGAAAGTTTGAACTAGATGGATATATTCAACGTCCATTAACTTAACTTTACTTTGTTGCTATGTCTAATCTCCTTCCATGGTATCGCCAATAAACAAGATTAGAATATTCCCTACATACGTGCTACCACCAGGTCTCTCTGGTATGCTCTACTCCTGCATCCAATACTGTAGATAATGAAATGAAGCGATAAAGATCCTGTTGGATTGAATGACCATATCAAGTACGCCCAAACGTGCTTTATTGTATCTGCTCAACGTGTTTCAGATCAAGTGTTATAAAGGATCGATTCATTCCAAAACATGTTGTGCGGATAGTACAATAAAGCACATTTGGGCATAATTGATTGGTGTCATTCAATCTACCAGGATCTTCATCTGTTCATTTCATTATCTCCTCTTTCCATGGTATCCAGGCAGCCAGTGATTGCATTCTTTTCAGGAAGCATGCATTCTCTGCTAGTGAGCTGATAATAAAGGGAAAAAGGATAGAATAAGACCGAACGGTGGTCTGCTAGTGAGCTGATCTGAGGTCGCATTCATATGAAGTACATGCCCTCACATCCTAAGGAAAGATTGACTTATGGTTGTCTGTCCTGATAGATTGCTGTTGGGCCTTTAATTAAAGGGCAACTATGGTCCAAAAATGGACAGGTATAACTTGGACAGCTCTCCAGGGAGGTACGAGTAGGTCTTCCTACCTCCCTGTCAAATGGACTTTAAAAACAGTGTTTGCATGAAAAAAAACTCTGTTTGTCACGCTGCAATCATAAGAGCAAAATCTAAAGTACGATTCTTCATCTGTGCCAGGTTATTTGAGCTGCAATCATAAGAGCAAAATCTAAAGTACGATTCTTCATCTGTGCCAGGTTATTTGAGCTTGGAAATGAATATTTAGCACCAGCCCAAATGTCCCACAGCAAGTTAGCCTGCTAAATACCTTTCATGAAAGCAGAGCTGGATTAAGACCGAATGGGGCCCAAGATTCCCCCCCCCCTATCATTACATTAAATGCTAAGTATTAAATGAAAGTATATTTTGCTGGCACCACTAGCACATTCCCCCTGGCACCACCAGCACATCCTCTCTGACACCACCAGCGCATCCCCTGGCACAACCAGCACATCCCTTCTGGCACCACCAGTACAACCCCCCCTGGCACCACCAGCACATCCTCTCTGACACCACCAGCACAACCCCTGGCACCACTAGCACACCCCCTCTGGCACCACCAGCACATCCCCATCCCTCTCCCCAAGCCCCCCTGGGCCATAATGGCACCCATCAGATTGCACTGGTGGCCAGGGGGGATGTGCTTAGTTTTAACATGCACACACACACACCCCAGCTAACGATTTGAATATCGTTTAATATAAACAAAAACAGTGCAAACAATAAACTACAGAAAAATACAACAGTCAAAAACACAACACAAGCAACAGTAACACAAAATGGGATGGAAAAGTGAAATAATACTTAGTTCAGTCCTTAATGTTACAGGATGAAGTGAAAGAAGTAAATCTGTGTAAGATGGAGTCCAAAGTTACCAGCCCTCAAAATAACTCTTATTAGTCCAATAGTCCAATAGATGGTAATGAAGAGATAACCCTTTGTGTTTCAGAGCCATTTTTTAACCCCTGGAAAGGGTGGAACAAATTACCCACACTCAATCATAGAAAGGGGTTTTCTGAGCTAGGAGTGTAACAGACTCCAGGTTGTCTCCCTGCAAACTCCTGTATGCTGACGGGGTAACACGCCATAACGTGCCAACATGCAAATTTGTGTTCAGGGCAATGAGATGGATTCATAGATACCAAATTCAATATGGTTACTGCTTATTAATCCATAAACTAACCAAAAGTGTCTCTGTCACATTCCACACCAAGTAGACCATGGGTGTTTGGATTCTCATGAAGCAGCTTTTACCCGAGTCCACTTTTAAAAACTGTTCACATAAATTTTAGTCACAGTTTTGCTTCTAATATATTTATAAACTGGGATTTACATGAGATATGAGATGTACCCCGGGGTTACTAATTTTCACCGTCCCCTCCGAGTCCTGGGTCTGGAGTCTGTTTAGCACCTGGGCAATACAGATGACTGGGACTACAGGATGTCCTTTCATCTTGCTAACTATACCTAACAGAGTTACTTGTTGGTATCCACATTTAACAAATACACAAAATATCTTGTCCAATCACATAAAATAAAACAGATCAAAACATAATAAATTGGAGAAACATATACAAATATACAGATTAGAACATCCATTTTCCCATCTAAACATACATTAAGCACATGATTGTGACAGTAGCAACCTTTTTTTTTTATGGTCACACATGGACACTTTTTTATTTACCAAGGGGCTCAGTGGTTCAGGGGCATACCTCAAGGGGCCTGGGCCCCCCCACGAGTTTGGGGGCAGGCCCCTGACTCTGTCCTCCCTCCATGCTGGTCTCAGCCCCTCCGTGTAGCGTGCAGCCTTTTTAAATAGCCGATCGCGCGTATGAAGAAAACATACGCACAATCGGCTGTTTAAAACCAGACCCGAACTTCCGGAACTGAACCTGGAAGTTCGGGTCCGGGCTTTTAAACAGCTGATTGCACGTATTTAAAAAGGCGGGGGCTGTAGTTATGCCACTGCAGTGGTTAGCACCAAGGCTTTGAAGCACTGAAGTCACAGATTTAAATCATCACTTGGAGTGTGTATATTCTCTCTGGGCTTGCGTGGGTTTTCTCTTGGTACTTTTTTTAAGTTGCGTGGTTTTTCTCTTGTATGTGTCAAGTAAAGTGCTTAGGTTGTAAGCTCTTTGTGACAGGACCTGATATTAATATATCCATGTAATTCTAAAGCACCACAGAAACTGTTGATGCTATATAAATCTGTGCAGCATGCATAAGACAGGACTTAAGCAACCAGTAGGTAAAGTACTTCAAAAGGATAAGGATATTTTTTTGTCATACACCAGATGCTTCTCATATTTGTCAGTGAAAGGTATCCCTTCCCCCACTGCCTTTCTTTAAAGGGCCAGTTGACAAACCTGATTAGATCCAATTACTGTAGCTTTTTTAAACTTAACATTACTCCATATCATGACTAAAGATGGTAATTTTACAGTTTATGCCACGTAAACAGATGGAACATCCATTGAGGATGAGAGTTTTGCTGACTTGTTTTAAAAAGAAATGTTGGCATTTAGTTTTATTTTATTGAAGAACGGGAGGTAAAGTAGCTGTGTCTTACCTCCTGTTCTTCTATAAAACTTGCAGGACCCGGGAGAGAAGGTATTAAGGTAACCGATCACTCACTCACTCCACCGCGCAGTCTGAGAGGTCCTGATGGACTTAGTATTCTATGCACATAGGTAGAACCTGTTAGACTACAGAATAGTGTACAATACCCCCCTCTACAGTATTTAAAAGAACCTATGGTGTGGACCTATTTCTAGCACTAAACCTGTTAAAATCATGATCATCTGTGTTCTGTTGCCCGCGCTCCCCTATCTGCCTGGGGAAATACCAATAGAAAGGCACAGGGAGTCTTCCTATTGGTCAGCTGGTGGCCTTCAAGTAGGCAGTAAAGAACCGCAGAAATATCAAATTTCCTCAAAAATCTGCAATGTGATGCGATCCCAGCAGTTTCTAAATTTTTTTACACAGAGGGTAAATACATTAATCCAACATTTTTATCAGAAAACAAACTACTAAAAATAGTCTAAAAAATAACCCACCCGAAAAAGAGAATGAAAAGAAACTGGAGTTGATGTATCGCAAAAAAAACCCAACAAGCTGTCAGGGGATGACTGGTTTAATTTAGCTAAATATGGGCAATATGCACTGTATATATTTTTCCTTGCAACAAGTTTGCATATATAACTGTTTTCCTAAACACAACTTCTGAAAAATCTGTAGTTCTGTAGCAAGTGTTATCTTGGCCTTTCAGAATGACTGTTGATAGGGATACTTTGATCCGGTACCCAAAAAGGTGTGAGATCAGTCTTTTCCACTTCATATCACTGTGGATTCTGCAAAGGAGACAATTAGCTTGTAATAATGTAAATAATATTTTAGCTATACTGTAGTTCAGGAGTTTAGTGAAATAACAAACTATATAGTGAATTACGGGTTAACTGTGGTCCAAAAATGACTTTAGGAATTTCTTTCTTTTTTTACAATTTACGTTCATTATTTATTTATTTATTTATTTATTTTACATGGTTTTAAAGATATTTACATTTTTGAGTGTGATATGGTAGCAGCATCACCAGATCCCCTGCACTTCCTGCTCTGAAAAATGTGACAGTCCCTCTTCCCTGTTTCTCCTCCTCCTCTTGTAGTCGCTGTGGACTCATGGGCCCTTCCCTTTGCAGACCCCCCCTTGGCCCCTTCCCTTGCAGCCCCCCATGGTCCCGCCCACTCTCTCCTCAGATGCATACCCCCGCTACAGAAAACTGTGAAAACAGCCTTTTCAGGCAGAGTTAGAATCAGATTTTTTAAACTTTCTGTCTGCCTCTGCCTGAAAAGGCTGTTCTCACAGTTTTCTGTAGGGGGGGGGGGGTTATGGGTCTGTGGTGCAAGTAGGGGAGGGGCCAGGTGACCCGCAAGTGGGCAGGGCCATGAGGAGGGTAGGGGTTGTAAATTCCCTTATCTTTTTAGCTGGTATCTTCACACAGAAGGGAGTGGGAGGGACTTCTGGGTTTTCTTCATACACTGTAATGTTTGAGTCTGTGTTCACCAGCGGCGAGCTGAAAGAGCAGCCTTTGGAATGTCATCTCATCCTCCCACCCCTTAACTTTCTTCATATCTTGGACTGTTTAGCACACATAGAGGTGGATGATGGCTCATTTTAAGGCCTTTCATAAAAAATATATATATATTTTCAACTTGTCTGGAGCCCACAGTTCCCCTATAATGCTAACTAATGTGATGCATGCCTTTTAGATCTTTAATAACATTTATGAGATGTCCTATATGCTATCCCTTAAAAGATCTGTACATTTAATTTAGATATTTGAAATCAGAGCCTCTAAACAGCTGACCTGCTTCTGTACTGCTTATTTCCAATGTAACACTGCCATCCAGTGGTTAAAAATCAAAATAGGAGAACTGTGTAAATCATTTATACATTACTTAAGAAAGGCAAATATCTAAAGATATTGTCATATACAACTGCTTTAATCTCTTTTTATAGGGGGTGAAAGGTTTTATAGCCACCACTCCATGGCACAATTCCATTTTTTTTAATGTAGGTGGTAATTCAAATATTTTAAACCCATAAGGATACCTTAATAGATTAAGGGACATATTTATAAAAAGGCAAAGTGACTTTACCGCTTGTGTTTGCAAAAAGTGATTTTGTCATAATTTACATGAAAATATGACTTGGATGAAGTAAATTAATAATTAAAAACTCTTGCAGCTTTGAAATACAGGTAGGTTTTTTTTGTAAGGAATGAATGGTGTCATTTCTATATTAATGTTTAAAAATGGCCATTGGGTGTTCCTTTATTCAATTAAAGGCACAAAAGTGTCCAGGGGGTGTTTTGACTTTTATTTGGAATTTGCTAAAAGTTTACCTGGGATGTGTAAAATGTATTTGTTTATTTTGTTTTTTTTCTAGGAACTATATTGCAAAGAAACTGTTAACAAATCTGTCAATGATTTGTGAACTTTGGGTACAGACAAGTAAATAATGCATTAAATGAAAAGCATATAATTAGTGGGGAATCTGAAGGAGGGAAGCATGGTTTTGCCACCTCCGAGTTGATAGGCTTGCCCTGTAAAGGTTTAAATGTTTGTTTGAAGATCTTTAACAGGTTTAAGATTGTGAGAGGAAGGTTCTAGAGCAAAAATGAGTATTGAAAATCCCAGTGTTTTGGGCTTTTTATTAGCCTTCCTTTATTCTTTAATGCTTTATAATATAAATAATTGCATACTCTCAAATTCAAGTTAGTTGATTCAACCTGTAAAATATTACAATGTGAAGTTAATAGAATAAATAATTAAATAGACTTAAAACACTCTGACGAACAAAGTGCCTAGAGGACCCACCCAAACATCAGAGCCAAAATTTGGCACAAAAAAATCCAATAACCCAACAGTAAAATATTCTTGCAGAGAAGCAAATGCGTGCAGGCAATGAGTTTAATAGATTTTCTGAGAGACAAATAGGAAAACTCAAATCCAAAGCAGCTGGCAGACAGACCAGGGACTTGTGCATATTAAATAGCAAAATTATAGACCTCTCTGACAATGGATCTGCATGGGACGCTATCAGTAGATGGAAACAATATCTCTGATGGATCAGAGAACATAGCAGATATATATATATATTATAGATATATAATATATATATATATATATAAGCGATATAGTCAAGGGTGCACAACTAGGCCTTCATTCAACCTTTTGTTGAGGGTGCAAAAAACAGCGACGTTTCGGTCTTTTCTCTCAGAGCTTTTCAGCTTGAGAAAGGTCTGAGAGAAAAGACCGAAACGTCGCTGTTTTGTGCACCCTCAATAAAAGGTTGAATGAAGGCTAGTTGTGCACATTGACTATATCGCTCGATATATATAATCTCCTAGGTAGCACCAGGCATTTATACAGGAACTGTGAGTGCGCACACTCCTCCGTTCTCACAGGAGCCGTCCTCAGAAAATATCTGAGGACGGCTCCTGTGAGAGCGGAAACGCGTCAAGACCAATATCGTATATCTCAATAAAAACTTTGTTACTTTTATATAAGTCCCGTGAGTGCTATCTTTAGATGTGATGGAGATCACAAAGAAAATAAGTCCTTTTGGTCTGACGAAAATGCTCAAAAATTTACATTGCTACTATGTATTGGTGCAGTCATTGTGTGTATGTCTGCCTTTGGTCTAGTCTGTGGTCAGTCTTGATCTTGATGCTCTTAGAGAATACTGGTTTGTTTAGTTAGTTTAACTTTACTGTTACACTCTATATTATTTACATGCATAGAGTTGACAAGACTTTCACACTATTAATACATACAAATTAATTATTGATTATATATTGACAAATTATTAAGGTTGATTGGAAAGTGCTGTTTAAGTTTACAAAATTATGGCATTAAAAGTGATAGTGAATAGAAAATAGGTTACTTTCTCTCTCTCTTTTTTTTTTCTTTCTAATTATCTAACAATTTTCAGTGTCTGACATTACAGATCTCAGGGAGCTGTCAGGGCTGCCAGATCAATGTATTTGTTTCATATGCATAAACCTACTTCATTCTGAAGCCTCTATGCATATTCCTATTGACTTCAAGCTATGTAAAGTACCAGAGGGAGTGAACAGCTCAGTTACAGCTCCGCACAGCTTCAGCCCCTTGTCATTCTCCACTGTACTGGATTAAATGAGCTGATGTGACAGTACAGTATGTGATGTGGATTCGATACTTGCAATTTATATCACAAGCTGGCAGATAAAGATCTTTCTAATTTTATTACATTTATTAATTTGTTTGATTAGAATGTAATTGTAATTTGTATGTTTTATTTCTCGTTATATCCTTAACAGACTGTAAAATAAAAATCCATCTGTGCTAATTAACCTTTTTCTTTGTTTTACAAAAAGACGTTCATCATGACTGATACTATTTTCAACAGTGGGTGTGATCAGTGGGTGTGTCCTAATGACAGACAGCTGGCACTCAGAGCAAAGTAAGTATTTCTTTTTTCATTTGTATAATTTTTGCAAATAAATATTTATGCTTATATTTACATTTGCCAGCTACCTTTATAGATTGACAGGCACTAAAGTGCATGTACTAGGGAGCCTTTTATAAGGAAAAGGATTTTGAATTGCTTTAATACTATGTTAGGTACTTACATTTTTAGAACAGACATTTTTCAGAATAATAGTGGCTTAAGTGCTTTCTTGGGCTGCACCCTATAATCACCACTGAAAACATCATTTAAGGTCATCACACCTATCGAGGGGGCTGTATGGTTGGTCTTGTTCCATTATGTTGGCAACACTGTATAGTATGTAAATATTGATAATATTCAAGACCCTGCAAGTTAGAATCTAACATACATGTTAAATAAGTGCAATTTGCATTGTCCTTAATTGGTTCTGGAAATTAACTATTTAGGTCTGTGAGGATGCTACCATATGATTTAAATTTGTTTTTTTAAATTGACTATGAATGAAATCTATAATTCATCCCAACTATCACTGTATTATTTTTTTTCTGTTGATCTGTCACCTATTCCTTTAGATCTCACATTTCAGCTGTCAATCAGGTTCCTTGTTTTCATAAGGTGAGGAAGGGGGCACTCTATCCCCCCGAAATGTTGTTTTTTGATATATATATATATAATCTTGGAATGTGACCCTCACTGTACATTTGTTTAATTTTATGGGGCCTGCACTGTTTCCATTAATGGAGACAGGCTCCTGATGCAAAAATGAAATGCCTTTTCAATAGAGGCATTACCTGGGTGCTTACCTTTCAGGTTTCTGCAATTCAGTTAATCACGTTAAATGAATACTGTATTGCGGGAACCCAGAAGGTAAAAAAAGCGCCATGGTAAGTATTATTTTAAGTGTTATTTGGGATACATTGTGCACTCTAAAATGGGAAACTAGACCTTGACTTCCACCTCCACACTTTACCTCCTTATAGTCTTATTATTCTTAATTATTTACTTAAGTTAATTTTTTTCCATAAAAGCTAGTAACAACAAGTCAAATGCATATCTACCCCTCCCCCCCATAAAAATGAGGATCCTGCATGAAATCCCCCCAAACCTAGACTTCGCTAGGTTAAAATGTGTCAAATCCAACCTAAATATACTTACCAGCCCTTATTCCATCCGCTGCCTCCTGTTGCTGCTGCCAAGCCTAGAATTGGCAAGACCAGCAGCTGCTTAAGTGATTGGTTGTATCTCATGCAACATGAGGATAAGGGGGGGAAATCCTCTGTGCATGCCAGAAACCTCTCAGAGAACCAGTTAGAGGCAGCAATGGATTACACCAGCAAAAAGCTCCTAATCTTAATTTTCCTTTTCTGTATTTCGGCCATGCAGGACAACCATATTTTAAGTTGGGGGTGGACATGCCCTTTCGGCTTTAAGAATTGACCTGTTGGCAAAAATATCTTGTTTTATTCTCTAATGCACATAATTCAGTCCTGACTTATAGTGAGGGACCTGACTGCTATACAAACAAAAATCTATCTTCTATTGGAAGGTGGAAGATACTACCCCTCCTCCCATTTTACTACTTCTGATATTGATAGAAAAAGATGGCTGCATTAACAGCTCTCTGTGTACCCCCACAGAGCAGTGAGTGCAGCCAACATTCCCTAGGCTATTGATTTTGGAGACACCAAGGTAAGCTTGATATCTCCAACCACCTAGTAACGAATACATTTTTAAAGTTGTTTTTTGAAGGAGAGTATTTTTGTAAGTTCTCTTTTATGGACATTTACAATTTGTTTCCCCGGTTCATGGATGGAAACATATTTTAACAATCACTATATATAGTATATGGATTGTTTTATTTTCCAGATTACAGTCAGGCTGGTCTGTGCATACCTATCAAACAGAGAAGCAGAGAAAAAAACAGAGCCTTGAACAAAATGAAATTGATGTTATTCTACAGGTCATCAGAAGAGCTGAAAAAGTAGATACGCTGGAACAGCAGAGAATCGGGTAAACACTGGTGCTGGGCTGTATAACACTTTTTTTCACAGGATGTGGGTGGCTAATGTAGCAAATGGAACTGTGCCACAAAAATAATTGGAATCTTTGAAAAATATTTCAGTGTTGTTTTTTCCTTCTGTAATTCGAATTGTGAAGATATGAAATGGAAAAAGTGGGAAAAGGGACTGGGAAAAGTGGACCGAGATTTTTGGGTTGAAATTGTCTACAATGGTGGATTTCCTTTCAGCTGTTGTTAAATTAAAATTCCTATTTACCAAGAAAATTTTCTCATTAAGGGACATTCTAGAGTCTGAAGACCATTACCCTCCTAACCTCACTCTCCTAACCTGGCAATAATTGTTCATTTGGTGCCTGTTAGGATCTCTGCAGCAGATAATTAGATGCATTTTTTTTATCCTTTTATTAATGACTCAAGTAATTGGGCAGGGCAGTAGATAAGGGTCATGCCAGTGCTGGTGTTCTATTTACAGGGCAGCTCTAGTCAGAACACTTCCTTATTTGGGGGATTCTTTACAAAACCATTTTATTGTCAGGTCAGAATTTCAGCACAGCTCTGCCACACATTACACTGTGATAGCCCTGTTAATAAAGATCAAATGTGTTTTAAATTATTCTGCTGTGCTATATTGATAGTGTGTCACAAAATTGGCCAGGCTTTAGCACCCTGCAGTTCACAGTTCTTCATAATAGTCCTTTTTTAGTTTTATTTCTTGCATGTTCTTTCCTGGAAGAGGCTAAATGAAGATAAGCACTTATTCATTTTCCAATCATATAATGTTACTTTATATTTTTACCACAATATATTTGTGTTGTGCATGTGTGTGTACAGAGAGATAGAAAGATAAACAAGAGTGTGGGATGCATACTAGCCATCATATTACAGATTAAAGAATGTTACATTTTTAAACTAAGGATACATACTATTTTAAAGAAATGTAATTAAGAGTTTACATGGCCTTTTCCCTTTTAACATTACACGTTAGCATGCAAATCTGCTGCATGCAGGAGTGATACTGAACGTTGGTTTATTGACTCTTCTATGTAGACTGGTCATGGCAATTAATGTGTATATGCAGGAATAGACAATCAAAAGACAATGTATTTGGTTTATAAATCTGAAGACTTATGGTCAAACTCAGAAAATATATTTGTATAGTATCTATACTATGTACAGTGCTGTAGTTTAGTACACTATGGTCATCTTTAGTAAAATATCTCACTATCATGATCATCTAGTGTGCCTGGGACTGTATGAAAAAAAAGTGACAGTTCAGTGGAAATGATCAATATTTGTTAAATTGTTAGTTTGTGTAATGCCTTCTTAGTTATTTTACATATTCTCTTCTATTTTGAAAAATCAGTTGATTTCATCCCCTTTGCTGTTCCCTGCTGTTGACATTAGTGAGCTGACATTTCAGGTTCTAACAGTCTTTCTTCTTCCCAGAATGCACCACATCCTTGGAATGTTCCTAACAGTAATTTCTACTGATTAGCTGTTGGATGGGTCAAACATGCTCAGATCTCTACTGAGCAACTGAATCAACCCAGGTGCTGGGTCAAGGGCAAGACCATAACGGTCTCTACTAGGGGTCCTGCAAACAGGAAGTCAGTGTTTCTGTTGCATTTATTTATACACAGACAAAATGCTGAATTGGCAGATTAAGGTCATTGGGATGGAAAAATACTGCTCTTTTTCCTGAAAAGCATATGTATTTGCACTGAACTTCCCCTTTAATGTAGCCTACATCCACAGATGTTTGAAAATTACTAAATTTATTTAATTACCCACAATTCAAACTTTTGAATGGGAATACTCTAGCTAAATAATTATGCTACATTTTTTGACTGATCAGAAGTACCTAAATATATTATAAATAAAGTCTGGAAGACGAAAGGGAAATGACTAGACATTGTAGGGCATCAGCTTTTTAAAATTGGGTAAATACTTGTTCATCTGTTCACTGTCACCTTGTTCGCCAGGTATATGTACAACAAAGACCAAAGCCTCATGTTACAGTTTTAGCCCTATAAGTTAATAGCAGCACATGTTTACCTGGTCTTACAGAGGTGCAGATTTGTGTACCTTATGTACACATCTACAAGTGTAACAGAGCAGCGAGCTCACTAAATCTGGTATGTTAATTCATTTTTAACCAGCACAAGAAAAATGATGGGGGAGCACACTACTCAGGTGAATCCAAATGTGTTTATTGAAACAACATACACAACGTTTCGGGAAGCACTGTCCCTTTCTCAGGTACCCGAGAAAGGGACAGTGCGTCCTGAAACGTCGTGTATGTTGTTTCAATAAACACATTTGGATTCACCTGACTAGTGTGCTCCCCCATCATTTTTCTTGTGCTAGAGAACTATTTGCCCTTGGAGTGGAGGGCTAGGGGGATAGCACCTATTTATTTGTCTGGCATACAGCCAACATCTGTGTGCTGGAGTGTATTCTGAACATTGCTAATTCATTTTTAACACATCTTCAACTTAAAGGTGCATCTTCTTTACTACATCAGGTAACGTTACAATCTACTGGGTAGCCCCAACATATCCACTATTATACATTTGGGTATCTTTAAATAGGAGTTCTAATGGCTCCTTTTTTCACTGCTATTTTTTTCCCCCACCATAATGTGTATTGTATAAAACAGCGAAATTCAGCTGCATAATTTTTTTCTGTTGCACCAAAATTCGGCAGTGCAGTTGAAAAATGTGTTGGGGTAGAGGAATGGAACCAGAATAGGTAACATAGCAGGTGGTCAGTACAATAATAAACACTAATTTATTTCCAAATGTACAGAATCATCATCTAACATATGTAACATATATGTAAAATAGTACCGTATATACCAGAGTATAAACCATCCCGAGTATAAACCGAGGTACCTACTTTTACCAGAAAAAAATAATTAAAGTGATTCACTTGAGTTTAAACCGTGTCCCTTTAAATGGACAGCAAAATTCCAATATAGTAGTCCCATACTGTAATGACCAAATCTAGTATGGCTATCACTGTATGGGACTACTCTATAGGAATTCTGCTGTCCATTTAAAGGGCAACGTAAGCCTCAAAACAATACAGAATCAGAAGGCAACAATAGATACAGTACCATTCTCCTTCTGATTCTGTATTGTTTTTAGTTGCCCTTCAAATGGACAGCAGATTTCACATACAGTAATAGTCATAGTGGATATGGCTATTACTTTATGAGAATTCTGCTGTCCATTTAAAAGACTACTTAAAGCCTTGGCACTCCAGATGTTTGGAAACTACAACTCCCAGCATGCTTTAGTAGCTGGGAGTTGTAGTTTCCAAACATCTGAACCCTCACCCTTCAGTGTGTACCTTTTGTGGGCATAATTCTGTGGCATTCTGGTATTCTCTGGCATCCCTAGATCTTTCCTGGCAGTACCGGAAACTTATAGCAGAAACCAGGCAGCCGCACACTCGCTCCCATGCTCCCTATACTGAAGCGCCGGCTGACATCACTACTTGGCGCCGGGCAGTGACGTCAGCCGGCGCAGCAGTATAGAGAGCGTGGGAGCGAGCGTGTGGCTGTCTGATTTCTGCTATGAGGTAACTGACTCGATAGTTTGGTTTTTCAGGCTGATTTTACAGCCTGAAAAACTCGGTTTATACTCAATTATATATGGTACTCCACCTCTTGGACACTTATTTGTTATATTGTGTATTGGAAAATACACGATTGTCTTTGAAAATAGTAATGTAATGACACCTTAAAGTAAAATATCTTAAAACCCCAAAAATACATTAATGCCATCTCAGTTCTAGTGAAAATTTCTAAACTTTTTCATGACAAAAATCAATGGGTTTTGCAAAGTTTAAAGTATATCTATACTCAAAAAAGAAAAATCTAATTTTCAAAAATTGTACTTTTATATTATACCTTTTGTTAAAACATGATCCCACTATTCCAAAACTTTTTTTTTATTTTAAATCTGAGCTGTAGATTCTGAGAAATCATCATTTGAAATCCTAGAATTTACAGGGAAAGACCTGCCACAACAGAAACAGAAATTATAATATGTGCTCCATCCCTGACCTCTTACTAGAGAAAAGAAAGAAGGGGGATGGGAGGGTAAATTTGTAAACAGAGCAGCGTCCATTGTTAGGCTGTGCAGAACACTACAAAAGGCAGTGAATAAGGGAGGTGGGAGAAATTAGGACCATTTGCTAAACATTAAGCAAGCAAAGCACAGATAAATATGTGCGTACCACCATTTTATTTTTGTCAAATTGTAGTTTCAGATTTCAAAGATGTAAAGTTGTTTGAGTGAGTATAGTAACTCTGCAAAAAGTTTCTTAACGTTTCTGAAATGTTGTTGACAAGGTATGCGATACCAAAGAAGCTTGAGGTGGACGAAACTGCCAGGTTTTGTTCCGTTTTTGGGCTTTCGGATCTCGGGGAAAAAAACGGAACATAAATTCAGGACTTTTATCGATTCTTATCGAAAGTTCAAGCTATTTTGGAAAATACCTTCGAACAAACGATAATCCTTGAAAATACGATTGGAAACTATTTTCGAGTTTCCATCCATATTTTCGGGTTTTATCGACTGTTCAAGGCTATTTTTTTAAAAATTTACGAAAATAGCTCAAGCGTTCGATAAAAATCAAAATGTGCTCCGAAGTCCCAAAATCCGAACAATCCACCCGGTTTCGGACAGAACCTTCGGATTTCAGAACCGAGGAGGTTCTGTGTCAGACCCGAATCCCATCTTAAGTTAATGGTAGTGTTGAGAAAATTGCGCTTTTTACATCATTGTGTGTTTGTGTGCAATGGTTCCACAATCACTAGCAAAGAAAAACGCACAAGCAAGCATTGAAGCGCATATTAACATACACAAAAATTTAGCAAAAATGCACATAACATCGCATGGTAATGCATATACGTTATCATGTGTTTTAAAGCACGTTGTAGTGTGAACGAAGCCTTCTACTCCTGATTTCAGACTTGTTCACCTAATCTCACTTTTACAGTTTTAGCCCTGACTACATCTTTGCAGAAGTAAATTGCTTAGTAAACTAACGCATTAAATAAAGATAAACGTGCAATTAATGCAGTTAGCAGCATAGTACGGTAGTAGTACAACTTTATGATTTATATTGCGGTCCAGTGTATAGTACACAGTCCAGTGTAAAAATGAAATAATAAAAGCAGAAGAAAGTGGCAAAGTAAGTTTAAATTGTGCTATTATAAAATAACTTGAAAGGCAAACTTTAATTTTCACAATGACTCAGTGCAGACAGGGAGCCTTGTACCATTGCACACACCCTGTGTATTTGCAGTTGGATAGATGAGATTCCTCGTTTCAGCCTTCCTTTTTAATCTTTCTATATATGGTAACTGTCAATTCAGGTTTTCTGTAGTAGTCTTTCAATCTAGTGCTGATCTATACTCTGTTTGCTCGTCTGATGAGAGAATGTTCTATCATTAAAAGTCACTAATAAATAAAATAGGGAAAGAATAAGGCTTCACAGCTCCCCTTCAGTATATGCAAATAAGGAACAGACACTTCTAGGTAATTAAATTTTTTTTTTTATTAAAAGGGAGATTCTGTCTGTTTGTTTTCCTGAGCACTCCTTAATCAGAGCGAACAAACAATGCAGCGGATGGATACATTTTCAGGAATTCCCCTCTAACACTAGGATTAAAGTTTAACTTATTGGTAAGGAAGTGCTCAAAAGAAAATGATATAAAGGCAAAAAAAAAAAAATTATAGTAGCAGACTAATTACAGGATAATATAAAATATTATAAGTATAATATTATATAAGGAATATAATTAGGATTACTTTATGGAAGAAAGTAGAATTTATTGCAATGCATTATTTTTGGTAGGGTACAAATGCAATGCCGCCCAGGTGCTTTTGATTGGTGCAATATACACAACATTATTTGGGTGTCTGAGCTTGAAACCCACAGTCTAAACAGAAGAGCCCGCTGCCCAAAGTGCCTGGTTAGTGCCTGGTTTAGGTGTCTTGGACAAGGAAACAAAGTAATTTCATCTAAGAGGAATATAAACAATTTTTGGGGGGAAAATGCTCAGACAAAAGAAATTTTGGACTTGTAACTTCAATAACTAAACTTCCTTACCTACCCCATAAATAAAAGATTTGTTTTTTAAAAGATCCACAGACAATCTGTTTAAACTCCCCTACTGGTATTGGTGAAACTGAACTAAAACAAGCACAAATATCTATTTATAGAAATGCTTTGTGTCTTTGCCTTCCAGGCGTCTGGTGGAGAGATTGGAGAACATGAGAAAAAACATTATGGGGAATGGAATATCTCAATGTTTGTTATGTGGAGAGCTTCTTGGATTTTTAGGCACCACATCTGTCTTTTGTCAAGACTGCAAAAAGGTAATCTTCTATGCATTATCTGTATGTTTTTAAGAAATTCTGTTAATTCTCAGTGGTACCTTGTTTGAGCAGAGAGACACTTCAATTAATTCTCTTGAAATATGTCTGCTCCAGATAACCGTTACCTAGCAGTATTTCAAATACTGTAGGCTGTAAGATTCTTTGTGACTAATGAAAGTCAGAAAATATTCCTTTGAAATGTGCTGTAGGTAAAGCGAGGCTGACTTCTTGTCAATTTCAATGTATAGTTTAACTAGCTGTCAAGACTCATAATGGTAAAGTGAGGTAGTGATCTCAAATCAAGCAGGTTTTAAAATGTTTAAATAGGGAATATTAATATGTCTAACTATTGTACAGTATGCATTTGTTCCTATAAAACTGCTCAGCAATTTAAAATAGATGGACTGTATGAGCACACCTTAGGCTAAATTACAATTATATTTTGCGGAGATGCTACTGATCTGGTCAAGCTTTAGGGCAGGAATCCCATACTGGTCCCATATTATCTGCAAATTTGCATATATTATAAACAAAGTGGTTTTAGTATACATTACTGTGAACAAAAAGTCTTCCATGTCAAAGGAACCTCATTCTGGAACTTTTAGCCTTTTTTACTTTAATTACTTTTAGCAAACTTCTGCACTTCTCATAGTTGCACACTGGATGAATATAGCAGGCTTTCTCATTCCCCCCCTGACCATTGGCTTGTATGTGGCGCCAGAAATTGTTTCCAGTCGGGTTGCATTAAAAAGTAGCGGGGTGGGGCGGAACATAGAAATTTGGTGAGATCGGAGATGTTTAAGTCTTTTAGTGTCAACACTTTCCCAGAGTATTGCCATTAGCACTTCAGTGCCAGAAGAGTATTACCATTAACACGTTCCTGCCAGCAGACTTTCCTATTAATACTTTCCGTACCACCAGTTTTACAGAGTATTGCCATTAACCCTTCAGTGCCAGGAATTTCCCAGATTATTGCCATTAACCCTTTCAGTGTCCGCAGAGTATTACCATTAACCCTTTAGTGGCAGTAGACTTTCCTATTAATACTTTCAGTTCCAGCACTTTCCCAGAGTATTGCTATTAACACTTCAGTGTCAGAATAGTATTGCCATCAACACTTTCAGTGCCAGCAGAGTATTACCTTTAAACTTTTCAGGTGCCAGCATTGATATGATAAACTGTATGTTCCTGCTTTCCATGTCTCCATTGGATTGTTCATTCCTGACCCACCCTAGGTTCGAATTGGAGAATTGGGAGAAAGAAACAGGCAGGGATAGGGATCTCACGGCTGCTAGTCTCAGAGGTCAAAGTCTTTTACTTGCTGTCCCCTGTACTTTTAGCATCCTCCCCCCTCCACCTTCATTTTCAACATTGTTACAGTGGTCAGGCTCTTGTCCATCCCCTAAACTAAAATTTAACCCACTACTGGCCCCACACAATTTAAAAAATCCTTACCTTACCTTACATCTCTTCTCCTTATGGTTCTCTTGCAATGCCTGTCCAAACGGTTGCTGCCTCTGATCTGTCCTCTCAGTTGCTTTTGGCATGCGCAGGGGAGCCCTTTCCCCCCCATCCCTGGCTGCCATTCATGTAGCGTTAAAGCTTTTATATATATTGCAGAGCATCCGCTCCCATCCCCAACCGCTATATTGGAAGTGTAAAAATAAAATCCAAACTGTACTTACATATACTCGCTACTAAGTGGCCTATGTCTGAAAACGGTCCCGCAGAACGAGCATCGGTAGAGAAAACCCTCCTTTTGATTTTGTGTCTAGCTATATATTCACATTTTGTTTGGGCCCTTACCATGTAATGCTTAATGCTTTAAATGTTTGTTCTGTATCCCTGTACTCATTAATAGTTTTCAATGGTGAGGTCCCTTTCATGTTTTTAAAGTTAGCTTTTTTTTTTAAGTATAAATCCAATAGGAATAATCCTACAGGAACAGCTAAACGTTATCTAAGCTCAGCCAGAGCCCCTTTAATTATAATAGAAAACCAAGATAAATACTTTTATTATGCACCTGAAATCAATTAAACATAAACTTACTATTTTGTATGGGTGTGAAGACTTTTTATATCCATTGTTGTGTTGAATCATAAGCTGGGCACTGAAAGGTTTTTCCAGTAATAACATAAGAAATATGTTTTGCAGATCTTTTAAATTGCAAGTGGGGCTTTTGATCTACTCAGGATATAGAGCTGTGTTTTGCCCACTAATATTTTAGCTCTTCTAAACCTATGACCTGTAGTATTCCTTTAGACTGGAGAGATCCATGACTCCTGTCTTAGTGGGTTTAAAATGTTTCTCTTTGATTCAAGGTAGCTAATTTAACTAGATAATCTTATACCTAAAGAATAACATACTGGTTAAAATATTTTTGATATGTTTTAAAGCAGTTTTTGGCCCCATCCAAAGCTTTAGTAAATGGAAATCTAGAATCTAATGGTCTGGGTGCAGTTCCTGTTACACATAATTTCTTCCATATTTTCTTTTTATTCAGGCAGTGTTTAATCCGTGTAAACTGAAATCTTTGATTTCAGAATGATGTATTGTGAAAATTATAATTCAATAAAGAAAAATCCCTGATTGCTTGGTGATTATGCAGGGGTTTATAAAGATACAGGAACCATTATATGTCTTTTATTTTTAGGGGAAAAAACATGTGGCCACTAGGTGGTGCAGTGGGATAAATATCCATGGTAAGAGCGTGTGGTAATACATTTATGTTCAATCTAAATTAAATCAACTGCTGGATTAGAAAAGTCAGTAAAAGTGACACATTTAGCCCAACTGTGTTATCAATAAATACATATTTTACCTGCTGAGGGGTTTCTTTGTCATTAGGTCTTCTGTCAGGGCTTGTTTACACTGGGTCCATGTTTGTCTATTGTCCGCATTTTTGTCTGGAAAAAATAGGGAAAACGGACTGCTATGCATGGACAGAAACCGACTGTCTGATGTGATCTGTTTTGGTCTGTGTGTAGTGTAAATGAGCTCTTAATTTTTATTTGCCCTCAATTCTTTTTTTATTTCATGTAAAATCCTAGATACTCTCGCTTTTATAGTTTTTTATTATTATTCCATATACGCTGAATTAAAGTTTATAAAGTGTGTGTCGGTTTTAATAAGACAGTAATTAAATTGTGGAAGAAACACTGATATGTAGCATATTTGATTTCAGATATGAATAAAACTGTGGCTCCAATAAAGAGCAAACCACTCCAACATATACGTATACCAAGTAATTACAGGAAATAGCCCTTAATGAGGCCCTCGTATTTCTCCTCTTGTCACACTCTACCAATGCATATAAATAACTAAAAAATGTTAATAACAAGGTAACATTCAGAATATTTTCCTGATTCTAGTTTCTTTTCTACACTTTCACATTTTCTTATGATCATCACATTATTATTATTCTTCTAAAGTTGCCAGTGAGTGATAATCTTTAACTACATTTTTATAAAGTATTTCATTACTACGTTAGTTTATTGCCTTTTATTGTTTTTTGTTTTCTATGCAAGGCCATAGGGCCTTTGTGCATGCCTCATTGTACGCTGTATAGATCAAATGACACCATGCATAAAAATGATTGCTTATTTCTTGTCCCGTTTTGCCACAATAACCAGTAAGTTTCCCGTTACTTTACTTGTGTGAAGAGCAAGAGGGCAGAGCAACAAACAAAGGGCTGATGGGAAGGGGGGCATGGGAATAAGTTCAGGCCTGAAAAACGGATTTGCATAGAAAGGGTTCATACATACTATAAAAATATATGATAAAGGATATCACCTTTTGTAAAGATGCAAACATAACCAACTTTCCATGACCATTTCTATAAAAAGTGGGAAAATACATAGGGGTGGGGACTGTACGAGTTAAATTGAGTTGTGGGTAATGTTACATTCTTTAGGAAGGGTTGGATGGTATGACTTTAAAGTATGTTGGTAAAATGAGTTGGGCTAATAATCTATATATTTAAATTATTTACTACTACTTATAATAAAAATACTTCTTTATATCTTACATGAATTACATGAAAGCCAAATGTCCTTGTATTCTTCAAACATACTTGTGAGGATGTTCACCTTCTTTCCATATACGCTGACCCCAGTATTCACACTCTCTTTATGCACAGAACATGTATACAGATGTCTCCCCATCATCATGGAAGCCCCTGAAATATATAATATATATATACAAAATCCAACAAAATGCAGCAGCACACCCAAATCACATTCCATAAATATTAATGTTGGTGCAAATCTCCAATTTAGGGAGCTGTATCCCAAACTTTATCCAAAAAATGTATAGGAAGGAGCAGCACTCAATTTCAAAAAAAATATCAGTTATATTTGATATAATCAAACATTCTCATAGTTGCAACATTTCGGGTCCAATTACCTCTGCCTAAACATTATGTAGACAAGGGTCACTTGGCCACTGAAATGAGATTAATGATACTGGAATCCATACCCTTGAACTATGTTGGGGATAGGGAGCATCGACTAGAATGTAGGGAAGTTTGGTGGATTAAAAGGTTGGGTTCCCTATATCCCAATGGACTAAACAGGGACTATAACCTATATCTGTTCTTATAGACTTCTTAGGTCCCTGGTCCTGGGGATTTTACACAGAATATATTTTCCGGAGTGTATAAATAGTTAATGTTGTGTAAAGGAACCAAAATGGTTTCCTTAATTTACATATGATGTCATATCCTGTCTATGATCTATAAATGGGATGGACCCTAGTGGCCATCCACTTTCTTGTTCTTATGCCTGATGAAGGGTAATATGGACCCGAAACGTTGCAACTATGAGAATGTTTGATTATATGATATATAACTGATATTTTTTTGAAATTGAGTGCTGTTCCTTCCTATACATTTTTTGTGAAAAAAGTATTTCTGTTGTGTGAAATTGACTTATGCATAGCGATATGAGCAATTAAAAGCAGCTGCAAGGGGAAAAACAAAAAATGAATGTATTTTTGTAAGCAGCTCAGTTCCTTGAAGGTCCATCTGCTCAGCGAGTAATGGATATTTATTTATTATAATACCCAGTATTTAAAATTCCAGAGGGATTAATGCTTGCATACCTTAGACATCAGACTGTAAAAAAGATTGTACAAACAAATTTGTAAATACTTTTTCATTTGGAAAGCATTTTAATAATGTACAGTAACACAAGTAACACACTTTCTACACCATTTACCGGTAGATTGGATGCACATATACAGTTTCAGTATTTTTGTTTTATTGAGAGACTTACACATAGTTTTAGGTGGGTCATCACTTTTTAAAGGAGAATACCAGAATTGGATGTAGAGATGGACTTTTATAGTTCAGACAAACTTGAACTATTTGAACTTTCCATACTCGTGGCCGTATTTTCAAAAATTATGGAAAATTCAAAATTACCGTTTGCTAATCCTCGATTTAAGCCATAACCCTGAAATGTGGCATTTGGAAACCCCCAAATGTATCGTTTGAATTTGGAAACCCTCAAATGTAATGTTTGATTTTTGGTAACTCTCGAATGTATTGTTCAGTAACCTTAAAATATAATGTTCGTTTTTTGGTAACCCTCAAACCATCGAATAGGCCATATCCCTCGAATGTAGCATGCGAAACACGACAATTGCCCGATCGTGGGGGAAGTTAGTGTTTAAACAAGTTTTGGTCCCCAGACCATTTCCCAGGTGCCAAAGCCATTTACAGTAACTTACCATTGCTATTTTCTTTGTCATTAATCCAAACTACTTTCTCCCATTCACTTTAATAGGTTCATTTCTAAACTTCCGAACTTCCACTGAAGTTCAGAAGTGAACCGAACTTCAGTAAGTTCAGCCATCTCTAAATTCACGTGAAACCAGGAAAAAAAATCTCATTTCTGCTGATTTGAAAATTGAAGGAAAGGTTAAATATGAAGTACAAACTCAATATTTTAATGGCAGCCCAATGACAGTAATATCACAAGGCTGTTTCTTCATTGTTTACATTTATATAGCCCATCAATTTAAAATACTATATTATTTACATTCACATAAACACTTTTTTCATTTACATTCATTCATTAACAGTGACAATCACTGAGGCTATTGTCTTTTAAAGCCACAGTCCAGTTGTCTCTAAATCCATGCATCTTCTTACTTCAACACAATCCAACCATTAAAATTATGATCCATAGCAATACTGTACATTCCAAGAATGAAAAAAGTTAACATGGTTTCATAATTAATTAAAATCTGTCACTTTCATTTAAATTTTTTAAAATAATATAAACACTGCAACATAAACCATAAATCATGTTTATTTTGTTATGCATTAATTTAGATTAATGAGTAATCAATCTTCTTACAGACTACTATCACTAAAATGTATTAGAGATTTAATGCCAAATATTAATTGATTAATCACAACCATGAAAAAATAACATACAAGTTAAAATCCTAAAGATTTGAGTTGAAATGTAGTTATTCCCAATGCGATGGGAATATGCTTTCTAATTTTAAATGCTAACAAAAAAGGTAAGATATGGAAGGTAAAAATTTTTGGTACACAAAATGTCTTTATTGTAAGTACAAATATTAAAATGCATGTCTGCCCTAAAAATCACATTTAATATATGAAAGCTCCCCATGCCCACCAGCCAACTGCCATGTTATTTCTTTAAGAAAGCAATTAAAACGGTACTTACAGCCCTTTGCTCGCACGTCGCTCTGTTCTGGCCCCCTGCTTGCTAGAACTTGCAGCCAGTCACAGATGCGACTAGCGTCAATCGGGAGTGCTGCGGGAACAAAGGTCTGGAAGTACAGTTCTGGTTGCTTTTTTTAAGAAATAACACAGTGGTTAGGGTTGGGCAGGGGGAGCTGTCATATACTAAAATGATTTAATGCTAGGTGCAATGGCTGCAGAAGATGGATCCAGATAGTGGGAAGTAGGGGGGAAAGAGCTTCCCTGCGCTTGCCACTGTTCTCTCAGAGGACAAGGAGGAGGCAGAAACACCAGAAACCTTTCACACAGGAAGACCCCTACTACTCTTCAGTTTCCTGGACTTTGCACAAGAACCATAAGAAGCAGAATGTAATGTAAGGATTGTTTTAAAGTACACACTGAGGTCAGTAGCAGGTTAAAATTTAGTTTGGGGTGGGTGGGTGGACATGCCCTTTAAGTAGTCTTAGGAACCTGAAATTTAGTCTGCAAATCCCAATAGGAGAGGAAGTCCCCTGTAAGTGCATGTAGCATGTCACAAACCCAGGTCATCCATACACGTAGAAACCACACGGTATGACAATCTACCTTCCCAGGGAGGAATTCAGGATTACTCATCAACCCCACATAAGTATATGGCCAAATAAAAAACAAGAATTACAGAGACCACTTGGTCTAACATATAGACATAAACCTCAATATACAACATATATTGAGATCATTTATAAAATTATTTGCAACAGAATCCCTATTTCACATTTTCAGGGAGTGACTACTTCTACAACCATACTAGGTACCAGTACAATGGATCTTGCAGATTTAGTTTTGGCAGAAGTATTGGGAAAGCTAGTTAATCACATTCAGACATCAGTTCATTGAAAAATCCCTAAAGGTTTATCTGGTTATATGGTGTTATCAACTCTGGATCAACTGTTAGGTAGGGTTAAAAAGAGGATGTAAAGGTTGGACTAGATGGGCGTATGTCTTTATTCAACCTCAGTTACTATGTTACTTATGAAGCAGAGGAGCTTCATAAGAAAAGAAGGGGCAGCCACACAGTAATGTACATTTTTACTTAAGTTAAAAATATTATTACCTTAGTGTTCTCTTATTACCTTGTTTTAATATGAATTTTAGCCTTCACAACATGCTTAAAAGACGTGTTAATTTTTAGGATAGTGCTAACACAATGAGGAGAGCTAAAGGTCATGTCCACCCAATCCCCCCACAAAAAAAAATTACCATCAGGACCCCACTCTTACCTTTCTCCTCGTGGTCTTACTGGTTCTTGCCCTTTCAATAAGCTCTTTAACAGTTCACACAGCCGCAGGCGAGGCATGATGGTATGTAGCTATGAGTCGTTGGCATAAGACCTGGAGGAATACAGAACGTCAGGGATGCAGCCACAAAGGTATGTAGAATAATCTCAGAGTTGGGGGGTTCTAAATGTAAGAAAAGATCTTAGTGAGGGGGGAAGAAGTTGCCTTTTAAGTTAAAACAAGCTATATTTTCATCTCGATGTAATGCAGCAACATATAAGCTTATCATTTCTCTAGAGTGTACATTTTTATATCACCAATCACTTTCTTTTTGCATCTTCAGCCCTTCATGCACATACACAGTAGCTGCTTTGCAATAGAAATGGTTGGTTTCATTATAGAAATGGTAGAATTTCTTGTTCCTGCCATTACGTTTAGTTGTAAGAATAGTAAATGGTTTCTGGGCTATAATGTCCTTTACATTTATGGCCTATAATGGCTAATATTTATGTTCTAACTTTTTAATTAAAAACAATATTACCACCCTGGACATCTGGCTTTTGCTTTAAAAGGACATTTCACTCACAGACTGAAATTTACTGTATTGCTAAGGACCCCCAAAACCCCAAGACCTCGATATTTACCTATGTCCAGATGGTCTCTGGAACAAAATGTTTTGCTATTGCGAGCTGCTAAGTTCCTATTTCCAGTCCTTCCACCACTCAACTGGGATGCTGGCATAACTATATAATGGTGATGTAATCAGAGGAGAGTTGTGACACTCCATAACAGCTAGGTAAAGTCTGTTTTCCTGCTTTATTGGAAACTTCAGAGGTATGTATCAAACTGTGCATGCAATGCACTAAAGTTACAATACTAAATGTGGGAACTGTGGAGTTATTGCTGGATTTTTTTAAACACCACAAAATAACCGATTTTAAACTCGCACAATTCTAAGATAATATTTATATGTAAGGCGATAGTAAAATGGGGTTACTTAATTTGCTCAGCCTTATCAAAATTCTATGCACAAGACTCTCTTTTTTGTATCAGGAGTGGGCCCTCGCATATGTTGGAGGCAGGGTGTTGCTGAACTACCACTCAAGGTAGAATGCAATAAATGGGCGCATCTTATTTATTATCAGAACAATATTAGTAAGTCATTGCAATTGGCGCGATAGACGTGGCATAGCATGGCACAGATATCCCAGCCGAAACAGCATAAATAACAATCAGCTTAGTGCCACCCCAGCTCTCAGGTCACTGTAGTGGAATCTTCTATCTTTGTATCTGGCACTATGTCCCTATTCTTGTGTGGTACGTATGCCCAGGACTCTAGTCCTTGCTCAATCTCCTTGTTGGAGCTCAGGCTACTCACTAGCTACCCTACTCCTATCTATCACTCCTGGAGTGATCTATAACAGAATATTATCTCACATTAACTGGGCGAAGTCAGAATGAGACTGAGCACATGGCCAATCTATCTTTTATACTTTTACACAGCGGCCCCTACTGGACAAATCCTGCCAAAACAAGAAGACTAAAGGGAAACTAGTTTACCAATTCCCTACAAAAATAATGAATGCGGAGCAAGAGTGGAATATATTCTTATAAAAACCTCTCAGCTACGTAGCTGATCTATTATAGGCTTTTAACCCCTGTGAATACTAGAGACGGAAAGGTTTGCTCTGCTTTCTTGTTTTATGTAAATTCTAAAGTAATCTAATCTGTATACAGGCAGGGTGCACATCATACTGTAACAGGGTTTCATTTTTAGTTAAATTGCCAATGTGAGTGTGTGTGGGGGGGGGTTGGGACACTCACAAAATAGGATTTATTTTAGAACTAAACCGCACCTTATGTATTATAAGAAATAATTCTTAACATTCTAATATATGGATATTATACCTTGTATATTAAATTGTAAGGGGCGTGTTATCCCTTATATTATTAAAAACTGTTGGTGGTTCTGAGCAATAGTGGTTCCCCCAAAAACAGTTGCCTTGGTCAAAATAAACTTATATTCTGCTACATATTCAGTATGGTTAGGAAACAGTGGGAATAATTGAATTTAATGCGAGAGTTAGAGCTTGAATATATATAAAAAGGGAGAATATAGCCCAAAATTCCTGTAATGTATTACATTTTAATGTTTCTTTCTTCACTGAACATGCCAGTCAGATTTATTCCTGTCCTGCTGGGAAACCTCAGAAAGATGTTTCACATTCAAGTGATTGTTAATAGCATCTAGTCTTAGCAGCTTCCTTTATTAGATTGTGCCCTTTCTAGTCCATTCTGCAGACAGCTGGGTGCTCATTTTTCTCAAGGCTGAACTAGTGTAATGGCCCTCCTCACTAAATTTGCTTCAGTCAGTGGCAACTTTTAACATTTTTAAACTAATAGAGTATAATGTGTGTGTAATTATGTATGTGTAATCAAAAAAAAAAAATAAAAAAAAAATATATATAATGAAAATCACAGGCACTCGCTTTTAGCCTTCACTCTGCCTTCATTCTTCATTTGAATATACAGTGCAATGCAAAGAGCACTCCTGGGACTTTTCAAACAAGTTCTTTATTGGTGAACTGTGCAAACAACAAGCAATGTTTTGGCTCCGTTCTAGAGTCTGTCTCAAGCTTGAGTCCCAGGGGGATGACGGCCTCATGCAGGCTGAAACGCGTTGATCGCTGTTGATGTTATAATAAAAATGATGTTGTTTAACGAAGACCCAGTGAGTGCATGTTACCGTATCCATATATATATATATATATATATATATGTATTTTATGTCTTATATAGCGCTACATCACAACCAATGTATGACTGCAATCAGTCTTGATTAACTGCATTAACCACTCCCACTTCCATCTGACCTGACTTTTTTTCCCACAAACCAACAAATCAAGCCTGCATACAGCTTTCCAACTGTCAAAACTCTGTCACCATTTCAGCTACAGTTAAACTACTCACAGAAGAATACTTTTTTAGAGCAAGGAACTTGATTGACAGCTGAAATATAAGAAGTTTTAGATTGGATATCTAAAGAAATAGGGGGCAATTAAACAAAAAGATGATAGTGGTGGTCGGGAAGAATTCTAGTTTCCAGGTATGGTCAATTTAAAATAACCTATTTTTCGGTATAGATGCCCTTTAAAAAACAGAAAATTTCCTACCACTGATTTTAAATGTCAGGATTTTAACTCCCGAGCTCTTAGTGTATGCCTTTTTTAAATGCTGAAACTACATTATTCACCCCCACCCCCATTCTAAGGCACATTTCCAGACTAAAGAGCATCTAAAAATATAAGAAACAATGACATTGATAAAACTGATCTAAGCTATCTTCTTAATTTATTATGTCTACCCAAGGATCTTTATTGACATAAGTGTATTGAGTAATATAAATGGATCTATAGACTACTCAACAAATTCACCTAGCTGTTATTTGAAATATATATGGAAGTGGTTAGTAAGAATGGGAATAATCTCAGCTTGCAAGTTTTATTTAATGTTAATTTAGATCATTTTATGTACAGTGGTATTCTGGGAGGAGGCTATAGCTGTCATAGGTAAAATAAGAAGATTGGGCCCCCCTGGCTCCCAAGCCTGTGCCCTTGTTTTAGGTAATGCTACACTTGCTGTAATTAACTTGCCTTTTAATGAAAATGCATAACCAGTGACTTGTACTGTAATGTTAAATTGGTTTGACACTTTTTAATTAGTAGTGGCATGTGACTTTATTGCACAAGTTGTGGGTGGAAAACTGTCTGGCATCTTTTTTACTTTTTTTTCAACTGCATGTATTCTGAAGTCTGCTTATCTCCCAGTATTCTTCACTATAATAGATTGTATTAGTGAGTCAAATTAATTGATTTTTCAGTTTTAAAATACTTTTATGTCTTTTGCGTGTGTGTGTGTGTTTAACATATGGTCTTTTTTCTCTTGCTCTTATCTTGGTTGGACACAGAGTTAATCTCCTTCATCTAATGAAAGTGGATTTAGAAATTAATCAGTTTTACTTTAACTTGCTTTTCCCTATTAATAGATTTAATTCTGTATTGGCTGTCTGCTATGGCTGAATCTTTTATACTGCTAAACTAACTTTAAACTGCTTTGGCATTTTATTGCTACACTTTTATACAATAGCAGACACATTTCTAAATAAATTTACTAGGTCAGACGTTTAAAAAAAAAAATATATATATTTTAAAATATATTTTTAAATTTGAAAAGGAGACATTTTGCTTGCGTAAGCATACAGCTAGAAATCGTTTTGAATTTCTATTAATTTTGCCATTTCACCTCTTAAGGATTGTTGTATTTGGAGCAAAAATGTTACTAGTCAAATCATATAAGCTTGACATTATGTACAGGATAATGTTCCTTTTGCTGTGTAATATTTTGGGTCACATTAGGTTGCCCTTAACACTTCTTTAAATTTGCACTTGCTAGTCCATCCCCAACTTACTGTAAAAGTGAGTGAGCTGGGCCAGGCCAAAGCAGCAAGCGGTGAAGGTCCTAGCAGTTTAGATTCCTCACCCTGGATATATTTTCAAGTGAATGAACTCTAAATCCTCGTACACACTTGAATATGTGCGCGACAAGTGTTCGCAAAACGCCTGTTTCGGGCGATAATAGCATGTATGTAGCCATTCGGTTGACGTCGTTCGTTGATCCAACCGGGGTATTCATTATTTACAGAAAAAAATCCTGGCTTCATCTAAATTGCAAAAGAGGCGGAACTGCTAAAAAAAAGCCAGTATGAAGGGGGAAAAACATTTCTTCCTGACCAATAGCATTCAACATTTTATTTATAATTTTATAAATTTATATTTATTTATATTTTTAAAATGTATCCAGCCTTTTTTAAAACTATCCAATGAACCTGCAATCACCACATATAATAGAAGACTAAACTTAATTTCTCCTAGTCTTAAGGGATATCCACATGTCCTCTAACATGTTCTATTGGTGAACAATGCACCAGCTAGTTAATTGTATGGCCCATACATTTATTGTTCCATTCCCCTTTTCTCTAGTTTGCACAATTGTAACTTGTGACGAACAGGAGTGCAATGTAAAACCCCATACACAATGTCTGAAATTGCACTCCTAATTTTCAATTATTTCACCTTATTGGTATGGTCCAGCAGTATGGCAGCTCCCACATTGTTTCCCTGTCATGGGTAATCACAGGGTTAAATTCATGTTGTAAGCTCTGCTTCCTTTCCCATAGCCATTCCCATTTGGTGTTGACTTAGCTGACCTAGCAAGAGGTCTGACTTCAAAGGGGCAAGGTGTGAAGTCCCTGTAATATGCATACACTCTTACAGGCTAATAGGCACCAGCTCAGCAGGGAATCTTCAAGTTGAGATTTGAGCAGAAAACAACTGGCAGATCAAAGGTAATTCATATTCCTTAATAATTCAGGATGTAGAATTATTTCAGTTTATCCAGTCATTAATTCTGCATTTATAGATACCTGACATAATATGATAGCCCGAACCAAACTTGGAATATTATCCTTCTTAGGCCTACGATACCCAAGATATGTCATATTTGGTCTCATTCTGTTGGGTAAAATTAGTTACAGACAATCATGCTATTATTTTGAATGTGACATGTATGGTTCTCAGATTATGGACAAGAGGGGAATTGGAGATTTAAAATTCCCTCCAAAAATAGGAACCAACCTTCAGGGGCAGAACCAAACCCACCCCTCTGCAGACCAGACCGCTCCCATTTTCAGGAAAAGGGATAAAATTGGAAGCCGGGTCTCAGCTCAGAGTTCGTCATAAGATCTTCAATAACATCTAGCCAACAGGACGGACCATATTGGCTTACAGCAAGAAATATTATTTGGACTTTTCCCATATCTGGATTAACAAGTTCTGGACTCAGCTCATGGACTTTTCAGATGCCAATTATCTTTAAGTTTTTGTCCTTTTATCCATTTCTTACCCTCACCTGCGTGTTACCGTTTTTTTGTTCAGTGAATTACAATCTAATGTAACAATCTATCTAGATCTGCCTGCATGATTTCACACCATCTGATGCTTTTAATGATCGACAACATTATGTTATCTAATCTGCAAAACACTTGCTGATAGTACCTACTTCCAAAGCATTAATGAACAGATTAAATAAAACTGCCCCCAATGCTTTAACAAGGGATCCCACCAGCCGTTACAAGAAAAGAGTCATAGACTTACTACAACAGCTTCAAAAGGATAAAGCCATTGACCGAGCAATGTATCATCGCCTCTACCTTGGTGAGGCACATCCATGCATATATGGACTCCCAAAGATACATAAGGAAGGGGCCCCACTAAGACCTATAGTCAGCAGCATCAGCTCTGTAACATACAAGGTGGCAAAATATCTAGCTAACATCTTAGGACCTTTGGTGGGAAGTTCTAAGCATCACATCCAGAACTCTCAGGAATTCACCAACAAGATTGAAGATATAGTACTTGGTGCAGAAGAAACTATGGTGTCCTATGATGTGACATCTCTCTTCACTTGTATACCCACCAAGGAGGCTGTTGACATGGTGAGAAAACGGCTGGGCCAAGACAGCACTCTTACCATCAGAACTGATCTCAACCCAGAACAGGTGTGTTCCTTGTTGGACTTGTGCCTGAATACCACTTATTTCAAATACAGGGATAAGTTCTATAAGCAAAAACATGGATGTGCTATGGGATCTCCAGTTTCACCCATTGTGGCCAACCTTTACATGGAGGAGGTAGAAAAACAGGCGCTTAATACCTTTAAGGGCATAGCACCCAGCCACTGGTTCAGATATGTTGATGACACCTGGGTTAAAATCCACCAGAAGGAAGTACAAGCTTTCACAGAACACATTAATGCAGTAGACCAAAACATTAAATTCACAAGGGAAGAGGTACAAAACAACAAACTGGCTTTCTTGGACTGCTTGGTAGAAGTTAAGGAAAATGGTAAACTGGAAGTAGAGGTTTACAGAAAACCAACACACACAGATCAGTATTTGATGTTTGACTCCCACCACCCTTTAGATCACAAGCTGGGTGTCATCAGAACCCTGCAACACAGAGCCGAGAACATCCCCACTAGCACAGAGGCGAAGGCTAAAGAAATTAAACATCTCAGAGGAGCCCTTAAAACTTGTGGATATCCAGACTGGGCCTTTGTCAAAAGAAGTAGAAGGAAAGAAAAGAACACCAATATCAACAGTGAAGGGGAAAAGCAAGACAGGAGGAAGAACATGGTCATCCCATATGTAGCAGGGGTCTCCGAGAAATTAAGAAGAATTTTCAAAAAACATCGTATCCCTGTCTGCTTTAAACCGAACAACACACTGAGGCAGCAATTGGTACATCCGAAAGACCCAATACCTAAACACAAGAAAAGCGACATCATATATGCAGTGCAGTGCAGTGAAGAATGCTCTGATTTGTATGTGGGGGAGACCAAACAGCAACTGCATCAACGTATGGCCCAGCACAGAAGAGCCAATTCCTCGGGTCAGGACTCAGCCGTGTATCTGCATCTTAAGGATAAAGGACATACCTTTGAAGATTGTAATGTTAATATACTGGCGAAGGAACGTGACTGGTTCAAGAGAGGTGTTAAGGAGGCCATTTATGTGAAAATAAAGAAACCAAGCCTAAATAGAGGTTGGGGGGGTTCGACACCAACTGTCTGCCATGTACAATGCTGTTTTAACACCTTACTCTGGGCGTTCCTATAACACCTCTTAGCCACTATCCAATCACACCCTTAACACCTGGCTGTGATATGCTAATTGGGATTTTCCAGGGTACATAATTGCCACAGATTCTTGTACAAGTCATTCTGAATTGAGAAAGCCAGTCGGATGACTAGCGAAACGTCTTCAAGAACTACATTTCAAGTCCAGTTGATCTAATTGAATACAACAGGTAATAGTGGTGCTCTACAGGTATTAAAGAGAATCAAAATATATAGAATAACGAAAGAATAAAGAAAGAAAAACCTGTGGCACTCAATATGTAATCAAAATACTAAAAACCCTTTATTGTACATATCTATGGGCTGAACAATATAAAAACCACAAATAAATATACTAACACCACTCCCCACTAAAGTTGATATAATATAATACTGAGTGGCAGGACCAAATAAATACAATATAAAGTGAGACAAGTGCAGACCTAAATAAGAGCTATAATAGCTGTAGTGCCCCAGTTATCACTGTAATGTGACATCAAGTCCACCAAATCTAGGTTTTATTGGACAAAGTTCTGTCCTAACTCATGAAACCATTCACATGTCCTGCAATCATAAATAGTAAATATATATACATATGGGACCCCTAAGAGCTCACAGATATATGGTATGCAAACACAGTACAAGATGTAGAATATAACAGAATAGTATATGATACACAATATAAAATAAAGTATATCTGGAGACTAAAGTGCTAGTGAAATAGTCAAGTAACGGTATACTTATCCAATAACATAGTATAGGATATACAGAATAACTGTAGACTAAAATGCTAGTGCAATAGTCAAGTAACGATATACTTCTCTAACTGTTACATAATACAGCAATAAGCCATAATTTGCAAACCCATAGAGGACTAGGAGGACATAGAGGACTAGGAGGACCCAACAGGTATGATCAGCAAAAGGGGGGGAAGAAAGCCAGCACAGAGAGCCAGACGCGTTTAGTTCACATCAGTGAACTTTGTCAATGGCGTGAGGGAGTCCAAATTTCTATATGATTCCTAATAAAAGCCATGCACGTTTTGCATCTTTACCTGAGAATATTTCACCCCAATTAATATGCTGAAGAACTTTTATCCAGGGGATTTGCTATCCTGAAAGTCTTTGTTAACCCAGTGTAATTCTCCTTTATATAACATACTTTAAAGGGCATGTCCAGTCTAAAAAAAAGTCACCTTGGAAATGTTAATCACCCCCCCAAACCCCATTATCTATATTTTTCTAAGATGCCCCAGAAGTTCCTTACCTGACCCGGTCCCTTGCTGCTCCTCCTCTGTTCTGTGGCTGACAGCCGCTCCACCTGGTTGTGGCTGTCTGTAGAGGTGCAACATGATGTCATGCTACTCAAGCTCAATCGCCTGACAGCTGCGACCAGGAAGTAGAGTGTCTGTCAGCACAGAAGCCCTCTTCTCCTGTTTTTGCTCAAAACTAGCTCAAAATAAGAGCAGGGGGTGGTGTGCCTAGGCAGTGAGGGACCGGGTCAGGTAAGGGGGGGGGGGGGAGTGATAAACATTTCTAAGGTTACTTTTTTTTTAGGCTAGACTTGCCCTTTACTTTTTTTAGGCTAGACTTTTCCTTTAAATGACAACATTTCATGGTAATTTTTCCATAAGCTTCCTTCATATCTATTTTTTGGATCTGGTTATATCCGAGACACAGAACAGAATGCCTTTTCTAGTATGAACTTCAACCACCTGTGAAAGAAAATGTTTATGGAGCCAATTTAGGGACCCATTACCCTTTACTGTGTTGGTAGTTCCACTACTTCAATCAATGTCAGGGTAATTAAAGTCCCCCATAATCAGAATGTGACCCAAACTTGCAGCCCTTTCCATCTGCATATGGAGGTACTAGGTTAGGCAAATTCTTGCACCTCCTATAAAATAATCATGATAATATTTAAATAAAATAAAATATATATGTATAAATTTATATCACAAGTGATTTATTGTTGGTTGTTATGTTATGAAATTCAATTTTGCAGGACACACACATTTGAGTTACTGCTAGATTTTGCTTTAGAGTGAGCAGTTTCAGGCAAATTCGTAGATAACCATGCATGAATATCATCTTTATTAAAAAGCTATTAAAGTTTAGTTTGCTGCTTTCATCCTTGGTGAGGTTTGCACTTTGCAAACACAATCTACTGAACTATTCTTTATGCTGGATCTCAAAATGCCATTCTTTGTTTTGAATAGAAAGATTAATTTACCTTCCAAATCATTTTCAGTTTAGGTATTATTTAATATAGTTGTATATATTTTTCTTGTCCTAATAAATCACTTTTTTTATAAATGTTTAGTTTCTGCAAAATATTTCAAAAAATCATTTTAAAAAAGTTCATTTAAAAAGAATATTTTTAAATTACTCTATCAGAATTCCAGAGGAAAGTAAAAATCATTAATATGCTGCATTTACAAGCAAATTACTGGCAATCTGTAGATACACATATTTGTATGCTAAAAGTGCATTCTTTCCCACGCATCCCTACATACTATCAAGAATCCACTATGTATCTTTAAGCCATAATATTAGTGGAAGACCATGAGGCAGAAGCTATTCATTTGAACTGTTATTAGCAGTATCGGTAATATTCTAATGTCATAACCCACAAACATAATCAACAAGCTATGTCTTAAAGCATTTCACTCACGACATAGATCTTAAAGGGAATGTCCATCCCCAAAATTAAAATTTGCCCCACTGCTGGCCCCAATGTGCACGGTTAAAACAATCCTTACATTTCTCGTCTGGACATTATGGTTGTCCTGCAGTGCCTGCTGAAATTCAATAAAAGTGAAGAGTATGAGCTGTATGTGTGTCTTCCGTTGCCTGCTACTTCTGGCATGTGCAGGGGAGTTCTCTCCCCTCCTCCGGATCCCTCCATGCTGCAGTAAGTAATTTGACCAAAATAAACATTTCTGTAGTATAGGGGACCCTCCTACAACCCTAAACTATAGGGATATAAAAGTTCCCAGTAGACTTACCCACCTTTGGTCCCTTTTCTCTCTCAATAACCAGCAGACATAACTGTGATTGGCCAACTCTCAGACGAGACCCGGCCCCTACTGTCCTTTTTATTAAGACCACTTGTATAGAGACTACAGTTCCCCTTTAATCATAGGTAATTTCCCTTTAAGCATAGGTAATTTTGACCTAGATGTTTTCAGCACATTCTGTTCATAATATTCAATTTAATTATAATCATTTAAAGAAAAAAAGATGTTCTGCACATCCTGTTACACTTCTTTCAATGAAAAAACTAAAGCCAAAAGAAAAAAAACGAGGAAGAAAAAAGCACAGAATTATAGAATTTGTTTTTCTGTTTTATTCTCAGAAAGTCTGCACAAAATGTGGAATAGAATGTGGCAACCAGAAACGGCCATTATGGCTTTGTAAAATCTGCAGTGAACAAAGAGAGGTAAATATTACACACAGATGTTGTGAAAATTGTATGCTGCACTCTCTACACTTAAAATAACAATGACTATGGCAAAATGTGGGTTACATTTTTTATCAAAATGGTTCAATTCTTTTTTTAAAGTTTCCCTATATGCCAATGTTGTATAATTAAACAAAAACTTACTGTACTTTTAATACTTCATCAGGCTAATTGAAGCATTTTTCTTGCACATTTTACACTCATGCCTTATCCACTCTTCCCTCTTGCTGCATGTAGCATGAACAAGTTATTTTTTTTAATTTTCTGGTATCATAGTTATGAAGAAAAAAGAAAAACTGAACAATGCACTATATACTAAAATATTGGTTGTTCGGCCCGAAATATTGTCCTGTGTGTAGCCAGCCTTATGCAAGATATGGTGCATCTTGCATCCCTATAGATATTAAACATCACATAATATGCACTACATCACATGTCATTTATATGATTGTTTGTCCGTGTGGTCTCGTCAATAAAGGCAAGACTGGTTTGAATTTAAGGATCAGGATTGATGGACACAGGTCCGCTATAAAAACTGCATACAGAGATGGTAAAACCAATAAACCTGTAGCTAAACATTTTCTAGCATTTAAGCATCAGCTTGCTGATTTACAATATATGGGCATTGATCATATTCCCCTTAACAGACAAGGAGGTAATAGATCCCAGAAATTGCTTCAGCGAGAAACTCTGTGGATCAAAAAACTCAATACAGTGAATGACCTTAACGAGTATCAATGAAGTGCTTCTTTGAAGAGCGATAATTCACTCTCCTTCTATCTATTTTTATACCTATTACATAAATTAATGTTTAAGTCCTTTTATAGAGAGAAAATAAGTATTACTTGAATAATAGTCCAGACATAGATTGTTTTTAAGAATTTATTGTAACTTTTACACATTTTAAAATTTTATCGCCGATACACTGAGGCACTTATTACATATCAATGACACATTTTTATGGACAATGAGTGTTACTAGTTTTTATATTCAATGAATGCTACTGTTATATATTTATATGTATTTTAAATATTTTTTAGGCACAGGTCACTTTACAATTGAAGGATTTGTCATTTGATATTTATGAGAGATAGATTATTGATATTTTTAAAAGGCATGTCCACCCCATTTTTAAATTTTTTGGGTACTGTAGATCTCCCTCCCCCAGCCCCAACCGCTATATTAATATGTCCAGAAACTCCTCCGATCATTACTTTCCCTTCCCTCTTTCCTCCGGCATACTGTCCCAGTTTCATGCAAGCAGGGGGCCGGACCGGCTGCCGGCAGTTCAGAACGCCGGGGGAGAGAGGTAAGGTAAGTAATGATCGGGGGAGTTTCTGGACATATTAATATAGCTGTTGGGGCTGGGGGAGGGGGACCTACAGTACCCCTAAAGGGTTTTTACACGAGGAAAACGGGAGGGAGGGGGGAGGGCTGCAGTGCATATGGCAAAATTCTCCTGGAGGAGAGGCCTATATGGACTCTGCTAGGCTCCTGGTGGCCAGTTTTTGGGACTTTGGGGGGACATAGCAGGGCAGCCATTTGGAGCTGGGATGTAAGGTAAGGATTTTTATGCACTACAGAGTGGGGCCAGTAGTAGGTTAAATTCTAGTTTTGGGGGTGGACATGCTCTTTAAGTGATTGCAAATTGCTGCCAATTATTGATGATGACTATTGGGGAGGGGTTTTAGCTATAAATGTTTGGTGTGTATTTAATAAAAGGACAGTTTAGTAGTAGCAGTTAATGAATTGCTCTTTTAGTTATACTATAGTTGTGTAGTTGTGGTCTATTAGTATTGTTTGTTATATTATTTTGTGTCTAATATCTGTTTAGATGTTTTTGTGCTGTTTATATTTATAGCATATATTCTTAATGTTGTCTGAATTTATTTATGAATATGTTGACACTAACAGTAATATGAGTTTAAATGAAGAACAAATAGAAAAGGAGAAACTTTATTGCAAATGAAACAGCAAACATTTTACATTCTAGCACACTGACACTGTGATAGGTTACACATTTTTGATGGTAACACCATTCAGGATTCCCCCTGACATTGGCATTGAAACTTAACTGAAAAGGCCAGGTTGATGGAAAGTATGTGGGAGTATCACACTAATGCCATTTCTGGGGGTGACGATGCCAGTCAAATGGCCGCCCCTGCTGGTAGCCTCAGTACAACCACCTATAGTGTGCACTCCTTAGACTTTAATGGGGTGGAAATTTTCCATTACTGGCCTCATTAGAGATGAGCCCATGGGCACTTTGTGTGAAATGCTTCCTCAAAATGCATCTTTTACATGTTTTGCCAGAGTAATTTTAGCTGCTATACTTATATGTAAAGACGGACTCGAACTTGAAACGGATTTTGAACTAGCCGAACTTTTAGAACTTTAGCACTCCATGACTCTCAAATATTCAGTAACCCTCAAATTGGGCAATAACCCTAGACTTTAGCGCACCATAACCCTCGAATGCGGCGTTCAGTAACTCTCTAAAACGTCGATAACCCTTGAATGTGGCGTTCGATCTTGAGGAAAGTTAGTATTTAAACACGTTTTGCTGATATGTAAATGTTCCCCAGAACATTTCCCAGGTCCCAGAGGCATTTACAGTAAGTTCCCATTCATTATTTTTACAGTATTTAATATAATTCAAACTATTTGTACCCACTGACTTTAATGGGTCCATTTTCGAACTTCTGAATTTCCACTGGAGTTCAGAAGTTCAAAAATACACATAAAGCATTAAACACAAGATCTAACTAACTAAAACCTTTGCATTTCTCTAACAAAATATATGTTCTAATGTATTATCTCATAACTGCTGCTTAGCTTTAAATAGATGATTTACAGTAGGTGCATTGAGCATAGTTCTGCATTCTAGGATTGCTTATGAATGTTACAAATATGTGGCCAAACGACAGAATGCATAGCTTGAAAAAACCCAGTAGTGCAGTCAAGCAAAAAATGAAGACTGTGTTCATACATTAAATTACATCATATTAAGAAGCAATTTTCTTTGTCAAACTGCAGTGAATAGCATAAATAACACCGAAGAGCTTCAAAATTAATTGAAAAATATTAAGTCTGTGTTGTGTGGCAGTTTGGGAAAAAAAAACCTATGCAAAGCATGCCTTGTGTTCTTGTTTTGGAACACATTGTACAAAATGTGTGCAAATTGCTTCTAAATATTGGCACATGACACCTCTCAATTGTTTCCATAACACAACTCATTTAGCACCCTCTTAAAATAAATGAAATGGAGAATTCTGGTACAACATTTGCGACAGACTCACATTCTGTGTCAGGGTTACTGTCACATTGCGCCCAGATTGTTCTGTGTAGGATGCATCTGCATTGTTTGTCATAATGGTTAAAGCTCATAACAGTTTAACACAATTAGTGGTTTAGACAAAGTTTATTTTTATTGTATTGTAAGCGGTACTGTAATTTACCAATACTATTAGTGATTGTGATCAAATAAAGGTTAAGAAGTCAAAACCCACTAGTAAAGCCAGTTCTTAGCCAATAGGTTTGTGTTAGGAGCCTATGTTGCTGCAATTATTATTTTGTCTATGTGTTGCAGAGATCTTCTTATTAAGGGGAAAATATTTTCTTTCCTTAGTAGATAGTAAACATGCATTACTCTGGAAAGAAAATCTTTGGAAAGGCTCTTACCTGCTGTGTGGCAAATAAGCTCTCCGTTTGCAATTATTAAATGATTTTGTTCCATTTGAGAAGAAAAGTTGAATTATGTTATACAAGCTTTTTGTTTTCCTTGAGTAATCATCTAACAAAATATTGTTGGAAAAAGTGGGAAACATGCTGATTACAGATTTTCTTTCTTTTTATTGCACATGCAAGCTTTATGCTGCTTATAAGAATAACGGTAATCATGCAAATATAGACCAGTTTCATTTGTTCCTGTCTTAATCATTAATACAATAAAAAATAAAGTCATTGTTTAGGATATGTATATTATCTTTTACTTAGCTGATGCTTGGTGGGTTAAATATATTAAAAATCGTTCCTTTTGTTGTTTCTTATGTTCTCAAAGGAAAATAGTATTTAGCACTTATGGGTTTAAAGGGCATGTCCACCCCTTTTACCATTTTTTCATATATAATAGCTCTCCCTCCCTTAGCCCCAACCGCTATAATAGATTTTCCAGAGACTACCCCGATCATTACTTACCTTCCTTCTTTCCTCCGCCGTACTGAAACTGCAAGCAGTGGGCCGGACCGCCAGCTGTGATTAGCTGAGAGGCAGCCAATCAGGGACGCGGTTGCCGGCTGCACAGAGCGCCGGGGAGAGAGGTAAGGTAAATAGAGATCGGCGGAGCTTCTGGAAAATGTATTATAGCGGTTGGGGCTGGGGAAGGGGAGCACTACTATACCCAAAAGTAATTTAACACTAGGGGGAGGGAGAGAGAGGGAGGGAGGAGGGCTGCTCTGAGCAAGCCAAAAACCTATGAGAGGAAGCCTCAGTGGTGGAAACAATTTCCCTCCCTGCCAGGCTCCTGGTGGCCAGTTTTTTGGACTTTGAGGGGACATTACAGGAGAACCATTTGGAGCTGGGATGTAAGGTAAGGATTTTTATACACTGCACAGTGGGGCCAGTAGTGGATTAAATTATAGTTTTGGGGCTGGACATGCCCTTTAACAAGGAAAATCTCGCTATATTTAACTTTATTTATGCTGTAACTATTCTGCAGTCAGAAACTACTTTTGTGCCAGAAAATACCAATAGACTTTAATCACCAGCAGGTATAGAGTAGGAATTTCAGGCTTTGGAGGATGAAACTACAATACATTTTGTGTGGTATGCCCAGTAGTGCCTATATATTTAACCTGTGTAAACAGTGCTGATTTTCTTTCATGCGCGTCACGTGCCATTTATCAGTCTTTCCCTATATACTGTATAGGGAGCGGCTGTTTGTCCAGTTACACACTTTGCAATGTTATCGGCTCTCTCTAATTACTACCAGTAAAGGAAGTGGATAAGAATACAATAAAAATTTTACATGTGGCCTGATAGATCCAAATATGTCAGTATTTGTCATATTCGAGATCTATATGTTTGATGCAATCAGATCAGCCATGTGTATGGCTAGCTTTAGTAAAGGGTGAATTTTATCATAGTTAGGTTGAAACAAACAACATAACATAGACTGGTCCATAAATTACAAACTTTTGGAAATATCAATAGAATATTACACAATCCTACTGTAAGGTATGTGGCCAACTTAGCTTAGGAAAAAATATTTGAGCTTTAGTTAGTAAATGTTTTGTTAAGGCTATTTTACCCGAACCTTTTATTATGTATTTCACCCCCTTTAAAATTTCTTTATTTTGCAATGCCACAATATTACAAAAATTGCATTTACAGTGAAAACTAGCACACATAAGACTTTTCTCATTTATGGTAAATTCAGCAAATATGCATTTCAGAATGTGCCCAATAAGATGGCTACTGACTGACAGGTCAATAAATCAACTCCCAATAGCCTGCATATGAGTGATGGGCAATTTTCATTGTTCTGCCTGCTGTGCAAATAACATTTCCCAGCATCCTCCCATGTGAGAATGGAATCAGCACTCTTTGGGCAGAAATAAGTATTTTTGCACAATGGGGCAGAGGCTAGGAATAGTGGACTTTTTCATGTAACATTGGTTATGTTTAGATTCAAAATGCAAACCCTTCAGTATGGAAAATATAAGATTCTCAATCGTGCACATACAGTTATCTCAATGGAGAACATTTCTCTTAAAATTAAGAAACTAATAAGGAGTTGTGCAGATAAAGCTCTACAGAAAAATCACCGGTCTCTAAATATCACATCAACACAAAATGTTGGTAGATTTGTGAATCTGAGGGTATGACTTAAATGAGGGCATTAGCAGGTATGCTAATCCTTCCCTTTAACCATATACACAGAAAACAGCATATTGTACATCTGTGAGTTTAAATTTTACACCTCATTTAAACCCAAAGGCCTAAAATTAAAGTAAATAAAACCCTTCAGCAAATGCAATAAAGCATTCCAGACATGCTGCTCTACAACATCCAGTCTCTAAATAAAAGCTACATTGATGGCTTGACAAAGATAGTGTTTCTTATAGGGTAAGGTAAAACTTGGTATCACATGTTTTACCTACCTTCCAGATGCCAAATCAGCTTCTTTAAATCTGCTCAAGATAATGCAGCCGCTGATGGGATTGTTGGAAATCCTTCCAACAAGTCATATCAGCTTTCTTTCAAATAATTAAAATAAAATAATTAAAATAATTTTGTACAATTATCCCTTTAACATAGATTCCAACAGCTTTGGAAGACCTATTTAACTTTTAACATTTGTATTACATAGGGCTGTGTATTTGACAAATTCCTGGCACTGGCAATTGACAAAGGACCTAAACTGGGGGGGGGGGCAGAAATCTGATGTCTGATGACCAATTTTAAAGAAAAATCAGTTGGGAATGAGATGCATTGCTAGAATAAATAGACAGGAAGACCTTCTTAATGGATAGCTTATGATGCAAGAACCCACCAGGGTTCATTCTGCCAGCAAGTTCATGGAACAGTCACTGTTTTCTGCATGGAATATCAAGAGTTCAAAACTAAAACTCTGCATCAAAACCACAGTTTCGCCATTCAAGTTTTCAGTAGTTCCATGTCGAAATTTTGTTTTAATATAAAAACAAGAGTTTCTACCCACAACCAGGTTTGGGTCTAAACTCCAGTGCATACCTAGTGATAGCATACTGCCAGGTCTGGAGTAACCACCCCCTTTCTATCTTATCAATTATAAAGTAGCCTTTAGCAGAGGCCTGAAAAATTTTCAAATTTGGCGCACGCAGTAAATATTTCATTTTTAGCACTATAAATTTTAACAGCGTACATCAGTAAACCGGGGCTTGCTTTGAAAGTGAGACAGCATGCCTTAAGCAAACACTATTTTCATAATAGTTCTCCCTTTCAAATACCTTACAATTAATGTGATTATGGTTGTTGTGGCCAGCAGAAAGGTGCTTAAGAAGAAAAGCACATGTTTATTTGGCATGAGCTCTGTAGACTGGTATAGGACTGACGATACCAGCCATGGAGAAGCTGTAAGGGAGGCAGCATCAGTAATCACATTGCTTTAAAGCTGTATATTAGAAATTTTAAAGAGAGAAATAAACCCTTATTAACCAAGCACTCTGCACTTACAGGCAAACTTACAGACAAGCCTACCCTCAATATGTTTATTTAGAATATTCAACCAAATAGATTCAAGTTTACACCATTAAAAATCTAATATCATAATCACAAAACCACTTCAACCCCAAAACTCTAATTATAGTGGATTATAAGCACAAACAAAAAGACTTAAGTTCTCCTTTTCATTGAACAATAGAAATTGCTGTGGATCCAGAAAGGTACAGACCTTTTGTATTTTAATATATATACCAGCAAAACAAATTATTTTCTGACTCTGTTTGAACCATTCTTTTTCTTTGGTAATTACCCAGGTTCTGTGTGGCCATGAGTCTAACACAGAGGTTAATGAAGTCAGATATGTGATTTCCAAGTTAGCTTTCTGCTGATAAAATTGTATGAATACTATATCAGCAGAATATCTACTCGTAATCGTGCTCATCCATCATTTTGTGAAGAGCAACAATGGATAACCTGTTAACACCACTATATAATTGAAACATGGCACTTTATAATAACATGGTAAATATGAAAGGTGCATATTATCATATTCAATATTTTACCTTTATTTAAAGTAATGAATTGGAGCTTATTGCTATGTATATCATTGCTTAATGCAGGTTTGTGCTAATAAATACTGCACATTCACTTGGAATTGATTTAACTAGGATAGGTAATTATTTTTTTTTATTGTGCAACATCTATTAATATCTTGTTATAATCCATCTTTAGAAATTGGATTGCAATATATAATAAGCACATAGTGGTGTCGGTTGTATCACATGATTCACAAAATCTTATAATGTGCCCTGTACTTTTAAATGTTCATATTAGGTATCTTTATAATAGGTTGTGGATGATTCTCCCTGTACACACAGAGAATAAAACAAAAATCGATTTTAAAGATAATGCAGTAGGTTGGTTTTCACATCCATGTCTGCAAGGCTCAATTGAAATACGCAGCTCCCAAGGTTTCCATTTCTGCATTGGAAGCTCAATCAGGATGCCACTGGCACATTTAGACACAGAAAGTATCTGTAATGCTCCTGGCTGCCAAACAGCTGGAACTTGGCAAACGACTGAAAAAAAAAAAAACCTGAAAGCTGCAGCGAAACATCCGTGTGGAAAGAAATAAGGTATATTCACATACAAAACACAATCAAAACAAAATATAACTTCAGGGACAAACCCAATCCCGGAAAAAAAACTATACTAAAAATAATATATACAAGACATAATACATACGAATATATACAGAAGAGCAGACAGAATCAGAATGACTAGTCAAGATGGACAGGTACAGGGACAAGTAAAAGGGCAAGGGAAGGTCAATGGAGTAAAAGGGCAAGGGAAGGTCAATGGAGTAAACAGGTCAAGTCAGGACAAGGAACAGGGAATAAAGAGTAGGGCCAAGAGACACAAATAATGGAACTAAGAGGGAACCATACTAAAAGAAAAATACAGGCCTTAACAGTCTTGGAATGCTGCAATAATCCGTATAGGCCAGAACCTACTGTAAGGCTCCTTGCTGCTAAGTAGCTGGAACTAGGAAAATAAGCTAATAGCTGCAGCGAGACCTCAGTCAAAAGCTTGAATTTATACTTACGTAAATTCCATTTCCTTGAACCCCAAAGGCAGCATTAACCAAGAGATATATCCTTAGCTCCACCATGGTAGGACAGTCCCAATTATAAAAAGGTCCTCCCTGATCCTGCCCCTTAGAGTCCAACAGCAGTGAACGAAAACAGTTAGACAAAAAATGATGCAACAAATTTATTCGGACGTGAGTGTGCTGCCTTTGGGGTTCAAGGAAATGGAATTTACGTAAGTATAAATTCAAGCTTTCCTATATCACCCCAAAGGCAGCATTAACCAAGAGATATCATGAAGCAGTGAAATGTAAGGGTAGGGTGAGAGATTAATGGACGTTACTAAGAACACAACGTCCAAATGCCGCTTCCCTCTCATGAAGAGCATCCAACTTGTAATGCCTCACAAAGGTATTGAAAGAGGCCCAGGTAGCCACTTGGCATATCTGCTCTGGAGAAACCCCTGCTTTGACTGCCCAAGAAGTAGCCATTCCTCTGGTCGAATGAGCGTTAATCTGGAGAGGAATAGGAACATTAGCTGCATTGTAGGCTGAGGAAATAGCCATCTTCATCCACCTGCAATGGTGGCTTTGGTAGCTTTAGCACCTCTCTTCCCTTTTTAAGTAGGTGACCAGCAAAGAATCACATAAACGAAAAAATGTAGTCCTTGCTAAGTAAGTGACTACACACCTTTTTACATCAACAAAGGTTAAAAGAGCATCTTCTGGCTTTTTCATATCCGGTTTCAGGGAGGGAAGGAAGATTACTTGGTTTCTATGAAAGGTTGAAGAAACTTTTGGTCTAAAAGCTGGATCAAGTTTCAAGTGAATACCTTCTTCCTTTATGATAAGGTATGGTTCCCTGCAATTGAGAGCCTGTATCTCACTTATTCTCCTAGCAGATGAAAGCGTGATTAGAAGAGTAGTTTTCCAAGTGAGTAAATTAATTGGAATTTCCTCCAAAGGCTCAAAGGGAGATTGGCACAAACTTCTCAGAACTAACTTGAGATCCCATTTAGTAAAAACGTTTCTGGTTCTTGGTCTTATGTTTTGAGCTGCTTTAAAAAATCTTTTTACAAACAGGTCATTTGGTAGACCAACATTAAAAAATGCACCTAGAGCGGAGATTTGCACTTTGAGAGTGTTTGTAGAAAACCCTTTTTGAAGGCCTTCAACTAAGAAATCTATAATGGAAGGGATGTGAGGAATTTACCAATTTTTCCCCCTTTTCCTGGCACCAGGATTGAAATTTGTTCCAAGCTCTTTGGTATATAGCCGAGGTGGAAGGTTTTCTGCTGAGTAATAGAGTCTCTATAGCAGTAGAGGACAGTCCCCTTTGTGTCGTCATATCCCTTTCAGAAACCATGCGTAGAGCTTCAGGTCTATAGGGTTGGGATGAAGGATCTGACCCTGAGTAAGAAGATTCTTCGAAATTGGAAGACTCCAGGGCAGTCGAACAGACATCTGTACTAGGTCCGAAAACCATGACCTGCGAGGACAGGCAGGAGCTATTATTATTATTTGGCATTTGTCTGCTCTTATCTTTTTTAAGATTCTCGGAATTAGTGGGAAGGGGGGAAATACGTAAGCCAGACGAAATTTCCACAGGACTGAGAAGGCGTCCCTCCCTCGAGATTTGGGATCCTCTGACAGGGAGTAGTAGATTGGTGTTTTGTGATTTTTTGCAGAGGCCATCAAATCCACTTCTGGAGTTCCCCACTTGGTACAGATTGAATTGAATATTTTTGAATTTAGTTCCCACTCGTTGGCATCCAATCTTCTGCGACTCAGGCTGTCTGCCCATTGGTTGGCAGATCCTTTTATGTAGATGGCAGTTAATCCCTGAAGATGTTTTTCTGCCCAGGAACTTATCTTCAGCGAGAGGTGTACCAAGGGTAGGCTCTGAGTTCCTCCTTGATGATTGATGTATGCAGCTGTGGTGCGGTTGTCGGTTTGTATTTGAACTCTGTTCCCTGAAATAATGTTTTTGAAGGCTTTCAGGACTTCCCAAACTGTTCCCTGAAATTGGAAGATAGAAATGTGGTCCGTAACTGCCATCTGCCCTGCTTGGAGATGTTTTGACAGTGAGCACCCCATCCCCAATTGCTGGCATCAGTTGTCAGGATTATCGCTGGAGGGGGAGCTAAAGCATTCCCTCTGGAGAGATTGACTTCTGACATCCACCAATTTAGAGTGTTTTTTACTTTCTCCGGAATATGATATATGTGGTGAAGAGATGACGTTTGCCTGTTCCATACTGAAAGGAAGTGAAGTTGTAGGAACTCCTTCTATTGCAGATGAAAAGAGGCCTAGAACCTCCAGAATTGTTTTTAGGGGAACAGAATGGGCGGCTTTCAGGTGTGCTACCCTGGACCTGATTTTCGCAATTCTGTTTTCTGGTAGTGAGATTAGATTTTGTGTTGTATCGAAAAGGAAGACTAAGAACTACTTCTTCCCCCCCTGGAACCAGAGAGGAATTCTCCCCAGTTCTGATGGTAATTGCAATATTTTGTTTCAGGATTAGTTCTGAGCTTGCCCTTAGCAACCAATCATCCTGGTATGGAATGATATTTATTCCCAGCTGCCTGAGATGAGCTGCTACTACACTCATTATTTTTGTGAAAACCCTTGGCGCCGAGGTAATACCAAAGGGTAAAGCGGCAAATTGTAGATGTTCTGTCTCTTTGTCTGATTGTATGGCAATCCTCAGATACCTTTGATGACATTGCCGCATAGGAACATGCAGGTAGGCATCTTTTAAGTCTAAAGAGGCGAGAGTATGTTGTTGATAGTTGATTTTACAGATTCCATTTTTAAATGGTTTTTCTTTATAAACTTGTTCAAGTGTCTTAGGTCTATTATTAATCGAAAGCCCCCTGTAGATTTTGGTATTAGAAAGATTTTTGAGTAGACCCCTTTGAATCTTTCTTGGCTGGGAACAGGAATCAGGACCTTTTGAGATTTTAGTTTCCTTATCTCTTGTAATAGGGCAATCCTTTTTCCCCCAGTTTTTGGAATGCCTGAGGCTAAATATCTGTATGGAGGTATTTCCAGAAGTTCTAGTAAGTATCCTCTTACCCACCTGTCCGAGGTAATGTTGGTCCATCTTTGGTAATATGCGGACAGGCGACCTCCCACCAGACTGGCGTCATTGTGAAAAGGGTTTAGTTCCTCCAAAGAGGATCCTACCCCTGTTTTGCTTTGATTTGTTGAATGCAAGGAAGCGGTCTCTTCCTGATCTAAAGCCTCTACTCCTATATGACCCACGAAAGGAATAAGACTCTCTCTTAAAGGGCCTCCTGTCCTGAGGTAAGGATGTCAGTTTATCTTCACCCCTCTTGCCTATGACTTCTTCGAGTCCAGGGCCAAAGAGAACCTCTTCTTTGAAAGGTATACCACATAACTTGTTTTTGGATGCATTATCTGCGGACCAAGGTTTTAGCCAGATGTCTCTCCTAGCCACTGAGGAGCTAGCACCAGCTTTGGCCGACATTCTCACTGAGGATAGAGCTGCATCACATACATAATCTGATCTTTTAAAATTTGGTCTCTATGAGTACCTTTTGTAATAGACCTCTCTAAACCAGGCAGCAAGGGATTAGTAGGGTAAGATCCTTACCGAACAAAGCAGGGGATAATATCGCGAGCAGCCGATGAACTGAGGGAAGCGGCCGGGAAAGGACGCCGGTGCTCCCTTTTTGAATTTCCCGGGCTTGTGCAAGGAAGCCGCCGCGCGGATCGTCCCCCTGCAGAGGCAGCATTCCGAACCCGGAAGTAACGGGTGATCGGACTTACCTACTCAGCTGCAGACTGGCTCTCTGCTTAATGTGGCAAAGGAGACCTGCTCCCCAGGGGGAATAACTGATCCCACCCTGCAGCCGGTCCTCACCCCCAGGGTTCAGACAACTGAAAACACTAAGGGGCAGGATCAGGGAGGGCCTATTTATAATTGGGACTGTCCTACCAGGGTGGAGCTAAGGATATATCTCTTGGTTAATGCTGCCTTTGGGGTGATATAGGAAAAAAGGTTTATTAACAAACAAGAAAACAAACAAAACGTGACCACACGGACCAGGTGTCCCTAGGCACGTTCCTACTGTGCCTAATGGTAAATCTGGCCCTGATAAGAATATATACAGATGAGCAGACAGACAGAATCAGATTGACAATAGTCAACACACTTACAGGGATAACCAAAAAAAAGGGCAAAGGAAGTCAATGGATAACAGAAACCAAAATTAGAATCCGCAACAGGATACTGGAGAGCAGGATCAGGAATACACAAAATCAGATTGGGGAGCCAGGTACAAGTGAGGTTTTGGCAATGAAACAATGAAGGTGGGGGAAGCCAGAGAGCAATACACAGGTGGTGGTGATGATGAGTGAGACCTCTGTTGGTAGGTAGTGGAAATGCAGAAAGACTTTGAGAGTCCAGTGCAGAAATCCTAAAAGCATCACAATGTCATATACTACACTGTAATCATTTACTACGCAATCAGACTGGAAATATGGAACATCTCCAAGTTTTACTTTTCCTTTTATATGTAAAAATAAACACAAGAATCTCTTATTTACTTTACGTTTCATTTTGTATGCATTTTGGATATAAGAATGCTGCATTTTGAGAAAAATGAACACCGTTAATTTTTTCATTTCTTTTTTTATATCTTGCTGGTTGCAGCCTTTCCATGGTCATAATAAATGAAACCTGCCCTGAGTCCAAACATTTTTATGGTCTGGTATGGCAAGGTCTCAAACCTCTGCATTGATTTAATCATATGTTACAGCACCATAGGCACATATACTGTAATGTAAAATGATTTTCCTTTAGCAAAGACTTGACATATATTTCGAGCAGAGATTTTCTTTCAGTGCTAACTTCAAAATTGCAAACAAGGTCAGAATGCTCCCTCTCAAAACCTTCGCTCTTTATAATGTTTTAATGAGCCTAAATAAACATTCACAACTTCCTTCTGCAAGAAACCCTGAGGTGATACTGTAGGTTTTCAGATCGGATCCTGTATGAACAGGTGGATTCATTAGTGGCTGGGTCATTATGATTTATTATGTAAGGTTATCTAGTAAACCCTCGCTGTCATGATGTCCTTGAGAACAGAAACTGGGAAATCCCTTAATATAAAAGTGATTATAGCTATAATTTGTATGTGGCACTTCTTGAGAGAATGACTGTGGTTTGTGTGAATGATGTACATATGGGGAAAAAAAGTTATATCTTAAAGCATACTGGGCGATTTGTGTAATGTTTCTCTGACTGAGCTGGTGTTTTTTTTTTTTATTTTGATTTGTGGTTTCTAGTTCATTAGGTTTAAATCCACAAAAAGATTTTCTCAAAGTGACAATGGATATAATTCTAGCACAAACATTATTTTTCCTAACAGGTTTTTTTTTTCTGTTGCCTTATTTGCTACACAAAAATATCCACAGTCAAAATAAATGATATTTAATTGTAAGCTTCTTACATGTTGTGTGTCTGCCACCGAGAACATATAAATATAGGATTATAAAGATAAAACCATTATACAGTAAGGTGCAAAAAATCTTTTGAAGGCTTCATCCAATCTGCCTACTTCTTATATAATATCTTTACTAGATTGAAAATAAAGAGTGTTGCCCCAAAAATGTTTATTCTTTTAAAGAAGAACTATATAGTGTGTATAGTATTTTTTTTTTTTATTATTATTTTTTAAATGGTTAAAATAAATACTACTTGGGACAGGGATATAGGACTGATAATACCTACCTCCCTATATTGTTTCTGTGTGGAGAACCAGCCAAAAGAAAACGAATTCTTCCAGTTTTCCTACTGGCTTATGCACTATCTTTCAAAAGTTTTAATGTAGTGTAACTCCCAACCCAACTGCATTGTGTTTGCAAAGAAAACACTTACTAGACCAGGTTCCATTGGCATCAGCCTCCAATGTTGCATTTGGGGCTTGGCCAGCAGCCGCATCTGTGATCTAAGACAGCTCCCAATCTTCACTTTCCTGGACTTTAGACAGACACTGCAGGACAACCATTTGGAGCAGAAGAGTACATTTTAGTTTTGTGGGTGGACAGGGCATGCCCTTTAAAGGGACACTATAGTGAAAAAATGACTTTACCTTATCTTAATTTATAAATGAATAGATGCAAGTAGAACTTACTCTAAAGCATGTGTGTTGCTGCATGCCTTCAATCCAGCACATGCTTTGCTCAGGAGCAGTATCCCCCCTCCCTCTTTTAACCACTCCCACTTCCATCTGACCTGACCATTTTCCCACAAACCAACTGTCCAACTACACATATAGCATTCCAACAGTCACCATTCCAGCTATAGCAAATCTGCTCACCAAAGAATTGTTTATGAGAGCAAGGCACATGATTGACAGCTGAAATGTAAGATGTTTTAAATTGTATATCTAAAGAAATAGGGCGCAGATCAACAAAAAAAGAATGGTACAGTGGTGGGTGGGAAGAATTATAGTTTCCAGTAATGGCCAATTTAAAAATATTTTTTTCCCCAGTATAGATGCCCTTTAATACAGGACTAGTCCAGGAGTAACCTGGCAAATAAAAACTCTATGTGCTGTAGCTCCTCAATGAAACAATATTGTGAGGTAAGAATAATCAATCCTACCTACCTACCTAGTTATCCTTTAAAAAGTTTTCGCTATGAAATGTCAAAATGGTTTAAAAAGTAAAAATATATGCACATTAGATCACCATACCGCTTATGGACATTATATGTACTGTATAGTTTTGAACTAATGCATCAGATTTTTTTATGCCCATGAGTTAATAATATCACTTTTGGTTACCATGACCGTTGCCTGCATTACATTCAATTGTACATTAGAATGCGTGTATTGGCATATTGCCTTTGGTAAATTGCAAAATAGAGGGGTAAAATATATTAATTCATAATAAATTAATATATACACATTTGTATGTCTCTTTACTTCTGCTTTGGTCTGCATATTAATAAGATGCTGTGCTGTAGAGCCTTTATTCCATTTAGACAAGTAAGGTAAATGCAGTGTAATGGAAAAATGGAATTGGTGTCAATAATTTGCCCAATATCAGTTTAAAGTTAATACATTAAATCATATAGTAAAGGTAAAGTTGATTAACATCAATAAATATGGTTAAAGTACACTCTCATGAACATATGTGCTTCAAGAAACTCACAATCACATCAGATCTAAATAAGTTAATATTTGTTCTTTATTTAAATAAGTACTAAAATCCAACCCGTGCAAGTAAAAAAACTATTTATCTTCAAATATCAGCATCCAGATATGTATGTGATAGCTTAAAAGTCACACCTCTCCCTTTGCTGTGACTGTAGGTGAATTTACTAAACTAACCTGCGGGTTCAAGGTGTCAGCTCCCATAATTCACATCTTTGTTTTGGTCACAGTGGCCTCAGAACACTTCACATGCTCTCTAGTGCACAGCAAATCAAATCAAGGAAACTGCAGCCTTGCCCCCTAGAAGCCACCAGACAATTAAATTACAGCATAGATACGCATCTATGTTAGTCACAGATTATGCTACAGCAGATCCTGCCTCTCAGACACAGAACAGAGTTAAAAATACTTGTACAGATTTAATAGTGTTGAAAACAAGCTCTGTTCCCCCACACAATCCTTTTCATTTCATACAAAACAATATTTCCTGTAAAGCTTTGAGGAAGGAAGGAGTCTGGGGATTTTAATCTGTAACCACATAGGCTATGTATTTTTAAGCACTTGTCTGCTAAACCACCAGAGCTAACACAAAGGAAGCAGCTATATTAAGATACTTTATCTATTGATAGGAATGGATTGCAAGCAAAACATTTAAAAAGACTCTAAAATCAGTTGACTCTTTTGTATTGATCCTGGTAGGCTGGCTGTAAAATAAACTGAATGGTAACAAGTTTTATCAGGGACTTTCATATTGGAGTGGAGACATTTAGTGTTGAAACCATGTGCATAGAGAGGGTGAATATTGTGGTCAAGGGGCATGGCCAATATGTGCATATGCTCCAAAGGCTACATGGGCTGTGAGTTGTACTGGCAACAACATGAAATCCTTCTTACATACAGAATCTACTTCTAACATGTCTGTAAATGCAACTTACTAGAGAAGTGTCTTACAATGTATAGGTGTTCTAGGGAGAAAAGCTTTCACATTATGATTAAAAAATATGTGTTCTTTAAGGTATCTTTACTTGTGTCTTACTCCATGTTGAGCAGGCCAATAAATGAAGTGTAAGGGTGAATAAGGACCGGGGGACATGCTAACATTTTGGAACCCCCACATTTAAAAGCCATGTTAATATTATTTTATCATTGATTTATTTGTCATTGCATTCCAGCAAGTACAGTTCCGTGGCTTGGGCAAGTACATCCAATAGAAGGCCACACACACGTAAATAATTGTGTGAGATCCCTTTTACATGTAGCAAATCAAATTATATATATTTGTGTATAAGGAGGCATGCACAAGTCTTCTTTAAAAAGTTATACATTTCTAAAGATACAATATGTCTGCTCTATGCATTTCAGCCTTTAATGGTCGTAGAGTTGACCTATTGTATGTATCAACAAAAATGTATAACTTTTAAAGAAGACTTGTGCATGCACAATCATGCACACACATATGTGGCTATTTCTTTTGATGCACACCTGGGCAAACCTTAATGGACTGGAGTAGAGATGGCCGAACTTTCTAAAGTTCGGTCCATATTCGAACTTTCGAAAGTTTGATCCGTTTTCGAACTTTCGAACTTCTAAAAAAGTTTGAAAGCCCAAAAACTTACCCATTAAAGTCAATGGGGGGTAAATAGTTCGGAAAGTTCAAATTAACTTTCCGAAATATAGCAGGGTAAACTTACCTTATAGGCCTCTGGGAGATGGCCTGAGGAACACGTCCCTGCACGGGGTACAGCATAAAAACCGGACGTAGTGCACACGCGCGCTACTTACAATTTCTGTAATCCTTGACCGGTAAAACTGGAAAACAGCCGCTTCCGAAAATCCCCGAACAGCCGGAGATTACCGAAATCGTCCGTTCGCGGATTGACAAATGGCCGGCAATCCGGCTGGACATTCAGAGGTCCCGCAGCTCGAAACTGGACCCCCTCCAGGGTACTTACAAGGACCTTTGTGGTTCTGACAAGGGCTCTTTGGGGCTTAAGGAGTCCTGCAGCTCGAACCGGGACCCCCTCCCTTATAAGGGCCCTTGCGGTCCTGACAAGGGCCCTTTGGCGCTTAAGGGGTCCCACAGATCAAACCGGGACCCCCCTCCCTAGCCCTATCAGGGCCCTTGTGTCCCTTACAAGGGCCCTTTGGGGCTTAAGGGGTCCCGCAGTTCGAACTGGGACCCCCCTCCCCGCCCCTATAAGGGCCCTTGCAGCACTAAGAAGTGTCCTTGGGGCCCCTCCCCAGCCCTTGTAAGGGCCCATGTGGCACTGATAAGTGCCTTTGTTGGGGGTCCCGCAGCTCGAACCGGGACCCCCGTCAGCTCTTAAAAGAGCCCTTGGGAAGCATCTTCTGTCCTCCATCTGGTGACACCAGCTCCGCTGAGGCCACCGACCCTAAAAAGTACCCCTGCATCCACCAGAGGTACCTCTGACGCTGGTGGCCTCAACAAGGCCGATGTTACCAGCTTCTTGATCCGACGCAACGCCTTCAGGCCACCAACACCACTGAAGCCGCCGATACCAGGCGTCCGACAGTGAGTCCGCTGGCACTGCGGCCTCAGCAGAGCCGATGTTGCTAGCTGCTTCTTTATTCTGCCATCTACTACAATGACTTCTGAGCTCCGTGGAGGTTTGCACTTCTTTATATAGGTTTGCAGAAAACCCTAATCTATTTCTGATTGGTCAATTTTTCAATGCTTGGTTTACATGGTTTACATTAACCAATCAGATTTTCCGAAATCTATTTATAAGTGTAACTTTTAGCAAAAGCTGTCGCCAGCTATATTAGCATTTATTTTTTGTGCTAATAGCTTGTGTTGATCACACACCGGAGGAACCCAATTGGAATTCACCGATAGTCAAAACCACTATATTAAATAGATGAATTCCACTGATTGTTTTGTTCCCCATTCATAGCTTATCTGCTTCTAGTCATTTGAAGTCCAGTAATAAAGTCTCCAGGTATGAAACACAGTTCACCAATAAGTTTTCCAAAAATGACAAATTTTTGAAATATAGATTTATTACTATTGCTGATGTTTGCAATATCATTTTACAGGTTTGGAAGCGATCAGGAGCATGGTTTTACAAAGGCCTACCTAAATATATCCTACCTATGAAAATCTCAAATAAAACGAATGACCTATTCCTGAGACCACCTCCTGATCATTCCATGCAAACTATAAAGAGTTCATCAAACCGGACATACACGTGGGCTAAAGGAAAAGGTACACTTTTTAAAAAATTTTAACAGTTGTTTGTGGGATTTTTATAGCTGGATTAAAATGTATTTGCTAAACAAGCCTTCGGAGTGTTTTGATTTTAAATACATAACCCACAGTGTTCAAACATGCAAACCCTATCAATGTTATGCAGGACAAACTAAGGCAGTCTAGAACCCTGGGACTAGTCCCTGAATTTAGATCTGTCAATATAATTAAAAAGGAAAAGGCAATATTTTAATAGAATTTCTTTCTTTCCTTTGATTATGCAATGCACAGTTGCAAATGATTAATGCATTGTGGTAACGAAGGAAAGTAAGCAGCACAGGGTTGTGGGGTTTTGAAGTCCAAATTGAGTAAGTGTTAAGTTGTGCTAAATGTAAGCTTTTTACTTCTATATACAGCATCTCACAAAAGAAAGTACACCCCTCACATTTTTGTAAATATTTCATTATATCCTTTCATGGAACAATACTGACCTGCATTAAGGAGAAAAACTTTTATAGGTAGGGCACCAAACAGCCAGAAGGGATCTGGGGGGGTGGGGGTGGGGGTCTCCCCTTCATGTCACAGTCCTCCCTGAGGACTACGGAAAGGATTTTTTTAATGAAACAAGTTATCCTTGAAAATGGTGTTTTCATGATCAGGAGATCATGTGAAATTTTTAGTTTAAACTCTTTGTGTGTTTAAGGATTTGAACAGTTTGTTTGAGTGTGCTTTACGTTTCTATCATCGGAACACATCTTTATAATAATACAAACTTTGTAGATCACAAACATTTTTTATTACTGTATATTCCAGAGTTCCAAGGTTGTACACTGGTTTTCATTAGTTGTAAACACACTCATAATGAGAAATCCAGTATATATACAGTATATATACTGTATATAGAATATATATAACTACAATATTGGTTGACCCTGGAAAAAGAGCTTTTTAAAGCCACAGAGAAAGGTAATCTGCTTCCTTCTGATTTATCGAGTTTGGTTAGCTAAGATTTCATTATTTCTCCTACTGACAACTGTATTGCAGCTGCTGTTTTATAACTGAAATGAAATGAATGTTGGCTCTGGTCGTGCACGGTGACAGCTTTTTGTTTTAATGTGAATTGTCCACCAGCAGGAAGTAGCCATGAAGTAATTACTGCGAACACAAAAAACACACTTAATTGGTGATCCATCTTTTATAAAAGAAAACATGTTCTAGTGGATACAGTCTGCTCTATTCTGCATTTTTATACACTATTATACACCTTGTATTTCTATAATGTGGTAGTTCCTATTGAAAATGATCAATGTAGTAAATAGAGCCTATAACATTGCTATTTGTTTCTTTTTCCTCTATAACACCAAATGCTTTTGTTTGCTGGTTTAACATATTGCATGTTTTTTTAACTTTATAGATAGTTGCAGGTAAGTAGGTTTTTTTCCCAGTCTGCACTAAGGAATATAGAGATTTAATAAAAGTTCTTATAGTTTAAAATGGTGCTAATTTTGCCCCAACCAATCAGATCTTATTTAACATTTGAAAGCTAACATTTGATTGGTTTTAGCACAATTCTTAACGATAACTTTTATTGAATAACACTGATAGTTTTCATGTGTCACAGCTGAGATACAGAAAATTAGTTAGTGAACCCTTACACCAACTATGTTTACATGTACTGTATATGCAATGTGTACAAAATAAGCAACTTGCCTTGGGGACAACATATCTGCCATTTACTATGTGGTGTAGTCATTAATGGTTATGGGAGGGGTGGCACAGAGACAGGATCGAGGACTCTATTACCTTTCAACAAAAACCTGTACCAATTCCTAAATGGAGCATTGCACCTCAGATGCTTAATTTGATCAGGCATAAACAAATGTGGTTGCTATAAGGAGATACTAATTATTTCCCATTTATGAAATGTGTGGACAATATACTATTTTCCCTGTTGCTATTCTAGTATAAAAGTAAAATTTAGAGGTAAGAAATCCATCTAATGTGGCCCTGGATGAATTCAGCATAGCCATTTGCAGATAGACCTTTAAAGGGTTAGCCTTTTGAAATAAAAAATAACAAGTGTGGTTTAAAGGTGATACCTTTATTGGCTAACTAAGATAATCATAGCAAGCTTTCAGAACATTCTAGTTAGTTTTTCAAGCCAATTACCAAAAATGATAGCCAATAAAGGTTTCACCTTTATACCACACTTGTTATTTTTTATTTCAAAAGGGTTACCCTGTAAACATTTTGACTGGCTAACACGGTACACATATAGACCTTGAAACACCCACACAATACACTGTAGTGTACAAGTATTTTTCACCAGTAACTGCACTGCTTACCCTATTATTAGATGCTTTTCAACTACGACATCAACCATGTTTTATATATGTTAATCTGTATTCACTGAAAACAAGATCCTTTGCTACCTGCTGGAACCGGAGATATAGCAGCAAAGAAAACAACCTGGGATGATGTGTGAAATATTCCTTTTGGGGAACAAGGCTCATACATATTATTTTTTGCAAAACTGGCACATTGGGGCTAAATGATTACACTTCATATTCATTTCATTTCAAGGGTTATCGCCGAATCACTACATTGAAGGGTGAAATGTCGCATTCAAAGGTTATTATCCAATCGGTACATTCGAGGGTTATTGAATTTTCGATAATTATCAAATTTTCTATAGTTATTGAAAATATGTCTGTGAGTTTGGAAAACCCAAACTTTTGGGAAGTTCTAAGAGTCCGAGTTTGTCCGAACGATTAAAGTTTGAGTCAAACTTGGGTTCAAGTTCAAGCCCATCTCTAACCTTGAGCTGTTCCACTTTAACTTGTATCCCTTTGGATAAATAGATAAGCAAGATATCCTGTGATAAAGTAAGAGTAATAGACTGACCTAGAAAGAGGATGATGTCAATGATGTAAAAAGTTACTGTAGCCAAAATGTCTCTTATTGAAAAAATGAATAATACATTTAAAATGGAATAGATGGCTGGTGGACTGAAGTAAATATTAATGTTACCTAGACGTTAAAATGAAATTGTTAATGGTGCAAAACAAATGTGAATGAAGCGTGATTGTCTATATTCATTTGTATCCGAAAATAAAGTACAACCTGAAAGTTCATCGTTTTCCCAATTAATAACTAGTAGGCAGTGATTGGCATCTTCCTGGATTCATTAGGACCACATAGTAGAAATGATCATTGCAAGACGTGAGTGACATTTATCAAACGGGTTTTTCTCTGTTTGTCATATTTATAATTCCAGTCACATAGTAGTTTGAGTGGGAGTGCACAACCAGAGATTTGCATTTTTGTTTCTTGGCTGTTAAAAATAAATATGCTGGAGGCTTGATTTTACAGTACAGTGGCTAAGGCAGACATTTTTTAAATTGTCAAATAAGTATTGAGTTTCAGTGGGATTTGGGAAGAAAATCATTTTATACGCTTTCAATAAACTTAAGCAGATCTAAAAGTACAGAAATTAAAGGAAGCTGCTGTCATAATTCTCTGTAGCAAATAGCTATTAGAATAATTTTAAAGATAATAATTATTCAAATAAAAGATTCTATAACTGAGCAGTTCTGGTATTTCTGCCCCAATTGCAACCATCCAGGAGCTATGTTATTTCATCGTCTATGGGATTGCAGAGATATTTTAAATCTTTTTGAATGATCTTCAGAAATACAGAAAAAGGGCATAAGAATACATTGCTAGATCCATGTTTAGCATTATTTCACTATAAATCTATATATCAACCTCAAACATTTAAGATACAAAATCCCTGCCAAAATTCTCTAGATGGGTACATATCTTCTTGGTGGCTAAAAGATGTTTTATGGAAATACTTGTGGCTTAATTGTCTATTGGAGAGAAAAAATACAATTTCTTTAAAACATAGCACAACTTTATTGCCGTTACATTTTTAAAAAAACAAACAAAAACTGATTGGTATTGTATACAGTATCTGACTTTGGTTGATGTTCTTATTGGTCAACTTGTTTTGTTTTTTTTTACTTTGAATTTTTTTTTTAAGAAAAACATACATTTTGGAAAATTGTATGCTTTACTGTATATTATGTTGTTGCCATTGATACAATATTTGTCAATAATTCAACTTTTTTAAAATTCTCACACGGTCTGAGTTGCTAGCAGGGATAACCCACCTTATACCACTGACAAGCAAGCTACAGGCAGAATTGTAGATTGTTACTCAATGGAAGATGTAACAGACACACTTACAATATCAAAATCATAGTGTTTTTTGGTATCAGCTACACTTTTTCTTCTCTTCTATCTGTTGTATTCAGTTAGATCAACTGACCTTAAAGCTTCTGTAGCAAAACGTCTTGAAGACCTAAACTTTAAGTCCAGTTGATCTAACTGAATCCAACAGATATACCATGACCTGGATGAATGAGAACCATCACAAGCTCCTTCTCTTCTATATTGTTGTAGTCATAGTCTTTTTGTAGGAAACCAAAGTACTTAGTATAGTATAGTATAGTATAGTATTTGAGGTTGAATAAAGACATACGTCCATCCAGTCCAACCCATCTAGCAATATCCTCATTTCCTGCCTAACCGTTGATCCAGAGGAAGGCAAAAAAACCCCACCAAATTTATGAAGGGGGAAAAAATTCCTTCCTGACTCCAAGTGGAAATCGGAAATTTCCCTGGATCAACTCTACTTTATGTATCAATACCAGTAACTTGCAACATTCCTTGTTTGCAGAAACTCATCCAGCTTTTTTTTGAAACTGACCAATGAACCTGCCATTACAACGTCCACTGGAAGACGGTTCCATAGCTTTACCGTTCTCACAGTGAAAAACCCTTTCCAAGCTTGAAGCCTAAACCTTTTTTCTTCAAGTCTTAAGGGATGTCCTCGTGTCCTTTGACATGTTCTATTGGTGAACAATGCCCCAGATAGTTTATTGTATGGCCCGTTAATGTATTTATACACAGTAATCATATCCCCACGCAAGCGCCTTTTCTCCAGCGTACATAATTGTAACTTTTCCAGTCTCTCTTCATATTCAAGCTCCCCCAATCCCCTTATTAATTTACTTGCCCTTCTCTGAACCCTTTCCATTTTAAAGATGTCCTTTTTGTACACAGGATTCCAAAATTGCACTGCATATTCCAAATGAGGCCTTACCAATGCTTTGTAAAGAGGGAGAATTACATTTTCCTCCCTTGAATCCATACCTCTCTTTATACAAGACAATACCATGCTGGCTCTGGCTGTTGCCGCCTGGCACTGCTTGCTACCTTTAAGTTTGTTATCCACCAAAACTCCAAGATCCCTTTCCAACAGGGATTCACTTAACACAGAGCCATTTATAGTATAAGTAGCACAAGTATTTTTAAGTCCAAAATGCATCACCTTACATTTATCAACATTGAATTTCATCTGCCACTTAGCAGCCCAATGTGATAATCTATCTAGATCCCCTTGCAACGATTGCACACCCTCTGAAGTTTTTAATGGTCGACAAAGTTTTGTGTCGTCAGCAAACACAGAAACCTTGCTGACAATACCCACTTCCAAATCATTAATAAATAGATTAAATAGAAGCGGCCCCAACACAGAACCCTGTGGCACCCCACTTAGCACTTTAGTCCATAATGATGAAGCCCCATTAACAACTACTCTCTGCATCCTATTCATTAACCAATTTTCTATCCATGTACAAATGTGACTCCCCAGACCAACAGACCTTAGCTTATTCATTAGTCGCCTATGGGGGACTGTATCAAAAGCCTTTGCAAAATCCAAGTAAACTACATCTACTGCTATACCAGAGTCTAAATTTCTACTTACTTCCTCATAAAAGCCAAGCAAGTTAGTTTGACAAGATCTATTCCTCCTAAATCCATGCTGGTTACTACTTAGAATGTCAGTCCTTGAAACATACTCAAGAACATGTTCCCTTATTAAACTTTCCAGGATCTTCCCCACCACTGAAGTTAAACTTACAGGCCTGTTATTACCCGGCTTACTGTGTGCTACTTATACTATAATGGCTCTGTGTTAAGTGAATCCCTGTTGGAAAGGGATCTTGGAGTTTTGGTGGATAACAAACTTAAAGGTAGCAAGCAGTGCCAGGCGGCAACAGCCAGAGCCAGCATGGTATTGTCTTGTATAAAGAGAGGTATGGTTCAAGGGAGGAAAATGTAATTCTCCCTCTTTACAAAGCATTGGTAAGGCCTCATTTGGAATATGCAGTGCAATTTTGGAATCCTGTGTACAAAAAGGACATTTTTAAAATGGAAAGGGTTCAGAGAAGGGCAAGTAAATTATAAGGGGATTGGGGGGCTTGAATATGAAGAGAGACTGGAAAGTTACAATTATGTACGCTGGAGAAAAGGCGCTTGCGTGGGGATAGATTACTGTGTATAAATCATTAACGGGCCATACAATAAAATATCTGGGGCATTGTTCACCAATAGAACATGTCAAAGGACACGACGGACATCCCTTAAGACTTGAAGAAAAAAGGTTGGCTTCAAGTCGGAAAGGGTTTTTCACTGTGAGAACGGTAAAGTATGGAACCGTTCCAGTGGACGTTGTAATGGCAGGTTCATTGGTCAGTTTCAAAAAAAAGCTGGATGAGTTTCTGCAAACAAGGAATGTTGCAAGTTACTGGTATTGATACATAAAGTAGAGTTGATCCAGGGAAATTTCCGATTTCCACTTGGAGTCAGGAAGGAATTTTTTCCCCCTTCATAAATTTGGTGGGGGTTTTGCCTTCCTCTGGACAACAGTTAGGCAGGAAATGAGGATATTGCTAGATGGGTTGGACTGGATGGACGTATGTCTTTATTCAACCTCAAATACTATATACTATACTATACTAGTACTTTGGTTTCCACAAAAAGACTATGACTACAACATATAGAAGAGAAGGAGCTTGTGATGGTTCTCTCATCCAGGTCATGGTATATCTGTTGGATTCAGTTAGATCAACTGGACTTAAAGTTTAGGTCTTCAAGACGTTTTGCTACAGAAGCTTTAAGGTCAGTGATCTAACTGAATACAACAGATAGAAGAGAAGAAGAAAGTGTAGCTGATACCAAAAAACACATGATTTTGATATTGTAAGTGTGTCTGTTACATCTTCCATTGAGTAACAATCTACAATTCTGCCTGTAGCTTGCTTGTCAGTGGTATAAGGTGGGTTATCCCTGCTAGAACTCAGACCGTGTGAGAATTTTAAAAAAGTTGAATTATTGACAAATATTGTATCAATGGAACAACATAATATACAGTAAAGCATACAATTTTCCAAAATGTATGGTTCTAAAAAAAAAATTCAAAGTAAAAAAAAACAAAACAAGTTGACAATAAGAACATCAACCAAAGTCAGTGATCTGTAACAATACCAATCAGTTTTGTTTGTTTTTTTAAAAATGTAACGGCAATAAAGTTGTGCCATGTTTTAAAGAAATGTATTTTTTCTCTCCAATAGACAATTAAGCCACAAGTATTTCCATAAAACATCTTTTAGCCACCAAGAAGATATGTACCCATCTAGAGAATTTTGGCAGGGATTTTGTATCTTAAATGTTTGAGGTTGATATATAGATTTATAGTGAAATAATGCTAAACATGGATTAGCAAGTATTCTTATGCCCTTTTTCTGTATTTCTGAAGATCATTCAAAAAGATTTAAAATATCTGCATCTCTCATGCCTGAATGACATGAAATAACATAGCTCCTGGATGGTTGCAATTGGCAGAAATACCAGAACTGCTCAGTTATAGAATCTTTTATTTGATAATTATTATCTTTAAAATTATTCTAATAGCTATTTGCTACAGAGAATTATGACAGCAGCTTCCTTTAATTTCTGTAATTTTAGATTGCTTAAGTTTATTGAAAGCGTATAAAATGATTTTCTTCCCAATCCCATGAAACTCAATACTTATTTGACAATTTAAAAAATGTTGCCTTAGCCACTGTACTGTAAAATCAAGCCTCCAGCATATTTATTTTTAACAGCCAGAAAAAAAATGCAAATCTTGGTTGTGCATCCCACTCAAACTACTATGTGACTGGAATTATAAATATGACAAACAGAGAAAAACCCGTTTGATAAATGTCACTCCCGTCTTGCAATGATCATTTCTACTATGTGGTCCTAATGAATCCAGGAAGATCCATCACTGCCTACTAGTTATTAATTGGGAAAACGATGAACTTTCAGGTTGTACTTTATTTGGATACAAATGAATATAGACAATCAAGCTTCATACATTTGTTTTGCACCATTAACAATTTCATTTTAACGTCTAGGTAACATTAAATTACTTCAGTCCACCCCGCCATCTATTCCTTTTAAATGTATATTCATTTTTTAAGAGACATTTTGGCTACAGTAACTTTTTACATCATTGACATCATCTCTTTCTAGGTCAGCTATTACTTTACTTATCCAGGATATCTTGCTTATCTATTTATCCAAAGGGATACAAGTTAAAGTGGAACAGCTCAAGGTTAGAGATGGGCTTGAACTTGAACCCAAGTTTGACTCAAACTTTAATCGTTCGGACAAACTCGGACTCTTAGAACTTCCCAAAAGTTTGGGTTTCCAAACTCACAGACATATTTTCAATAACTATAGAAAATTTGATAATTATCGAAAATTCAATAACCCTCGAATGTACCGATTGGATAATAACCTTTGAATGCGACATTTCACCTTCAATGGAGTGATTCGGCGATAACCCTTGAAATGAAATGAATATGAAGTGTAATCATTTAACCCCAATGTGCCAGTTTTGCAAAAAAAATATGTATGAGCCTTGTTCCCCAAAAGGAATATTTCACACATCATCCCAGGTTGTTTTCTTTGCTGCTATATCTCCGTTTCAGCAGGTGCAAAGGATCTTGTTTTCGTGAATACAGATAAAATATATAAAACATGGTTGATGTCGTAGTTGAAAAGCATCTAATAATAGGGTAAGCAGTGCAGTTATGGTGAAAAATACGTGTACACTACAGTGTATTGTGTGGGTGTTTCAGGTCTTATGTGTACCGTGTTAGCCAGTCAAAATGTTTACAGGGTAACCCTTTTGAAATAAAAATAACAAGTGTGGTATAAAGGTGAAACCTTTATTGGCTATATTTTTGGTAATTGGCTTGAAAAACTAACTAGAATGTTCTGAAAGCTTGCTATGATTATCTTAGTTAGCCAATAAAGGTATCACCTTTAAACCACACTGTGTATTTTTTATTTCAAAAGGCTACCCTTTAAAGGTTTATCTGCAAGGCATGCTGAATTCATCCAGGGCCACATTAGATGGATTTCTTACCTCTAAATTTTACTTTTATACTAGAATAGCAACAGGGAAAATAGTATATTGTCCACCAACATTAAATGGGAAATAATTAGTATCTCCTTATAGCAACCACATTTGTTTATGTGATCAAATAAGCATCTGAGGTGCAATGCTCCATTTAGGAATTGGTACAGGTTTTTGTTGAAAGGTAATAGAGTCCTCGACACTGTCTCTGTGCCACCCCTCCCATAACCATTAATGACTACACCACATAGTAAATGGCAGAATGTTGTCCAAGGCAAGTTGCTTATTTTGTACACATTGCATATACAGTACATGTAAACATAGTTGGTGTAAGGGTTCACTAACTAATTTTCTGTATCTCAGCTGTGACACCATGAAAACTATCATGGATTCAATAAAAGTTATCGTTAAGAATTGTGCTAAAACCAATCAAATGTTAGCTTTCAAATGTTAAATAAGATCTGATTGGTTGGGGCAAAATTAGCACCATTTTAAACTATAAGAACTTTTATTAAATTCTATATTCCTTAGTGCAGACTGGGAAAAAAACCTACTTACCTGCAACTATCTATAAGTTAAAAAAACATGCAATATGTTAAACCAGCAAACAAAAGCATTTGGTGTTATAGAGGAAAAAGAAACAAATAGCAATGTTATAGGCCTATTTACTACATGATCATTTTCAATAGGAACTACCACATTATAGAAATACAAGGTGTATAATAGGTATAAAAATGCAGAATAGAGCAGACTGTATCCACTAGAACATGTTTTCTTTTATAAAGATGGATCACCAATTAAGTGTGTTTTTTGTGTTCGCAGTAATTACTTCAGGCTACTTCCTGCTGGTGGACAATTCACATTAAAACAAAAAGCTGTCACCCGTGCACGACCAGAGCCAACATTCATTTCATTTCAGTTATAAAACAGCAGCTGAATACAAGTTGTCAGTAGGAGAAATAATGAAATCTTAGCTAACCAAACTCGATAAATCAGAAGGAAGCAGATACCTTTCTCTGTGGCTTTAAAAAGCTCTTTTTCCAGGGTCAACCAATATGTAGTATATATATTTCTATATACAGTATATATACTGTATATATACTGGGTTTCTCATTATGAGTGTGTTTACAACTAATGAAAACCAGTGTACAACCTTGGAACTCTGGAATATACAGTAAAAAAAAATTTGTGATCTACAAAGTTTGTATTATTTTAGATGTGTTCCGATGATAGAAACGTAAAGCACACTCAAACAAACTGTTCAAATCCTTAAACCACACAAAGATTTAAACTAAAAATTTCACATGATCTCCTGATATGAAAACACCATTTTCAAGGATAACTTGTTCATTAAAAAAATCCTTGCCGTAGTCCTCAGGGAGGACTGTGACATGAAGGGGAGACCCCACCCCCACCCCCCAGATCCCTTCTGGCTGTTTGGTGCCCTACCTATAAAAGTTTTTTCTCCTTAATGCAGGTCAGTTTTGTTCCATGAAAGGATATAATGAAATATTTACAAAAATGTGAGGGGTGTACTTCTTTTGTGAGATGCTGTATATAGAAGTAAAAGCTTACATTTAGACAACTTAACACTTACTCAATTGGACTTCAAACCCCACAACCCGTGCTGCTTACTTTACTTCGTACCACAATGCATTAATCATTTGCAACTGTGCATTGCATAATCAAAGGAAAGAAAGAAATTCTATTAAAATATTGCCTTTTCCTTTTTAATTATATTGAAGATCTAAATTCAGGGATAGGCCCAGGGTTCTAGACTGCCTTAGTTGTCCTGCATAACATTGATAGGGTTGCATGTTTGAACACTGTGGGTTATGTATTTAAAATCAAAACACTCCGAAGGCTTGTTTAGCAAATACATTTTAATCCAGCTATAAAAAATCCCACAAACAACTGTTAAAATTTTTTAAAAAGTGTACCTTTTCCTTTACCCACGTGTATGTCCGGTTTGATGAACTCTTTATAGTTTGCATGGAATGATCAGGAGGTGGTCTCAGGATAGGTCATTCGTTTTATTTGAGATTTTCATAGGTAGGATATATTTAGGTAGGCCTTTGTAAAACCATGCTCCTGATCGCTTCCAAACCTGTAAAATGATATTGCAAACTCAGCAATAGTAATAATCTATATTTCAAAAATTTGTCATTTTTGGAAAACTTATTGGTGAACTGTGTTTCATACCTGGAGACTTTATTACTGGATCAAATGACTAGAAGCAGATAAGCTATGAAGGATCGTAGTTGAATTGGGTTCACTTATATTTAATATATGCGTGGGTACATTACAATGTATTGTGATATGTTCATTGTCACATATCGTGAATTACCAATGTTATGGAACTTGTTGTTCAGTTTCCTCCTGCGTTAGTTGTGTCCAAACAAGTATTAGCAAAAAAATAAAGCTAATATAGCTGGCGACAGTTTTGCTAAAGTACACTTATAAATAGATTTCGGAAAATCTGATGGTTAATGTAAACCATGTAAACCAAGCATTGAAAAATTGACCATCAGAAATAGATTAGGGTTTTCGCAAACCTATATAAAGAAGTGCAAACTCCAGGAGCTCAGAAGTCATCGTAGTAGATGGAAGAATAAAGAAGCAGCTAGCAACATCGGCTTGCTGAGGACGCAGTGCCAGCGGACTCACTGTCGGCCGCCTGGTATCGGCGGCTTCAGTGGTGTTGGTGGCCTGAAGGCGTTGCGTCGGATCAAGATGCTGGTAACATCGGCCTTGTTGAGGCCACCAGCGTCAGAGGTACTCTGGTGGATGCAGGGGTACTTTTTAGGGTCGGTGGCCTCAGCGGAGTGGTGTCACCAGGTGGAGGACAGAAGATGCTTCAAGGGCTCTTTTAAGAGCTGACGGGGGTCCCGGTTCGAGCTGCGGGACCCCAACAAAGGCACTTATCAGTGCCACATGGGCCTTACAAGGGCGGGGAGGGCCCCAAGGACACTCTTAGTGCTGCAAGGGCCCTTATAGGGGCGGGGAGGGGGGTCCCGGTTCGATCTGTGGGACCCCTTAAGCGCCAAAGGGCCCTTGTCAGGACCGCAAGGGCCCTTATAAGGGAGGGGGTCCCGGTTCGAGCTGCAGGACCCCTTAAGCCCCAAAGGGCCCTTGTCAGAACCACAAAGGTCCTTGTAAGTACCCTGGAGGGGGTCCAGTTTCGAGCTGCGGGACCTCTGAATGTTCAGCCGGATTGTCGGCCATTTGTCAATCCGCGAACGGCCGATTTCGGTAATCTCCAGCTGTTCGGGGATTTTCGGAAGCGGCCGTTTTCCAGTTTTACCGGTCAAGGATTACAGAAAATGGCAGGCAGAAATTGTAAGTAGCGCGCGTGTGCACTACGTCCGGTTTTTATGCTGTCCCCGTGCAGGGAGTGTTCCTCAGGCCATTCCCAGAGGCCTATAAGGTAAGTTTACCCTGCAATTTCGGAAAGTTAATTTGAACTTTTGAACTATTTAGCCCCATTGACTTTAATGGGTAAGTTTTTGGGCTTTCAAACTTTTTTAGAAGTTCGAAAGTTCGAAAACGGATCAAACTTCGAAAGTTGCATATGGACCGAACTTAGAAAGTTCGGCCATCTCTATCCAGTCCATTAAGGTCGCCCAGGGGTGCATCAAAAGAAATAGCCACATAGTGTGTGCATGACTGTGCATGCACAAGTCTTCTTTAAAAGTTATACATTTTTGTTGATACATACAATAGGTCAACTCTACGACCATTAAAGGCTGAAATGCCAGAGCAGACATATTGTATCTTTAGAAATGTATAACATTTTTAAAGAAGACTGTGCATGCCTCCTTATACACAAATATATTAATTTGATTTGCTACATGTAAAAGGGATCTCACACAATTATTTACGTGTGTGTGGCCTTCTATGGATTGTACTTGCCCAAGCCACGGAACTGTACTTGCTGGAATGCAATGACAATAAATCAATGATTAAATAATATAACATGGCTTTTAATGTGGGGGTTCCAAAATGTTAGCATGTCCCCAGGTCCTTATTCACCCTCACACTTCATTTATTGCCTGCTCAAATGGAGTAAGACACAAGTAAAGATACTTAAAGAACACATTTTTTAATCATAGTGAAAGCTTTTCTCCCTAGAACACTATACATTGAATACACTTCTCTAGTAAGTTGCATTTACAGACATGTTAGAAGTAGATTCTGTATGTAAGAAGGATTCATGTTGTTGCCAGTACAACTCACAGCCCAGAGCCTTTGGAGATATGCACATATTGGCCATGCCCCTTGACCACAATATTCACCCTCTCTATGCACATGGTTTCAACACCTAAATGTCTTCACTCCAATATGAAAGTCCCTGAAAAACTTGTTACCATTCAGTTTATTTTACAGCCAGCCTACAGGATCAATACAAAAGAGTCAACTGATTTTAGAGTCTTTTTTAAAGTTTTGCTGCAATCCATTCCTATCAATAGATAAAGTATCTTAATATAGCTGCTTCCTTTGGGTTAGCTTGGTGGTTTAGCAGACAAGTGCTTAAAAATACATAGCCTATGTGGGTACAGATTAAAATCCCCGACTCCTTCCTTCCTCAAAGCTTTACAGGAAATATTGTTTGTATGAAATGAAAAGGAGTGTGGGGGAACAGAGCTTGTTTTAACACTATTAACTTGTACAAGTATTTTAACTCTGTTCTGTGTCTGAGAGGCAGGATTGCTGTAGCATAACTGTGACTAACATAGATGGTATCTATGCTGTAATTATTGTTGGTGGCTTCTAGGGGGCAAGGCTGCAGCTTCCTGATTTGATTTGCTGTGCACTAGAGAGCATGTGAAGTGTTCTGAGGCCACTGTGACCAAAAAAAAGATGTGAATTATGGGAGCTGACACTTGAACCCGCAGGTTAGTTTAGTAAATTCACACAGTCACAGCAAAGGAGAGGTGTGACTTTAAGCATACATATCTGGATGCTGATATTTGAAGATAAATGTTTTTTTACTTGCACGGGTTGGATTTTAGTACTTATTTAAATAAAGAACAAATATTAACTATTTAGATCTGATGTGATTGTGAGTTTCTTGAAGCACATATGTTCATGAGGTGTACTTAACCATATTTATTGATGTTAATCAACTTTACCTTACTATATGATTTAATGTATTAACTTTAAACTGATATTGGGCAAATTATTGACACCAATTCCATTTTTCCATTAACTGCATTTACCTTACTTGTCTAAATGGAATAAAGGCTCTACAGCACAGCATCTTATTATATGCAGACCAAAGCAGAAGTAAGAGACATACAAATGTGTATATATTATTATTATGAATTAATATATTTACCCCTCTATTTTGCAATTACCAAAGGCAATATGCCATACACGATTCTAATGTACAATTGAATGTAATGCAGGCAACGGTCATGGTAACCAAAAGTGATATTATTAATCATGGGCATAAAAAAAATCTGATGCATTAGTTCAAAACTATACAGTACATATAATGTCCATAGCGGTATGGTGATCTAATGTGTATATTTTTACTTTTTTAAACCATTTGACATTTCATAGCGAAAACTTTTTAAAGGATAACTAGGTAGGTAGGTAGGATTGATTATTCTTACCTCACAATATTGTTCATTGAGGAGCTACAGCACATAGAGTTTTTATTTGCCAGGTTACTCCTGGACTAGTCCTGTATTAAAGGGCATCTATACTGGGGAAAAAAAATATTTTTAAATTGGCCATTACTGGAAACTATAATTCTTCCACCCACCACTGTACCATTCTTTTTTGTTGATCTGCGCTATTTCTTTAGATATACAATTTAAAACATCTTACATTCAGCTGTCAATCATGTGCCTTGCTCTCATAACAATTCTTTGGTGAGCAGATTTGCTATAGCTGGAATGGTGACTGTTGGATGCTATATGTGTAGTTGGACAGTTGGTTTGTGGGAAAATGGTCAGTCAGATGGAAGGGGAGTGGTTTAAAAGAGGGAGGGGGGATAATGCTCCTGAGCAAAGCATGTGCTGGATTGAAGGCAGCAGCAACACACATGCTTTAGAGTAAGTTCTACTTGCATCTATTCATTTATAAATTAAGATAAGTAAAGTCATTTTTCACTATAGTGTCCCTTTAAAGGGCATGCCCTGTCCACCCACAAAAATAAATGTACTCTTCTGCTCCAAATGGTTGTCCTGCAGGTCTGTCTAAAGTCCAGGAAAGTGAAGATTGGGAGCTGTCTTAGATCACAGATGCGGCTGCTGGCCAAGCCCCAAATGCAACATTGGAGGCTGATGCCAATGGAACCTGGTCTAGTAAGTGTTTTTTTGCAAACACAATGCAGTTGGGTTGGGAGTTACACTACATTAAAACTTTTGAAAGATAGTGCATAAGCCAGTGAAAACTGGGAAGAATTCGTTTCTTTGGGCTGGTTCTCACACAGAAAAAATATAGGGAGGTAGGTATTATCAGTCCTAATCCCTGTCCCAAGAGTATTTATTTTAACCATTTAAAAAATAATAATAAAAAAAAAAAATACTATCCAACTATATAGTTCTTCTTTAAAAGAATAAAACTTTTTGGGGCAACACTCTTTATTTTCAATCTAGTAAAGATATTATTAGAAGTAGGCAGATTGGATGAAGCCTTCAAAAGATTTTTGCACCTTACTGTATAATGGTTTTATCTTTATAATCTATATTTATATGTTTCGGTGGCAGACACACAACATGTAAGAAGCTTACAATTAAATATCATTTATTTTGACTGTGGATATTTTTGTGTAGCAAATAAGGCAACAGAAAAAAAAAACTGTTAGGAAAAATAATGGTTGTGCTAGAATTATATCCATTGTCACTTTGAGAAAATCTTTTTGTGGATTTAAACCTAATGAACTAGAAACCACAAATCAAAATAAAAAAAAAAAAAAACACCAGCTCAGTCAGAGAAACCTTACACAAATCGCCCAGTATGCTTTAAGATATAACTTTTTTCCCCATATGTACATCATTCCACAAACCACAGTCATTCTCTCAAGAAGTGCACATACAAATTATAGCATAATCACTTTTATATTAAGGGATTTCCCAGTTTCTGTTTCAAGACATCATGACAGCGAGGGTTTACTAGTAACCTTACATAATAAATCATAATGACCAGCCACTAATGAATCCACCTGTTCATACAGGATCCGATCTGAAAACCTACAGTATCACCTCAGGGTTTCTTGCAGAAGGAAGTTGTGAATGTTTATTTAGGCTCATTAAAACATTAAAGAGCGAAGGTTTTGAGAGGGAGCATTCTGACCTTGTTTGCAATTTTGAAGTTAGCACTGAAAGAAAATCTCTGCTCAAATATATGTCAAGTCTTTGTAAAGGAAATACATTTACATTACAGTATATGTGCCTATGGTGCTGTAACAATGATTAAATCAATGCAGAGGTTTGAGACCTTGCATACCAGACCATAAAAATGTTTGGACTCAGGGCAGGTTTCATTTATTAGACCATGGAAAGGCTGCAACCAGCAAGATATAAAAAAAGAAATGAAAAAATTAACGGTGTTCATTTTTCTCAAAATGCAGCATTTTATATCCAAAATGCATACAAAATGAAACGTAAAGTAAATAAGAGATTCTTGTGTTTATTTTACATATAAAAGGAAAAGTAAAACTTGGAGATTCCATATTTCCAGTTGATTGCGTAGAAATGATTACAGTGTAGTATATGACATTGTGATGCTTTTAGGATTTCGCATGGACTCTCAAAGTCTTTCTGCATTTCCACTACTACCAACAGAGGTCTCACTCATCATCACCACCACCTGTGTATTGCTCTCTGGCTTCCCCCACCTTCATTGTTTCATTGCCAAAACCTCACTTGTACCTGGCTCCCCAATCTGATTTTGTGATTCCTGATCCTGCTCTCCAGTATCCTGTTGCGGATTCTAATTTGGTTTCTGTTATCCATTGACTTCCTTTGCCCTTTTTTGGTTATCCCTGTAAGTGTGTTGACTATTGTCAATCTGATCTTGTCTGCTCATCTGTAATATTTATCAGGGCCAGATTTCATTAGGCACAGTAGGAACGTGCCTAGGGACACCTGGTCCGTGTGGTCACGTTTTGTTTGTTTTTTTGTTAAAAACCTTTTTTCCTATATCACCCCAAAGGCAGCATTAACCAAGAGATATATCCTTAGCTCCACCCTGGTAGGACAGTCCCAATTATAAATAGGCCCTCCCTGATCCTGCCCTTATGTTTTCAGTTGTCTGAACCCTGGGGGTGAGGACGGCTGCAGGGTGGGATCAGTTATTCCCCCTGGGGAGCAGGTCTCCTTTGCCACATAAGCAGAGACCAGTCTGCAGCTGAGTAGGTAAGTCGATCACCCGTTACTTCCGGGTTCGGAATGCTGCCTCTGCAGGGGGACGACGGCGGCGGTTCCTTGCACAAGCCCGGGAAATTCAAAAAGGGAGCACGGTGTCCTTTCCCGGCCGCTTCCCTCAGTTCATCGGCTGCTCGCGATATATATCCCTGCTTTGTTCGGTAAGGATCTTACCCTACTAATCCTTGCTGCCTTGGTTTAGAGAGGTCTATTACAAAAGGTACTATAGAGACCAAATTTTAAAAGATCAGATTATGTATGTGTGCAGCTCTATCCTCAGTGAGAATGTCGGCCAAAGCTGGTGCTAGCTCCTCAGTGGTAGGAGAGACATCTGGCTAAAACCTTGGTCCGCAGATAATGCATCCAAAAACAAGTTATGTGGTATACCTTTCAAGAAGAGGTTCTCTTTGGCCCGGACTCGAAGAAGTCATAGGCAAGAGGGGTGAGAAAACTGACATCCTTACCCAGGACAGGAGGCCCTTTAAGAGAGAGTCTTATTCCTTTCGTGGGTCATATAGGAGTAGAGGCTTTAGATCAGGAAGAGACCTTCCTTGCATTCAACAAATCAAAGCAAAACAGGGGTAGGATTCTTTGGAGGAACTAAACCTTTTCACAATGACGCCAGTCTGGTGGGAGGTCGCCTGTCCGCATATTACCAAAGATGGACCAACATTACCTCGGAGCGTGGGTAAGAGGAACTTACACAGAACTTCGGAAATACCTCCATACAGATATTTAGCCTCAGGCATTCCAAAAACTGGGGAAAAAGGATTGCCCTATTACAAGAGATAAGGAAACTAAAATCTCAAAAGGTCCTGATTCCTGTTCCCAGCCAAGAAAGATTCCAAGGGGTCTACTCAAAAATCTTCTAATACCAAAATCTACAGGGGGCTTTCGATTAAAATAGACCTAAGACACTTGAACAAGTTTATAAAGAAAAACCATTTAAAAATGGAATCTGTAAAATCAACTATCAACAACATACTCTCGCCTCTTTAGACTTAAAAGATGCTACCTGCATGTTCCTATGCGGCAATGTCATCAAAGGTATCTGAGGATTGGCCATACAATCAGACAAAGAGACAGAACATCTACAATTTGCCGCTTTACCCTTTGGTATTACCTCGGCGCCAAGGGTTTTCACAAAAATAATGAGTGTAGTAGCAGCTCATCTCAGGCAGCTGGGAATAAATATCATTCCATACCAGGATGATTGGTTGCTAAAGGCAAGCTCAGAACTAATCCTGAAACAAAATATTGCAATTACCATCAGAACTGGGGAGAATTCCGGTTCGGGGGGGGGAAGAGTGTTCTTAGTCTTCCTTTCGATACAACACAAAATCTATATCACTACCAGAAAACAGAATGCGAATCAGGTCCAGGGTAGCACACCTGAAAGCCGCCCATTCGTTCCCTAAAAACAATTCTGGAGGGTCTAGGCCTCTTTCATCTGCATAGAAGGAGTTCCTACAACTCACTTCCTTTCAGTATGGAACAGGCAAACGTCATCTCTCACCAATATATCATATTCCGGAGAAAGTAAAAAACACTCTAAATTGGTGGATGTCAGAAGTCAATCTCTCCAGAGGGAATGCTTTAGCTCCCCCTCCAGCGATAATCCTGACAACTGATGCCAGCAATTGGGGATGGGGTGCTCAATGTCAAAACATCTCCAAGCAGGGCAGATGGCAGTTACGGACCACATTTCTATCTTCCAATTTCAGGGAACAGTTTGGGAAGTCCTGAAAGCCTTCAAAAACATATTTCAGGGAATATACAAAGTTCAATACAAACCGACACTATACAAATGTAATACAACCGACAACCGCACACAGCTGCATACATCAATCATCAAGGAGGAACTCAGAGCCTACCTTGGTACACCTCTCGCTGAAGATAAGTTCCTGGGCAGAAAAACATCTTCAGGGATTAACTGCCATCTACATAAAAGGATCTGCCAACCAATGGGCAGACAGCCTGAGTCGCAGAAGAGGATGCCAACGATGGGAACTAAATCAAAAATATTCAATTCAATCGTACCAAGTGGGGAACTCCAGAAGTGGATTTGATGGCCTCTGCAAAAAATACAAAACACCAATCTACTACTCCCGTCGAGGATCCCAAATCTCGAGGGAGGGACGCCTTCTCAGTCCTGTGGAAATTTCGTCTGGCTTACGTATTTCCCCCCTTCCCACTAATTCCGAGAATCTTAAAAAAGATAAGAGCAGACAAATGCCAAATAATATAATAGCTCTGCCTGTCCTCGCAGGTCATGGTTTTCGGACCTAGTACAGATGTGTTCGACTGCCCTGGAGTTTCCAATTTCGAAGAATCTTCTTACTCAGGGTCAGATCCTTCATCCCAACCCTATAGACCTGAAGCCTACGCATGGTTTCTGAAAGGGATATGACGACACAAAGGGGACTGTCCTCTACTGCTATAGAGACTCTATTACTCAGCAGAAAACCTTCCACCTGGCTATATACCAAAGAGCTTGGAACAAATTTCAATCCTGGTCAGGAAAAGGGGGGAAAAATGGTAAATTCCTCACATCCCTTCCATTATAGATTTCTTAGTTGAAGGCCTTCAAAAAGGGTTTTCTACAAACACTCTCAAAGTGCAAATCTCCGCTCTAGGTGCATTTTTAATGTTGGTCTACCAAATATGTTTGTAAAAAGATTTTTTAAAGCAGCTCAAACATAAGACCAAGAACAGAAACGTTTTTACTAAATGGGATTCAAGTTAGTTCTGAGAAGTTTGTGCCAATCTCCCTTTGAGCCTTTGGAGGAAATTCCAATTAATTTACTCACTGGAAAACTACTCTTCTAATCACGCTTTCATCTGCTAGGAGATAAGTGAGATACAGGCTCTCAATTGCAGGGAACCATACCTTCATAAAGGAAGAAGGTATTCACTTAAACTTGATCCAGCTTTTAGACCAAAAGTTTCTTAACCTTTCATAGAAACCAAGTAATCTTCCTTCCCTCCCTGAAACCGGATATGAAAAGCCAGAAGTGCTCTTTTAACCTTTGTTGATGTAAAAGGTGTGTAGTCACTTACTTAGCAAGGACTACATTTTTCGTTTTGTGATTCTTTGCTGGTCACCTACTTAAAAAGAAGGAAGAGAGGTGCTAAAGCTACCAAAGCCACCATTGCAGGTGGATGAAGATGGCTATTTCCTCAGCCTACAATGCAGCTAATGTTCCTATTTCCTCTCCAGATTAACGCTCATTCGACCAGAGGAATGGATCTCTTGGGCAGTCAAAGCAGGGGTTCTCCAGAGCAGATATGGCAAGTGGCTACCTGGGGCTTTTCAATACCTTTGTGAGGCATTACAAGTTGGATGCTCTTCATGAGAGGGAAGCGGCAGTTGGACGTTGTGTTCTTAGTAACGTCCATTAATTCTCACCCTACCCTTACATTCACTGCTCATGATATCTCTTGGTTAATGCTGCCTTTGGGGTGAATAGGAAAGCTTGAATTTTATATCTACCGTAAATCCATTTCTTGAACCCCAAAGGCAGCCACACTCACGTCCGAAAAATTGTTGCATCATTTTTGTCTAACTGTTTTCGTTCACTGCTGTTGGACTCTAAGGGGCAGGATCAGGGAGGCCTTTTTATAATTGGGACTGTCCTACCATGGTGGAGCTAAGGATATATCTCTTGGTTAATGCTGCCTTTGGGGTTCAAGGAAATGGAATTTACGTAAGTATAAATTCAAGCTTTTGACTGAGGTCTCGCTGCAGCTATTAGTTATTTTCCTAGTTCCAGTATTAGCAGCAAGGAGCCTTACAGTAGGTTCTGGCCTATACGGATTATTGCAGCATTCCAGACTGTTAAGGCTGTACTTTTCTTTTAGTATGGTTCCCTCTTAGTTCCATGATATTTTTAAGTCCAAAATGCATCACCTTACATTTATCAACATTGAATTTCATCTGCCACTTAGCAGCCCAATATGATAATCTATCTATATCCCCTTGCAACGATTGCACATCCTCTGAAGTTTTTAATGGTCGACAAAGTTTTGTGTCGTCAGCAAACACAGAAACCTTGCTGACAATACCCACTTCCAAATCATTAATAAATAGATTAAATAGAAGCGGCCCCAACACAGAACCCTGTGGCACCCCACTTAGCACTTTAGTCCATAATGATGAAGCCCCATTAACAACTACTCTCTGCATCCTATTCTTTAACCAATTTTCTATCCATGTACAAATGTGACTCCCCAGACCAACAGACCTTAGCTTATTCATTAGTCGCCTATGGGGGACTGTATCAAAAGCCTTTACAAAATCCAAGTAAACTACATCTACTGCTATACCAGAGTCTAAATTTCTACTTACTTCCTCATAAAAGCCAAGCAAGTTAGTTTGACAAGATCTATTCCTCCTAAATCCATGCTGGTTACTACTTAGAATGTCAGTCCTTGAAACATACTCAAGAACATGTTCCCTTATTAAACTTTCCAGGATCTTCCCCACCACTGAAGTTAAACTTACAGGCCTGTTATTACCCGGCTGTGAACGACTACCCTTTTTGAATATTGGAATAACATCAGCCTTTTTCCAATCCAGAGGCACTTGTACTTCCATAGGTTTCTATGAAAGAACACTAGCACACCTGTGTAAAAATAAATAATTAAAGTCATCTATAAAGCAAAAATACTACTACAGTATCATTTTCTTCTGCATTTTCAATGGTCACACTATCTTATCTTGTCTTTTTCTTGACCTAACATTCTTCAATCCTTGACCTAACATTATTGGAGACTACCGGTTAAAATGGATGACCATTAACAATGAGTGTTCAAAAAGAAATGGAAGAGTACATTTTGCCTGGACAGTGCTGGCATTAAGGGGGTAGGGGAAACACTTGAATGGCCAACAAGTAAAATCTTAGTTAATAGCTGTGCCTGACAAGCAGCACTAAATCACTTTTGGGACTATGCACCAATCCCAGTTGTATGATATCTCAATATCTTCATTTTATAGCTGTGGATCAGTATAAAGTTGAAAGTCACTTGTTGGTTTGATTTGGATTCCTAAGACAGGAAGATTTATTTTCTTTTGTTATTTGTGCCTGCTAGTAAATCACCTGCATTTATGTTCTTTGCAAATAACTAGACTTAAAACCAGAGTTTTCAGTGATTCCTTATCTTCTAATGCATATGCCATCAAAAAGGTTTGCTAAAAATGGATGAAATCCGCTGCACTATTTCAAAGTAGCCCAAAATAGAAATAATATTTGAAAAAATATAGAACCCTAATCCTTTGAAAATACTGCAGTTCTTAAAACCTAATTTATTTTTCTAGACTCGTACACACTGTTTCAAATGCAGAATTCTTGTCGATCTAAAGGAGAAACTGACTCATCCTGTATTTAACTTACTGAAGAAGTTGACCGCCTGTCATTCAAACACAGCCATTTCAACCAAGATAATAAAGAAAACATCTATTGTATATTAAAGTGTTTACAAAGTATTGATCAGATAATTGAAACTGTGTTTGTCTTTTACAACTACAGTATCTGCTCTTCCTGAGGCATACTCATACCATACTTACCACGTGCAGTGAGAATCTCCATTGTTTATTTAGTTTTTTCAGAAAGACAGTATAAATGTTAAGCTCTACAGTAGATCAGGGTTTGTTTTTGAGCAATAAGCCAAAAAAACCCAAACAAATGTATTTAGGTTGCATTTCTCCTTTAAGTTCTTCTTAGAAATACAATATTTCAGCAGCTCACCTATCTAGTAACGGACATCAATTTTAAAAATTTGGCAATCTTTGTTTTAAATATTGTGACATAATGTCATTTTACTGTAATTGCCGATGTTAATTACCATTGATTAAATGCAAGTGTCATTACCCCGAGAAGGTCTTGATCATCAAGAATAATTAAAGGAATGAAATGATGAAGGTAAAGTGATTTATTTGCCATTTGGTGTGTACTTTATCATTAATGCTGTTGTCTCTGTTGCCCTCAAGTGAAGAAGATGCTTTAACTGTCACTAAAATGAAAAAGAAAATAAAGTAATCCTGACAGTTAAACAGGTATCATGCCCCTGATATATCTCACGACATAGAAATCTATTATTTTTATTATCATAGATGAAGTCTGAATGAGGATATTAAGTGATGTCTACATACACTGCCCCAGGAAAACAAACCTGCAAGTTACTGTAATCAATAATATGAGTCTAGTAAGGTTCTGGATAAAGTATTACAGATGCAGTATGTGCATGTTTTTAATTTGTATTCCTGCCTTGTTATTCTTTGCGAACGCTACATCAGATGTATTCTGTATCTCTCCATTTATTTTTCATGCACTGTTCTCTTATTCTTTGTTACTTGTTTGCATGAGGTGATTTCAGCAGGTCCCATGCTCCTTTGGCTGGCAGTCTGCCGCTCATCCTGAAAAAGCACAGCCCACCTTCTACGTTCCCGCTGCACTCTGCCCAATGCTTCTCTAAAACACAGCAAACAAAGTAACTTTTTTCAATAATTAACCTTTAGGGTGTTTAAGGGTGAAATTGTGGGTGTTGGATTGACTATTCTTACTCAAAAAATAATCTTTTTTTTGGTTTTGCTCTCATCAATTAAGATTTTTTTTCCTTTTAATTTAATTAGTAAGCTTTCACGATTGTTTTCTTCTTTTAAGCATCATTTAGGGTTTTGTTTAGTGTTATTTACTGTGCAGCTCAAATCTCAGATATTTCCACTTGATTATTAACTGTATAATTTCTATATTGAAGAAATAACATTTGGTTACCTTATTCTTGTTATAAGGATATCTTGCATTAACAGATGTTTAGGGATATTTACAGGTGGTCTGAAAATATATATGTCTACTGCTGGCCATATGAGATGAGATGAATTTTAAAATTGATTGTAATGTTGACTGGAGCAGCAATTTTACCTGCTGACCCCGTGATGTTTCCTGGTCAGAACCTGCTTATGATTGTAATGGTTGGGCCAGGTGGTTGTCGGAGAGTTGCAGGACTGCTGGGGGGTAAGTTTGCAATGTATGGCCAGCTTTAGATAACTCTCCTAACACTATCTTCTCCAATCTTGCTAGGGGCAGAAGCTGCCTGTGTAGTGGAAACATAAAAGCCCTAAATGATGATTAATGCACATGCACACAGCTTGTCAGGTCTGCACACAGATTAAAATAATGGCCACACATAAAATCTAGGGAGTATGTTGTACTGCAGTGTGTAGCATATACAATCTCAATTTGTATCTGCAGCGTACAGATAATATATATCTGTGCACCACCATTAAATAAGGAACAAGTACAAAATGGAACAAAAAGTGGTATGTGCATATTATTTACAGACTGGTGAGCGATAGAAGGCGCTTGAATGCATACTATTGAATTAACACTCTCACATAGTCTAGCAATGTAGTTGAACTAAGCTTTGTGCCTTTCCTAAGACAGACTTTTTTCAGTTTAATTGAAGAATGGGGAGGTATAGGAGCTGTCTTACCTCCTGTCCTTCAATTAAAGTAGCAGAAGACTGGAGCGAAGTTACAGAACTTACCTGAATTAGGCTGAGGCCACACTGCAACGCACAGGAATCGCGCTCAAAATCGAGAGCGTTATCGCACGCGATTGTGTGTGCTTTTCTTGTGCGTTCGCGTTTTGCGCATGCGCTTTCGCGTTATGGAAACGCTGCGTTAACGCACAAAAAATGGTGAACGCATGCGTTACCAAAACGCGAACGGACGCACAATCACATGCGCATCGGAAATCGCGGGAATTTTCGCATTCACGCGAAACAAGTGCGCAAACGCGCGAAAAACGTGCTAGTGTGGCCTAGCCCTTACAGAACTTATTGCATGCGCCTATACATCAATCTCCATCGGGACCTGTCATAGGAGGAGCAGAGTAGCGAAGTCTCGGGTAAATTCTGTAATTTGGCTCTGGGCTCCTGGTAGTTTAATTGAAGTACAGGAGGTAAAACATAGCTTCTTTACCTATCGTTCTTCAGAGAATTTATACCTAAAAACACATTTTTCCTGACTTACAGTGTAGGAACTGTTAATTATATCAATGTATTTATGAAATTTATATTCCATTACACTAAAACTTTACAGTGAAGGAGAAATGCTGTTCAAGGGGGTAGCCTTTCCCTAGCTTGATAAACTCAGACATGCTTGGTGTAATTTACTTTGTATCTCCCTGTGCTAAATGGAAGAGAGGAGTTAAATTGGATGTGAAAGGAGGATGAATTTCCATAGTGAGAGATTTTATTGATTTTAAACAGGTGGATTTTCAGTGAGGACTTATATAGAAAGGCAAGTGATACATCATTTTAATCATCAGTTTATGACCTTTAAGCCAAAAATAAATTTGTTTTAGGGTGGACTACTCCTATCAGGGCTGATTTTACAATAAATGGTTTTCAGGCTATCTTTGGAAAAATTTTTGTGCTTTGATATCCATCATAAATTAGCAGTCTGGGCCTGTAAATCTCTATTCGAATGTCAAATTTGGGCCAGTGTATGTATTATTAGCATTGTTCTATGGGTTATAATGCATTATTATCCAGATATCCGATGTACAGTAATAGCAGTGATTGTGGAAATATTGTATATTTTATTGCTTGCAAAGACAAAACCGCTTTAGTCTAATGATATCTGGATAGAGAAAACAATACATTTTGTTTTATTTTTGTGTCCTTTCTTGGATTTATATGTTTTAGTGCACAAGCACGGTTTCCTTTGCTGCTTTCAGTTACTTTTTATGATTGGAACTCATTTTCTGCTGTAAAATAGATATTCTGGTTGAAGCTGGTAAGCCGGATAGTTAAGTTTTTTGTAAATCTCATCAACCTAGTTAAGCCTGGTATACATGAGGCAAAATTTTGTGAACTTTAGTACTTTTTCAGCCAAAATTGTGTTCAAATTTTTAATTTCACTTGGACCTGTTGGTAAATTTCTGCTGATTGGATGGTCTTCAGTAGAGATGTTCGAACTTCGCAAAATCCAGTCCGCTCGAGGATCCGCAAATTTTCGAAAAAATGTTAAAATTCTAAAATCCGCGAGCGGACCCATTAAAACCCATTAAAATAAAAAAATGCTCAAATACGAGGATTCTTCAAAATACGAGGATTCTTCGAAAATACGTATTTCCCGCATTTTCGAAAATACGAGAATTCCTCGTAATTTTGAAAATTTTTGAAAATACGTATTTTCACACATTCTCGAAAATACGAGAATTCCACGTAATTTAAAAAATATTCGAAAATACGTATTTTCACGCATTTTCGAAAATACGAGAAATCTGGAAAATCCGTGATATCCGCCGTTCACGATTGAGGTAAATCCGCCACGAATGAGGTAAATCCGGTTCAGATCCGCGAACTGGGCCATCACTAGTCTTCAGTAACACAGCGTTTCTTTTCTGACCAGCAGACTAGTTGGCTTGTTTATTAATCTGTAGCCCGTGAGCCCCAAAGATAGGTGAGGAATTGACCTTTGTCAACAGTAGGTTGTGTTATACTTATTGCTTACTGTCTAAGAAAGTATGAATAAATAGATTTGTGGGATCTTGGCATACCTTATTCAGTGTTCTGGGATTTCTTTGCATAGCATATGTAAATTAAAGTGCATGTCCACTCTTACAAAAAAAACTGATGGCTTGTCACAGTTATCTGCCTGCAACCCCCAACTGCTATTTTTTTACCATTTTTTTTTCTGTTCTGGAACAGATATCTGCCTTCACACTCTGCTCAAAGATCTTTTATAAGCTTGAGCATGTGCAGAGGAGGCAGCAGGGGAATCAGCAGTCAATCATTGGTTGTGATTTCAGCAGTCACGGCCTTGATTGACTACATGGAGACAATAATTATCCTTAAATATCTGTTTAATTTTACATCTAATAATGTGCTAAATATATCAGTTGGGGATGGGGGCAGGTAACAGACGTGATACAAGGATTGTGGAAGCACTGCTACTGCTACTGATCTGGTCAAACATTTATACAAACATAGAAAATATAATCAATGCACATTCCTAGGCACCATACAATATCATATTATCTGCACACTGGCATACTTTATAAATAAAGGGGTTTTAGTATAGATTACTGTGATCACATGAATGAAAAACCTTCCAACCACGTCATGGTAACCCCAGTTTGGAAGGTCCTAACTTGTAACCTTTTTTACCTTTTGACATTTCTCATAGTTGTGGACTGGATCCATACAACAGACTTTCTCACTTCCCCCCAGCCCTTTGGCTTTTTAAAATGAGAGAATAGGCCATCCATCCAGTGCTTTAAATTTAAGGCATAGGACCTCCCATAACAGGGGCGTGTTGACCATTGACTAGTTTTTTGTTTTAAGCGTGGGTGTTTTAAATACCCCCTTATTAATAACATCCGCAATGAATGACATTGCTTTAATCTCTGCACAAATCTTTAAAAATGTTTTGTTCAAAAAGTTTAGAAATGACAGTTGATTTTACCCAATCAACCAAAAAAAAATTGTCCATGGTAGAATTACACTGACATTTCTTAGAATGTTTTTAAACAGCTGCTAGCAATCTATTCCTTTTTGCAGTCTTATTTGTATCGAGTGTATAACAACTATTACAAAAGATGCTAAAACAAGAGTCTGTATTACTCGATTTCTCTGTTGGAAGCAAAACCTAGATAATGGAATTTAGTTGAAGAGCAATACCAGGGGTCAAAGAAGTTATGTGGGAATAAATGACAAATTATCCGCATTACAAAATGCAGCTTAGCAAGACAGAGATAACATCGCTAACCCCAAAGACTAGAAATTAACCTAGAAATTTACCAGGTTAGTCTTTTCGCTTCATTCAAATGACAGTGTCACTTACAGATGGAAAAATATGCAAATGATTAAGCAAATAGCTGACAAACCACTACAGTGGTTCCACCCAATCAGCCAGTCTGGTTGAGACTTTGTAGATTCAAGCATTAATGTTCATTTCCTTTGGTATTTTAATTGTATGTAGAGCTAGTAAATGTATTGCTTTCTTATATTAGGGAGATTTGGCACATCAAATGGATTTCAAACAAAATATAAGATGGTGTTAAAATAAAGCTATATAGAGTTGTTATTAATAAGGCTGTCAATAGAGTTTAGGTTCTTCATGCTGAGGATTTAAGGTCCTATAGTCTAGCTAATATTAACAGATGATCTAGCAAAGCCATACAAAGAGAAGTAATGGATATGCCATATATGCTCAGCACATTGTTATGGTATGTGTTATACATGGACACTTCTTAATGCATAGTACCAAAGCAGCTTTAAGACTGGAGTAACATTGTTTGCGGTGGTGTGCAAAAAGAGGATCACGCAACTGCTGCAAGCAATGAACAGAGCTGAAACTGTCTCTTTAAGATGAAATCTTTAAAGATGCGGAATGGGTTAACCCCATTCGCAGTGTATGAAGAGACGCTATTGTCTTGATGCATTACCTTACATAGGCATCACCCTTATAGTCATTTATTTTAATAATAATGCAAAATAATTGTAGCCAACTCATGACCACATATAGCACTGGAAAAAAAATACTTGCTTGATGTGTTTTGTGGCATACCCACTTCCTCAAAGAAAAGTCACATACACATTGTTTAAATATAAATAACGTAAGGAAGAACTATAGTCATTAAATACATTTATTATGCTTAGGTGATTCTCCATGAAATAAGGACCTGCACTGCCTTTTTAACTGTGTAATTGTAGGTTTGCTCCTCTTCATAAGTTTTTGGAAGTTACTTATTTACCTGGGAAAACAAGTCTTGTTCCTTTTGGGGGTGGGTTAGTTAAAATTTATATTGAGGGCGATTTACCCAATGGCGCTGGACAATTATGTGGCGTAAAAGCCATGGTAACCGATTTTGCTACTGACTTTAACTCCATATTAGTGCTGGATGCACAGGTTACGTAAAAGACGTTTTCGCTACTTTATGTGCATTATTTTAACATCGACTAATAGCTGGCATTAAAAAATCACGGTGTGGGTAAATCCCTTTTGGGATCTACCCACTTGCACAAATGCGAAAATTAATCGCGTTCGGGGGATTTAGCTATTGCTCTGGGTAAGATAAAGTAATGTAGTGCAGAAATTCCACCTCCCACAAACGTCAATACATTTTCTTGGGTAAGTCTCTGCACCCAGGGTATTAAACTTGCCTTAAAAGTTATGTGGAACTCATTTTTTGTTGTTCAATTTTTCTGGTTTAGTATCCTCTTGCCTGTAATGAATTATTACTATTATTTGTTATTAACACTTTGCAGGTATGTAGTGGGCTTAATGTCTCAACTGCTGAATATTGATTAATTGGTTACAAAACAAGTCTAGTGCTGTATATTATATGACTGGTTGTGCCAATTGTGATGTTGTTTCTTTTGTTGTTAATATGTTCTCTGTTTTTAGCAGGCTTTTTTAAACTAGAAACTAAGCAGGGGTTAAGGAAGTGGGTGGAGCTAAGGGATAAGGAAGTGATTAGTATAAGTGGGGAGCAATAAAGTTAGTTTCTGCCCTGCTGTTTGGTATCCTAATTTGGATTTCTCCTGTACTATCAGCCTGGTTACCCAGATATCACACCAATGTGAAATTCATTATTCTTAATTTAAAACAGAATGGAAATTCATTATTCTTAATTTCTTTTAAAACAGAATGGATATTCAGACTTTCTGCATAAACTTTGAATTTGGCTTGAAAGGGTGTATTTTAGATAGGAGTGTGTGTGTTTGTGCTGCAGATTTTAAAACTTAATAATGGCAATGATGAAGACACTTTTTTACTTGCCTTTTAAATGTGGCTGTCACATGAATTAAAGGTAGGTCAGTTGGTGTGTGTACTCGTGTCAGGTTGGGGGATAAAAGACTAACTTTTTTGATGATTGGTCAAAACTAGTTTTTTTGACTATAGTTACCCATTAAGTATGGTTGGCACAGAAAAGGAAGGGTAGGTCAGTAGTTGTGTGTACCTGTGTCAGGTTGGGGGTTAAAAAAAACTAACTTTTTTGATTACTGATTTTTTTGTTTTTTGGCTATAGTTACCCTTTAAGTATGGTTGCCACAAGAAATGGTTAAATGGTCAATAGGTGTGTGTAACTGGGTCTGGTTGAGGGGGTATGTCTTTTTTGTGTTTCCAACCATAAAACTAACTCAGAAATGAAAGAGTAGGTCAGTAGGTATGTCTACCCTTGTGAGGTTGGGGATATGTGTTTTTGCATGTATGACATTATAACTAATTTTTATTGAGGATATATCAAAATTAGTTTTTTTGACTTTATTTACCCTTTATTTCATGCCACTTTATTTCATGCCACAGGAATGAAAGGCTAGGTCAGTTGGTGTGTGTACCTGTGTCGGTGTTGTGGTTTTTGGGTATCAGCGTGTTTATGACCATGAAACAAACTATTTTGATCTCATGAACCTTAAACATCGAAATATCTACATTTGAGGATTGTTACCATTATAGTTTGTTAAAAAATGTCCCATAATTCACAGATAATGCCATAATGCTTCCGTCGATTCCTTAGTTAGGTAATAGCACACTTCTCCTATATGCCCCGCACGTCTGTACCGAATTTCATGTCTCTAGCTCAATAAGTGTGGGAGGAGATACAGTCCAAAAAAGCTAAAGAATGAAACGGAAGAAAAAGAAGAAAAAAAAATAAAAAACCAAATTAATTATACATAGGGGCGTATTTATAAAGGTTCGTTAAACTTTTCGCCTTCTTTAACGCTGCCTTTTTAAATAGCTTTAAATTAAAAAAATGACAAAAATAGCTCTGAGATTACACTAGAGAGCAATTTCTCTTTTCGCAGTGATACCACACTTAATGAAATAAATAAGGCAAAAACTATCCCACACATTCCGCAAAGGAGAAAGCAAAAAAAGGGCGTTTTCTAAATAAGGCGAAAATAGCGCTATTTGACATTGCGATGTCCTAGTGATCGTTTATAAATATGCCCCATAGAGTATGTTTTCTTAAAACATTGTCTATACCTTCATCTTAAAATAAAGGAAACCCTCTGTTTAAATTAAAGGGTACCTCCACTGATGGAAAAATGTTTTTCTTTTATTCCGAAAATGCATCTTTCCCCAAGCCTCCTCCTACCTTTTCCCCCCTAAAAATCTCATCTGTTTGCAGAAATGCTGATAGCATTTAAGTTGCGCTAATGGATATTTAATTTCAAAACAGGAGAGTTGTGCCTCTTGGTGCATCACCCTGATTGTATTTAACAATATTTAGGAGCAAGTGGCAGTGGTAGGCAATGTGGCCAGTGCTAAAACCGCAATCCAAGCCAGGCAGATGTTTAAAGGGCATGTCCCCCCCCCCCCCAAAACTATAATTTAACACACTACTGGCCCCACTGTGTAGTGTATAACATCCTTACATCCCTGCTCCAAATTGTTCCCTTGTAATGTGTGTCCAAAGTACAAAAAACTGACCACCAGGACCATAGGACTCTGCCTCTTGTCTCCCCTCCGGCAGAAACATGTTGTGTGCACTGCAGCCCTCCCTCACTCCCTCTCCCTCCCATTTCTCTCTCCCTCCCCCTATCTCAAAACCCCTTTTCTGTAGTGTAGGGCTTCCACCGCCAGCCCCAACCACCATAGTTATTTGAACCAAAACTCCCCCAATCATTACTTACATTGCCTCTTTCCCCCGATGTTCAGTACAGCCGGAAGCCGCTGCCTCTTAGCCAATCACGGACGCGGCTGCCGGTCCGGCCCCCTGCTTGCAGTTTCATGCAAGCAGAGGGCCAGGACTGAACATCAGAGGAGAGAGGCTGTGTAAGTAAGGATCGGGGGAGGTTTGCTTAAAATAGCAATAGCGTTTGGGGTTGGGGGAGGGAGCCCTACACTACAGCAAAAATGTAAAAAAGGGGTGGACATACCCTTTAACATGTTCATAAGATCTGGTTAGGAAAAACAGCTTCAGACACTAGATGGCTGTCACAGTAGCTTGTCTTGCCATAGGTTGCTAATTTTCTAACTCTGGTTATTTAATGGTCAGTTCCTAAAGATAATAATGCCTGGCACTGATAAATAGTTTGGATTCAGGTTTACTGAATCTGAACCCTAAATTTGCCATATTATGATTGATGAACAGTCATCAAACTGAACTGAGGCAGATTCAAGAATCAACAGTGATAAGCTAATTATGTTATGTTTAAAAATTTCTGTATAGCTTGCTTGTAGATTTTTTTTTTTTTAATAAAGACTGATCTTATTGCAGAATACCAGAGTGACTTATCCAATTGTGCATTACTAAATTCAAAAAAGATGCAACGAATCTTAACAAAATCTTGTTTAATGCTCTTTAGAGGGGGGTCTTGCTCGCATGATTTAACAGACATTTAAAATCAAAATCCAGATGCAAATATCCTTGTTCAGGAAAAAATTCATAGAAATAGACCATTTAATGAATAAAACACCCAAAATGCTTAGAGGAACTAAATCAAGTTTTAATGAGCTTGAGCTTCACAAATGAGCCATTTTAATTCATTGATTCTCTTAATCCTTTACAATCTTCTTTAGGTACAATTTCGTCCTTCAGACATCTGTTATCTGAAGACAATATATTATTATTAAATAAAAAACTGCTTATAATTTTTATATTCACACACTACAATAAATAATATGATGGGGTTCCCCGTACACCTCTATACAAGTGGTGCTTTTTTACTGGACATTCAGAGGTCCGCAGCTCGAGAACGGACCCCCGCCGGGTATTGTTACAAGGCCTTTGGGTTCTTTTGATCAAAGGCTCTGTGGGGCGTAAGGAGGTCCGTGCAGCTCGAACCGGGACACCCTCCCCTTTATAAGGGCCATTGCGGTCCTCGCAAGGGCACTTGTGCGGCCTAAGGTGGTCCACACAGATCAAACCGGGAACCCCAGGCTCCTCTAGCCAGTGTTATCAGGGCCCTTGGTTTTTCTGTTGTCACCTTATAACAAGGGCCAGTATGGGGCTTTTAAGGGAGCCGCAGTTCGTAACTATTGGGATTACCCGCATATCTCCCCGCCCCTTCTTTTTATAAGGGGCCCTTGCCAGCACTAAGAAGTGTTCCTGCCTGGGCGCCTTTCTCACCGTTTCCCCACTTCCCCCTCCCCCAGCCACCTAGTAAGGGCCCATTGTGGCCACACTGATAAGTGCCTTTGTTGGGGGATCCCGCAGCTCGAACCTGGGGAGACCCCGTCAAGCTCTGAAAGGAGCCTTGGGAAGCATCTTCTGTCCTCCATCTGGTGACACCAGCTCTTGAGGCCAATCCGACCCTAAAAAGTACGCCCGCAGTCCACCAGACGGTTACTTACCTTGACGTCTGGGGTGGCCTCAACAAGCGATGATGTTACCAGCTTCTTGATCCGACGCTACAGACTACAGGTCCACCAACACCACTGAAGCCGCCGATACCAGGCGTTCCGGACAGTGAGTCGCTGGCATGCGTCCTCCGCAGATGCCGATTGTTTGCTAGCTGCTTCTTTATTCTGCCATTACTACAATGACTCCTGCAGCTCTCGTGGAGGTTTGCACTTCTTTTCTATATAGGTTTGCAAGGAAAAACCCTATACTATATTTCTGATTGGTCAATTTCATCGCTTGGTTTCGTAGGTTACCTTACATTTAACCATCAGATTTTCCGAAAAGTCTATTTTATTAGTGTATCTGTGTTTATTCAATTAGCGTCAAAATGGACTTGAAAGTAGTTCTTGAAGACGTTTCGCTAGGCATGCCGACTGGCTTCTCTAATTTCAGTATGATTTCTTTGTACAGAATCTGTTTTGGCATTATGTACCCTGGAAAATCCCAATTGAGCACTTCTGTATTCACAGCAAGGGTGTTAAGGGGTTTACTTGGTTGTAGGTTTGGGATTAGGATAGTGGATAATTGATGGGTGGTATAGGGAATACACCCAAGAGTAGGTGTTAAAACAGCATTGATACATGGCAGACAAGTTTTTTGGGCTGTCTTGTGACCCCCCACCTCTATTTAGGCCTTGGTTTCTTTATTTTTTCTTCACAGTTATAAATGGCGCTCTTAACACATGCTCTTGACAGTCCACGTTATCATCGCCAGATATGTGAATAAATTACAATCTTCAAAAGGATATTGTCCCTTCTTTTTATTATGAAGATGCAGAGTACAGCAGGCTGAGTCCTGACCCCGATGGGAGAATTGGGCTCTTCTGTGTGGGCCATAGTTGATGCAGTTTGCTGTTTGGTCTCCCACAACATAAAATAGTGTCAGAGCAGATTTCTTCTACTGACACTTGACACTGCATATATATGATGTCGCTTTTCTGTGTTTTGTATTGGGTCTTTTCGGGATGTACCAATTGGCGCCTCGATGTGTGTTGTTGCAGGTTTTTTAAAGCAGACAGGGAGACGATGTTTTTGAAAATTCTTTCTTAAATTTCCGTGAGACATCATGCTACTTATGGGATGACCTTGTTTCTTGTTTACCCTGTCTTGCTTTCCCTCTTCACTGTTGGTATTCGGTGGCTCTTTTCTGTTCATTCTACTTCTTTTGACAAAGGCCAGTCTGGATATTTCTCACAAGTTTTAAGGGCCCTCTGAGATGTTTCATTTTCTTTTAGCCTTTCGCATCTGTGGTAGTTCGGTGATGTTTCTCGGCTCATTGTTGTGTTGCAAGGGTTCTGATGACCCAAGCTTGTGATCTAAGGGGGTTTTTGGGTGGGTGTAGGTTGTTTTCAAACATCAAATTACTGTATTCTGTGGTGTGGTCTGGTTTCTGTAAACCTATACTTCCCAGTTTACCATTTTCATTAATTCTACCAAGTCATTTTAGTCCAAGAAAGCGCGTTTGTGTTTTGTTAACTCTCCCTTGTGAATTTAAGTGTTTTGGTCTACTCGCATTAGGTGTTCTGTGTGAATGCTGTACTTCCGTCTGGGCTGGATTTAAACCAGGGGGTCATCAACTATATCTGTAAACACAGGTAGTGTTGGGCGGTGTTTGATGCCCTTAAAGGATTTAAGCGCCTGTGTTCTGACCTTCCTCCATTGTGTTTAAAGGTGGCCATCCAATAGGTGAAAAGTGGAGAGATCACATGCTGTTTTTTGTTAACACACTTTACTCTGGTGCGTTCCTGTATTAATCACCTCTTTAGTCCACTATACCTATCACACCCTTAAAACCACCTGGCTGTGAATGCTAATTGGGATTTTCCAGGGTACATAAGTGCCACAGGATTCTGTACAAGTCATTCTGAATTGAGAAAGACAGTCGTGTTTATGTATTGACTAGCGAAACGTCTCCAGAACTACATCTCAGTCCAAGTTGATCAAATTGAATACAACAGATAACAAGAGGCACCGGGGGATGATGAGAACGATTCAACAAGCATAGTTATGTAAGTGTAACTTTGTAGCGAAATAGCTTAGACAGCGATATAGCACATTTATTTTTGTAGCTAATAGCTTGTGTTTGATTCACACACCGGAGGAACCCCATGGGAATTCCACCGATAGTCACAAAACCACTATATTACCATAGATAAATTCCACTGATTGGTTTTAGTTCCCCATTGTCATAGCTATTCTGCTCTAGTTGCATTGAAAGTCCAGTAAAAAAAGTCTCCAGGTATGAAATACACAGTTCACCATAAAGCTGTTCCAAAAATGACCAAATTTTGAAATATAGATTATTACTCTGAGTGATGTTTGCAATATCATTTTACAGGTTTGGAAGCGAATCAGGGAGCATGGTTTACCAAAGGCCTATATAAATTTCTATCTCTACTATGAAAATCTGCAAATATAAAACGAATTGTACTATTCCTGAGACCAGCACTCCTGATATTTCCATGCAAATCTATAAAGAGTCATCAAACCGACCCCATTACACGCTGGGCTACTAGGAAAAGGTCACTTTGTACAAAAAGTTTTAACAGTGGGTTTGTGGGATTTTATAGCTGGATAAAATGTATGTGCTAAACAAGCTCTTCGGAGGTTTGATTTTAATTTATACATTAATCCCACTAGTGTTTTCAAAACATGCAATGGAAACCCTATCCATGTTATGCTAGGACAACTAATGGCAGTTCAGAAACACTTTTTGTGACTAGTCCCTGAATTTAGATAGGTTCATTAATTAAAACTAGGAAAAGGCAAGATTTTAAATAGAATTTCTTCTTTCCTGTTGATTATTGCAATGCACAGTTGCAAAATGATTAATGCGATTGTGGTAACGAGGAAAGTAAAGCAGTCAACAGGTTGGTGGGGTTGAAGTCCAAATGATGTAAGTGTTAAGTGGTGCTAAATGTAAGCTTCTTTACTTCTAATACAGCATCTCAACAAAGAAAAGTACCCGTGCTCAATTTTGTAAATATTCATTATTATCCTTGCATGGAACAATTACTGACCTGCATATAAGGAGAAAACTTTTATAGTTAGGGCAACCAAAACAGCCAGAAAGGGATCTGGGCGGGGTGGGGGATGGGGGGGTCTCCCCTTCATGTCACAGTCCTCCCTGAGGACTACGGAAAGGATTTTTTAAATGAAAACAAGTTATCTGAGTAACACACCGAAGAGTAATATGTCGAGCGGAGAAACTGAGCTAGAAAGATGAATTGGAGAGTGGGGGTGCGCAAATTAAGGATGATGCTACCAGAGGGATTAAAGATATTGGAAAGAATAGATAATGACCTGGGCTAGACGAAAAAGGGGACGTAGACAGGGGACCTAAATGATCTGATTCAGGCGCGATAATGCCCAGAAGCCTGTTGAGCGCTCGCGATAAAGCCCCTCTGACCACGGTGGACTATGGAACACCAGATTGGCTCGCCCTCCCCCCCTCCCCAGAGTCCGCCACACACAAACAGTGTGTTTTTTGCGTGTGCTTTACGTTTCTATCACGAACACATCTTTATTAATAATATCAAACTTTGTTAGATCAAACACATTTTTTATACTGTATTCTCAGAGTTCCAAGGTTGTACACTGGTTTTCTTATTTATTAGTTGTAAACACACTCATAATGAGAAACCAGTATATATACAGTATATATACTGTATATAGAATTATATAACTACAATATTGGTTGACCCTGAAAAAAGAGTTTTTAAAGCCACAGAGAAAGGTAATCTGCTTCCTTCTGATTTATCGAGTTGGGGGTGCTTAGATTTCATTATTTCTCTACTGAAACAACTGTATTGCAGCTGCTGTTTTATTAATTCGAAATGAAATGAATGTTGGCTTGGTCGTGACGGTGGACAGCTTTTTGTTTAATGTGAATTGTCCCCAGCAGGAAGTAGCCATGAGTAATTACTGCGAACACAAAAACACCAACTTAATTGGTGATCCATCTTTATAAAAGAAAACATGTTCTAGTGGATACAGTCTGCTCTATCCTGCATTTTTATACACTATTTACACCTTGTATTTCTTAGATGTGGTAGTTCCTATTGAAAATGATCAAGTAGTATAATGAGCCTATAACATTGCTATTTGTTCTTTTTCACTCTATCCCAAACTTTTGTTTGCTGGTTTAACATATTGCATGTTTTTTTAACTTTATTAGATAGTTGCAGGTAAGTAGGTTTTTTTCCAGTCTGCACACTAAGGATATGAGGATTAATAAAAGTTCTTATCGTTTAAAATGGTGGCTAATTTGCCCAACCATAGATCTTATTTAACATTTGAAGCTAACATTTATGGGTTTTAGCACAATTCTTAACGATAACTTTATTGAAAACACTGTGAGTTTTCATGTGTCACAGCGAGATACAGAAATTAGTTAGTGAACCTTACACCAACTATGTTTACATGTACTGTATGCAATGTGTACAAAATAAGCAACTTGCCTTGGGGACAACATATCTGCCATGACTATGTGGTGTAGTCATTTATGGTTATGGGGGGGGTGGACAGAGACAGGATCGAGGACTCTATTACCTTTCAACAAAAACCTGTACCAATCCTAAATGGAGCATTGCACCTCTGATGCTTAATGTTGATCAGGCATAAAACAAATGTGGTTGCTATAAGGAGATACTAATTATTTCCATTTATGAAATGTGTGGACAATATACTATTTTCCCTGTTGCTATTCTAGTAAAAGTAAAATTTAGAGGTAAGAAATCCATCTAATGTGGCCCTGGATGAATTCAGCATAGCCATTTGCAGATAGACCTTTAAAGGGTTAGCCTTTGAAATAAAAAATAACAAGTGTGGTGTAAAGGTGATACCTTTAATTGGCTAACTAAGATAATCATAGCAAGCTTTCAGAACATTCAGTTAGTTTTTCAAGCCATTACCAAAATGATAGCCAATAAAGGTTTCACCTTTAACACACTTGTTATTTTTATTTCAAAAGGGTTACCCTGTAAACATTTTGACTGGCTAACACGGTAACATATAGACCTTGAACACCCACACAATACACTGTAGTGTACAGTATGTACAAGTTTTTCACCAGTAACTGCACGCTTACCCATATTAGATGCTTTTCAACTACAGACATCAACCATGTTTTATATATGTTAATCTGTATCACTGAAAACAAGATCCTTCTACCTGCTGGAACCGGAGATATAGCAGCAAAGAAAACAACCTGGGATGATGTGGAAATATTCCTTTTGGGGACAAGGCTCATACATATTATTTTTTGCAAAACTGGCACATTGGGGCTAAATGATTACACTTCATATTCATTTCATTTCAAGGGTTATCGCCGAATCACTACATTGAAGGTGTGAAATGTCGCATTCAAAGGTTATATCCAATCGGTACATTCGAGGGTTATTGAATTTTCGATAATTATCATTTTCTATAGTTATTGAAATATGTCTGTGAGTTTGGAAAACCCAAACTTTGGAAGTTCTAAGAGTCCGAGTTTTGTCGATACGATTAAAGTTTGAGTCAAACTTGGTTCAAGTTCACCCATCTCTAACCTTGAGCTGTTCCACTTTAACTTGTATCCCTTTGGATAAATATAAGCAGATATCCTGTGATAAAGTAAGAGTAATAGACTGACCTAGAAGAGGATGATGTCAATGATGTAAAAAGTTACTGTAGCCAAATGTCTCTCTTATGAAAAAATGAATAATACATTTAAAATGGAATAGATGGCGGGTGGACTGAAGTAAATATTAATGTTACCTAGACGTTAAAATGAAATTGTTAATGGTGCAAAACAAATGTGAATGAAGCGTGATTGTCTATATTCATTTGTATCCGAAAATAAAGTACAACCTGAAAGTTCATCGTTTTCCCAATTAATAACTAGTAGGCAGTGATTGGCATCTTCCTGGATTCATTAGGACACATAGTAGAAATGATCATTGCAAGACGTGAAGTGAAATTTATCAAACGGTGTTTTTCTCTGTTTGTCATATTTATAATTCCAACATAGTAGTTTGAGTGGAGGCAACCAGAGATTTGCATTTTGTTTCTTGCTGTTTAAAATAAATATGCTGGAGGCTTGATTTTACAGTACAGTGGCTAAGGCAGACATTTTTTAAATTGTCAAATAAGTATTGGTTTCAGTGGGATTGGGAAGAAAATCATTTTATACGCTTTAATAAACTTAAGCAGATCTAAAAGTACAGAAATTAAAGGAAGCTGCTGTCATAATTCTCTGTAGCAAGAGATTAGAATAATTTTTAAAGATAATAATTATTCAAATAAAAGATTCTATAACTGAGCAGTTCTGGTATTTCTGCCCCAATTGCAACCATCCAGAGCTATGTTATTTCATCGTTAGGGATTGCAGAGATATTTTAATCTTTTTGAATGATCTTCAGAAATACAGAAAAAGGGCATAAGAATACATTGCTAGATCCATGTTAGCATTATTTCACTATAAATCTATATATCAACCTCAAACATTTAAGATACAAAATCCCTGCCAAAATTCTCTAGATGGGTACATATCTTCTGTGGCTAAAAGATGTTTTATGGAAATACTTGTGGCTTAATTGTCTATGGAGAGAAAAATACAATTTCTTTAAAACATAGCACAACTTTATTGCCGTTAATTTTTAAAAAACAAACAAAAACTGATTGGTATTGTATACAGTATCTGACTTTGGTTGATGTTCTTATTGGTCAACTGTTTGTTTTTTTTTTTATCTTTGAATTTTTTTTTTAAGAAAACATACATTTTGGAAAATTGTATGCTTTACTGTATATTTATGTTGTTGCCATTGATACAATATTTGTCAATAATTCAACTTTTTTAAAATTCTCACACGGTCTGAGTTGCTAGCAGGGATAACCCACCTTATACCACTGACAAGCAAGCTACAGGCAGAATTGTAGATTGTTACTCAATGGAAGATGTAACAGACACACTTACAATATCAAAATCATAGTGTTTTTGGTATCAGCTACACTTTTTCTTCTCTTCTATCTGTTGTATTCAGTTAGATCAATGACCTTAAAGCTTCTGTAGCAAAACGTCTTGAAGACCTAAACTTTAAGTCCAGTTGATCTAACTGAATCCAACAGATATACCATGACCTGGATGAATGAGAACCATCACAAGCCTTCTCTTCTATATTGTTTGTAGTCATAGTCCTTTTTGTAGGAAACCAAAGTACTTAGTATAGTATAGTATAGTATAGTATTTGAGGTGGTTGAATAAAGACATACGTCCATCCAGTCCAACCATCTAGCAATTCCTCATTTCCTGCCTAACCGTTGATCCAGAGGAAGGCAAAAAAAACCCACCAATTTATGAAGGGGGAAAAAATTCCTTCCTGACCAAGTGGAAATCGGAAATTTCCCTGATCAACTCTACTTTATGTATCAATAACCAGTAACTTGCAACATTCCTTGTTTGCAGAAACTCATCCAGCTTTTTTTTGAAACTGACCAATGAACCTGCCATTAAAACGTCCACTGGAAGCGGTTCCATAGCTTACCGTTCTCACAGTGAAAAACCCTTTCCAAGCTTGAAGCCTAAACCTTTTTTCTTCAAGTCTTAAGGGATGTCCTCGTGTCCTTGACATGTTCTATTGGTGAACAATGCCCCAGTAGTTTATTGTATGGCCCGTTAATGTATTTACACAGATCATATCCCCACGCAAGCGCCTTTTCTCCAGCGTACATAATTGTAACTTTTCCAGTCTCTCTTCATATTCAGCTCCCCATCCCCTTATTAATTTACTTGCCCTTCTCTGAACCCTTTCCATTTTAAAGATGCCTTTTTGTACACAGGATTCCAAAATTGCACTGCATATCCAAATGAGGCCTTACCAATGCTTTGTAAAGAGGAGAATTACATTTCCCCCTTGAATCCATACCTCTCTTTATACAAGACAATACCATGCTCTCTGGCTGGTGCCGCCTGGCATGCTTGCTACCTTTAAGTTGTTATCCACCAAAAACTCCAAGATCCCTTTCCAACAGGGATTCACTTAACACAGAGCCATTTATAGTAAGTAGCACAAGTATTTTTAAGTCCAAAATGCATCACCTTACATTTATCAACATTGAATTTCATCTGCCACATTAGCCCAATGTGATAATCTATCTATATCCCCTTGCAACGATTGCACACCTCTGAAGTTTTTAATGGTCGAAAAGTTTTGTGTGGTCAGCAACACAGAAACCTTGCTGACATACCCACTTCCAAATCATTAATAAATAGATAAATAGAAGCGGACCCCAACACAGAACCCTGTGGCCACCCCACTTAGCACTTTAGTCCATATATGAAGCCCCATATAAACTACTCTTCTGCATCCTATTCATTAACCAATTTTCTATCCATGTACAATGTGACTCCCCAGACCAACAGACCTTAGCTTATACATTAGTCGCCTATGGGGGACTGTATCAAAAGCCTTTGCAAAATCCAAGTAAACTACATTTACTGCTATACCAGAGTCTAATTTCTACTACTTCCTCATAAAAGCCAAGCAAGTTAGTTTGACAAGATCTATTCCTCCTAAATCCATGCTGGTTACTACTTAGAATGTCAGTCCTTGAAACATACTCAAGAACATGTTCCCTTATTAAACTTTCCAGGATCTTCCCCACCACTGAAGTTAAACTTACAGGCCTGTTATTACCCGGCTGTGAACGACTACCCTTTTGAATATTGGATAACATCAGCCTTTTTCCAATCCAGAGGCATTGTACTTCCATAGGTTTCTATGAAGAACACTAGCACACCTGTGTAAAATAAATAATTAAAGTCATATAAGCAAAAACTACTACAGTATCATTTTCTTCTGCATTTTCAATGGTCACACTATCTTATCTTGTCTTTTTCTTGACCTAACATTCTTCAATCCTTGACCTAACATTATTGGAGACTACCGGTTAAAATGATGACCATTAACAATGAGTGTTCAAAAAGAAATGGAAGAGTACATTTTGCCTGGACAGTGCTGGCATTAAGGGGGTAGGGGAACACTTGAATGGCCAACAAGTAAAATCTTAGTTAATAGCTGTGCCTGACAAGCAGCACTAAATCACTTTTGGGATTATGCACCAATCCCAGTTGTAGATATCTCAATATCTTCATTTTATAGCTGTGGATCAGTATAAAGTTGAAAGTCACTTGTTGTTTGTTTGTGATTGATCCTAAGACAGGAAGAATTATTTTCTTTTGTATTTGTGCCTGCTAGTAAATCACCTGCATTTATGTTCTTTGCAAATAACTAGACTTAAACCAGAGTTTTCAGTGATTCCTTATCTTCTAATGCATATGCCATCAAAAAGGTTTGCTAAAAATGGATGAAATCCGCTGCACTATTTCAAAGTAGCCCAAAATAGAATAATATTTGAAAAAATATAGAACCTAATCCTTTGAAAATACTGCAGTTCTTAAACCTAATTTATTTTTCTAGACTCGACACACTGTTTCAAATGCAGAATTCTTGTCGATCTAAAGGAGAAACTGACTCATCCTGTATTTAACTTACTGAAGAAGTTGACCGCCTGTCATTCAAACACAGCCATTTCAACCAGATAATAAAGAAAACATCTATTGTATATTAAAGTGTTTACAAAGTATTGATCAGATAATTGAAACTGTGTTTGTCTTTTACAACTACAGTATCTGCTCTTCCTGAGGCATACTCATACCATACTTACCACGTGCAGTGAGAATCTCCATTGTTTATTTAGTTTTTTCAGAAAGACAGTATAAATGTTAAGCTCTACAGTAGATCAGGGTTTGTTTTGAGCAATAAGCCAAAAAAACCCAAACAAATGTATTTAGGTTGCATTTCTCCTTTAAGTTCTTCTTAGAAATACAATATTTCAGCAGCTCACCTATCTAGTAACGGACATCAATTTTAAAAATTTGGCAATCTTTGTTTAAATATTGTGACAAATGTCATTTTACTGTAATTGCCTGTGTAATTACCATTGATTAAATGCAAGTGTCATTACCCCGAGAAGGTCTTGATCATCAAGAATAATTAAAGGAATGAAATGATGAAGGTGAAGTGATTTATTTGCCATTTGGTGTGTTACTTTATCATTAATGCTGTGTCTCTGTTGCCCTCAGTGAAGAAGATGCTTTAACGTCACTAAAATGAAAAAGAAAATAAGTAATCCTGACAGTTAAACAGGTATCATGCCCCTGATATATCTCACGACATAGAAATCTATTATTTTATATACATAGATGAAGTCTGAATGGGAGATTAAGTGATGTCTACATACACTGCCCCAGGAAACAAAACCTGCAAGTTACTGTAATCAATAATATGAGTCTAGTAAGGTTCTGGATACTAAATTACAGATGCAGTATGTGCAGTTTTTAATTTGTATTCCTGCCTTGTTATCTTTGCGAACGCTACATCAGATGTATTCTGTATCTCTCCATTTATTTTTCATGCACTGTCTCTTATTCTTTGTTACTTGTTTGCATGAGGTGATTTCCAGCAGGTCCCATGCTCCTTTGGCTGGCAGTCTGCCGCTCATCCTGAAAAAGCACAGCCCACCTTCTACGTTCCCGCTGCACTTGCCCAATGCTTCTTTAAAACACAGCAAACAAAGTAACTTTTTTCAATAATTAACCTTTAGGGTGTTTAAGGGTGAAATTGTGGTGGTTGGATTGACTATTCTTACTCAAAAAATAATCTTTTTTTTGGTTTTGCTCTCATCAATTAAGATTTTTTTTTCCTTTTAATTTAATTAGTAAGCTTTCACAATTGTTTTCTTTCTTTTAAGCATCATTTAGGGTTTGTTTAGTGTTATTTACTGTGCAGCTCAAATCTCAGATATTTCCACTTGATTATTAACTGTATAATTTCTATATTGAAGAAATAACATTTGGTTACCTTATTCTTGTTATAAGGATATCTTGCATTAACAGATGTTTAGGGATATTTACAGGTGGTCTGAAAATATATGTCTACTGCTGGCCATATGAGATGAGATGAATTTTAAAATTGATTGTAATGTTGACTGGAGCAGCAATTTTACCTGCTGACCCCGTGATGTTTCTGGTCAGAACTGCTTATGATTGTAATGGTTGGGCCAGGTGGTTGTCGGAGAGTTGCAGGACTGCTGGGGGTAAGTTTGCAATGTATGGCCAGCTTTAGATAACTCTCCTAACACTATCTTCTCCATCTTGCTAGGGGCAGAAGCTGCCTGTGTAGTGGAAACATAAAAGCCCTAAATGATGATTAATGCACATGCCACACAGCTTGTCAGGTCTGCACACAGATTAAAATAATGGCCACACATAAAATCTAGGGAGTATGTTGTACTGCAGTGTGTAGCATATACAATCTCAATTTGTATCTGAGCGTACAGATATATGATATCTGTGCACCACCATTAAATAAGGAACAAGTCAAAATGGAACAAAAAGTGGTATGTGCATATTATTTACAGACTGGTGAGCGATAGAAGCGCATTGAATGCATACTATTGAATTAACACTCTCACATAGTCTAGCAATGTAGTTGAACTAAGCTTTGTGCCTTTCCTAAGACAGACTTTTTTCAGTTAATTGAAGAATGGGGAGGATAGGAGCTGTCTTACCTCCTGTCCTTCAATTAAAGTAGCAGAAGACTGGAGCGAAGTTACAGAACTTACCTGAATTAGGCTGAGGCCACACTGCAACGCACAGGAATCGCGTCAAATCGAGAGCGTTATCGAGGACGTTGTGTGTGCTTGTGTGCGTTCTGCGTTGCGTTTTGCGCATGCGCTTTCGCGTTATGGAAACGCTGCGTTAACGCACAAAAATGGTGAACGCATGCGTTACCAAAACGCGAACGGACGCACAATCACATGCGATCGGAAATCGCGGGAATTTTCCCATTCACGCGAAAAAGTGCGCAAACGCGCGAAAAACGTGCTAGTGTGGCCTAGCCCTTACAGAACTTATTGCATGCGCCTATACATCAATTCCATCGGGACCTGTCATAGGAGGAGCAGAGTAGCGAGAGTCTCGGGTAAATCTGTAATTTGGCTGGGTCTCCTGGTAGTTTAATTGAAGTACAGGAGGTAAAACATAGCTTCTTTACCTATGTTCTTCAGAGAATTTATACCTAAAAACACATTTTTCCTGACTTACAGTGTAGGAACTGTTAATTATATCAATGTATTTATGAAATTTATATTCATTACACTAAAACTTTACAGTGAAGGAGAAATGCTGTCAAGGGGGTAGCCTTTCCCTAGCTTGATAAACTCAACATGCTTGGTGTAATTTACTTTGTATCTCCCTGTGCTAAATGGAAGGAGGAGTTAAATTGGATTGTAAAGGAGGATGAATTTCCATAGTGAGAGATTTTATTGATTTTAAACAGGTTTTCAGTGAGGACTTATAGAAAGGCAAGTGATACATCATTTTAATCATCAGTTTATGACCTTTAAGCCAAAAATAAATTTGTTTTAGGGTGGACTACTCCTATCAGGGCTGATTTTACAAAATGGTTTTCAGGCTATCTGGAAAATTTTGTGCTGTTTGATATCCATCATAAATTAGCAGTCTGGGCCTGTAAATCTCTATTCGAATGTCAAATTTGGGCCAGTGTATGTTATAGCATTAGTCTGTAGGTTATAATGCATTATATCCAGATATCCGATGTACAGTAATAGCAGTGATTGTGGAAATATTGTATATTTTATTGTTGCAAAGACAAAACCGCTTTAGTCTAATGATATCTGGATAGAGAAAACAATACATTTTGTTTTATTTTTGTGTCTTCTTTCTTGATTTATGATGTGTTTTAGTGCACAAGCACGGTTTTCCTTTGCTGCTTTCAGTTACTTTTTATGATTGGAACTCATTTTCTGCTGTAAAATAGATTTCTGGTTGAAGCTGGTAAGCCGGATAGTTAAGTTTTTTGTAAATCTTATCAACCTAGTTAAGCCTGGTATACATGAGGCAAAATTTTGTGAACTTTAGTACTTTTTCAGCCAAAATTGTGTTCAAATTTTTAATTTCACTTGGACCTGTTGTAATTTCTTGCTGATTGGATGGTCTTCAGTAGAGATGTTCGAACTTCGCAAAATCGTCCGCTCGAGGATCCGCAAATTTTCGAAAATTTTTTAAAATTCTAAAATCCGCGAGCGGACCCATTAACCCATTAAATAAAAAAATCTCAAATACGAGGATTCTTCAAAATACGAGGATTCTTCGAAAATACGTATTTCCCCATTTTCGAAAATACGAGAATTCCTCGTAATTTTGAAAATTTTTGAAAATACGTATTTTCACACATTCTCGAAAATACGAGAATTCCACGTAATTTAAAAATATTCGAAAATACGTATTTTCACGCATTTTCGAAAAATACGAGAAATCTGGAAATCCGTGATATCCGCCGTTCACGATTGGGTAAATCCGCCCGAATATGAGGTAAATCGGTTCAGATCCGCGAACTGGGCCATCACTAGTCTTCAGTAACACAGCGTTTCTTTTCTGACCAGCAGACTAGTTGGCTTGTTTATTAATCTGTAGCCCGTGAGCCCAAAGATAGGTGAGGAATTGACCTTTGTCAACAGTAGGTTGTGTTATACTATTGCTTACTGTTAGAAAGTATGAATAAATAGATTTGTGGGATCTTGGCATACCTTATTCAGTGTTCTGGGATTTTTTGCATAGCATATGTAAATTAAAGGCATGTCCACTTTACAAAAAAAACTGATGGCTTGTCACAGTTATCTGCCTGCAACCCCCAACTGCTATTTTTTTACCATTTTTTTTTTTTTCTGTTCTGGAACAGATATCTGCCTTCACACTCTGCTCAAAGATCTTTATAAGCTTGAGCATGTGCAGAGGAGGCAGCAGGGGAATCAGCAGTCAATCATTGGTTGTGATTCAGCAGTCACGGCCTTGATTGACTACATGGAGCAATAATTATCCTTAAATATCTGTTTATTTTACATCTAATATGTGCTAAATATATCAGTTGGGGATGGGGGCAGGTAACAGACGTGATACAAGGATTGTGGAAGCACTGCTACTGCTACTGATCTGGTCAAACATTTATCAAACATAAAAAAATATAATCAATGCACATTCCTAGGCACCATACATATCATATTATCTGCACACTGGCATACTTTATAAATAAAGGGGTTTTAGTATAATTACTGTGATCACATGAATGAAAAACCTTCCAACCACCTCATGGTAACCCCAGTCTGGAAGGTCCTAACTTGTAACCTTTTTTACTTTTGCATTTCTCATAGTTGTGGACTGGATCCACAACAGACTTTCTCACTTCCCCCAGCCCTTTGGCTTTTTAAAATGAGAGAATAGGCCATCCATCCAGTGCTTTAAATTTAAGGCATAGGAATCATAACAGGGGCGTGTTGACCATTGACTAGTTTTTGTTTAAGCGTGGGTGTTTTAAATACCCCCTTATTAATAACATCCGCAATGAATGACATTGCTTTAATCTCTGCACAAATCTTAAAAATGTTTTGTTCAAAAAGTTTAGAAATGACAGTTGATTTTACCCAATCAACCAAAAAAAAATTGTCCATGGTAGATTACATGACATTTCTTAGAATGTTTTTAACAAGCTGCTAGCAATCTATTCCTTTTTGCAGTCTTATTTGTATCGAGTGTATAACAACTATTACAAAAGATGCTAAAACAAAGAGTCGTATTACTCGATTTCTCTGTTGGAAGCAAAACCTAGATAATGGAATTTAGTTAAGAGCAATACCAGGGGTCAAAGAAGTTATGTGGGAATAAATGACAAATTATCGCATTACAAAATGCAGCTTAGCAAGACAAGAGAAACATCGCTAACCCAAAGACTAGAAATTAACCTAGAAATTTACCAGGTTGTCTTTTCGCTTCATTCAAATGACAGTGTCCTTACAGATGGAAAAATATGCAATGATTAAGCAAATAGCTGACAAACCACTACAGTGGTTCCACCCAATCGCCAGTCTGGTTGAGACTTTGTAGATTCAAGCATTAATGTTCATTTCCTTTGGTATTTTAATTGTATGTAGAGCTAGTAAATGTATTGCTTTCTTATATTAGGGAGATTTGGCATAAATGGATTTAAACAAAATATAAGATGGTGTTAAATAAAGCTATATAGAGTTGTTATTAATAAGGCTGTCATAGAGTTTGGTTCTTCATGCTGAGGATTTAAGGTCCTATAGTCTAGCTAATATTAACAGATGATCTAGCAAAGCCATACAAAGAGAAGTAATGGATATGCCATATATGCTCAGCACATTGTTATGGTATGTGTTATACATGACACTTCTTAATCATAGTACCAAAGCAGCTTTAAGACTGGAGTAACATTTGTTGCGGTGGTGTGCAAAAAGGGACGCAACTGCTGCAGCAATGAACAGAGCTGAAACGTCTCTTTAAGATGAAATCTTTAAAGATGCGGAATGGGTAACCCCATTCGCAAGTTATGAAGAGACGCTATTGTCTTGATGCATTACCTTACATAGGCATCGCCCTTATAGTTATTTATTTAATAATAATCAAAATAATTGTAGCCAACTCATGACCACATATAGCACTGGAAAAAAATACTTGCTTGATGTGTTTTGTGGCATACCCACTTCCTCAAAGAAAAGTCACATACACATTGTTTAAATATAAATAACGTAAGGAAGAACTATAGTCATTAAATACATTTATTATGCTTAGGTGATTCTCCATGAAATAAGGACCTGCACTGCCTTTTTAACTGTGTAATTGTAGGTTTGCTCCTCTTCATAAGTTTTTGGAAGTTACTTATTTACCTGGGAAAACAAGTCTTGTTCCTTTTGGGGGTGGGTTAGTTAAAATTTATATTGAGGGCGATTTACCAATGGCGCTGGACAATTATGTGGCGTAAAAGCCATGGTAACCGATTTTGCTACTGACTTTAACTCCATATTAGTGCTGGATGCACAGGTTACGTAAAAGACTTTCGCTAATTTATGTGCATTATTTTAAACATCGACTAATAGCTGGCATTAAAAAATCACGGTGTGGGTAAATCCCTTTTGGGATCTACCCACTTGCACAAATGCGAAAATAATCGCGTTCGGGGGATTTAGCATTGCTCGGGTAAGATAAAGTAATGTAGTGCAGAAATTCCACCTCCCACAAACGTCAATACATTTTCTGGGTAAGTCTCTGCACCCAGGGTATTAAACTTGCCTTAAAAGTTATGTGGAACTCATTTTTTGTTGTTCATTTTTCTGGTTTAGTATCCTCTTGCCTGTAATAAATTATTACTATTATTTGTTATTAACACTTTGCAGGTATGTAGTGGGCTTAATGTCTCAACTGCTGAATATTGATTAATTGGTTACAAACAAGTCTAGTGCGTATATTATATGACTGGTTGTGCCAATTGTGATGTTGTTTCTTTTGTTGTTAATATGTCTCTGTTTTTAGCAGGCTTTTTTAAACTAGGAACTAAGCAGGGGTTAAGGAAGTGGGTGGAGCTAAGGGATGGATGTGATAGTATAAGTGGGAGCAATAAAGTTAGTTTCTGCCCTGCTGTTTGGTATCCTAATTTGGATTTCTCCGTACTATCAGCCTGGTTACCCAGATATCACACCAATGTGAAATTCAATCTTATTTCATGATTATATTCTTAATTCTTTTAAAACAGAATGGATATTCAGACTTTCTGAATAAACTTTGAATTTGGCTTGAAAGGGTGTATTTAGATAGGAGTGTGTGTTTGTGCTGTGATTTTTAAAACTTAATAATGGCAATGATGAAGACACTTTTTTACTTGCTTTTAAATGGGCTGTCACATGAATTAAAGGTAGGTCAGTTGGTGTGTGTACTCGTGTCAGGTTGGGGGATAAAAGACTAACTTTTTTGATGATTGGTCAAAACTAGTTTTTTTGACTATAGTTACCCATTAAGTATGGTGCCACAGAAAAGGAAGGGTGTCAGTAGTTGTGTGTACCTGTGTCAGGTTGGGGGTTAAAAAAAAACTAACTTTTTTGATTACTGATTTTTTTGTTTTTTGGCTATAGTTACCCTTTAAGTATGGTTGCCACAGAAATGGATAAATAGATCAGTAGGTGTGTGTACCTGGGTCAGGTTGGGGGTTAAAAAAAAAAACTTTTTAAATGATTAGTCAAAATTTGTTTTTTGAATATAGTTCCCTTTAAGTATGGCTACCACGGAAATGAAGGGTAGGTCACTAGGTGTGTGTAACTGGGTCGTTGAGGGGGTATGTCTTTTTTGTGTTTCCAACCATAAAACTAACTCAGAAATGAAAGAGTAGGTCAGTAGGTATGTCTACCCTTGTGAGGTTGGGGATAGTGTTTTTGCATGTATGACATTAACAAATTTTTATTGAGGATATATCAAAATTAGTTTTTTGACTTATTTACCCTTTATTTCAGCCACTTTATTTCATGCCACAGGAATGAAAGGCTAGGTCAGTTGGTGTGTGTACCTGTGTCGTTGTGTGTTGTGGTTTGGGTTCAGCGTGTTTATGACCATGAAACAAACTATTTTGATCTCATGAACCTTAACATCGAAATATCACATTTGAGGATTGTTACCATTATAGTTTGTTAAAAAATGTCCCATAATTCACAGATAATCCATAATGCTTCCGTCGATTCCTTAGTTAGGTAATAGCACACTTCTCCTATATGCCCCGCACGTCTGTACCGAATTTCATGTCTCTAGCTCAAAATGTGGGAGGAGATACAGTCCAAAAAAGCTAAAGAATGAAACGGAAGAAAAAGAAGAAAAAAAAATAAAAACCAAATAATTATACATAGGGGCGTATTTATAAAGGTTCGTTAAACTTTTCGCCTTTAACGCTGCCTTTTTAAATAGCTTTAAATTAAAAAAATGACAAAATAGCTCTGAGATTACACTAGAGAGCAATTTCTCTTTTCGCAGTGATACACACACTTAATGAAATAAAGGCAAAAACTATCCACACATTCCGCAAAGGAGAAAGCAAAAAAAGGGCGTTTTCTAAATAAGGCGAAAATAGCGCTATTTGACATTGCGATGTCTAGTGATCGTTTATAAATATGCCCCATAGAGTATGTTTTCTTAAAACATTGTCTATACCTTCATCTTAAAATAAAGGAAACCCTCTGTTTAAATTAAAGGGTACCTCCACTGATGGAAAAATGTTTTTTTTTATCCGAAAATGCATCTTTCCCCAAGCCTCCTCCTACTTTCCCCCCCTAAAAATCTCATCTGTTTGCAGAAATGCTGATAGCATTTAAGTTGCGCTAAGGATATTTAATTTCAAAACAGGAGAGTTGTGCCTCTGGTGCATCACCCTGATTGTATTTAACAATATTAGGAGCAAGTGGCAGTGGTAGCAATGTGGCCAGTGCTAAAACCGCAATCCAAGCCAGGCAGATGTTTAAAGGGCATGTCCCCCCCCCCCAAAACTATAATTTAACAACACACTACTGGCCCACTGTGTAGTGTATAACATCTTACAACCCTGCTCCAAATTGTTCCCTTGTAATGTGTGTCCAAAGTACAAAAAACTGACCACCAGGACCATAGGACTCTGCTCTTGTCTCCCCTCCGGCAGAAACATGTGTTGGTGACTGCAGCCCTCCCTCACTCCCTTCCCTCCCATTTCTCTCTCCCTCCCCCTATCTCAAAACCCTTTTCTGTAGTGTAGGGCTTCCCCGCCAGCCCCAACCACCATAGTTATTTGAACCAAAACTCCCAATCATTACTACATTGCCTCTTTCCCCCGATGTTCATACAGCCGGAAGCCGCTGCCTCTTAGCCAATCACGGACGGCTGCCGGTCCGGCCCCTGCTTGCAGTTTCATGCAAGCAGAGGCCAGGACTGAACATCAGAGGAGAGAGGCTGTGTAAGTAAGGATCGGGGGAGTTTGCTTAAAATAGCAATAGCGTGGGGTTGGGGGAGGGAGCCCTACACTACAGCAAAAATGTAAAAAAGGGTGGGGGACATACCCTTTAACATGTTCATAAGATCTGGTTAGGAAAAACAGCTTCAGACACTAGTGGCTGTCACAGTAGCTGTCTTGCCAAGGTTGCTAATTTTCTAACTCTGGTTATTTAATGGTCAGTTCCTAAAGATAATAATGCCTGGCACTGATAAATAGTTGGATTCAGGTTTACTGAATCTGAACCCTAAATTTGCATTATATGATGATGAACAGTCATCAAACTGAACTGAGGCAGATTCAAGAATCAACAGATAAGCTAAATGTTATGTTAAAAATTTCTGTATAGCTTGCTTGTAGATTTTTTTTTTTTTTTAATAAAGACTGATCTTATTGCAGAAACCAGAGTGACTTATCCATTGTGCATTACTAAATTCAAAAAAGATGCAACGAATCTTACAAAATCTTGTTTAATGCTCTTTAGAGGGGGGTCTGCTTGCTGATTTAACAGACATTTAAAATCAAAATCCAGATGCAAATATCCTTGTTCAGGAAAAAATTCTAGAAATAGACCATTTAATGAATAAAACACCCAAAATGCTTGAGGAACTAAATCAAGTTTTAATGAGCTTGAGCTTCACAATGAGCCATTTTAATTCATTGATTCTCTTAATCCTTTACAATCTCTTTAGGTACATTTGTCCTTCAGACATCTGTTACTGAAGACATATATATTATTAAATAAAAAACGCTATAATTTTTATATTCACACACTACAATAAATAATATGATGGGTCCCCGTTTTTTTTTTTTGGGTTTGTTTTACAACCTCTATACTCCAAAATTTTCAGAATTTTATGCTGGGTCCACCTTGGCAAGTGGTGCTTATCATAAGAAAATGGTTCCACAGTGCACACCCGTCTTGAACAAACAAGTGTTTTATTCAAACACGTAACGTTTCGGTTGAGAGCATTTAAAGTGTAAATCCAATATGACTCTTTCTGAGGAGAGTATTATCTTGATCCCTCCTCTCTTTGTTAGGGGGTATGTGGTCATGCCATACCCCTGAGTTCATTTGCTAAGTGGTTGGCTTCTAGGCAGTGGGTTGCAAAAGGTGGTAGTTCATGTTTGATTGTGTCCTCCTTTCATGTGCTAATTTTACATCACTCTTATGTTTTTGAAAAACTTTTTGAAAGTTCCTGTGGTTTATCCACATAGATTTTGAACGGACATTTGAGCAGATATAACAATAGTCAGTATTACATGTATAGTAGTGATGAATCTGTATCTCTTACCCATCCGTGGATGATCAAATGTGTTTCCGTAACAATGCATTACATATGTTACAATTATAACATTTATAACAACCAGTGTTTTTAGACAATGTTAGTATATCCTTTTTAAATTTTTGTACAGGATCTGCCTGGACCAAGTAACTATATAAAGTCTGACCCTTTTTATATACATAGAGGGGTTTTCTCTGATCATTATTCAAGTCTAAATCCCCTTCTATGATGGGCCAGAATTTGTCAACCGTATTTTATCTGTTGCGGTGGTGTATTTATGTAAAAGGGCAATCTTTTCTTAATCCTATTTTTTGGACTATATGTTGCTGCTTGTCCCTGGCTACTTTAATAGCTTTTGGTTGGTAGCCTCTCTCTAGAAATCTTTTTCCATTCTATTAAGTTGTACTTCTTTTTCTTCAGGATCATAGCAAATCCTGTGAATCGTAGGAATTGTGATTGGGCAACCCTGTAAGTATGTGTCTCGAGTAGAAACATTCTGCTTGTAGGAGCGTGTTCCATCCGATGGTTTGCTATTAAGCATTGTATTAATTTAGTGCCCTCTTTCTTAATAAACACATCAAGATAATTAACCATGATAAACACATTTGCATTAAATACAAGGTTCTCATCCATATTATCAATACGTAATAAATTCTAATGCTGTTCCATTGTGTCTTTCCAGATCATTAAATTATCCTCAATAAAAGTGTATATTTTATGCAATATTCCCGAAATTCATGTTGGTTATACATATTTATTTTCAAGGTATCCCACATATAAATTGGCGTACGCTGTTGCTACCGGGCTGTCCTTGCGTGCAACCTTCTGTATATAGTATTGATTTTCAATTTAAAGTAATTATTATTAAAATAATTGTAAGCATTCAACCAGATATTCAACAGGGGGATTATATTTATGATGGTCTCCAAAAAAATCTTATGGCCTTATCACTTTGTCATGTTGTTGTATAATGTTATGTCGTGGTAATATAATATCCATTGCCATTCTTTCATGTTCGTATTTGTCCCAGAAAATCCTGTCTATACCGTATGTAAGCTGGTAGCAATTTTATAAGTAGATTCAAATAGAAGTCCAGATATTGTGCCATTGGTTGTAAGACAGATCCTATAGCCGAAACCATAGGTCTGGAAGTTTTATGATATCCTTATGTACTTAGGGAGTCCATATATCACAGGCTTCCTGGGATTTCTTGACCATGAACTCATGAACTCATTATTTTCTCATCTATCCACAAGTTGCTTAGGGCCATATCACACAACATTTTGGATTTTTTTCAAATATATAGTTAGTGGGGACCCTATCCACCCTCATGTTGTTCCTGATTCCAAATGTTCTAACATACTCTGACTGTAATATGAATAATACATAAGGCTATCGCCCCACCATTATCCGTGGGCTTTAATATGATATCCTTGTTGTGGCATTAGTCTGTAAGTAATGCTTATAAGTGCCGGGGAGGAGGGAGGGGTCCCGGTTCAAGCCACAAAGGGCCCTTGTCAAGGCCACAAGGGCATTTCTAAGTGCCGCAAAGGCACTTATAAATGCCAGGGAGGGGGTCAAGGTTTTGAGCTGCAGGACCCCTTAGCCCCCAAGGCCCTTGTCAGGGCTATACATGGTCCTTGGAAGGACCCCCGAACATCCGGCCGCGGGACCCCCGAACATTCGGCCGCGGGATTGTCAGCTGTTCGGCAATCATTGAGGGCCCAATTGGGGGATTTTCAAAATCAGCAGTTTGAGGTTTACTGAACGTTTGGAAACCCTGAACATTCGCGAACGTTCTAGGATTACCGAAAAAGGCCCATGGAAACAGAAGTAACTGTGTGTGCTACATTTTTTTGCTGTTACCCACACACGGACGTTGTCCCTAGACCATCTCCAGGTCCCAGGGCCTGTACCGTAAGTTTACATTGCTATATTCGGAAAGTTCATCCGAACCTTCCTAACTATTTACCCCCCATTGACTTTAATGGGTCTGTTTTGAATTTTGAACTTTTTTCAAAGTTTGAAGTTCGAAAACATACCAAACTTTATGAAGTTTGACCGTCTTACTTAGGAGTATCACATATTGGGCACAATAACCTTTGAATTAGAACTGTAGTTCCCTGGGGGGATTCAAGTGTCAGGAAGGTAGACAGGTGTTTATGGATGGATTGGGTATTTGGATAGAATTTATAGGCTTTCAGTAGAGATAGGATGTACCTAAACAATAATGGTGCAGATTGGAGAAGGAAGTGTGAATAATACAGTTAAATAGCTGAGCTACTGAATTGGGTATACTTTTGGTGAATGAAGGAGAGGTGGAGCCTACTAGATTCCAGGGGGTAATGGATGAATTAATTAATGTTCTTTTATAGAAAATAAATGAGAGGGTATGTCCTTATCAAGTTTGGATTTAATGCCAGATTTAATGGATGAGATAACTGCAGGTAAAATCATTATAGGTGTTAGATACACACCAATAAATACAACAAAAAGCAGTTGTACAGCTTTCATACAGGTGCCAAAGGCTGCAGGTTGGGCAGATTCTAACCATGTGGGATTTTCAGACAGGAGTAAAGGGACAGCCAATTCAGCCTGCAATAGTGGAACATTCCTAAATTACTTAAAATGAATAAACCATAAATGTCTGGGTAAAATTAATACATCTAAGACTCTTCAAAAAGCTGAGTTCAGTTTATATATTGCCATTGTTGAGTACACATTTGGACACTGGTATAGCAGTATACGTAATGTACTTTTTTTGCCAGGCTTTCATACTGAGTTGTATTAAGGTCTGTTGGCCTTGTACATTTAAACATTGTATTGCTAGAATCTCTAAACATATTCAAAGCAGAGACCAGGATAGGAAAATGTGTCCCCTAAAAACAGCAGAACCAATATAAAGTCAGTGAATGTGGAAATTCTTGAAATCACGGAAACCCCAAAGGGGGAAAGAATGAAAGGTGTGATGGAAAAAGATGAATACACTGACAAAAAGACCCGAAGATTAGCGGGCAAGTTGAAATTATTTTTTAGCCGTCCTAAAATAATGGAATTGTACAATCGGCATTGTTGTGTGTTGCCAACATTAGCCTTAAAATTTAATGCACATAAAATGTTGCGATAGTGCAAGAATTTTAAGCCTAACTTCTGATCTTTTAAGATAAAAAAAACTGCGGTCCTCAAGTGTATGTTTATGCAAAAGAACTCTCTCACCTTTCAAACAAGCCAGGATTCAGGTTCAATCCTCTTAATGAAGTTCTTACTCCTGCACTTAACACTTAAATGACATTTTGCCCACACGCTGTTATTAACAAACGTGTTCTATGGTTTGCATGTGGCATGGAAATGGAAGTGAAGAACAGCGCAATGGGAATGCAGGTTTAAGAGGTAAGTTTAGAAGTTAGAACCTTACTCCAGGGGGAGGCCTAGCAGTTGGGACCTACCCTGGGTACTTTCAAATTAGCGAAGAGAGGATCAGGGTTGAGTGAGTGAGTATAGTTGTCCTTTAAATTTACATACTGTTAAGCCCCCACACCCCACCATATTTGTCACTATGCTTACCTTTACCAAAAATCCTTCTACAGACAGATCCCTTACCAGCTGGTAGAAGCCGCCACTACTGCTGTAAATAATTTACGTGCCGCACAGCTGGGGCAACTGCTAGGGGGTATCCGAGATATCAGGTCCATTCAAGCACACTGATATTGGCAAATGCCTATATTTAGTAGGTGCAATCCTCCTTAGCCCCTGGGGGAAACTGTAATCCAACAAAAGAAAGAACAGAGGAGCACACTACTATTGCAACTTGTGTAGCAAACATAGGAGATATACAACATTTTGGGTAACATCTGTCCCCTTCCTCAGGGATGAGAAGCATAACATATACACTATAAGTAGTGTGGTGCTCCTCTGCACTTTTTCTTTTGTTAGATCACCACTAGGGGGAGCAGTGTCTTGAGCAGATTGCTCTTAGAGCCGCTCCCCTTACAATAGAAGTCAATGGCGGCCATTGACTTCTATTATAAAGGATGACACCTTTAAAGTTTGTGCCAGGTTTTTAGGGAAATTAAAACTGAAGGTAAAATTAATATGCTTTTTTTGTAATAAAGTGATGTAAAGGTGATATATTTGTTAGGTAACTGTAATATAAATATTGAAAATAGGGAATATATAATGTTCCTTGGCGTGTTCAGTGGTGATCCATTTAGAATCCCCCCTTGAAAATTCTGAGCTTGCACCTGTGGGTCTTAGAGCATCATCAGCTGCATCATTTCTCAGCAGTGGAATGCAAGTGGGAACGTTAGCCAGGGACATTTCTGATGCTGGTGTCACTGATCACGGTATTGGGCAATCGTGTTGCTGCATCTATGGCCACCATTATTCTGAATAGATTGATCTAGAAGGTAGGCTCTTTTAAGAGAGGCCAATTGGAGACCACTAGAGATGGCCGAAACTGACAGGTTTTGTTCCATTTTTCAGATCTCAGGAAAATCTGAATATCTGAAAACGGAACTTAAATTCGGGGCTTTGAATTGTGTTTTCGATTTTAATCAAATGTACAAGCTATTTTCTAAATTCTCGAAAATAGCTTTGAACGTTTAATATCCTTGAAAATACGATCGAAACTATTTTGATGTTCCGTCCGTATTTTCAAGATTATCGAACGTTCTAGGCTTTTTTCGAGAATTTTTTTAAAATAGCTTGAAATTTCAATAAAATCGAAAATGCACTCCAAAGTCCCAAAATATGAATGATCCGTCTGGATTTCGGAAGTCGGACCCAGATCCCATCTCTAGAGACCACAAGTGCCCCTTTAAGTACCAAGGATCTAAAAAAAAAAAACAACAACAAAAAAACCTTATCTTTAGGACATATATAAAAAATAACAAACTTTACTCTGGCTCCATACTATGGCGTAAGAACCACAATGTGAAACTAGGGCCTTTCCAACCCTACTTTTACTTCCAAACATTACTATTACCTTCCTGCCAAACATCTGTAACATCCTTAGTAATAGGAACACATGAATATATCATCTTCTTTAACCGTGTGGTCATTTCCCTTTTTTGTTTTATTGCATCTTCGTTACTGCTGGTTTTCCTGTTTTGAGTAGCTCCTATACTATAGAAGATTCATTTTTAAATTAATTTTCAGACTATAGAATTGCATAGATTTAAAATGCTATATGAACTGAATGCAGATTGTTTTAATTAGATTTAGATCTTCTTGTTTTCTCACACTGTTTTACTCTAGTAAATAAATTTCACTTCAGTTCATTATTGGAAAATCTGCCTTCAGTTGTCTGACACATGCTAAACACAGCTAAAAATACTCCGCTTGTAAAAATAAGCGGTTATATTAAATATTATGTAGATATAGATGGAGAGAGTAATTTCATCTGACTTTGGCTTCAGGTAAATGTGATTTCCTTACAATGGGGTAAAATGGAGGCAGACGATGTAAAAGCCCTGTGTTTGTTTTTGCCACTACATAGTAGTGCAAAATTGAACGCCTTTTAAATTGAGGTGCCACTCAGCAATCTTTACCTTCCGGGTTACAGCTATGCAGCAATCACACTGAAGTGATTACTAACATGTAGTAAGTGCAACTAACATGTATTCATTTATGGATTGAAATGAAATAGAAAATGGTTGTTACAGGCTGCCAGGGCCTGGTCTTGCCTTTAGATAAATACACAGGTAATTCGGTTGTGTATTTGAGGCTGCTTCTCATTGATAACCGTCACAATTTAAGCAGCAAGCACATTCAGATGAGCCTTTTTTTTAGTATAAATCGTTTGGGTCTAATCTTGGCTTAATGGTTCCCATTTGGAGTATGCTAAGATGTTCATACACTAGTCGAAACTTGGGTGTGTTCCCATGATTTCAGAAGTACAGCCTAGCCCAGTCCTTTTTATGTTCACAATAATAGGACAGGGCAGGGAACATTGCGGAATGTTGGAGGGTGAAACTGCTGGATGAAAAACACATTATAGATGCTTTTAATTGAGGGGGTTACCAAACATCTTAGTAATGTATGGCCAGCATTAGTTAGTGGTGTTGATAAACTTATCATGAGTTCAGGTAAAAATGTAGTACTCTGTCAGTAGCTATTCTGGTCTGTTGTGGGTATACTGTAGATTAGGTGGGAAATAATAAATTGATCTCTATTTTCCAGAAGCTGTTTATTAATATGAAAGCACCCTTTTCTTTAACTATTAACAATAAAACAAATGTGTTAAATAAGTGATATATGTATAATACATTTACTTATAATATCCTGTTCTCACTGCTCATCATTCTGTTTGCTCCATACCCCTGCTTACTAAGTATAATGAATTAGGACCACAGGAAAACCGATTCTACATGCATATGTATATGGCCCCTTTGCCCTGTTGAAACAGATAGAGAGATAAAAGGTCTGCTTGTAATGTCAGCATTGGAAATTGTTCCCTATTAAATAAGGTCAGTTCTTCTAGATGGTTGATCATCTTTTTAATAATAATTGGATGTTGTCTTATATGGCAATGTTCCCATGACCATGATGAAACATCATCAATGATGTTATATTTTTTGTCCTACATCTTCCTACGTTTAAAGCCAATTATGTTTCGGAGCAGTTTTTTTCTTACTTTTAAAAAAAAATGACAGCATCTTTAGCTTGTGGGATAATGGTCACATTCTATTCCTTCGTTTTACAGCATTTACAAGTAATACGTGCAGATAATTTACATTTGATTTACAATACACTAGGTTGATGGAACAAACAGAATAAAAGGATGTATGTGTCTAAATGGTGGTTTATTACATTTAGTATTAAAATAGGTTGGACATTACTCAGGCATTTGATTAAATACCGATAGTGAATATCACTTCTCCAAGTGTATGTAGATGCTTAGAATTCTCTAGTACTAATGGATGCAAGAGGTTACTATGATCTGCATACCCAGAGAAGAAGAGCTCAAAGAAAATAACATACATTTATTACTGCTATTTGAAATCAGAAATATGTAGCTTTTTATAGGCAGGTTACAGACATTTCATGTTGAAAATGTAGATATGCAATTTTTGGAGGATGGAACAGAAAGGACAATGTCATTTATATTAAAATTATTATTTTTTTTTGTTAGTTGTCTCGGTGACAGTGAAAGTGATTCAGAATACAGCTCTTCAAGTTTAGATGTAAGGCCGCAGTATTGGGACTAAAGGAGAAAAGAACAGGAAGCACTCAAGTAAGTTCCAATTTACTCATTCAGGGCGAACATAAAGAAAAATCTCAAAAGAGATTTCTAGATGGACAAAGGTCTCTTATTGTTAAGAACCCTGTTGGTTTCTTGTGTTGTATTTAACTCAGTGCAATTCTATACACAAAAATCTGGTTTAAGAGCATCAAGGTCAGAAGGTTAAAGAAAGAGCCATCACAGAAACCCAAATTCAATGCGGTAGTGATCTATAGGGATTTTAACAGATCTGACGGACTAATCAGAAATCAGTTCTTGTTGTCATTTTTTTCCACTGCAAGCTATTATGAGTTCTGCATGCTTCAAGATACATAGTAAAATAACTTTAATCTGGCATCTTTCCCCCATTTTACTTTTATACTGGACTTCTGTTTATCTATGCTGTTAGGGGAATCTGTGCACCAAGGCTGTCTCCCTGGCTTAGCACGTGTGCGTGACTGCTCGTCTTTTTAACTTGTCCCTAGCTCTCGGAAATCATGTTAAAGGACCTCACCTCCTCTAACTTTGTCATTGGCACCAATGTGAACCAGACCGCCAGGTCACACCGGCCCCACCCAATAATCTGTCTACATGATTATACACACTGCCAAACCCTAGCACCAGGCAGGCAACACACAGTTCAGCATGTAGGGTCTTGGCGCCACAGATTACCCTATCTACCTTCCTTATAATAGAGTCCCCTACCATTACCTCCTGTGTAGCATTCTGATCCTTAGTTCCTCCCCCTTGTATCAGAGATGGCAGTCCCTGGGGTAAGGGACTAGTCCTCTCCATACACGCTAATTCCGAGGTGTCTCCTCCACTTCATTACTTAAGGCGGCAAATCTGTTGGGATGGGCAATCTGGGAAGAAGCCACCCTTCCGTCCCCCACTTCCCCTAGTAACCCTAACAAAACTACCTCCCTCCTCAAACTTCCTGTCCCATTTCCACCCACATCTATACTGGCCCCAGCAGTGCCTGCTGACCCCCCGATTTGCCAATCCCTGGAATGCTGCAAGCTGCCCCCTTAGACTCTCCACCTCAGCTTCCAAATAGGCAACCCTCATGTACATGAGGATGTCTCTCTGCACTGATTAGGTGATCGGTGGCACTAGTCTGGAAGCCATTTTGTATTAGATTGTCCGGTAAATATGCCACGGTGTGCTATTTCGGGGTCCTATTCATATTATCTTTGTCTATGGAGATGAGCTAAGTTGTAAGAGGAGAAGGACCCTGCACTACTTGGAGGCACAAGTAAGATGCATGATAGGATGTAACTATACGGGTGTAACTATACAGATCAGCTGTTTTAAACAAAGTATGGTGACAAGCAACAGTTTAAATCAGCTGATTGCACATTTCTTAACTACATACGCACAAAAGCTGTTTTAAAACAGCTGATTGGTGGGGCCCATTAGACCCTGGCCCCCCTGCTGTTGCTGGCCTCTAATTACACCACTGCTTGTTATTCTTGTTATGAAATGCAGGACCTGCACCTAAGCTGTACAATGTTTAATTTTGTTTTTAAGAATAGCACCACATCCTTTTTTCTCCTGGTGAGAGATTTGAGAGATTTTGCATAGATACGGGGTCACAAAGTCGCAATGTGACCATGCCCATGTACCTTGGGGCACACAACAGCTAGTCTACAAGTTTTATATGTGCAACCACATTCACCGACCTGCCCCCATCTGCGTTTCTATTACAGAAACTAAGCTGGCGTCATGCACAGGGCAGGGAAGTAAGTAGTAGAGGTCATAATGGATGGCCACATATTACATATACTTTATCTCCTCCATCTCTAATTACAATCATCTCATACATATCAAATAAGGATATAATCAAATTGATGCAAAATATATGGCTAGTGAGTCTCTCATTTATCATGGCTTACATAGTATCATGATTAGAGGTCTGGGCAATCCAAAAAAAAGAGAATAAATTAGAGGTGCTTAAGAAAAACTCCCCAGACATAGTGTATCTCCAAGAAACACATCTTTTACGGCATAACACAAATGCTCTACAAAAAACAGTGTTGGTTGGAGTATACCTAGTTGCTACTCCTCTACTCCAGAGGGTTGTCTCTGTTGTTTAAAAATACACTGCGATTCCATGTTCTTAAAACAAAAACAGATATCAAAGGAGATTTGTATTTGTTGCGAGGAAATGGGTGGACTCCAGCTGGTAATCCTCAGCTCTTACAACCACCACCACCGCGAATAAGCAGTGTTACAGCATGCCATACCTTTCTTGGCACAATTCCCAGAAGCCCAAGTTAAGCAAATAGGGACTTAATATGGTGCTAACAAATTTAGACTGTCTACCCCCCAAGCAACCAGGGAATATACCACCACTCTCCCAATATATCTGAAATATGGGCTGGGTGGACGTATGGACACATACACTGTATACCCACATGCAAAATAACCTGCTGCTCGGCCACTCGCCAAACATTATCTAGAATTGACTATATGTTTGTCTCTAATTGCTTGTGCCGCTAATACAAAAGATGGATGTGTTGCCAAAGAGGTCCCTCAGATCACACACCTATAACACAATTAACTCAAATACGCCTGGCGGATCGCCAGAAACGGCGTTTGTCAGTGTAGCGTGGCCATCGGGGGGGTTGTTCCTCACTCCTATATCTAGCTTGTGTATGAACCTTAAGTATCCGCTATTTGAATCTCAATCCGTTCTGGAAACATTATTTCCGCAACTTGATGGATTGAACAACAGTTGTTAAACTATTTAGCTGTTGATCAGGGCGAGATATCTTGTTATACAATGTGATGCATTTAAGGCCTTTCTGAGAGGTACACTCAAGTCAACAGTTTCCTATATTAAAAAAAAAACAGACTAGCGGAAAGGCCCCAGCTAAGAAAACACAACAAGCGGAATACAAAATATATACAGCACCCTACAATAGTAACTCCGCAAATTTAACTTCTGAACAAAGAGTTATGAAGTTCTATTACAGGACAAAGCAGTACATAAACAAATCTTTGAGCAAGGTAATCAATCTGCCCAAATTATGGGCATACATGGCAAAAAGCTGTAACGCACCAATACAGTTATAGCTATCCAGGACCCAATAAGGGTCATTAACTGATCCAGCGGCAATATAGATAGCTTTGAGACAAACTATGCTCAACTCTACAAATCACAATCCAAATGTAACACTCAAGATATTAAAAATTATTTATCAGAAGTTACAGCTCCACGCTGATAGAAAACAAGTATACCCTAGAAACGAATTAACAGTGTCAGAGATCGTGTCAGCTATACAACAGCTACAACCTGGTAAGGCATCTGGACTAAATGGTTTACCAATTGATATATTAAAAAAATACATTGATATATTAAGTAATCCTCTTTTTTATATCAAAAAGCAATGGAACTAGGCAATATCCCATCCTCTATGTCCGAAGCCATTATTATACTTTATTGAAACCAGGAAAGGATCCAGAAAAAAATGAGTCATATGGGCCAATATCTCTCCTAAGGGGTGATTACAAAATATTAGCCAAAATTTCAGCATCCCGTTTACAAAAATGACTCACATACATTACGTAAAGAACAGCCGGTTTTATCCCGGGAAATCTACATTAAAACATAAGATGAACACATATTCAGACACAGACTGATCATGACAATGTGGGAATCGTGTGGTTTTGTCTTTGGATGCAAAGAAAGTGTTTGATTTAGTGGAATGGAACTACCTCTGGGAGGTTTTAAAATTATTTGGATTTGGCCCAGATTTATTGCTTGGTTCAATTGCTCTACACAAGATCCATGTGCTAGACTATTGATTCAAGGTGAACTGTCCAAATCCTTCGTTTAAACAGAGGGACACGCCAGGGATGCCCACTTTCTCCATCTTTATAGCAATTAGAATCAAAACACCAAAATAAAGGGTTTTGGATAGGACCGTACAAGAAAAAATGGGGTTAATGCAGATGATATAATCTATACTGGACGCACAAGATAACTTAAGTAGTTTAAGAATTCAAATATATTGGTATATATAATAAGATTCAATAACAAGATCACTGGAAAACTCCTTCAATCTTAATATAGAACTGTTACTTAAATTTATTAAATCTAAACTATTACATTGGAAGGTTCTGCCATTAAATCAAGGGAAAATCAATATGATTAAAGGAAAAGTGCACTGTAAAATCAGTTATGTTCATTTGGAAGCTGCAGCCTTAAAAATACTGTTGCATATTTTTTTTTAACCTAGCCCTCCAGAGCCTAGCTTTGTGCCTTGAAAGTTTGCTAGATCTTGTCACTGGTTTGCTGAATGTTAAGCTCCGCCCCTCTGAGATTTCCTCTGCTTTCTCCTGCTTGAGCCTCAAACGGTAATGCCTGTGAGTTCCGTGCACTCTCTCTTGAGCCTCAAACGGTAATGCCTGTGAGTTCTGTGCACTCTCCTGCTTGAGCCTCAAACAGTAATGCCTGTGAATTCTGTGCACTCTCCTGCTTGAGCCTCAAACAGTAATACCTGTGAGTTCCGTGTCTATCCTGTTTGAGCCTCAAATGGTAATGCCTGTGAGTTCCGTACACACAATCGTTTGAGGCTCAAGCAGGAGAAAGCAGAGGAAATCTCAGAGGGCGGAGCTTAAAGGGCATGTCCACCCCCAAAACTATAATCCCCCCCAGTAATGGCCCCACCATTAGTGTAGTGTAGTGTGTGTAATCTTTCCTCACATCCCAGCTCCATAGGGTTCTCCTGTAACCCCCCTAAAGTCCAAAAACTGTCCACCAGGAGGCTAGCGGACTCTGCCTGCTACTTGCCTCCGGTAGTATTTGTCATGCGTACTGCAGCCCTTCTCCCCCACCCTCTCCCTCCCTCTCCTCCGTTCACTACCCTTCCCCTAGCTTTAAACCCCTTATATGATTTCCCCCATGTCTGCCAGCCCTACGACCAAATTTTTATTTTCCAAAAGCTCCCCAAACTCTTACTTACCTCCCCTCTTTCCTCCGCTGCACTGACTGACCGGCAGCCGCGTCCGTGATTGGCTGCCGCTCAGCCAATCACAGAGCGACTGCCGGTCCCGCCCTCTGCTTGCATTCTCGCAAGCAGAGGGCCGGCAGTGCGGGCGAGGAACGAGGGAGGTAAGTAAGAGTTGGGGGGCTTTTGGAAAAAATATATGCGGTTGGGGCTGGCAGACACATCATATTAAAAACTACTTTTAAGGGTGGACATACCTTTAACCCGTAACAAGATGTCAGCAACTTTCAAGGCATAAAGGTAGGCTCTGAAGGGGCATAGGTAAAAAAAAAATATGGCAAAGTATTTTAAAGCTGAGCTTTACAGTACACTATCTTTTAAGATTTCCATTTTCCTCAAAGTATTATATGTTTTGAAACATGCTCTAGATACATTCCCAAAAAGTTTTTTCTACAAATATTAATGTACTTCATTTCTGTGTGGGATGGTAGAGCCAGAATAACACTCAAGAGACTACACGCTTCCAAATTAAATGCAGGTTTAGCTCTCCAGATTTTAAACTATACTATTGGGCAGGACAACTTCGATACTTAAAATGTGTACAAATGGTTACAACAAGAGGAAGAATTGACACAGTCAGATTATGCTACAATACTACGTTAAAAGTTCATATTTGGCATTATATAATGAACCTGATACGAAAATAATAGGAAATGATACTTCTATACACAAACAGATGTGAGAATATGGAAAGCTGCTAATAAGCTTATAAATTTTGATGATGTATCATGGGAACACCACTATGCCATATTATACTATCTTCAACTAGCAAAATGTGAAGAAGCGAATGATAGATGGGCAGCATACAGTATCCAAAAATTTGGTCAAATCTACAATGATAATAAATTTAAATCATTTACACAGCTGACGAACAATTTCAGCTTCCACGCTCTTTTCAGTATAGGTATTTACAACTTCGACATGTCTCCAGGTGGGTTTGAGGTAACAAATACAGCCTAAAATCACAAAAAACGATTCCTCTGCTTTACAAAACCAGGACATAAAGGATTAACATCCATTCTTTATCAAATATACTGCAAATGTGAACTGCAGATTAGAGATGTCCGAATTCGAAAAATCGGTCGCGCGAGGATCCGCGGATTTTCGAAAAATCGAAAATTCGAAAATCCGCGAGCGGACCCGTAGTTAAAACAGTATTAAAATGAAAGTTCGGCAAAATCTGCATTAAAAGTGGTCTAAATAGCCTTGGTAACGTACACTTACACACTCAGGGACCTGGGTAATGGCCTTAGAAGCACGTATAAATGCCAACAATACCTAAAAAGTACAGTCGCTAGCGTGACTTTAAAAAACAGTATTTTTCGAAATACGAGGATTCCCGTAAAACGAAGATTTCCGTAAAAAAACGAGGCTTTCTGTAACTATGATAGCTGCCATTGGCTAATTTGGATCATGTGGCTTGCTCCGTCTTGAAAATTTACACGAATTACTCGTTTTTACGAGTATTCTCGTAATTACGAGAATACTCGTAATTACGTGAATCCTCGTAATTATGTGAATCCTCGTAATTACGAGGATCTTCGGTTTTTCCGGGTACCGTAGATCCTCGTAATTAGGAGATACTCGTATTTTCGAAAATTTTCGTAAAAAAAAAAATCCGCAGTGAGTTCGGAAGTCCGGAAAGTCCAGAATAATCCGCCGTTCGCGGATGGGAGAAATCCGCGGCGGATCGGGTTGGGTCCGCGAACCGGCCATCTCTACTGCAGATAGGGTTTCCACAATAAGAGATAAATGGAAAGCATTGATACCTGAATTGGGCTTAGAGGATCTGTACTTATTACGCAAAGCCATACCACAGTGTCATAAGCAGCACAAAATAAACTGACACAAATATATATTATTAATTAGCATACATCACCCAAAGAACCTCAAGTACATATGTCAAACCAAAGTGATTTATGTCCTAAATGCAGCATCTGGGGCGTCTTTTTGGCATCTTTTATGGATGTGCCCTCATGTTTAAAGGTATTGGAACAAAATATGCCAATTTATACGCCCAGCATCCAGATACATTCCAACTGTGCGCATGCGCACAGCGCGAAGGAGCGAGGACGCATTAGAGATTGTCAGTGAAGTCGGCGCTGGAGTGGGTCCGCGGGTAAGTGTCTCTTTTCTCTGTAAGATTTGCTGAAGAACAGGAGGTAAGAGTGCATTTACCTCCTGTTCTTCAGTAAATCAGTTGGAACAAACTTTCATCAACCAACATCTCTAGATGTTAAAGAGGACTATAACTAAAGATCTGTTTATTTGTCAAGTTTTTAATTACTGCCACTTATCCTGCAACATTAGGGCAACTCCTGCTCTAATCATTTTGAATTAGCATTTAATAATATAATGATGGGCCAGGATGGGGAGACTGATCAGTAAAGTAGAGAGCTATTACTGTAGATAGATTTGACAATTGAACTAGTAGTGTTAACAGTAATAATGTATTGCCATATTGGAAAAATTCAAACAAAATAAATTATTAGTGTTGAATACCAATGTGCAATGATGTTTTTTGTTAAAAATGGTACATTTTGTTTTTAAGGGAACTAATACTTAATTTATCAGACAAACTAATAAACAATTATATTTTTAACATGTGCCTTTTAGACCTAAGCATATTAAAAAGGTGGGGGTTACCAGGCAGCCAGGGCATCTTTGGCAGTGAGAGAGAGGTGGCACAGAGAGCTGCCAAAGAGAAATAAATGAAGGTTATAACAGTGACTTCACTGGAGGTACTGCTTCAGGTGAGTATTTTTATTCTGTTTCCAGTTGAATCACACGTTTCAGTTAAATTTCCAAATATGCCACATTGACTTTTACTAACTAAGAATCTTGCTACTGGAGATTCACAGTTAATTTACTGTAGCTGTGTATTATTAATGAGATGCAACTTGGTTTTATATGTCTGTATATTTCCATCAGAGGAGAAGATTACAAAATATCTGAAAAGAAGAAATGCTGCACACCACCAAAATGGTAGTGATTTTATAAAATGTTTCAGTCTAAACCACTAACCAGAAATCTGATGAAAAAAACGTCCATTAACTAGAACCATAATAACATATTAACTTTTATTTATAAGATTTTCTACTTCCTGGTTTACAAAACTAACTGTGAATTCCTTTTGGTTCTACAGACAAAAACAGTTTCCCATTTTACTAATTCAGGGTCAATAAAGGTTTTAAGTTTAGAACTGAATGTTGGGGAGAGCATGTATTGGTTATTTATAAACTTTTTAACCTAATTATTTTGTTAAGATAATCTTGTTTTCCCAGGATTGTCTTTGGTAAACCAAATTATAGAAGCTGGCCATACACTTTCCTTCATCACATCTAATAAATGTCTAATGAGATTTATAGATGCAATGTTTTCCACTTGCTGCAATCATTGATAATCGATCCTCATCGCAAATAAGATTGGGCCAGGCAGTGGTGCAGACATCTAAGGCTGTGAGAACATTGGAAAATAATGTATGGCACCTTAAAGGGCATGTCCAGGCAGAGCATTCCCCCCCAAACCCCAGTTTCACATTATACAGAAATGCCAAGATGCCTGAAGCGACTTGCCAACCCGGTCCCTCGTTACTCCTCCTCTTCTCTGCGGCTGACAGGCACTCTATTTCCTGGTCGCAGCTGTCAGTTAAGGCGTGACGTGACAACGGAACGCATCTTTGGCATTTCTGTATATGCAAAATGGAGTTTGGGGGGTGCTCTGATTTATATGAAAATGTTTTTGGTTTTTTTTTGCCCTTTAGGTAATTTACAAGGCTTTGCAATTACTTGTTCTCTCTTTCCAAATACCAGAGTGGGGCCTTTAACTGCTAGCCCCTTACCACGGGTTTTCCCTAACCACCCTCCAAGTTCCAACCAGTTTGGCACCGCCTCTCTCAACAGTCTGACACTTGTAAATGGTAATGTGTATACACAATGTTCATGCAAATGATTATTTCATTTGTATTTTTTTATACAGGAAAGCGACATGGGCGCTCAATCAACAACGCTGATTTCCTATGAAAGGAAGATAATGTCTACCTTAAAGTTTACATCTCAAAATGTTCATAAACAAGAAAAGCTGGACTTGTGAACAATATTAAATGGGGAAAATGTCAACCTATAAAGTTATAACATAATAAACATTCACAGTTACACTACAGATGGTGCTAGGTAAAGGGTATGTTTTTCCCTATGAAAAAACTGCAAGCCTGCTTTTTATCTTTTATTTCCAGAAAACATAAGCAGTGCCAAAGAGGCTACAAAACCTGCATCTCTTTGAACAAGATTTGGAATTCTAGTAACATTTGTATCTTTTGATTAAGAAGAGAAAAAACTGACAATACCCATGAGGGTTTTAATCATTTTGTTTTAATTTTCTTAAACAGACCTCATCATCTCATGCATTTGCGTGTGCAGCACTGCTCAATGGCCTACTCATGTGATGTGCATATAATTCGTCTTTGTGCATTTCTTCAAATTGCATCCATGCAGTGATTTCTAGTATTGATGTCTGAAAATTTACCTTTGTCTGTGGTTAGTTCAAATGTTATAAGTATTTATGTTCTGTACAGTATTCTTACTAAGTATCATTGCTTCACGACTAATGGGATGATTTGTCAGTGCTGTCCTCCTACAGAAATCATGCCCTAGATTAACTACCATCATATAAACACGTGAAATGTTTTAAAGCATTATGTGAAAATCGCTAGCAAAGGTAAATTTTGTTTCACTTTAATGCATTGAAAGGGCCATATGTGTTTGTTTATATTTGTACAATGATATACAATTCTTCATGGAATGATTCCCCTGAAGCTGAACCATTAGGAAACCATCAATATCATTTATAAATTTGTGTTGCCACAAACCGTATGTTTTACGGTCACCAACTAGGGTGGCTGGTCTAAATATGGTCATTCTTAATAAGTTTTCTTATTTTACTCCATGAGCCAAGCTCTCAACAGAAAATAAATGGATATTTGGTCAGCTGGTGGCCAAATTAGCAAATATGGGACATTATTAGCTTTTTACCAATGTTCAATCTTCTTGTTACATGGCAAAAGTCTGGGTGAATATAAAATTGTACTTTAACCTGTGTACATGCCTGCCAAGTTGAATTGTGTACAGGTTAGCGGGATCATTGCTTACAACCATGATTGGGGCCGACTTGATTCAGACATTATGCTTTTGTGTTTAAACGACACCTAAGCTAGCTAATCTCTTCCTTGTTTTCCCATCCCTGCTGCTGGCCAGTCTGCCTATCTTTTTGCAGGCAGCCAATAGGAGAGTAGGGGACATGGAAACAGACAGTGACCCATTTCTCCCCAAACAGGTGCATCCAATGAGTTGTTGTGCGCTATACAAAGTGTAGTCACTATCTACATGTTAATTAAAAAGAGGCAAAGAAAGTTCACAGCTTGGTTTTATTGTGATCTATAATTAAATATAACGTAAAAATTTTGTACAATTGTACAGATCTGTTGTGTTGTGTGCCATGCCTATTTGTTAAACATTAGAATGGAAAATGAACAAATGATATGCCTAAGAAATACATAGCCAGATATTAGGGAATTGAACCTCCAACATCAGAGCAGTGAAGTCAACTCCATGCACTCCTTTCCAGTAAATGCAGTATATGTAACTTCACAGAACTTTACTTGCATTACTTTCTATAAATGGACCTGCTGCATTGTACAGTAACTTAACATTTGCTTATCTCCACAGGTAAAAAATTTTTTGGTATTCGGTTTTATTGAAGAACAGGAGGTAAAGAGCTGTGTCTTACATCCCGTTCTTCAATAACATGTTAAGGGCCAGGAATGAGTAAGGAACTTACACAATTCTCGCTCCTCTGCCGCGTCCTTCCGGGTTCCGACGACTTTGGCATTAGTTTGGTAAAAAATGTTCACAGAACAGTACTTGTGTTGCAGTTATAGGAACCTGAGGGGGTCTATACTAAACTAAAATGAGTCAAATTTGAAAAATAATTAAAGGTGACTGTAGTATGCTACCTCCACCCACTTCTAATGCTTGATCTACCTAGGAAAAGTGCTTTCTGAAAAGTGTGTCTTACCATTGGTGAGGACTAGGCCATCAATGCTATATTTGTCCTTTAATAATAGGAACTGGTGAAACATACACACCCAACTGTCGAGAAGTGCCCCCTCATCATTTGGCTAGTGGCACAGGAGATCCGCTGTGTTTGTGCATCTCCCCACAGTGGACCAGAGACTAGGAGAACAAGGGATGACCTCAATTTCTTGATACATTTAGTGCATTTGATTGCGGCCTTATCTTCCCCAAATAAAGTTGTTATAACGTCTCTTTAGGTTAGACTATACATACCTTCACATGCTTGTGTTTAATTCATAAGTGTACACAAAATGAATTTTATTACTTTAATATACAAATTGATTAATATAAGACAAATACAACAAAGTTTATCTAAATTGCTGTTGAGTTGAACAACTTTTGTATTTAGTGTTTTATTAGAAAAAATTAATGTTGTAATTATTGTTTGTTTTTTTTTCCTTATATTTTTGAACTAAAACATTAAGGATTGTGTCCCATTTACAATTTCAATTCCTGAATTTGAAGTTAATTTCTGTAAAGTAAGGGCAAGGATTAAACAAATTTATATATCTAGATAAAAAGATGAATTGCTTAATAAAAGCTAGATGTGTGAATTTGCACAGTATGTGCTTCAAGAGTTTGGACCTTCATTTCTTCCAAACACTTCTATCTAGGACAGGGATGTCAGATTTGCGGCCCTCCAGATGTTTGTAAAAAAAAAAAAAACACTTCCAGCAATCTTGGTTGCATACTGAGTGGTAGTTTTCAAACATCTGGAGGGCCACAAGCATGTTAATGGATGAAATTTGAAAAATTCCATACGTGCCCAATCATTTTATCATTCATATGGCATTTTAGGCAAAAATGTATTTAAAGGTCGTTCATGTTATGAAATGTTTTCCAACCTTTCCCCTGAAACCACTTATTAAAATGTTTCATTCTTGCTTTTCTGTGAGATTCTTACTCAAAGAATACCTGAGTAAAAGTCAGGTCTTTGTAAACAGCAAGCCTGCAGTTGCTAATATGGATGCAGAGGGAAACTTTACAGAAAGATCCTATTTGACTTTCTTAAAAGTAAATCTTGCCTTAATAATCAATAGAAATCAACATTATATCTTGATAGTGTGAGCTAATGTCAAGGGCTTACTGTTACTAAAATAATAACTGTGACCATTCTAGTTAAGAAAATGCACACTGCACAAGAGTTTATTATAATAAGTAATTTGATTGAGAGCTGAAATGTAATATGTTTCTGATTGGATAAAGAAATCGGAGGCAGATCAACAAAAAAAAAAACAAAAAAAAAATGGTCAGTTGGAGAAGAATTGTTCCAGTAATGGGTAATTAAAAAAAAAAAAGCAACAATTTTCCAGGTTAGTAACATTAATATTTGTTCCCCCATTGACCCTTGCAATGAACAGAGTGTTGCTTTCTAAGATTTGTGGGACTTGCATTTCATGATACATGGTATCATGGTATTAAAAACTGCATGGAGCAATTCCGTGCGCTTTGCATAACAAATATTTAGTAAATAGTCTTCAAAAATGTATAGAAAAAACATTTTTCGGTGTACTTTATTAAAAATTGATGCTGTAAAGGCATTTACTACAAGTTCAGAAAGAGTAGATTCTGCTGTATTTCGTTCTGTTTTTTATATACTGTAACTGTATGTTTAAAGCATGCATGTCTGGTAAACGTTAATAAAATTAGGAAGAAAACTCTGTTTACAAAAATACTCTCACATTACTAATTCTGCACTCCTAAAATTTGATGCCTTTGTGGATACATGTATTGTTTTTTCACATGTGTCATGAAGTTGTTTTCAAAAGTGGAAAGGTCTTTCTTTAAATTATTTTGTAAAACTGCGTTCAGTTTGCTTATTAATGTTACATTTGTTTGTTAAAAATCACATTGTTTGTGGATTTAGCTCGAGTAAACTTTATTTCACACACTGAAAAACACTGTCGGTTCTTCTTACCTGATACTAAAAGGGCCCATACACGAACCAATACTGGACGTATCCCAATATCGTATGATCGCCAGGTCGTGTATGGATGATCGTACAAAAATCTATATCATCGGCCCCAGCAGGAATTTTTATCGTCGATCGGCGATCATACAACCAGGGGTGGCTTGTGTATGGGCCCCATAACTGGTAAGCAGGGAGGCAAAGCTATTAAGAGAATTATGTTTTAAAAAAGTATGTACATATATGATGCCAAAAGGAAAAGAAAGTAGGAAAGAGTGGATCTGATTTACTAAAAACATTTCTTTATTGCCTTATAAACATTAATATACCAAAATACACCGTAGCTAAAACTAAACAATCGGGCGTCCCCGAGGCAAACACTAAAACACTTGATATTACAGTCGAAAATGTACAGATACCCGGTATAGCTGATATACTTGCCACTCAGCCGAACTGGGTTGTTGAACTATGTGCTGCCGCTTCACCCGAACAAATCCTTATCGCCAGTGTTCATCTTTTTCCATATGCAATTTCCTTGTATGAAAGCTTGTCCCCACAATCCAAAATTTTCAGAATTTTATGCTGGGTCCACCTTGGCAAGTGGTGCTTATCATAAGAAAATGGTTCCACAGTGCACACCCGTCTTGAACAAACAAGTGTTTTATTCAACACGTAACGTTTCGGTTGAGAGCATTTAAAGTGTAAATCCAATATGACTCTTTCTGAGGAGAGTATTATCTTGATCCCCCTCTCTTTGTTAGGGGGTATGTGGTCATGCCATACCCCTGAGTTCATTTGCTAAGTGGTTGGCTTCTAGGCAGTGTGGTTGCAAAAGGTGGTAGTTCATGTTTGATTGTGTCCTCCTTTCATGTGCTAATTTTACATCACTCTTATGTTTTTGAAAAACTTTTTGAAAGTTCCTGTGGTTTATCCACATAGATTTTGAACGGACATTTGAGCAGATATAACAATAGTCAGTATTACATGTATAGTAGTGATGAATCTGTATCTCTTACCCATCCGTGGATGATCAAATGTGTTTCCGTAACAATGCATTACATATGTTACAATTATAACATTTATAACAAACCAGTGTTTTTAGACAATGTTAGTATATCCTTTTTAAATTTTTGTACAGGATCTGCCTGGACCAAGTAACTATATAAAGTCTGACCCTTTTTATATACATAGAGGGGTTTTCTCTGATCATTATTCAAGTCTAAATCCCCTTCTATGATGGGCCAGAATTTGTCAACCGTATTTTATCTGTTGCGGTGGTGTATTTATGTAAAAGGGCAATCTTTTCTTAATCCTATTTTTTGGACTATATGTTGCTGCTTGTCCCTGGCTACTTTAATAGCTTTTGGTTGGTAGCCTCTCTCTAGAAATCTTTTTCCATTCTATTAAGTTGTACTTCTTTTTCTTCAGGATCATAGCAAATCCTGTGAATCGTAGGAATTGTGATTGGGCAACCCTGTAAGTATGTGTCTCGAGTAGAAACATTCTGCTTGTAGGAGCGTGTTCCATCCGATGGTTTGCTATTAAGCATTGTATTAATTTAGTGCCCTCTTTCTTAATAAACACATCAAGATAATTAACCATGATAAACACATTTGCCATTAAATAAAGGTTCTCATCCATATTATCAATACGGTAATAAATTCTAATTGCTGTTCCATTGTGTCTTTCCAGATCATTAAATTATCCTCAATAAAAGTGTATATTTTATGCAATATTCCCGAATTCATGTTGGTTATACATATTTATTTTCAAGGTATCCCACATATAAATTGGCGTACGCTGTTGCTACCGGGCTGTCCTTGCGGTGCAAACCTTCTGTATATAGTATTGATTTCAATTTAAAGTAATTATTATTAAAATAATTTGTAAGCATTCAACCAGATATTCAACAGGGGGATATATTTATGATGGTCTCCAAAAAATATCTTATGGCCTTATCACTTTGTCATGTTGTTGTATAATGTTATGTCGTGGTAATATAATATCCATTGCCATTCTTTCATGTTCGTATTTGCCCAGAAAATCCTGTCTATACCGTATGTAAGCTGGTAGCAATTTTATAAGTAGATTCAAATAGAAGTCCAGATATTGTGCCATTGGTTTGTAAGACAGATCCTATAGCCGAAACCATAGGTCTGGAAGTTTTATGATATCCTTATGTACTTAGGGAGTCCATATATCACAGGCTTCCTGGATTTCTTGAACATGAACTCATGAACTCATATTTTCTCTCTATCCACAAGTTGCTTAGGGCCATATCACACAACATTTTGGATTTTTTTCAAATATATAGTTAGTGGGGACCCTATCCACCCTCATGTTGTTCCTGATTCCAAATGTTCTAACATACTCTGACTGTAATATGAATAATACATAAGGCTATCGCCCCACCATTATCCGTGGGCTTTAATATGATATCCTTGTTGTGGCATTAGTCTGTAAGTAATGCTTATAAGTGCCGGGGAGGAGGGAGGGGTCCCGGTTCAAGCCACAAAGGGCCCTTGTCAAGGCCACAAGGGCATTTCTAAGTGCCGCAAAGGCACTTATAAATGCCAGGGAGGGGGTCAAGGTTTTGAGCTGCAGGACCCCTTAGCCCCCAAGCCCTTGTCAGGGCTATACATGGTCCTTGGAAGGACCCCCGAACATCCGGCCGCGGGACCCCCGAACATTCGGCCGCGGGATTGTAGCTGTTCGGCAATCATTGAGGGCCCAATTGGGGGATTTTCAAAATCAGCAGTTTGAGGTTTACTGAACGTTTGGAAACCCTGAACATTCGCGAACGTTCTAGGATTACCGAAAAAGGCCCATGGAAACCAGAAGTAACGTGTGTGCTACATTTTTTTGCTGTTACCCACACACGGACGTTGTCCCTAGACCATCTCCAGGTCCCAGGGCCTGTACACGTAAGTTTACATTGCTATATTCGGAAAGTTCATCCGAACCTTCCTAACTATTTACCCCCCATTGACTTTAATGGGTCTGTTTTGAATTTTGAACTTTTTTCAAAGTTTGAAGTTCGAAAACATACCAAACTTTATGAAGTTTGACCGTCTTACTTAGGAGTATCACATATTGGGCACAATAACCTTTGAATTAGAACTGTAGTTCCCTGGGGGGATTCAAGTGTCAGGAAGGTAGACAGGTGTTTATGGATGGATTGGGTATTTGGATAGAATTTATAGGCTTTCAGTAGAGATAGGATGTACCTAAACAATAATGGTGCAGATTGGAGAAGGAAGTGTGAATAATACAGTTAAATAGCTGAGCTACTGAATTGGGTATACTTTTGGTGAATGAAGGAGGGTGGAGCCTACTAGATTCCAGGGGGTAATGGATGAATTAATTAATGTTCTTTTATAGAAAATAAATGAGAGGGTATGTCCTTATCAAGTTTGGATTTAATGCCAGATTTAATGGATGAGATAACTGCAGGTAAAATCATTATAGGTGTTAGATACACACCAATAAATACAACAAAAAGCAGTTGTACAGCTTTCATACAGGTGCCAAAGGCTGCAGGTTTGGGCAGATTCTAACCATGTGGGATTTTCAGACAGGAGTAAAGGGACAGCCAATTCAGCCTGCAATAGTGGAACATTCCTAAATTACTTAAAATGAATAAACCATAAATGTCTGGGTAAAATTAATACATCTAAGACTCTTCAAAAAGCTGAGTTCAGTTTATATATTGCCATTGTTGAGTACACATTTGGACACTGGTATAGCAGTATACGTAATGTACTTTTTTTGCCAGGCTTTCATACTGAGTTGTATTAAGGTCTGTTGGCCTTGTACATTTAAACATTGTATTGCTAGAATCTCTAAACATATTCAAAGCAGAGACCAGGATAGGAAATGTGTCCCTAAAACAGCAGAACCAATATAAAGTCAGTGAATGTGGAAATTCTTGAAATCACGGAAACCCCAAAGGGGGAAAGAATGAAAGGTGTGATGGAAAAAGATGAATACACTGACAAAAAGACCCGAAGATTAGCGGGCAAGTTGAAATTATTTTTTAGCCGTCCTAAAATAATGGAATTGTACAATCGGCATTGTTGTGTGTTGCCAACATTAGCCTTAAAATTTAATGCACATACAAATGTTGCGATAGTTGCAAGAATTTTAAGCCTAACTTCTGATCTTTTAAGATAAAAAAAACTGCGGTCCTCAAGTGTATGTTTATGCAAAAGAACTCTCTCACCTTTCAAACAAGCCAGGATTCAGGTTCAATCCTCTTAATGAAGTTCTTACTCCTGCACTTAACACTTAAATGACATTTTGCCCACACGCTGTTATTAACAAACGTGTTCTATGGTTTGCATGTGGCATGGAAATGGAAGTGAAGAACAGCGCAATGGGAATGCAGGTTTAAGAGGTAAGTTTAGAAGTTAGAACCTTACTCCAGGGGGAGGCCTAGCAGTTGGGACCTACCCTGGGTACTTTCAAATTAGCGAAGAGAGGATCAGGGTTGAGTGAGTGAGTATAGTTGTCCTTTAAATTTACATACTGCTTAAGCCCCCACACCCCACCATATTTGTCACTATGCTTACCTTTACCAAAAATCCTTCTACAGACAGATCCCTTACCAGCTGGTAGAAGCCGCCACTACTGCTGTAAATAATTTACGTGCCGCACAGCTGGGGCACTGCTAGGGGGTATCCGAGATATCAGGTCCATTCAAGCACACTGATATTGGCAAATGCCTATATTTAGTAGGTGCAATCCTCCTTAGCCCCTGGGGGAAACTGTAATCCAACAAAAGAAAGAACAGAGGAGCACACTACTATTGCAACTTGTGTAGCAAACATAGGAGATATACAACATTTTGGGTAACATCTGTCCCCTTCCTCAGGGATGAGAAGCATAACATATACACTATAAGTAGTGTGGTGCTCCTCTGCACTTCTTTCTTTTGTTAGATCACCACTAGGGGGAGCAGTGTCTTGAGCAGATTGCTCTCTAGAGCCGCTCCCCTTACAATAGAAGTCAATGGCGGCCATTGACTTCTATTATAAAGGATGACACTTTAAAGTTTGTGCCAGGTTTTTAGGGAAATTAAAACTGAAGGTAAAATTAATATGCTTTTTTTGTAATAAAGTGATGTAAAGGTGATATATTTGTTAGGTAACTGTAATATAAATATTGAAAATAGGGAATATATAATGTTCCTTGGCGTGTTCAGTGGTGATCCATTTAGAATCCCCCCTTGAAAATTCTGAGCTTGCACCTGTGGGTCTTAGAGCATCATCAGCTGCATCATTTCTCAGCAGTGGAATGCAAGTGGGAACGTTAGCCAGGGACATTTCTGATGCTGGTGTCACTGATCAGGTATTGGGCAATCGTGTTGCTGATCTATGGCCACCATTATTCTGAATAGATTGATCTAGAAGGTAGGCTCTTTTTAAGAGAGGCCAATTGGAGACCACTAGAGATGGCCGAAACTGACAGGTTTTGTTCCATTTTTCAGATCTCAGGAAAATCTGAATATCTGAAAACGGAACTTAAATTCGGGGCTTTGAATTGTGTTTTCGATTTTAATCAAATGTACAAGCTATTTTCTAAAATTCTCGAAAATAGCTTTGAACGTTTAATATCCTTGAAAATACGATCGAAATATTTTGATGTTCCGTCCGTATTTTCAAGATTATCGAACGTTCTAGGCTTTTTTCGAGAATTTTTTTAAAATAGCTTGAAATTTCAATAAAATCGAAAATGCACTCCAAAGTCCCAAAATATGAATGATCCGTCTGGATTTCGGAAGTCGGACCCAGATCCCATCTCTAGAGACCACAAGTGCCCCTTTAAGTACCAAGGATCTAAAAAAAAAAAACAACAACAAAAAAACCTTATCTTTAGGACATATATAAAAAATAACAAACTTTACTCTGGCTCCATACTATGGCGTAAGAACCACAATGTGAAACTAGGGCCTTTCCAACCCTACTTTTACTTCCAAACATTACTATTACCTTCCTGCCAAACATCTGTAACATCCTTAGTAATAGGAACACATGAATATATCATCTTCTTTAACCGTGTGGTCATTTCCCTTTTTTGTTTTATTGCATCTTCGGTTACTGCTGGTTTTCCTGTTTTGAGTAGCTCCTATACTATAGAAGATTCATTTTTAAATTAATTTTCAGACTATAGAATTGCATAGATTTAAAATGCTATATGAACTGAATGCAGATTGTTTTAATTAGATTTAGATCTTCTGTTTTCTCACATGTTTTACTCTAGTAAATAAATTTCACTTCAGTTCATTATTGGAAAATCTGCCTTCAGTTGTCTGACACATGCTAACACAGCTAAAAATACTCCGCTTGTAAAAATAAGCGGTTATATTAAATATTATGTAGATATAGATGGAGAGAGTAATTTCATCTGACTTTGGCTTCAGGTAAATGTGATTTCCTTACAATGGGGTAAAATGGAGGCAGACGATGTAAAAGCCCTGTGTTTGTTTTTGCCACTACATAGTAGTGCAAAATTGAACGCCTTTTAAATTGAGGTGCCACTCAGCAATCTTTACCTTCCGGGTTACAGCTATGCAGCAATCACACTGAAGTGATTACTAACATGTAGTAAGTGCAACTAACATGTATTCATTTATGGATTGAAATGAAATAGAAAATGGTTGTTACAGGCTGCCAGGGCCTGGTCTTGCCTTTAGATAAATACACAGGTAATTCGGTTGTGTATTTGAGGCTGCTTCTCATTGATAACCGTCACAATTTAAGAGCAAGCACATTCAGATGAGCCTTTTTTTTAGTATAAATCGTTTGGGTCTAATCTTGGCTTAATGGTTCCCATTTGGAGTATGCTAAGATGTTCATACACTAGTCGAAACTTGGGTGTGTTCCCATGATTTCAGAAGTACAGCCTAGCCCAGTCCTTTTTATGTTCACAATAATAGGACAGGGCAGGGAACATTGCGGAATGTTGGAGGGTGAAACTGCTGGATGAAAAACACATTATAGATGCTTTTAATTGAGGGGGTTACCAAACATCTTAGTAATGTATGGCCAGCATTAGTTAGTGGTGTTGATAAACTTATCATGAGTTCAGGTTAAAAATGTAGTACTCTGTCAGTAGCTATTCTGGTCTGTTGTGTGGTATACTGTAGATTAGGTGGGAAATAATAAATTGATCTCTATTTTCCAGAAGCTGTTTATTAATATGAAAGCACCCTTTTCTTTAACTATTAACAATAAAACAAATGTGTTAAATAAGTGATATATGTATAATACATTTACTTATAATATCCTGTTCTCACTGCTCATCATTCTGTTTGCTCCATACCCCTGCTTACTAAGTATAATGAATTAGGACCACAGGAAAACCGATTCTACATGCATATGTATATGGCCCCTTTGCCCTGTTGAAACAGATAGAGAGATAAAAGGTCTGCTTGTGTAATGTCAGCATTGGAAATTGTTCCCTATTAAATAAGGTCAGTTCTTCAGATGGTTGATCATCTTTTTAAAATAATTGGATGTTGTCTTATATGGCAATGTTCCCATGACCATGATGAAACATCATCAATGATGTTATATTTTTTGTCCTACATCTTCCTACGTTTAAAGCCAATTATGTTTCGGAGCAGTTTTTTTCTACTTTTAAAAAAAAATGACAGCATCTTTAGCTTGTGGGATAATGGTCACATTCTATTCCTTCGTTTTACAGCATTTACAAGTAATACGTGCAGATAATTACATTTGATTTACAATACACTAGGTTGATGGAACAAACAGAATAAAAGGATGTATGTGTCTAAATGGTGGTTTATTACATTTAGTATTAAAATAGGTTGGACATTACTCAGGCATTTGATTAAATACCGATAGTGAATATCACTTCTCCAAGTGTATGTAGATGCTTAGAATTCTCTAGTACTAATGGATGCAAGAGGTACTATGATCTGCATACCCAGAGAAGAAGAGCTCAAAGAAAATAACATACATTTATTACTGCTATTTGAAATCAGAAATATGTAGCTTTTTATAGGCAGGTTACAGACATTTCATGTTGAAAATGTAGATATGCAATTTTTGGAGGATGGAACAGAAAGGACAATGTCATTTATATTAAAATTATTATTTTTTTTTGTTAGTTGTCTCGGTGACAGTGAAAGTGATTCAGAATACAGCTCTTCAAGTTTGATGTAAGGCCGCAGTATTGGGACTAAAGGAGAAAAGAACAGGAAGCACTCAAGTAAGTTCCAATTTACTCATTCAGGGCGAACATAAAGAAAAATCTCAAAAGAGATTTCTAGAGGACAAAGGTCTCTTATTGTTAAGAACCCTGTTGGTTTCTTGTGTTGTATTTAACTCAGTGCAATTCTATACACAAAAATCTGGTTTAAGAGCATCAAGGTCAGAAGGTTAAAGAAAGAGCCATCACAGAAACCCAAATTCAATGCGGTAGTGATCTATAGGGATTTTAACAGATCTGACGGACTAATCAGAAATCAGTTCTTGTTGTCATTTTTTTCCACTGCAAGCTATTATGAGTTCTGCATGCTTCAAGATACATAGTAAAATAACTTAATCTGGCATCTTTCCCCATTTTACTTTTATACTGGACTTCTGTTTATCTATGCTGTTAGGGGAATCTGTGCACCAAGGCTGTCTCCCTGGCTTAGCACGTGTGCGTGACTGCTCGTCTTTTTAACTTTGTCCCTAGCTCTCGGAAATCATGTTAAAGGACCTCACCTCCTCTAACTTTGTCATTGGCACCAATGTGAACCAGACCGCCAGGTCACACCGGCCCCACCCAATAATCTGTCTACATGATATACACACTGCCAAACCCTAGCACCAGGCAGGCAACACACAGTTCAGCATGTAGGGTCTTGGCGCCACAGATTACCCTATCTACCTTCCTTATAATAGAGTCCCCTACCATTACCTCCTGTGTAGCATTCTGACCTTAGTTCCTCCCCCTGTATCAGAGATGGCAGTCCCTGGGGTAAGGGACTAGTCCTCTCCATACACGCTAATTCCGAGGTGTCTCCTCCACTTCATTACTTAAGGCGGCAAATCTGTTGGGATGGGCAATCTGGGAAGAAGCCACCCTTCCGTCCCCCACTTCCCCTAGTAACCCTAACAAAACTACCTCCCTCCTCAAACTTCCCTGTCCCATTTCCACCCACATCTATACTGGCCCCAGCCAGTGCCTGCTGACCCCCCGATTTGCCAATCCCTGGAATGCTGCAAGCTGCCCCCTTAGACTCTCCACCTCAGCTTCCAAATAGGCAACCCTCATGTACATGAGGATGTCTCTCTGCACTGATTAGGTGATCGGTGGCACTAGTCTGGAAGCCATTTTGTATTAGATTGTCCGGTAAATATGCCACGGTGTGCTATTTCGGGGTCCTATTCATATTATCTTTGTCTATGGAGATGAGCTAAGTTGTAAGAGGAGAGGACCCTGCACTACTTGGAGGCACAAGTAAGATGCATGATAGGATGTAACTATACGGGTGTAACTATACAGATCAGCTGTTTTAAACAAAGTATGTGACAAGCAACAGTTTAAATCAGCTGATTGCACATTTCTTAACTACATACGCACAAAGCTGTTTTAAAACAGCTGATTGGTGGGGCCCATTAGACCCTGGCCCCCCTGCTGTGCTGGCCTCTAATTACACCACTGCTTGTTATTCTTGTTATGAAATGCAGGACCTGCACCTAAGCTGTACAATGTTTAATTTTGTTTTAAGAATAGCACCACATCCTTTTTTCTCCTGGTGAGAGATTTGAGAGATTTTAGCATAGATACGGGGTCACAAAGTCGCAATGTGACCATGCCCATGTACCTTGGGGCACACAACAGCTAGTCTACAAAGTTTTATATGTGCAACCACATTCACCGACCTGCCCCCATCTGCGTTTCTATTACAGAAACTAAGCATGGCGTCATGCACAGGGCAGGGAAGTAAGTAGTAGAGGTCATATGGATGGCCACATATTACATATACTTTACTCCTCCTCCATCTCTACATTACATCATCATCTCTACATATCAAATTAAGGATATAATCATAATTGATGCAAAATATATGCTAGTGAGTCTCTTTATTTATCATGCTTTATCAAGTATCTGATTAGAGGTCTGGGCAATCCAAAAAAAAGAGAATAAATTAGAGGTGCTTAAGAAAAACTCCCCAGACATAGTGTATCTCCAAGAAACACATCTTTACGGCATAACACAAATGCTCTACAAAAAACAGTGTTGGTGGAGTATAACTAGTTGCTACCTCCTCTACTCCAGAGGGTTGTCTCTGTTGTTTAAAAATACACTGCGATTCCAGTTCTTAAAACAAAAAACAGATATCAAAGGAGATTTGTATTTGTTGCGAGGAAATGGGTGGACTCCAGCTGGTAATCCTCAGCTCTTACAACCACCACCACCAGCGAATAAGCAGTGTTACAGCATGCCATACCTTTCTTGGCACAATTCCCAGAAGCCCAAGTTAGCAAATAGGGACTTAATATGGTGCTAAACAAATTTAGACTGTCTACCCCCCAAGCAACCAGGGAATATACCACCACTCTCCCAATATATCTGAAATATGGGCTGGGTGGACGTATGGACACATACACTGTATACCCACATGCAAAATAACCTGCCTGCTCGGCCACTCGCCAAACATTATCTAGAATTGATATATGTTTGTCTCTAAATTGCTTGTGCCGCTAATACAAAAGATGGATGTGTTGCCAAGAGGTCCCTCAGATCACACACCTATAACACAATTAACTCAAAATACGCCTGGCGGATCGCCAGAAACGGCGTTTGTCAGTGTAGCGTGGCCATCGGGGGGGTTGTTCCTCACTCCTATATCTAGCTTGTGTATGAACCTTAAGTATCCGCTATTTGAATCTCAATCCGTTCTGGAAACATTATTTCCGCAACTTGATGGATTGAACAACAGTTGTTAAACTATTTAGCTGTTGATCAGGGCGAGATATCTTGTTATACAATGTGATGCATTTAAGGCCTTTCTGAGAGGTACACTCAAGTCAACAGTTTCCTATATTAAAAAAAAAACAGACTAGCGGAAAGGCCCCAGCTAAGAAAACACAACAAGCGGAATACAAAATATATACAGCACCCTACAATAGTAACTCCGCAAATTTAACTTCTGAACAAAGAGTTATGAAGTTCTATTACAGGACAAAGCAGTACATAAACAAATCTTGAGCAAGGTAATCAATCTGCCCAAATTATGGGCATACATGGCAAAAAGCTGTAACGCACCAATACAGTTATAGCTATCCAGGACCCAATAAAGGGTCATTAACTGATCCAGCGGCAATATAGATAGCTTTGAGACAAACTATGCTCAACTCTACAAATCACAATCCAAATGTAACACTCAAGATATTAAAAATTATTTATCAGAAGTTACAGCTCCACGCTGATAGAAAACAAGTATACCCTAGAAACGAATTAACAGTGTCAGAGATCGTGTCAGCTATACAACAGCTACAACCTGGTAAGGCATCTGGACTAAATGGTTTACCAATTGATATATTAAAAAAATACATTGATATATTAAGTAATCCTCTTTTTTATATCAAAAAGCAATGGAACTAGGCAATATCCCATCCTCTATGTCCGAAGCCATTATTATACTTTATTGAAACCAGGAAAGGATCCAAAAAAAATGAGTCATATGGGCCAATATCTCTCCTAAGGGGTGATTACAAAATATTAGCCAAAATTTCAGCATCCCGTTTACAAAAATGACTCACATACATTACGTAAAAGAACAGCCGGTTTTATCCCGGGAAATCTACATTAAAACATAAGATGAACACATATTCAGACACAGACTGATCATGACAATGTGGGAATCGTGTGGTTTTGTCTTTGGATGCAAAGAAAGTGTTTGATTTAGTGGAATGGAACTACCTCTGGGAGGTTTTAAAATTATTTGGATTTGGCCCAGATTTATTGCTTGGTTCAATTGCTCTACACAAGATCCATGTGCTAGACTATTGATTCAAGGTGAACTGTCCAAATCCTTCGTTTTAAACAGAGGGACACGCCAGGGATGCCCACTTTCTCCATCTTTATAGCAATTAGAATCAAAACACCAAAATAAAGGGTTTTGGATAGGACCGTACAAGAAAAAATGGGGTTAATGCAGATGATATAATCTATACTGGACGCACAAGATAACTTAAGATAGTTTAAGAATTCAAATATATTGGTATATATAATAAGATTCAATAACAAGATCACTGGAAAACTCCTTCAATCTTAATATAGAACTGTTACTTAAATTTATTAAATCTAAACTATTACATTGGAAGGTTCTGCCATTAAATCAAGGGAAAATCAATATGATTAAAGGAAAAGTGCACTGTAAAATCAGTTATGTTCATTTGGAAGCTGCAGCCTTAAAAATACTGTTGCATATTTTTTTTTAACCTAGCCCTCCAGAGCCTAGCTTTGTGCCTTGAAAGTTTGCTAGATCTTGTCACTGGTTTGCTGAATGTTAAGCTCCCCCCTCTGAGATTTCCTCTGCTTCTCCTGCTTGAGCCTCAAACGGTAATGCCTGTGAGTTCCGTGCACTCTCTCTTGAGCCTCAAACGGTAATGCCTGTGAGTTCTGTGCACTCTCCTGCTTGAGCCTCAAACAGTAATGCCTGTGAATTCTGTGCACTCTCCTGCTTGAGCCTCAACAGTAATACCTGTGAGTTCCGTGTACTATCCTGTTTGAGCCTCAAATGGTAATGCCTGTGAGTTCCGTACACACAATCGTTTGAGGCTCAAGCAGGAGAAAGCAGAGGAAATCTCAGAGGGCGGAGCTTAAAGGGCATGTCCACCCCCAAAACTATAATCCCCCCCAGTAATGGCCCCACCATTAGTGTAGTGTAGTGTGTGTAATTTTCCTCACATCCCAGCTCCATAGGGTTCTCCTGGTAACCCCCCTAAAGTCCAAAAACTGTCCACCAGGAGGCTAGCGGACTCTGCCTGCTACTTGCCTCCGGTAGTATTTGTCATGCGTACTGCAGCCCTTCTCCCCCACCCTCTCCCTCCCTCTCCCTCCGTTCACCTACCCTTCCCCTAGCTTTAAACCCCCTTATATGATTTCCCCCATGTCTGCCAGCCCTACGACCAAATTTTTATTTTCCAAAAGCTCCCCAAACTCTTACTTACCTCCCCTCTTTCCTCCGCTGCACTGACTGACCGGCAGCCGCGTCCGTGATTGGCTGCCGCTCAGCCAATCACAGAGCGACTGCCGGTCCCGCCCTCTGCTTGCATTCTCGCAAGCAGAGGGCCGGCAGTGCGGGGAGGAACGAGGGGAGGTAAGTAAGAGTTGGGGGGCTTTTGGAAAAAATATATGCGGTTGGGGCTGGCAGACACATCATATTAAAAACTACTTTTAAGGGTGGACATACCTTTAACCGTAACAAGATGTCAGCAACTTTCAAGGCATAAAGGTAGGCTCTGAAGGGGATAGGTAAAAAAAAAATATGGCAAAGTATTTTAAAGCTGAGCTTTACAGTACACTATCTTTTAAGATTTCCATTTTCCTCAAAGTATTATATGTTTTGAAACATGCTCTAGATACATTCCCAAAAAGTTTTTTCTACAAATATTAATGTACTTCATTTCTGTGTGGGATGGTAGAGCCAGAATAACTCAAGAGACTACACGCTTCCAAATTAAATGCAGGTTTAGCTCTCCAGATTTTAAACTATACTATTGGGCAGGACAACTTCGATACTTAAAATGCTGTACTGGTTACAACAAGAGGAAGAATTGACACAGTCAGATTATGCTACAATACTACGTTAAAAGTTCATATTTGGCATTATATAATGAACCTGATACGAAAATAATAGGAAATGATACTTCTATACACAAACAGATAGTGAGAATATGGAAAGCTGCTAATAAGCTTATAAAATTTTGATGATGTATCATGGGAACACCACTATGCCTAATTATACTATCTTCAACTAGCACAAATGTGAAGAAGCGAATGATAGATGGGCAGCATACAGTATCCAAAAATTTGGTCAAATCTACAATGATAATAAATTTAAATCATTTACACAGCTGACGAACAATTTCAGCTTCCACGCTCTTTTCAGTATAGGTATTTACAACTTCGACATGTCTCCAGGGGGTTTGAGGTAACAAATACAGCCTAAAATCACAAAAAACGATTCTCTGCTTTACAAAACCAGGACAATAAAGGATTAACATCCATTCTTTATCAAATATACTGCAAATGTGAACTGCAGATTAGAGATGTCCGAATTCAAAAATCGGTCCGCGCGAGGATCCGCGGATTTTCGAAAAATCGAAAATTCGAAAATCCGCGAGCGGACCCGGTTAAAACGTATTAAAATGAAAGTTCGGCAAATCTGCATTAAAAGTGGTCTAAATAGCCTTGGTAACGTACACTTACCACTCAGGGACCTGGGTAATGGCCTTAGAAGCACGTATAAATGCCAACAATACCTAAAAAGTACAGTCGCTAGCGTGACTTTAAAAAAACAGTATTTTTCGAAATACGAGGATTCCCGTAAAACGAAGATTTCCGTAAAAAAACGAGGCTTTCTGTAACTATGATAGCTGCCATTGGCTAATTTGGATCATGTGGCTTGCCTCCGTCTTGAAAATTTACACGAATTACTCGTTTTACGAGTATTCTCGTAATTACGAGAATACTCGTAATTACGTGAATCCTCGTAATTATGTGAATCCTCGTAATTACGAGGATCTTCGGTTTTTCCGGGTACCGTAGATCCTCGTAATTACGGAGATACTCGTATTTTCGAAAATTTTCGTAAAAAAAAAAATCCGCAGTGAGTTCGGAAGTCCGGAAAGTCCAGAATAATCCGCCGTTCGCGGATGGGAGAAATCCGCGGCGGATCGGGTTTGGTCCGCGAACCGGCCATCTCTACTGCAGATAGGGTTTCCACAATAAGAGATAAATGGAAAGCATTGATACCTGAATTGGGCTTAGAGGATCTGTACTTATTACTGCAAAGCCATACCACAGTGTCATAAGCAGCACAAAATAAACTGACACAAATATATATTATTAATTAAGCATACATCACCCAAAGAACCTCAAGTACATATGTCAAACCAAAGTGATTTATGTCCTAAATGCAGCATCTGGGGCTGTCTTTTTGGCATCTTTTATGGATGTGCCCTCATGTTTAAAGGTATTGGAACAAAATATGCCAATTTATACGCCCAGCATCCAGATACATTCCAACTGTGCGCATGCGCACAGCGCGAAGGAGCGAGGACGCATTAGAGATTGTCAGTGAAGTCGGCGCTGGAGTGGGTCCGCGGGTAAGTGTCTCTTTTCTCTGTAAGATTTGCTGAAGAACAGGAGGTAAGAGTGCATTTACCTCCTGTTCTTCAGTAAATCAGTTGGAACAAACTTTCATCAACCAACATCTCTAGATGTTAAAGAGGACTATAACTAAAGATCTGTTTATTTGTCAATTTTTAATTACTGCCACTTATCCTGCAACATTAGGGCAACCTCCTGCTCTAATCATTTTGAATTAGCATTTAATAATATAATGATTGGGCCAGGATGGGGAGACTGATCAGTAAAGTAGAGAGCTATTACTGTAGATAGATTTGACAATTGAACTAGTAGTGTTAACAGTAATAATGTATTGCCATATTGGAAAAATTCAAAAAAATAAATTATTAGTGTTGAATACCAATGTGCAATGATGTTTTTTGTTAAAAATGGTACATTTTGTTTTTAAGGGAACTAATACTTAATTTATCAGACAAACTAATAAACAATTATATTTTAACATGTGCCTTTTAGACCTAAGCCATATTAAAAAGGTGGGGGTTACCAGGCAGCCAGGGCATCTTTGGCAGTGAGAGAGAGAGTGGCACAGAGAGCTGCCAAAGAGAAATAATGAAGGTTATAACAGTGACTTCACTGGAGGTACTGCTTCAGGTGAGTATTTTTATTCTGTTTCCAGTTTGAATCACACGTTTCAGTTAAATTTCCAAATATGCCACATGTGACTTTTACTAACTAAGAATCTTGCTACTGGAGATTCACAGTTAATTTACTGTAGCTGTGTATTATTAATGAGATGCAACTTGGTTTTATATGTCTGTATATTTCCATCAGAGGAGAAGATTACAAAATATCTGAAAAGAAGAAATGCTGCACACCACAAAATGGTAGTGATTTTATAAAATGTTTCAGTCTAAACCACTAACCAGAAATCTGATGAAAAAAACGTCCATTAACTAGAACCATAATAACATATTAACTTTTATTTATAAGATTTTCTACTTCCTGGTTTACAAAACTAACTGTGAATTCCTTTTGGTTCTACATGACAAACTAACAGTTTCCCATTTTACTAATTCAAGGGTCAATAAAGGTTTTAAGTTTAGACTGAATGTTGGGGAGAGCATGTATTGGTTATTTATAAACTTTTTAACCTAATTATTTTGTTAAGATAATCTTGTTTTCCCAGGATTGTCTTTGGTAAACCAAATTATAGAAGCTGGCCATACACTTTCCTTCATCACATCTAATAAATGTCTAATGAGATTTATAGATGCAATGTTTTCCACTCTGCTGCAATCATTGTTAATCGATCCTCATCGCAAATAAGATTGGGCCAGGCAGTGGTGCAGACATCTAAGGCTGTGAGAACATTGGAAAATAATGTATGGCACCTTAAAGGGCATGTCCAGGCAGAGCATTCCCCCCCAAACCCCAGTTTCACATTATACAGAAATGCCAAGATGCCTGAAGCGACTTGCCAACCCGGTCCCTCGTTACTCCTCCTCTTCTCTGCGGCTGACAGGCACTCTATTTCCTGGTCGCAGCTGTCAGTTAAGGCGTGACGTGACAACGGAACGCATCTTTGGCATTTCTGTATATGCAAAATGGAGTTTGGGGGGTGCTCTGATTTATATGAAAATGTTTTTGGTTTTTTTTTGCCCTTTAGGTAATTTACAAGGCTTTGCAATTACTTGTTCTCTCTTTCCAAATACCAGAGTGGGGCCTTTAACTGCTAGCCCCTTACCACGGGTTTTCCCTAACCACCCTCCAAGTTCCAACCAGTTTGGCACCGCCTCCTCAACAGTCTGACACTTGTAAATGGTAATGTGTATACACAATGTTCATGCAAATGATTATTTCATTTGTATTTTTTTATACAGGAAAGCGACATGGGCGCTCAATCAACAACGCTGATTTCCTATGAAAGGAAGATAATGTCTACCTTAAAGTTTACATCTCAAAATGTTCATAAACAAGAAAAGCTGGACTTGTGAACAATATTAAATGGGGAAAATGTCAACCTATAAAGTTTATAACATAATAAACATTCACAGTTACACTACAGATGGTGCTAGGTAAAGGGTATGTTTTTCCCTATGAAAAAACTGCAAGCCTGCTTTTTATCTTTTATTTCCAGAAAACATAAGCAGTGCCAAAGAGGCTACAAAACCTGCATCTCTTTGAACAAGATTTGGAATTCTAGTAACATTTGTATCTTTTGATTAAGAAGAGAAAAAACTGACAATACCCATGAGGGTTTTAATCATTTTTGTTTTAATTTTCTTAAACAGACCTCATCATCTCATGCATTTGCGTGTGCAGCACTGCTCAATGGCCTACTCATGTGATGTGCATATAATTCGTCTTTGTGCATTTCTTCAAATTGCATCCATGCAGTGATTTCTAGTATTGATGTCTGAAAATTTACCTTTGTCTGTGGTTAGTTCAAATGTTATAAGTATTTATGTTCTGTACAGTATTCTTACTAAGTATCATTGCTTCACTGACTAATGGGATGATTTGTCAGTGCTGTCCTCCTACAGAAATCATGCCCTAGATTAACTACCATCATATAAACACGTGAAATGTTTTCAAGCATTATGTGAAAATCGTAGCAAAGGTAAATTTTGTTTCACTTTAATGCATTGAAAGGGCCATATGTGTTTGTTTATATTTGTACAATGATATACAATTCTTCATGGAATGATTCCCCTGAAGCTGAACCATTAGGAAACCATCAATATCATTTATAAATTTGTGTTGCCACAAACCGTATGTTTTACGGTCACCAACTAGGGTGGCTGGTCTAAATATGGTCATTCTTAATAAGTTTTCTTATTTTACTCCATGAGCCAAGCTCTCAACAGAAAATAAATGGATATTTGGTCAGCTGGTGGCCAAATTAGCAAATATGGGACATTATTAGCTTTTTACCAATGTTCAATCTTCTTGTTACATGGCAAAAGTCTGGGTGAATATAAAATTGTACTTTAACCTGTGTACATGCCTGCCAAGTTGAATTGTGTACAGGTTAGCGGGATCATTGCTTACAACCATGATTGGGGCCGACTTGATTCAGACATTATGCTTTTGTGTTTAAACGACACCTAAGCTAGCTAATCTCTTCCTTGTTTTCCCATCCCTGCTGCTGGCCAGTCTGCCTATCTTTTTGCAGGCAGCCAATAGGAGAGTAGGGGACATGGAAACAGACAGTGACCCATTTCTCCCCAAACAGGTGCATCCAATGAGTTGTTGTGCGCTATACAAAGTGTAGTCACTATCTACATGTTAATTAAAAAGAGGCAAAGAAAGTTCACAGCTTGGTTTTATTGTGATCTATAATTAAATATAAACGTAAAAATTTTGTACAATTGTACAGATCTGTTGTGTTGTGTGCATGCCTATTTGTTAAACATTAGAATGGAAAATGAACAAATGATATGCCTAAGAAATACATAGCCAGATATTAGGGAATTGAACCTCCAACATCAGAGCAGTGAAGTCAAACTCCATGCACTCCTTTCCAGTAAATGCAGTATATGTAACTTCACAGAACTTTACTTGCATTACTTTTCTATAAATGGACCTGCTGCATTGTACAGTAACTTAACATTTGCTTATCTCCACAGGTAAAAAATTTTTTGGTATTCGGTTTTATTGAAGAACAGGAGGTAAAGGAGCTGTGTCTTACATCCCGTTCTTCAATAACATGTTAAGGGCCAGGAATGAGTAAGGAACTACACAATTCTCGCTCCTCTGCCGCGTCCTTCCGGGTTCCGACGACTTTGGCATTAGTTGGTAAAAAATGTTCACAGAACAGTACTTGTGTTGCAGTTATAGGAACCTGAGGGGGTTCTATACAAACTAAAATGAGTCAAATTTGAAAAATAATTAAAGGTCGACTGTAGTATGCTACCTCCACCCACTTCTAATGCTTGATCTACCAGGAAAAAGTGCTTTCTTGAAAAGTGTGTCTTACCATTGGTGAGGACTTAGGCCATCAATGCTATATTTGTCCTTTAATAATAGGAACTGGTGAAACATACACACCCAACTGTCGAGAAGTGCCCCCTCATCATTTGGCTAGTGGCACAGGAGATCCGCTGTGTTTGTGCATCTCCCCACAGTGGACCAGAGACTAGGAGAACAAGGGATGACCTCAATTTCTTGATACATTTAGTGCATTTGATTGCGGCCTTATCTTCCCCAAATAAAGGTTGTTATAACGTCTCTTTTAGGTTAGACTATACATACCTTCACATGCTTGTGTTTAATTCATAAGTGTACACAAAATGAATTTTATTACTTTATATACAAATTGATTAATATAAGACAAATACAACAAAGTTTATCTAAATTGCTGTTGAGTTGAACAACTTTTGTATTTAGTGTTTTATTAGAAAAAATTAATGTTGTAATTATTGTTTGTTTTTTTTTCCTTATATTTTTGAACTAAAACATTAAGGATTGTGTCCCATTTACAATTTCAATTCCTGAATTTGAAGTTAATTTCTGTAAAGTAAGGGCAAGGATTAAACAAATTTATATATCTAGATAAAAAGATGAATTGCTTAAAAAAGCTAGATGTGTGAATTTGCACAGTATGTGCTTCAAGAGTTTGTGACCTTCATTTCTTCCAAACACTTCTATCTAGGACAGGGATGTCAGATTTGCGGCCCTCCAGATGTTTGTAAAAAAAAAAAAAACACTTCCAGCAATCGTTGGTTGCATACTGAGTGGTAGTTTTCAAACATCTGGAGGGCCACAAGTCATGGTATAATGGATGAAATTGAAAAATTCCATACGTGCCCAATCATTTTATCATTCATATGGCATTTTAGGCAAAAATGTATTTAAAGGCGTCTATGTTATGAAATGTTTTCCAACCTTTCCCCTGAAACCACTTATTAAAATGTTTCATTCTTGCTTTTCTGTGAGATTCTTACTCAAAGAATACCTGAGTAAAAGTCAGGTCTTTGTAAACAGCAAGCCTGCAGTTGCTAATATGGATGCAGAGGGAAACTTTACAGAAAGATCCTATTTTGACTTTCTTAAAAGTAAATCTTGCCTTAATAATCAATAGAAATCAACATTATATCTTGATAGTGTGAGCTTAATGTCAAGGGCTTACTGTTACTAAATAATAACTGTGACCATTCTAGTTAAGAAAACTGCACACTGCACAAGAGTTTATTATAATAAGTAATTGATTGAGAGCTGAAATGTAATATGTTTCTGATTGGTATAAAGAAATCGGAGGCAGATCAACAAAAAAAAAAACAAAAAAAAAATGGTCAGTGGGAAGAATTGTTCCAGTAATGGGTAATTAAAAAAAAAAAAGCAACAATTTTTCCAGGTTAGTAACATTAATATTTGTTCCCCCATTGACCCCATTGCAATGAACAGAGTGTTGCTTTCTAAGATTTGTGGGACTTGCATTTCATGATACATGGTATCATGGTATTAAAAACTGCATGGAGCAATTCCGTGCGCTTTGCATAACAAATATTTAGTAAATAGTCTTCAAAAATGTATAGAAAAAACATTTTTCGGTGTACTTTATAAAAATTGATGCTGTAAAGGATTTACTACAAGTTAGAAAGAGTAGATTCTGCTGTATTCGTTCTGTTTTTTATATACTGTAACTGTATTTTAAAGCATGCTGTCTGGTAAACGTATAAAATTCAGGAGAAAACTACTGTTTACAAAAATACTCTACACATTACTAATTCTGCACTCCTAAAATTTGATGCCTTTGTGGATACATGTATTGTTTTTTCACAATGTGTCATGAAGTTGTTTTCAAAAGTGGAAAGCTTTCTTTAAATTATTTTGTAAAACTGCGTTCAGTTTGCTTATTAATGTTACATTTGTTTGTTAAAAATCACATGTTTGTGGATTTAGCTCAGTAAACTTTATTTCACACACTGAAAAACACTGTCGGTTCTTCTTACCTGATACTAAAAGGGCCATACACGAACCAATACTGGACAGTATCCCAATATCGTATGATCGCCAGGTCGTGTATGGATGATCGTACAAAAATCTATATCATCGCCCAGCAGGAATTTTTATCGTCGATCGGCGATCATACAACCAGGGGTGGCTTGTGTATGGGCCCCATAACTGGGTAAGCAGGGGCAAATATTAAGAGAATTATGTTTTAAAAAAGTATGTACATATATGATGCCAAAAGGAAAAGAACGCCCCTTTTGAATTCATTGATTCTCTTAATCCTTTACAATCTTCGTTAGGTACAATTTCGTCCTTCAGACATCTGTTATCTGAAGACAATATATTATTATTAAATAAAAACTGCTTATAATTTTTATATTCACACACTACAATAAATAATATGATGGGGTTCCCCGTACACTCTACTCCATCACTAGTGGTATGCAAGTGGTGCTATCATAAGAAAATGGTTTCCACAGTGCACACCAGTCTTGAACAAACAAGTGTTTTATTCACACACGTAACGTCGTTGTTGAAGAGCATTTAAAGTGTAAATCCAATATGACTCTTTTCTGAGGAGAGTATTATCTTGATCCCCTCCTCTTTTGTTAGGGGGTATGTGGTCTATGACCATACCCCTGAGTTCATTTGCTAAGTGGTTGGCTTCTAGGCAGTGGGTTGCAACAGGTGGTAGTTCATGTTTGATCTGTGTCCTCCTTTCATGTGCTAATTTTACATCACTCTTATGTTTTTGAAAAACTTTTTTGAAAGTTCCTGTGGTTTTATCCACATAGATTTTTGAACAAGGACATTTGAGCAGATATAAACAATAGTCAGTATTACATGTATAGTAGTGATGAATCTTGTATCTCTTACCCATCCGTGGGTGATCAAATGTGTTTCCTGTAATCAATGCATTACATATGTTACAATTATAACATTTATAACAACCAGTGTTTTTAGACAATGTTAGTATATCCTTTTTAAATTTTTGTACAGGATCTGCCTGGACCAAGTAACTATATAAAGTCTGACCCTTTTTATATACATAGAGGGGTTTTCTCTTGATCTCATTATTCAAGTCTACATCCCCTTCTATGATGGGCCAGAATTTGTCAACCGTATTTTATCTGTTGCGGTGGTGTATTTATGTATAAAGGGCAATCTTTTCTCTTCAATCCTATTTTTTGGACTATATGTTGCTGCTTGCTCCCTGGCTACTTTAATAGCTTTTGGTTGGTAGCCTCTCTCTAGAAATCTTTTTTCCATTCTATTAAGTTGTACTTCTTTTTCTTCAGGATCATAGCAAATCCTGTGAATACGTAGGAATTGTGATTTGGGCAACCCTGTAAGTATGTGTCTCGAGTAGAAACATTCTGCTTGTAGGAGCGTGTTCCCATCCGATGGTTTGCTATTAAGCATTGTTATTAATTTAGTGCCCTCTTTCTTAATACACACATCAAGATAATTAACCATGATAACCAACATTTCTGCATTAAAATACAGGTACTCATCCTTAAAATTCAATACGTTAATAAATTCTAATGCTTGTTCCATTGTGTCTTTCCAGATCATAAATATATCCTCAATAAAGCGTGTATATTTTATGCAATATTCCCGAAATTCATTGTTGGTATATACATATTTATTTTCAAGGTATCCCACATATAAATTGGCGTACGCTGTTGCTACCGGGCTGTCCATTGCGGTGCCAACCTTCTGTATATAGTATTGATTTTCAATTTAAAGTAATTATTATTTAAAATAATTTGTAAGCATTCAACCAGATATTCAACAGGGGGATTTATTTTATGATGGGTCTCCAAAAAATATCTTATGGCCTCTATCACTTTGTCATGTTGTATATATGTTATGTCCGTGGTAATTAATATCCATTGCCATTCCTTTCATGTTCGTATTTGTCCCAGAAAATCCTGTCTATCCCGTATGTAAGCTGGTAGCAATTTTAATAAGTAGATTCAAATAGAAGTCCAGATATTGTGCCATTGGTTGTAAGACAGATCCTATAGCCGAAACCATAGGTCTGGAAGTTTATTGATATCCTTATGTACTTTAGGGAGTCCATATATCACAGGCTTCCTGGGATATTTCTTGACCATGAACTCATGAACTCATATATTTTCTCATCTATCCACAAGTTGCTTAGGGCCATATCACACACATTTTGGATTTTTTTCAAATATATAGTTAGTGGGGACCCTATCCACCCTCATGTATGTTCCTGATTCCAAATGTTCTAACATACTCTGACTGTAATATGAATAATACATAAGGCCTATCGCCCCACCATTATCTGTGGGCTTTAATATGATATCCTTGTTGTGGCATTAGTCTGTAAGTAATGCTTATAAGTGCCGGGGAGGAGGGGTCCCGGTTCAAGCCACAAAGGGCCCTTGTCAAGGCCACAAGGGCATTTCTAAGTGCCGCAAAGGCACTTATAAATGCCAGGGAGGGGGTCAAGGTTTTGAGCTGCAGGACCCCTTAAGCCCCAAATGGCCCTTGTCAGGGCTACAATGGTCCTTGTAAGGACCCCAGAACATCCGGCCGCGGGACCCCCGAACATCCGGCCGCGGGATTGTCAGCTGTTCGGCAATCATTGAGGGCCCAATTGCGGGGATTTTCAAAATCAGCAGTTTGAGGTTTACTGAACGTTTGGAAATCCTTGAACATTCGATCGAACGTTCTAGGATTACCGAAAAAGGCCCATGGAAACCAGAAGTAACGTGTGTGCTACATTTTTTTGCTGTTACCCACACACGGACGTGTTCCCTAGACCATCTCCCAGGTCCCAGAGGCCTGTACAGTAAGTTTACATTGCTATATTTCGGAAAGTTCATCCGAACCTTCCTAACTATTTACCCCCCATTGACTTTAATGGGTCTGTTTTTGAACTTTTGAACTTTTTTCAAAGTTTGAAAGTTCGAAAACATACCAAACTTTATGAAGTTTGACCGTCTCTACTTAGGAGTATCACATATTGGGCACACTAAACCTTTGAATTAGAACTGTAGTTCCCCTTGGGGGGATTCAAGTGTCAGGAAGGCTAGACAGGTGTTTATGGATAGGATTGGGTATTTGGATAGAATTTATAGGCTTTTCAGTAGAGATAGGATGTACCTAAACAATAATGGTGCAGATTGGAGAAGGAAGTGTGAATAATACAGATTAAATAGCTGAGCTACTGAATTGGGTATACTTTTGGTGAATGAAGGAGAGTGGAGCATACTAGATTCCAGGGGGTAATGGATGAATTAATTAATGTTCTTTTATAGAAAATGAATGGGGTATGTCCTTATCAAGTATTGGATTTAATGCCAGATTTAATGGATGAGATAACTGCAGGTAAAATTCATTATAGGTGTTAGATACACACCAATAAATACAACAAAAAGCAGTTGTACAGCTATTCATACAGGTGCCAAAGGCTGCAGGTTTTGGGCAGATTCTAACCATGTGGGATTTTCAGACAGGAGTAAAGGGACAGCCAATTCAGCCTGCAATAGTGGAACATTCCTAAATTACTTAAAATGAATAAACCATAAAGTGTCTGGGTAAAATTAATACATCTAAGACTCTTCAAAAAGCTGAGTTCAGTTTTATACTTGCCATTGTTGAGTACACATTTGGACACTGGTATAGCAGTATACGTAATGTACTTTTTTTTGCCCAGGCTTTCGATACTGAGTTGTTATTAAGGTCTGTTGGCCTTTGTACATTTAATACATATGTATTGCTAGAATCTCTAAACATATTCAAAGCAGAGACCAGGATAGGAAAATGTGTCCCCTAAAACAGCAGAACCAATATAAAGTCAGTGAATGTGGAAATTCTTGAAATCACGGAAACCCCAAAGGGGGAAAGAATGAAAGGTGTGATGGAAAAAGATGAATACACTGACAAAAAGACCCGAAGATTAGCGGGCAAGTTGAAATTTATTTTTAGCCGTCCTAAAATAATGGAATTGTACAATCGGCATTGTTGTGTGTTGCCAACATTAGCCTTAAAATTTAATGCACAATACAATGTTTGCGATAGTTGCAAGAATTTCTTAAGCCTAACTTCTGATCTTTTAAGATATAAAAAAAACTGCGGTCTCCAAGTGTATGTTTATGCAAAAGAACTCTCTCTCACCTTTCAAACAAGCCCAGGATTCAGGTTCAATCCTCTTAATGAAGCTTCTTACTCCTGCACTTAACACTTAAATGTACATTTTGCCCACACGCTGTTATTAAACAACGTGTCTTCCTATTGGTTTGCATGTGGCATGGAAATGGAAGTGAAGAACAGCGCACTGGCGAATGCAGGTTTAAGAGGTAAGTTTAGAAGTTAGAACCTTACTCCAGGGGGAGGCCCTAGCAGTTTGGGACCTTACCCTGGGTACTTTCAAATTAGCGAAGAAGAGGATCAGGGTTGAGGTGAGTATAGTTGTCCTTTAAATTTACATACTGCTTAAGCCCCCACCCCCACCATATTTGTCACTATGCTTACCTTTACCAAAAATCCTTCTACAGACAGATCCCTTACCAGCTGGTAGAAGCCGCCACTACTGCTGTATAAATAATTTACGTGCCGCACAGCCTGGGGCACTGCTAGGGGGTATCCAGAGATATACAGGTCCATTCAAGCACACTGATATTGGCAAATGCCTATATTTTAGTAGGTGCAATCCTCCTTAGCCCCTGGGGGAAACTGTAATCCAACAAAAGAAAGAACAGAGGAGCACACTACTATTGCAACTTGTGTAGCAAACATAGGAGATATACAACATTTTGGGTAACATCTGTCCCCTTCCTCAGGGATGAGAAGCATATACATATACACTATAAGTAGTGTGGTGCTCCTCTGCACTTCTTTCTTTTGTTAGATCACCACTAGGGGGAGCAGTGTCTTGAGCAGATTGCCTCTAGAGCCGCTCCCCTTACAATAGAAGTCAATGGCGGCCATTGACTTCTATTATAAAGGATTGACACCTTTAAAGTTTGTGCCAGGTTTTTAGGGAAATTAAAACTGAAGGTAAAATTAATATGCTTTTTTTGTAATAAAGTGATGTAAAGGTGATATATTTGTTAGGTAACTGTAATATAAATATGGAAAATAGGGAATATATAATGTTCCTTGGGCTTGTTCAGTGGTGATCCATTTAGAATCCCCCCTTGAAAATTCTGAGCTTGCACCTGTGGGTCTTAGAGCATCATCAGCTGCATCATTTCTCAGCAGTGGAATGCAAGTGGGAACGTTTAAGCCAGGGACATTCTGATGCTGGTGTCACTGATCACTGGTATTGGGCAATCGTGTTGCTGCATCTATGGCCACCATTATTCTGAATAGATTGAATCTAGAAGGTAGGCTCTTTTTAAGAGAGGCCAATTGGAGACCACTAGAGATGGCCGAAACTGACAGGTTTTGTTCCATTTTTCAGATCTCAGGAAAATCCTGAATATCTGAAAACGGAACTTAAATTCGGGGCTTTGAATTGTGTTTTCGATTTTAATCAAATGTACAAGCTATTTTCTAAAATTCTCGAAAATAGCTTTGAACGTTTAATAATCCTTGAAAATACGATCGGAAACTATTTTGAGTTTCCGTCCGTATTTTCAAGTATTATCGAACGTTCTAGGCTTTTTTCGAGAATTTTTTTAAAATAGCTTGAAATTTCAATAAAAATCGAAAATGCACTCCAAAGTCCCAAAATATGAATGATCCGTCTGGATTTCGGAAGTCGGACCCAGATCCCATCTCTAGAGACCACAAGTGCCCCTTTAAGTACCAAGGATCTAAAAAAAAAACAACAACAAAAAAACCTTCATCTTTAGGACATATATAAAAAATAACAAACTTTACTCTGGCTCCATACTATGGCGTAAGAACCACAATGTGAAACTAGGGCCTTTCCAACCCTACTTTTACTTCCAAACATTACTATTACCTTCCTGCCAAACATCTGTAACATCCTTAGTAATAGGAACACATGAATATATCATCTTCTTTAACCAGTGTGGTCATTTCCCTTTTTTGTTTTATTGCATCTTCGTTACTGCTGGTTTTCCTGTTTTGAGTAGCTCCTATACTATAGAAGATTCATTTTTAAATTAATTTTCAGACTATAGGAATTGCATAGCATTTAAAATGCTAATATGAACTGCAGATTGTTTTAATTAGATTTAGAATCTTCTTGTTTTCTCACACTGTTTTACTCTATGTAAATTAAATTTCACTTCAGTTCATTATTGGAAAATCTGCCTTCAGTTGTCTGACACATGCTAAACACAGCTAAAAATACTCCGCTTTGTAAAAATAAGCGTTTTATATTAAATATATATGTAGATATAGATGGAGAGAGTATATTTCATCTGACTTTGGCTTCAGGTAAATGTGATTTCCTATACAATGGGGTAAAATGGAGGCAGACGATGTAAAAGCCCCTGTGTTTGTTTTTGCACTACATAGTAGTGCAAAATTGAACGCCTTTTAAATTGAGGTGCCACCTCAGCAATCTTTACCTTCCGGGTTACAGCTATGCAGACAATCACACTGAAGTGATTACTAACATGTAGTAAGTGCAACTAACATGTATTCATTTATGGATTGAAATGAAATAGAAAATGGTTGTTACAGGCTGCCAGGGCCTGGTCTTGCCTTTAGATAACTATACACAGGTAATTCGGTTGTGTATTTGAGGCTGCTTCTCATTGATAACCAGTCACAATTTAAGCAAGCACATTCAGATGAGCCTTTTTTTTAGTATAAATCGTTTGGGTCTAATCTTGGCTTAATGGTTCCCATTTGGAGTATGCTAAGATGTTCATACACTAGTCGATAACGTTGGGGTGTTCCCATGATTTCAGAAGTACAGCCTAGCCCAGTCCTTTTTATGTTCACAAATAATAGGACAGGGCAGGGAACATTGCAGGAATGTTGGAGGGTGAAACTGCTGGATGAAAAACACATTGATAGATGCTTTTAATTGAGGGGGTTACCAAACATCTTAGTAATGTATGGCCAGCATTAGTTAGTGTTGATTAAACTTATCATGAGTTCAGGTTAAAAATGTAGTACTCTGTCAGTAGCTATTCTGTCTGTTGTGGTGGTATACTGTAGATTAGGTGGGAAATAATAAAATTGATCTCTATTTTCCAGAAGCTGTTTATTAATATGAAAGCACCCTTTTCTTTAACTATTAACAATAAAACAAATGTGTTAAATAAGTGAATATATGTAGTAATACATTTACTTATAATATCCTGTTCTCACTGCTCATCATTCTGTTTGCTCCATACCCCTGCTTACTAAGTATAATGAATTAGGACCACAGGAAAACCGATTCTACATGCATATGTATATGGCTTCCCTTTGCCCTGTCTGAAACAGATAGAGAGATAAAAGGTCGCTTGTGTTAATGTCACTGCATTGGAAATTGTTCCCTATTAAATAAGGTCAGTTCTTCTAGATGGTTGATCATCTTTTTAATAATAAATTGGATGTTGTCTTCTATATGGCAATGTTCCCATGACCATGATGAAACATCATCAATGATGTTATATTTTTTGTCCTACATCTTCCTACGTTTAAAGCCAATTATGTTTCGGAGCAGTTTTCTTACTTTTAAAAAAAAAATGACAGCATCTTTAGCTTGTGGGATAATGGTCACATTCTATTCCTTCGTTTTACAGCATTTACAAGTAATACTGTGCAGATAATTTACATTTGATTTACAATACACTAGGTTGATGGAACAAACAGAATAAAAGGATGTATGTGTCTAAATGGTGGTTTATTACATTTAGTATTAAAATAGGTTGGACATTACTCAGGCATTTGATTAAATACCGATAGTGAATATCACTTCTCCAAGTGTATGCTAGATGCTTAGAATTCTCTAGTACTAATGGATGCAAGAGGTTACTATGATCTGCATACCCAGAGAAGAAGAGCTCAAAGAAAATAACAAATACATTTATTACTGCTATTTGAAATCAGAAATATGTAGCTTTTTATAGGCAGGTTACAGACATTTCATGTTGAAAATGTAGATATGCAATTTTGTTGGAGGATGGAACAGAAAGGACAATGTCATTTATATTAAAATTATTATTTTTTTTTGTTAGTTGTCTCGAGTGACAGTGAAAGTGATTCAGAATACAGCTCTTCAAGTTTAGATGATAAGGCCGCAGTATTGGGACCTAAAGGAGAAAAGAACAGGAAGCACTCAAGTAAGTTCCAATTTACTCATTCAGGGCGAACATAAAGAAAAATCTCAAAAGAGATTTCTAGATGGACAAAGGTCTCTTATTGCTTAAGAACCCTGTTGGTTTCTTGTGTTGTATTTAACTCAGTGCAATTCTATACACAAAAATCTGGTTTAAGAGCATCAAGGTCAGAAGGTTAAAGAAAGAGCCATCACAGAAACCCAAATTCAATGCGGTAGTGATCTATAGGGATTTTAACAGATCTGACGGACTAATCAGAAATCAGTTCTTGTTGTCATTTTTTTCCACTGCAAGCTATTATGAGTTCTGCATGCTTCAAGATACATAGTAAAATAACTTTAATCTGGCATCTTTCCCGCCATTTTACTTTTATCTGGACTTCTGTTTATCTATGCTGTTAGGGGAATCTGTGCATCCAAGGCTGTCTCCCTGGCTTAGCACGTGGCTGCAGTAGTATTTCTGAAAACACTACCCTGGAGGTCCTTGCTTTTAACTTTGTCCCTAGCTCTCGGAAATCATGTTAAAGGACCTCACCTCCTCCTCTAACTTTGTCATTGGCACCAATGTGAACCAAGACCGCCAGGTCACACCCGGCCCCACCCAATAATCTGTCTACATGATATACCACATGCCAAACCCTAGCACCAGGCAGGCAACACACAGTTCAGCATGTAGGGTCTTGGCGCCACAGATTACCCTATCTACCTTCCTTATAATAGAGTCCCCTATCATTACCTCCTGTGTAGCATTCCTGATCCTTAGTTCCTCCTCCCTTGTATCAGAGATGGCAGTCCCCTGGGTGCTCAAGGGACTAGTCCTCTCCATACACGCTAATTCCGAGGTGTCCTCCTCCACTTCATTACTTAAGGCGGCAAATCTGTTGGGATGGGCAATCTGGGAAGAAGCCACCCTTCCGTCCCCCACTTCCCCTAGTAACCCTAACAAAACTACCTCCCTCCTCAAACTTCCCTGTCCCATTTCCACCCACATCTATACTGGCCCCAGCCAGTGCCTGCTGACCCCCCAGATTTGCCAATCCCTGGAATGCTGCAAGCTGCCCCCTTAGACTCTCCACCTCAGCTTCCAAATAGGCAACCCTCATGTACATGAGGATGTCTCTCTGCACTGATTAGGTGATCGGTGGCACTAGTCTGGAAGCCACTTTTGTATTAGATTGTCCCGGTAAATATGCACGGTGCTATTTCGGGGTCCTATTTCATATTCATCTTTGTCTATGGAGATGAGCTAAGTTGTAAGAGGAGAAGGACCCCTGCACTACTTGGAGGCCACAAGTAAGATGCATGATAGGATGTAACTATACGGGTGTAACTATACAGATCAGCTGTTTTTAAACAAAGTATGCGTGACAAGCAACAGTTTAAATCAGCTGATTGCACATTTCTTAACTACATACGCACAATAAGCTGTTTTAAAACAGCTGATTGGTGGGGCCCATTAGACCCTGGCCCCCCTGCTGTTGCTGGCCCTCTAATTACACCACTGCTTGTTATTCTTGTTATGAAATGCAGGACCTGCACCTAAGCTGTACAATGTTTAATTTTGTTTAAAGAATAGCACCACATCCTTTTTTCTCCTGGTGAGAGATTTGAGAGATTTTAGCATAGATACCGGGGTCACAAAAGTCGCAATTGTGACCATGCCCATGTACCTTGGGGGCACACAACAGCTAGTCTACAAAGTTTTATATGTGCAACCACATTCACCGCCACCTGCCCCCATCTGCGTTTCTATTACAGAAACTAAGCATGGCGTCCATGCACAGGGCAGGGGAAGTAAGTAGTAGAGGTCATAATTTGGATGCAAAATATATACTGGCTAGTGAGCTCCTCCTCTCTCTTTCTACTTTTAATTCAGATGGCTTTATCATTAACAATGTTATCATGGAATATTAGAGGTCTGGGCAATCCAAAAAAAAAGAGAATAATATTAGAGGTGCTTAAGAAAAACTCCCCAGACATAGTGTATCTCCAAGAAACACATCTTTTACGGCATAACACAAATGCTCTACAAAAAACATGTGTTGGTTGGAGTATACATAGTTGCTACTCCTCTTACTCCAGAGGGTTGTCTCTGTTGTTTAAAAATACACTGCGATTCCATGTTCTTAAAACAAAAACAGATATCAAAGGAAGATTTGTATTTGTTGCGATGGAAATGGGTGGACTCCAGCTGGTAATCCTCAGCTCTTACAACCCACCACCAGCGAATATAGCAGTGTTACAGCATGCCATACCTTTCTTGGCACAATTCCCAGAAGCCCAAGTTAAAGCAATCAGGGACTTTAATATGGTGCTAAACAAACTTTTAGACTGTCTACCCCCCAAGCAACCAGGGGAATATACCACCACTCTCCCAATATATCTGAAATATGGGCTGGGTGGACGTATGGACACATACACTGTATACCCACATGCAAAAATATAACCTGCCGCTCGGCCACTCGCCAAACATTATCTAGAATTGACTATATGTTTGTCTCTAAATTGCTTGTGCCGCTAATACAAAAGATGGATGTGTTGCCAAGAGGTCCCTCAGATCACACACCTATAACACAATTAACTCAAAATACGCCTGGCGGATCGCCAGAAACGGCCGTTTGTCACGTGTAGCGCTTGGCCATCGGGGGGGTTGTTCCTCACTCATATATCTAGCTTGTGTATGAACCTTAAGTATCCGCTATTTGAATCTCAATCCGTTCTGGATAACATTATTTCCGCAATCTGATCGGATTGAACAACAGTTGTTAAACTATTTAGCTGTTGATCAGGGCGAGATATCTTTGTTATTACAATGTGATGCATTTAAGGCCTTTCTGAGAGGTACACTCAAGTCAACAGTTTCCTATATTAAAAAACAAACAAGACTAGCGGAAGAGGCCCAAGCTAAGAAAACACAACAAGCGGAATACAAATATATACAGCACCCTACAATAGATAACTCCGCAAATTTAACTTCTGAACAAAGAGATTATGAAGTTCTATTACAGGACAAAGCAGTACATAAACAAATCTTTGAGCAAGGTAATCAATCTGCCAAATTATGGGCATACATGGCAAAAAGCTGTAACGCACCAACTACAGTTATAGCTATCCAGGACCCAATAAAGGGTCATTTAACTGATCCAGCGGCAATATTAGATAGCTTTGAGACAAACTATGCTCAACTCTACAAATCACAATCCAAATGTAACACTCAAGATATTAAAAATTATTTATCAGAAGTTACAGCTCCACGCTTGATAGAAGAACAATGTAATACCCTAGATAACGAATTAACAGTGTCAGAGATCGTGTCAGCTATACAACAGCTACAACCTGGTAAGGCATCTGGACTAAATGGTTTACCAATTGATATATTAAAAAAAATACATTGATATATTAAGTAATCCTCTTCTTTCTTTATATCAAAAAGCAATGGAACTAGGCAATATCCCATCCTCTATGTCCGAAGCCATTATTATACTTTTATTGAAACCAGGAAAGGATCCAGAAAAAAATGAGTCATATGGGCCAATATCTCTCCTAAGGGGTGATTACAAAATATTAGCCAAAATTTCAGCATCCCGTTTACAAAAATGACTCACATACATTATCGTAAAAGAACAGACCGGTTTTATCCCGGGTAAATCTACATTAATAAACATAAGATGAACACATATTCAGACACAGACTGATCATGACAATGTGGGAATCCGTGTGGTTTTGTCTTTGGATGCAAAGAAAGTGTTTGATTTAGTGGAATGGAACTACCTCTGGGAGGTTTTAAAATTATTTGGATTTGGCCCCAGATTTATTGCTTGGTTTCAATTGCTCTACACAGATCCATGTGCTAGACTATTGATTCAAGGTGAACTGTCCAAATCCTTCTGTTTAAACAGAGGGACACGCCAGGGATGCCCACTTTCTCCATCTTTATTAGCAATTAGAATCAAAACACCAAAATAAAGGGTCTTTGGATAGGACCGTACAAGAAAAAATGGGGTTATATGCAGATGATATAATTCTATACTTGGACGCACAAGATAACTTAAGATAGTTTAAGAATTCAAATATATTGGTATATATAATAAGCATTCATATAACAAGATCACTGGAAAACTCCTTCAATCTTAATATAGAACTGTTACTTAAATTTATTAAATCTAAACTATTACATTGGAAGGTTCTGCCATTAAATCAAGGGAAAATCAATATGATTAAAGGAAAAGTGCACTGTAAAATCAAGTTATGTTCATTTGGAAGCTGCAGCCTTAAAAATACTGTTGCTATATTTTTTTTTTAACCTATGCCCCTCCAGAGCCTAGCTTTGTGCCTTGAAAGTTGCTGAGATCTTGTCACTGGTTTGCTGAATGTTAAGCTCCGCCCCTCTGAGATTTCCTCTGCTTTCTCCTGCTTGAGCCTCAAACGGTAATGCCTGTGAGTTCCGTGCACTCTCCTGCTTGAGCCTCAAACGGTAATGCCTGTGAGTTCTGTTGCACTCTCCTGGCTTGAGCCTCAAACAGTAATGCCTGTGAATTCTGTGCACTCTCCTGCTTGAGCCTCAAACAGTAATACCTGTGAGTTCCGTGTCTATCCTGTTTGAGCCTCAAATGGTAATGCCTGTGAGTTCCGTACACACAATCGTTTGAGGCTCAAGCAGGAGAAAGCAAGGAAATCTCAAGGGGCGGAGCTTAAAGGGCATGTCCACCCCCAAAACTATAATCCCCCCCAATCCTAATGGCCCCACCATGTAGTGTAGTGTAGTGTAATCTTTACCTCACATCCCAGCTCCATAGGGTTCTCCTGTAGACCCCCCCTAAATCCCAAAAACTGTCCACCAGGAGGCTAGCAGGACTCTGCCTGCTACCTTGCCTCCGGTAGATATTTGTCATGCGTACTGCAGCCCTCTCCCCCCCTACCTCTCCCTCCCTCTCCCTCCCGTTCTACTATCCCTTCCCCTAGCTTTAAACCCCCTTAATATGATGTTCCCCCATGTCTGCCAGCCCACCGCAAATTTTTTATTTTCCAAAAGCTCCCCAAACTCTTACTTACCTCCCCTCTTTCCTCCGTCTGCACTGACTGACCGGCAGCCGCGTCCGTGATTGGCTGCCGCTCAGCCAATCACAGATGCGACTGCCGGTCCCGCCCCTCTGCTTGCATTCTCGCAAGCAGAGGGCCGGCAGTGCGGCGGAGGAACGAGGGGAGGTAAGTAAGAGTTTGGGGGGCTTTTGGAAAATAAAATATATGCGGTTGGGGCTGGCAGACACATCATATTAAAAACTACTTTTAAGGGTGGACATACCCTTTAACCAGTAACAAGATGTCAGCAACTTTCAAGGCATAAAGGTAGGCTCTGAAGGGGCATAGGTAAAAAAAAAAATATGGAAAGAAAATTTAAAAGCTGCAGCATTACAGTTCAGTATCTTTTAAGATTTCCATTTTCCTCAAAGTATTATATGTTTTGAAACATGCTCTAGTATACATTCCCAAAAAGTTTTTTCTACAAATATTAATGTACTTCATTTCTGTGTGGGAATGGTAGAGCCAGAATTAACCTCAAGAGACTACACGCTTCCAAATTAAATGCAGGTTTAGCTCTCCCAGATTTTAAACTATACTATTGGGCAGGACAACTTCGATACTTAAAATGCTGGTTACAACAAGAGGAAGAATTGACACAGTCAGATTATGCTACAATACTACGTTAAAAGTTCATATTTGGCATATATTAATGAACCTGATACGAACATAATAGGAAATGATACTTCTATACACAAACAGGATGTGAGAATATGGAAAGCTGCTAATAAGCTTATAAAATTTTGATGATGTATCATGGGAAACACCACTATGCCATAATTATACTTATCTTCAACTAGCAAAATGTGAAGAAGCGAATAGATGGGCAGCATACAGTATCCAAAAATTTGGTCAAATCTACAATGATAATAAATTTAAATCATTTACACAGCTGACGAACAATTTCAGCTTCCACGCTCTTTTCAGTATAGGTATTTACAACTTCGACATTGTCTCCAGGTGGAGTTTGCAGGTAAACAAATACAGCCTAAAATCACAAAAAAACGATTCACTCTGCTTTACAAAACCAGGACAATAAAGGATTAACATCCATTCTTTATCAAATTATACTGCAAATGTGAACTGCAGATTAGAGATGTCCGAATTTCTAAAAATCCGGTCCGCGCGAGGATCCGCGGATTTTCGAAAAAATCGGAAAATTCGAAAATCCGCGAGCGGACCCGTTAAAACGTATTAAAATGAAAGTTCGGCAAAATCTGCATTAAAAGTGGTCTAAATAGCCTTGGTAACGTACACTTACCCACTCAGGGACCTGGGTAATGGCCTTAGAAGCACGTATAAATGCCAACAATACCTAAAAAGTACAGTCCGCTAGCGTGACTTTAAAAAAACAGTATTTTTCGAAAATACGAGGATTCCCGTAAAAACGAAGATTTCCGTAAAAAAACGAGGCTTTCTGTAACTATGATAGCTGCCATTGGCTAATTTGGATCATGTGGCTTGCTCCGTCTTGAAAATTTACACGAATTACTCGTTTTTACGAGTATTCTCGTAATTACGAGAATACTCGTAATTACGTGAATCCTCGTAATTATGTGAATCCTCGTAATTACAAGGATCTTCGGTTTTTCCGGGTACCGTAGATCCTCGTAATTACGGAGATACTCGTATTTTCGAAAATTTTCGTAAAAAAAAAAATCCGCAGTTCGGAAGTTCGGAAGTCCGGAAAGTCCAGAATAATCCGCCGTTCGCGGATGGGAGAAATCCGCGGCGGATCCGGGTTCGGGTCCGCGAACCGGCCATCTCTACTGCAGATAGGGTTTCCACAATAAGAGATAAATGGAAAGCATTGATACCTGAATTGGGCTTAGAGGATCTGTACTTATTACTGCAAAGCCATACCACAGTGTCATAAGCAGCACAAAATAAACTGACACAAATATATATTATTAATTAAGCATACATCAACCCAAAGAACCTCAAGTACATATGTCAAACCCAAAGTGATTTATGTCCTAAATGCCAGCAATCTGGGGCTGTCTTTTGGCATCTTTTATGGATGTGCCCTCATGTTTAAAGGTATTGGAACAAAATATGCCAATTTATACGCCAGCATCCAGATACATTCCAACTGTGCGCATGCGCACACAGCGCGAAGGAGCGAGGACGCATTAGAGATTGTCAGTGAAGTCGGCGCTGGAGTGGGTCCGCGGGTAAGTGTCTCATTTTCTCCTGTAAGATTTGCTGAAGAACAGGAGGTAAGAGTGCATTTACCTCCTGTTCTTCAGTAAATCAGTTGGAAACAAACTTTCATCAACAAACATCTCTAGATGTTAAAGAGGACTATAACTAAAGATCTGTTTATTTGTCAATGTTTTAATTACTGCCACTTATCCTGCAACATTAGGGCAACCTCCTGCTCTAATCATTTTGCAATTAGCATTTAATAATATAATGATTGGGCCAGGATGGGGAGACTGATCAGTAAAGTAGAGAGCTATTACTGTAGATAGATTTGACAATTGAACTAGTAGTGTTAACAGTAATAAATGTATTGCCAATATTGGAAAAATTCAAAACAAAATAAATTATTAGTGTTGAATACCAATGTGCAATGATGTTTTTTTGTAAAAATGGTACATTTTGTTTTTAAGGGAACTAATACTTAATTTATCAGACAAACTAATAAACAATTATATTTTTAACATGTGCCTTTTAGACTCAAGCCATATTAAAAAAGGTGGGGGGTTACCAGGCAGCCAGGGCATCTTTGGCAGTGAGAGAGAGAGTGGCACAGAGAGCTGCCAAAGAGAAATAAATGAAGGTTATAACAGTGACTTCACTGGAGGTACTGCTTCAGGTGAGTATTTTTATTCTGTTTCCAGTTTGAATCACACGTTTCAGTTAAATTTCCAATATGCCACATGTGACTTTTACTAACTAAGAATCTTGCTACTGGAGATTCACAGTTAATTTACTGTAGCTGTGTATTATTAATGAGATGCAACTTGGTTTTATATGTCTGTATATTTCCATCAGAGGAGAAGATTACAAAATATCTGAAAAGAAGAAATGCTGCACACCACAAAAATGGTAGTGATTTTTATAAAAATGTTTCAGTCTAAACCACTAACCAGAAATCTGATGAAAAACAGTCCATTAACTAGAACCATTAACAATATTAACTTTTATTTATAAGATTTTCTACTTCCTGGTTTACAAAACTAACTGTGAATTCCTTATTGGTTCTACATTGACAACTAACAGTTTCCCATTTTACTAATTCAAGGGTCAATAAAGGTTTAAGTTTAGACTGAATGTTGGTGAGAGCATGTATTGGTTATTTATAAACTTTTTAACCTAATTTATTTTGTTAAGATAATCTTGTTTTTCCCAGGATTGTCTTTGGTAAACCAAAATTATAAAGAAGCTGGCCATACACTTTCCTTCATCACATCTAATAAATGTCTAATGAGATTTATAGATGCAATGTTTTCCACTCTGCTGCAATCATTAGTAATCGATCCTCAATCGCAAATAAGATTGGGCCAGGCAGTGGTGCAGACATCTAAGGCTGTGAGAACATTGGAAAATAATGTATGGCACCTTAAAGGGCATGTCCAGGCAGAGCATTCCCCCCCAAACCCCAGTTTCACATTATACAGAAATGCCAAAGATGCCCCTGAAGCGACTTGCCTAACCCGGTCCCTCGTTACTCCTCCTCTTCTCTGCGGCTGACAGGCACTCTATTTCCTGGTCGCAGCTGTCAGTTAAGGCGTGACGTGACAACGGAACGCATCTTTGGCATTTCTGTATAATGCAAAAATGGAGTTTGGGGGGTGCTCTGCATTTATATGAAAATGTTTTTGGGTTTTTTTGCCCTTTAGGTAATTTACAAGGCTTTGCAATTACTTGTTCTCTCTTTCCAAATACCAAGAGTGGGGCCTTTAACTGCTAGCCCCTTACCACTGGGTTTTCCCTATACCACCCTCCAAGTTCCAACCAGTTTGGCACCGCCTCCTCTAACAGTCTGACACTTGGTAAATGGTAATGTGTATACACAAATGTTCATGCATAATGATTATTTCATTTGTATTTTTTTTTATACAGGAAAGCGACATGGGCGCTCAAATCAACAACGCTGATTTCCTATGAAAGGAAGATAATGTCTACCTTAAAGTTTTACATCTCAAAAAATGTTTCATAATACAAGAAAAAGCTGGACTTGTGAACAATATTAAATGGGGAAAATGTCAACCTATAAAGTTTATAACATAATAAACATTCACAGTTACACTACAGATGGTGCTAGGTAAAGGGTTATGTTTTTCCCTTATGAAAAAACTGCAAGCCTGCTTTTTATCTTTTATTTCCCAGAAAACATAAGCAGTGCCAAAGAGGGCTACAAAACCTGCATCTCTTTGAACAAGATTTGGAATTCTAGTAACATTTGTATTCTTTTGATTAAAGAAGAAAAACTGACAAATACCCATGAGGGTTTTAATCATTTTTGTTTTAATTTTCTTACAACAGACCTCATCATCTCATGCACTTCTGCTGTGCAGCACTGCTCAATGGCCTACTCATGTGATGTGCATATAATTCGTCTTTGTGCATTTTCTTCAAATATGCATCCATGCAGTGATTTCTAAGTATTTTGATGTCTGAAAATTTACCTTTGTTTCTGTTGGTTAGTTCAAATGTTATAAGTATTTATGTATCTGTTACAGTATTCTTACTAAGTATCACTTGCTTCACTGACTAATGGGATGATTGGTCAGTGCTGTCCTCCTACAGAACTCATGCCCTAGATTAACTACCATCATATAAACACGTGAAATGTTTTAAAGCATTAATATGTGAAAATCGCTACCGCAAAGGTAAATTTTGTTTCACTTTAATGCATTGAAAGGGCTATATGGTGTTTGTTTAATATTTGTACAATGATATACAATTCTTCATGTGAATGATTCCCCTGAAGCTGAACCATTAGGAAACCATCAATATTCATGTTCAGTCAAATTTGTGTTGCCACAAACCGTATGTTTTACGGTCACCAACTAGGTGGCCTGGTCTAAATATGGTCATTCTTTAATAAGTTTTTCTTATTTTACTCCATGAGCCAAGCTCTCAACAGAAAATAAATGGATATTGTGGTCAGCTGGTGGCCAAATTAGCAAATATGGGACATTATTAGCTTTTTACCAATGTTCAATCTTCTTTGTCTACATAGGCAAAAGTCTGGGTGAATATAAAATTGTACTTTAACCTGTGTACATGCCTGCCAAGTTGAATTGTGTACAGGTTAGCGGGATCATTGCTTACAACCATGCATTGGGGCCGACTTGATTCAGACATTATGCTTTTGTGTTTAAACGACACCTAAGCTTAGCTACTCTCTTCCTTGTTTTCCCATCCCTGCCTGCTGGCCCAGTCTGCCCTATCTTCTTTTGCAAGGCAGCCAATAGGAGAGTAGGGGACATGGAAACAGACAGTGACCCATTTCTCCCCAACACAGGTGCATCCAATGAGTTGTTGTGCTGCATACAAAGTGAAGTCACTATCTACATGTTAAATTAAAAAAGAGGCAAAGAAAGTTCACAGCTTGGTTTTATTGTGATCTATAATTAAATATAAACGTAAAAAATTTTTTGTACAATTGTACAGATCTGTTGTGTTGTGTGCAATGCCTATTTCTGTTAAAAACATTAGAATGGAAAATGAACAAATGATATGCCTAAGAAATACATTAGCCAGATATTAGGGAATTGAACCTCCAACATCAGAGCAGTGAAGTCAAACTCCATGCACTCCTTTCCAGTAAATGCAGTATATGTAACTTCACAGAACTTTACTTGCATTACTTTTCTATAAATGGACCTGCTGCATTGTACAGTAACTTAACATTTGCTTATCTCCACAGGTAAAAATATTTTTTTGGTATTCGGTTTTATTGAAGAACAGGAGGTAAAGGAGCTGTGTCTTACATCCCGTTCTTCAATAACATGTTAAGGGGCCAGGAATGAAGGTAAGGAACTTACACAATCTCTCGCTCCTCTGCCGCGTCCTTCCGGGTTCCGACAGACTTTGCCATTAGTTGGTAAAAAATGTTCACAGAACAGTACTTGTGTTGCAGTTATAGGAACCCTGAGGGGGTTCCTATACTAAACTAAAATGAGTCAAATTTGAAAAATAATTAAAGGTCGACTGTAGTATGCTACCTCCACCCACTTCTAATGCTTTGATCTATCCAATAGGAAGTGCTTCTTGAAAAGTGTGTCTTACCATTGGTGAGGACTTAGGCCATCAATGCTATATTTGTCCTTTAATAATATGCAACTGGTGAAATTACATCACCCAACTGTCGAGAAGTGCCCCCTCATCATTTGGCTAGTGGCACAGGAGATCCGCTGTGTTTGTGCCATCTCCCCACAGTGGACCAGAGACTAGGAGAACAAGGGATGACCTCAATTTCTTGATACATTTAGTGCATTTGATTGCGGCCTTATCTTCCCCAAATATAAAGTTTTGTATAACGTTCTCCTTTTAGGTTAGACTATACATACCTTCACATGCTTTGTGTTTAATTCATAATAGTGTACACAAAATGAATTTTATTACTTTATATACAACTTGATTAATATAAGACAAATACAACAAAGTTTATCTAAATTTGCTGTTGAGTTGAACAACTTTTTGTATTTAGTGTTTTATTAGAAAAATAATTAATGTTGTAATTATTGTTTGTTTTTTTTTCCCTTATATTTTTGAACTAAAACACATTAAGGATTTTGTCCCATTTACAATTTCAATTCCTGAATTTGAAGTTTAATTTCTGTAACAGTAAGGGCAAGGATTAACAAATTTATATATCTAGATAAAAAAGATGAATTGCTTAAATAAGCTAGATGTGTAATTTGCACAGTATGTGCTTCAAGAGTTTGTGACCTTCAATTTCTTCCAAACACTTCTATCTAGGACAGGGATGTCAGATTTGCGGCCCTCCAGATGTTTGTAAAAATAAAAAAAAACACTTCCAGCAATCCTTGGTTGCATACTGAGTGGTAGTTTTCAAACATCTGGAGGGCCACAAGCATGGGTAATGGCATGAAATTTGAAAAATTCCATACGTGCCCAATCATTTTATCATTCATAATGGCATTTTAGGCAAAAATGTATTTAAAGTCGTTCATGTTATGAAATGTTTTCCAACCTTTTCCCCTGAAACCACTTATTAAAATGTTTCATTTCTTGCTTTTCTGTGAGATTCTTACTCAAAGATATACCTGAGTAAAGTCAGGTCTTTGTAAACAGCAAGCCCTGCAGTTGCTAATATGGATGCAGAGGGAAACTTTTACAGAAAGATCCTATTTCGACTTTCTTAAAAGTAAATCTTGCCTTAATTAATCAATAGAAATCAACATTATATCTTGATAGTGTGAGCTTAATGTCAAGGGCTTACCTGTTACTAAAATATACGAACTGTGACCATTCTAGTTAAAGAAAAACTGCACACTGCACAAGAGTTTATTATAATAAGTAATTTGATTGAGAGCTGAAATGTAATATGTTTCTGATTGGATATCTAAAGAAATCGGAGGCAGATCAACAAAAAAAAAAACAAAAAAAAAATGGTTCAGTTGGGAAGAATTTGTTTCCAGTAATGGGTAATTAAAAAAAAAAAAGCAACAATTTTTCCAGGTTAGATACCATTTAATATTTTGTTCCCCCATTGTACCCCATTGCAATGAACTAGAGTGTTGCTTTCTAAGATCTTTGTGGGACTTGCATTTCATGATACATGGTATCATGGTATTAAAAACTGCATGGAGGCAATTCCATGCGCTTTGCATAACAAATATTTAGTAAATAGTCTTCAAAAATGTATAGAAAAAACATTTTTCGGTGATACTTTTAATAAAATTGATGCTGTAAAGGCATTTTACTCACAAGTTAAGAAAGAGTAGATTCTGCTGTATTCTGTTCTGTTTTTTTATATACTGTAACTGTATGTTTAAAGCATTGCTGTCTGGTAAACGTTAATAAATTCATGGAGAAAACTACTGTTTACAAAAATACTCTACACATTACTCATTCTGCACTCCTAAAATTTGATGCCTTTGGATACATGTATTGTTTTTCACAGTGTGTCATGAAGTTTGTTTTCAAAAGTGGAAAGTCTTTCTTTAAATTATTTTGTAAAACTGCGTTCAGTTATGCTTATTAATGTTACATTTGTTTGTTAAAAATCACATTGTTTGTGGATTTAGCTCAGTAAACTTTATTTCACAACTGAAAACACTTGTCGGTTCTTCTTACCTGATACTAAAAGGGCCCATACACGAACCAATACTGGACGTATCCCAATATCGTATGATCGCCAGGTCGTGTATGGATGATCGTACAAAAATCTTATCATCGGCCCAGCAGGAATTTTTTTATCGTACGATCGAGCGATCATACAACCAGGGGTTGGCTTGTGTATGGGCCCCATAACTGGGTAAGCAGGGAGCAAAGCTAATTAGAGAATTATGGTTTTAAAAATGTATGTACTATATATGATGCAAAAAGGAAAGACTACAGAGAGCTTAAATGAGATACATCTACCAGTTAATCACTTTTACCTTGGATGTTCTATAAGATATACTGTCAGATCTGTTCTTATATATGTTGGGTTGCATTATTTCTTTTATATTTAGATATAAACCAGAGCAATCACCAGCATGCATCCCAAAATTTTATGTATATTTAAAAAAGGTGTAGTAACAAACCAGTTCTTTACCATATTGTTGTAAATAAGCTGGCTGTCTTAAAGTTTGTTCCATATATTGCTAATTATCATGTATATTATAGATAATAATGTTTAACAAAATAATACTGTACCTGTCCACATTCTATTTTACATTAGGAGACTAAAGGGCACAAATCGTACAGCTGTAGAAATATCATTAGCCCTGAATCACCCAATATGGAGTTTTCTGATGAACTTTACATAAACTTTTTAAAAACTGCTATTATTTGAAGGAGGACATTAATAGGTTTATGTAAGTCATGTGGTATGTGCCACCCTAAAATAAAAATGTACATACTGGTAGAGCACCCCCAAAAGCTTAAAGGACAAGTCCAGCCCCAAAATGAAAACTTACATACAGGTAAATCACCCCCCAAAACCCTAAACGGTAATAGTCTGAAACCTGAAATATATAAGTCTAACCTGAAATCCTGCACAATGTCCTGTTTCCCCTGTTTCTGCTTCCTGGTTCTTCCAGTTAGCAACTGTCAATTATGGATTCGACAGTTGCTTTTATGACACTTGTGAGCATTTCACTTTTTTCCCTTTTTCTTTTGGGAGGTTCTCTACCTGTACCAATTTTCATTTCGAAGGCAGATAACAAAATAACAGTGAAACTTTATATTGTAGAATATCAAATTAGTATTGCAGGTTTGAGGGTTTTTTTTTAGGATCTCTGATTTGAAGGACTGCTCTATTTCCCTAAGGTAGGTAGGTGGGAGTAGAACCTCCTAACTACCATATAATTTTTGGTGATAAAATAACTTTTTTATTCTTTATAAATACCTTGCTGACTATTTATAAATATCTTGTTGACTATTTGCCATGTTTCCTCCAGAAATGTGCAGAAAAAAAGGTTTTGACAATGCAGGAAAAAGAATTTGCCAACATTTTATGCATCTTATAAATAGGCAAAAAAATATGCCCCTTAGTCTTTGTCAGTCTTCAGTTTCCGTTTAAGGGCATGTACACTGAAAACATAAGGTTACATGAAGGAATGGTTTGTGTAAAAAAGTCCCAATGGTGGTGTTGTAGGATGTACAGTAGTTTTCCAATTTGTCTACCTTATCTACCTAACAGACGTTTGCAACTTTTCTGGAGATTTGAATATATTTTTGAAAGAAAAATGTCAAAAGATTTACTTTTTTGCAATTTGTATTTGAAAAAAAAAGTTTACACACAATCTTATTGTTTCTAAAAGCTCTTATTCTCCAGAGTATAATGATATGGTGGTACACTTCCTGTCCAGGACACATTTTCGTGTATCAAGGTGATTTTATACTTGGGCCATATTTCATTGTCAATCATGCCCAGAGCACCTACATCTGCTAAGTGTGGGACTGGGGGTGAGAGGTGTGGAATAAAATGCACCACTGCACTCCAGACATTTTGCACACTGGGGCAGTCCAATATTAGATGCCAAAGTCTGACTCAGTTGCTCTGCATTTAGGTCATATCTCAAAGGTTTTCTGCCCATGTGTCTGAATACTCGGACAGTCCAGACCCTCAAAAAGATGTGTCAGTTGCAAGCATTTGAAGTCATCATGCTTCGCCATTTGTGATCTACATGCATATCTGTCAGTGAGGACTCGCCTGTACATCACACATCACACATCACACATCAGTTTCGGGCAGCGTGAAATTACATTATGTGGTGTGCGTAATAAATTAGATTTATAACAAAATATAGCTCTGATAGGAACCAGTTAAGGAGAAAACTACAGAAATACTGGTTCTTACTGTAGCACACCCATAGGAGTTGTTTTTTATAACTGGGATCACTTTTGCCTTTGGCAACATCCAAATCCCCAAAAGAACACAAAAGGAAAATTTCAAAGCTATGCAATTCCTAACTTCGTATTTATTCATAGCACACTTCTTAAACTTAAACAATTTAAGTTTAACTGTATGTATGTATAACAACTAAATATATATATTTTCTCTAAATACTAATGTGAGCTAATAAACTGACATTATACAGTAGCAAATTTGTGGCATTAACATATATGACATTATAACTAGGGATGGCCGGTTCGCGGATCCGAACCTGGATCCGCCGCGGATTTATCCCGTTTGCGAACGGTGGATTTTTCCGGATTTTTCGCCTTCCGAACTTCCGATTCACGGATTTTTCATATTTTCGAAAATTTTCGAAATTACGGGTTTTCACGTATTTTCGAAAATTTTCGAAAATACGAGAAAACACGTAATTTTGAAAATTTTCGGAAATGCAAGGATTTCTCTTATTTTCCTAACTACGTATTTTTGAAAATTTTCGAAATTACGAGGATTACTCGTATTTTCGAAAATACATATTTTCGAAAATACTAGTTTTATCGCATTTTCGAAAATTTTCGAAAATACGTGAAAATCGTAATTTCGAAAATACGAAAAAATTCGTAATTTCAAGGGTATTTTTCATTTTAATGGGTCCGCTCGCGGATTTCGCGAATTTTCAAATTTTTAGAAAATTTGCGGATCCTCGAGCGGACCGGATTTTGTGAAGTTCGGACATCTCTAATCATAACAAGTCAGTACAATGCAATATTAACACATGTATATACAGTAGTTCATTTTATATAGTCTTTGCCTAAAAGTGAGCTCACTACTAACAAGAGTTGCCAACTGAATGCAATAGGTCTCCTGAGATGTACAGTTATAATGTAGCAAATACTGCATAGAAGATGAACAGCACTGTGATAAGTTGGTCCTGTAAAGGGTTAACAAGTCACTCTTGCTGCAGCCTCTCCTCCTGCAAACCAGGTGCTGTCAGTCTCAGTACAATACTAGGCAGCAAAATGTCACCTTTTATCCTTTATAATAAAAAGGCCAAGATACAGGTAAACAGGAGATTTGGTGCGGCTGTAACAGCAATAACAATGACAGTCTTATGGATGGAAAAGTGTCACTTTACACAGCAGCCTGTACCTCAGGATCTGTTTGCTCTGACATGAATAATGTCACTCACTATGATGGCAGTTCTGGCCTTACTGACAGTCTCCTCAGCTGTTTTCTCTATTACTCACTGCTTCCAGTCTAATCTCTGTCACTAGATGGCTAGGTCAGGTCCTGGTCAGCTTTACTCAAGAAAAATCTCTGGTATTCACTGTACTTAATAGCTCCACTGAGAACCTATTAGGATCCAGTCTCTTTTCCCACCTAGAACAGCAGAGATCCAGGAATTCCACAGAGACCTCTCTCCTCTTATTTTTTTCTTCTTCCTACCCAAAACTGAAACTCCTTTTTTATTGGCTGCCTCCACACAAAGCAGACTAGACAAGCAGGAACCGTTGCCCTGGTAACCTAACTTTTCAGTATGCATTAAGGAGGATGTTACAATACTTTCATTCATTCACCTTCCCCTTAAAAGGTCCAGTCCATGGACAGAATAGTGTAACTAAACTTGGAAAATAACAGTACATTAAATAACTTTAAAGCAACATACAACATACTCAAAAGGGATTTTCACAAGTTGTCCCTTGTTGATAAGGTTTGGGTGTCACCAGGGCACATTGGGCGCAGGAAAATTAAACCAAGGTTCTCCGGGCTGTTGGTATAGTTACATTACAGATATGTCCAGGATAGTCCTATGTTAGTCTATGGGGTGGTCTAACTCTCTGGGGTTCTATTTAGGGCAATGAGAAAGTTAAAATCCCGTCTCTAGGCTCTTGCACCACAATTTCAGGTTCCTGTGGCTCTAATTCACTTAAATTATAAATCTGGTTCTTTCTCTGTAGTACTAATGTCTTCAACTCTGGAAACAGCTGCTGGAGTATTCTCACTATCAGGGAACAATTGATACAGAGTACAACTCTCATCACTATTCCTTTCTTCATTCTGGCATAGTACCCTTTAATAAAGCCCTTCTTAGAAGAGTCAGCAAGCACATCTTGCAAACTTCTAGATTGTCTAGCCCAGCTTAAGTTGTCTTACCACAGAAGGCATTGATGCCTTCTGTGAAGGCTTGTTCTTCCTTCTGGTGGATTTTAACCCAGGTGTCATCAACATATCTGAACCAGTGTCAGGATGCCATGCCCTTAAAGGGGTTTTCACTTCCTCCATGTAAAGGGTTGCCACTAGAGATGGCGAAACTTTCGAAAGTTCAGTCTTTTTTTCGAACTTTCAAACTATATGGAGAGTTCAAAGTTTGAAAACAGACCCATTAAAGTCAATGGCAGTCAAATAGTTGAAAAGTTCTAATGAAATACAATTAAAATATCAATGGTAACAATGTAAATGGCTGTGGGACCTGGGAAATAGTCTGGGGAACATGTTAGAATATCCAGGACTTTAGAAAACTTGATTTTACTCTCACGCGCGCTACTTTCGAGCTCTCTCGTTCGAACATTCGATAATTATCCCATGAACGACTTGCGGATTTGATGCTTACGCCTAGGTATAATGGACATTTTACTGGCGGATTTGATGCTCGCGTCTAGGTATAATAGACATTTTACTTGCGGATTCGATATTTACTCACGAATAGGTATAATAGACATTTTTACTCGCATATTCGATTCCTCGAACGGTCGAATATTCGATAATTATTGAAAGTCCGAAAAATATCGAAAATCCGGGTCCGGGATAGTTCGAGAAGTCTGAGTCCGTTCGAACTCAAATAGTTCGACTCGAACTCGGGTTCGAATTCTAGTCCATCTCTAGTTTCCACAATGGGGCAAACTGGATAGCCCATAGCACATCAATGTTTTTGCTTATAAAACTTATACCTGTATTTAAAATAGGTGGTATTCAGGCATAAGTCCTGTAGGGACTGGGTTAAGATCTGTTCTGCTGGTAAGGGTGCTGTCTTGCTCAAGGCGTTTTTTCACCATATCAACAGCCTCCTTGCAGGGTATACAGTTGAAGAGAGATGTTACATTACACTACATCTTTAATCTTGTTAGCTCTTTGCCATGTGGTTGGAAAAGTACACCACCAAGACCTTCTCGACTTGCATCAATGTGAAGAATGTAAGGCTGAGTTGGTTCAGCATAAGCCAAAACAGGAGTTAAGTAGCTTTATAGTTTCTGGAAGGCTGTCTCACACTTTTCAGTCCACTAATCCTCAAAGGATCCCTTGGCAAACCTCTGGATTAAACTTGCTTTGTATTTTGAGGAGGTTTCACTTTCCATATTGTTGTAATCAATTTGCAGTAACTGGTTTAGAGGTTGGGCTACTTTGCCAAATCCTTCCACAAAATTTCTGTAGTATCCAGCAAACCCTAAAAAATGACCGAAGCTCAGTTATGGCTTTTAGGCTTCAATCTTGCTAGGATCAGTAGACACTCCCTAAAACTACATCACCCAGATATGTGACTGAAGGTAAGAAGAACTGACATTTCTCAGACAACTTCTATCCTTCTTCCTTCAGCCTGTCTAATACTTTCAGCAGCCTTGCTTCATGCTCTTCCAAAGATTTACCAAATACAATGACATCATCAAGGTAGACTAGTACCTCCAGCAAGTGCATGTCTCCAATTGTGCGTTCCATAAGCTGCTGAAAGGTTGCAGACGCTCCACTAAGTCCTTGTGACATTCTGCTGAACTCAAATAAAGCAATGGACATATGAAAGCAGTATTTTCCCTGTCATCTGGATGCATGGGAATAACAGCTCTTCAAATCCAGGACAATAAACCACTTACTCCCAACTAAACAGTTCAACACTTCTTCAATTCCAGAAGTAGTTTATGGGTCAGGAATAGTCTTCTGATTCAGAATCCTATAATCAACACACATTCTTATAGAACCATTTTCTTTCAAAACACCACCATGTGTAATGCATAAGGACTTCTAGACTCTTTGATGATGCCTGCAAACTTTAAATGTTCCAGATGTTCCTATTAACTTAAAATGATTTACTGATACAGGTTATGCAGCTTACACCTTTCCCACCATGGGATGAGGCTGAATTACCATTGTTTTTTCTGCATTTTTCGAGGATGTGCATAAAGAGTCCCTCGGGACTTGTCAGAGGACACTGTGGAGGAGCAAGAGATCAGATAAGTTCCGAATCTTCTCTCCTGGCCCCTGCAGGTTTTATTGAAGAACGAGAGGTAAGACAGCTCCGTTACTTCCTGTTTTTCAATAAAACTGAATGGAAAAAATGATTTTACCAGTGGAGATACCATTTAATAATTTTAATATATGGAAGTGTCATTTTAAATTTTTTATGGAGATCTTGATCTTTTTTATTTTTTGCTTTTAAAACTTCTCTTAACCTTCAAGCGCAAGCACGAAACTTTTCCATTAAAATGAAAATATACATAACAATAATAACAACTATTGTATATTCACTTACTGATGTTGCTCACATTTAGTTTGTTATTACTGCTTTATATAAAAAGGCAGACCAATATTTTAGAGGTTGGCACCAGACACAGGGAGGCAGAGGCCTCTAATTTTCTTCTAATGCAAGGGTGAATGAGTTTTCATTTTGCATTGATTACAATAACATTAGATCCATTAAATGATTATTATTTGTTGATAGTATTGATAGTGTTGTCTCTTTGCAGTTGAGAGAGAGAGAGAATGAACAGCAAAGAAAGCTTCTCACACATTACTTAAAGGACAGCCCTAGCCTATTCATTTACAGTAGCCTCGGTGCATCTTAGTCTGGTAATTCATTTATAATAAACCGGAGACGGAGTGTACTAGAATACATTAGCTTGTGGTGTCAAAAATAATCAATTATCTCAGGCACTCATATGAATTCTTTCAGTGTGGGAATATAAATCAACTATTAAAGTAAAACCATTTCTAAGCTCTAAAAGTGTACAAATCTTCAATTGTCTTAATAAGGAACGCTAATAATAATATAAAGTGCTTGCAAATAAAATAAATAATACTGTATGCTGATCAATTTCTTTTTAATGTGTAAAGAAAAATATTCTGACCTAATAAATTAATAGATACAAGAATGTGAGTCTGAAAGCCTATACCCCAGATCTGTCACTATTCAAAAAAGTCAGGTTCACGGATCATAAAACACACAAGGATTATCAATAAGAGAAGGGGGGGCAGGGTGCAAAACTGCCCTGGGGGCCATCGCTTGACCAATAATTTACACAGCACACACACATCGGATGCATCCCGGATTGCAAGCCATCGGGCTGAGCGTGTCGCTTTATTGGGTTCACATCAGTTAAACCCCCCCCCAAAACACATGTAATTCATCACTTCACCCGGCTTAGGCCTTATACATAGCTACCAATTGACGTTCCTTTACATTAAATATCCTCCCCATACACATCAAGGCCCACCCACCATAGCAAGTTAAAGGCATATCAACCCATGTCCACATTAAACAGGAATGTATACAGAAATAATGAATTTACTATACAGTACAATGGAAATACATGAACTCTCAATTTACGACAATGGACTCATAATAATGAATGTTATTAATTTGTCAACTCATTATAAGAAACTTACTATTATTTATATATATTGCTTCTTATTGTTATGTAATATTATTCTTATTGTTATGTAATAAATAGGAATTTATTAGTAATTTACTGTATATACTCGAATATAAGTCGAGATTTTCAGGCTTTAAAATTAGCCTAAAAACCTAACCTCAGCTTCTCCTCGGGCAAGTCCTAATTTAGTTCCAAATGTTGCAACCAAAGCATGCTGGGAGTTGTAGCTTCCAAACATCTGGAGTGCCAATTGGGGGTTACTAGTACTGGATTTGGCTATTGCTGTATGGGACTACTGTATGGGAATTCTGCTATCCATTTAAAGGGCAACTAAAGCCTCAAAACAATACAGAATCAGAAGGTAGTAGTGGTCATAATTTCGACCCTCGTCTTATACTCGAGTCAATCAGTTTTTAAAAAATTTTCAGGTAAAAATAGGTACATTGGCTTATACTCAGATCAACTTATACTCGAGTATATACGGGTATCGCTTTTTATTATTATTTACCAACCCCCATGCGAATCAAAATTAATTGAGTTGGGGTTATGGGCTGATCCAATACACATATTCAGGAAGATTTATCCAAAGCCACAAGCGCTCTGAGTAGATCTCTTTCAATATCAGTATAAGATTCAATATCGCTTTTGAGACTCTGGGTTAATCACAAATGGGATTTAACCCCTGCATGACTTTAATAGCAGCAATCAGCTTGTGTTAAGTAGTCACAGAAGTAGGTGCAAATATGATATTGAATCCTTAGTGGCGGCTGTGCTTCTGCGATACCTGTGCAGCTGATACTATTCTAGCATTAAAGTGACATTAACCCTTTGCGAATAGGATAGTGTCACTTAAATGCTAGAACCTAACGCTGTGGTTCATCGTAAATGGGTCATATAGAGGTTTGTGCTACAAGGTAGCACAAAACTTAACCTAAAGTGTATTGTATCTTGTGCGCTGTGCAATTTCACAAATATTTTGGAAATCATGCAGCCCCTGTAAAACAAGTGGGCAAAAATGTGCTTAGTGGAGGGGGAATGAGGAAGTGGCATGCCTGTATACTCAGAGCATTTTCTTCCATCCAAAAATTACAAATCTAACATCCTTCTCCTTTTATTAAGCAAGCGCAATCTCAAGCGCACTATTACATACCAAATCATCTCGATTAGCTGCCCCCTTGGTAAGGTTGCCCTGCCCGCCTTGAAAATTAAAAAAAAAAAACATGTTTAAAGTTGGTGGCAATTAATCCTTTTTGCTGTATGATTAGTGGAAGAATTATTTAGCCCAGTTTACATGCCCTTTAATAAAAAGAGAAGGTTGTTATATTTTTCATTTTGTGGTGTATTTAATGCTTTATAATGTATTTTGTGTTTAAAAGAAACACAAGCACTAGATTATTGAAATTATTTTCTGGGCTGTAAGTCAGGGAAAAATGTAATTTAGCAAAAACAGTTTCTTTAGCATTAATATTTTCTTTATAGCGGGGGCGGGAAGCAAAATGAATGCCATATAGCAACAACATTGTTAATAAAATAATAGGTAATCCAGAAAATGTGTTGTTCTGTGCCCTTCTCCTTTTAGCATTGATTAACTGTTTAGGAATATCATTTGTTTCTGTAGTCGTTCTACACGAGTCAGCTAGTTTGGGGAGCAGTGATGGAAATAATGCTTTGCCTTTTGTGTTATTCATAAGTATATATCAATTTCTCATTCATTTTTTATATTTTATTTATTGCTTATTCGTTTTTCTGAGAGCATTCCTGGCTGGCTGGCCCTGTTTAGTGTTTTAACTAATGTGCTCTCTGCAAAGGTTTAGGGGCCACTAATTAACCCAAGGCAATGACAGTAACCTTACTAAATATTTTCCATACCTCCTCCGGAAAAGAAGTTGAAAACATAAATTTAGTTAAGGGAAATACAAAATGAAAATCCAAAAAAGAGAGGGGGAAAAAAAAATCTATCTTTAATACTATCATTCAAATTTAAACTGAGAAACTCTGCAGGTCATGGTTTTGCTTTAGAGTGAGAAACAGTCAGACTATTGACTACACACAGACACTACAGCTGTGAACAAAATAAATCTTTATAACTCTGCTCTGGCTGCTTAGTAATAATCCCAACAAAAAGTAACCCATATACAACACTGCATTATGAACAGCTCATTAAACACACATATGTGGAAACTTTTATAAATATAAAGTATATAAATACTCACTAACATATTTATTTAGTGCAATGTAACCATATTCAGTACAAACAAACAAAAATCTAATATGAGCCACATCTAGATTTGTTTGGAAAGACTCTAGGTTGATCCCTTAATACTAATTCCATACTGCAATCAAGCTGTAGTTTCACAACTACCCCAGTATTTATGTACTATGCACAATGCTTTCCTTAGAGAATTATATTAGGCCATAACTACATCAGCTATGTTATAAGCATGCTTAAGTTATAACAGGTGGTGTGAAAGTGATCTACATTATAGTACTCATAGTACCAGCTTACTGTCCATATATTAAATGCCAGTGATGGTGAACCTTTTAGAGGCCGAGTGCCCAAACTACAACCTAAAACCCCACTTTTTATTGCATAGTGCCAGCATGATCATTTAACCTGAATAATACAGAGTTTTTACTTTAGAAAAAAACAACTCTAGTAGACACAGACCAATACAGTAAATAGAATCAATTATAGAATACCCAATAACCTCTACATTACCACACAGGAGTTTGAGATCTAAAACAGTGACCATTAACCCCTACATTATTAGACAGGAGTTTGAGATCCATAACAAGGGCTGAATGTTATAGCATGTGACCTCTCTCTGCTACAGACAGCCGCTACACTTTCTCTCTGCCTTTCTGGTAACAAACTCTGGTGAACACTGCTGTGCATGAGTGCCCACAGAGAGGGATCCGAGTGCCACCTTTGGCATGCGTGCCTCCATATTGATTCCCTCTTAGAATTTTCACACACTTAAAGCAGGCACATCCAAGAATATAGGTAAATAGAAGGGAGGCGCACTCTGCAGATAATGAATTAATGAGGAAGGGGGCTTAGTCTCCCTGAAACGTAGTAGTAGTAATATAATAACCTAGTAATATAATAGCCATATAATACCCTAGTCATATAATAACCATATGATAACCTATTAATATATTAACCATATAATATTATATTACTAGGGTATTATAATAATCCAAACATTTGTATAATTGCCCCTAGCCAGGATTGAAACCCTGGTCACCCATGTCAAAGACGGCGCCTTTAACCAGTACACTATCCAGCCACTACATTACATCGTTATTATATTACTAGGTTATCATATGGTTATTATATTACTAGGGTATTATATAGTTATTATATTACTAGGTTATTATATGGTTATAATATAAGGTATTATATGCTTATTATATTACTAGTTTATTATATGGTTATTATATTACTAGGGTATTATAATAATCCAAACATTTGTATAGCTGCCCCTAGCCAGGATTCGAACTCTGGTCTCCCAGTACACTATCCATCCCTCGAGTTTGAAAACGGACCAAACTTTATATAGTTCAGCCATCTTTAGTCGCAATATATAACTGCTTTTTTTCCTTTTGGTTGAAGCTGCAGTACTGATGAAACACCAGCAATGCTATGATCAGACAGAAAGACAGACTTGGTAGACATGTGGCCTAATATTTCATGGTGGGTCCCAGTACCACCAAAGTCCTTTACTGGTAAGTTTTCTAGTGCAACAGACTTGCACGAGGATGACATGACTAGTTAGAGTGGACTACAGAGAGCACTAGAATTAACACAACGAATACAAGACTCCAATAGGGAGATTCACCCAGATGTACAAGCTCTCTGGGCAAATCTCCCATTCCAAATTTACCAGAGGCTGTGCGACTCTGTTACAAGACCTAGGATTGCTCTGCATTGCTGAAATATATATATATATATAGTCAAATATCGCAGGTCTTTATGATAAAAATTAGCTTTTATTAACAACAAATAAAAACGCTATCTACGCATTTCAGCAATGAAGCCGTCCTCAGGATATGACGTTTTCATTAAGTGGTGAGAATTTATAACAATCCCCACTGATGAGCCAGTGCTGAATCAATTAAAAACATGTGCACAACATGATTGTTGATGTATAAAAAACACATTACAAACATCCCATAAACCTACAGGTGGGGAAGAACATCCGGGTAAATGAACTCACAAACATAGCAACATTGTATGAAACAGATACATAATATAGTGAAAATAACACTTGATTTCCTAGCAAGAATAACAGTCAATTGATAGACTATACACAGGCAACAATAGGTAAACGAACTCCCAATCATAACAACATTGTAAGAAGCAAATATATAATATAGCAAAAGTAACACTTAATTTCTTAGAAAGGGTGGCAATCAATTGAAAGACTATACACAGGCCACAACAGGTGCTGCAAGTGGTAGAAGGATAAGCTACAAAAAACATTGAAGTGCAAGTTGCTCATTGAGTCCCTTAGGGGACAAGGTGTCAAGAGTATATATCCACTTGCATTCTTTTTGCAAAAGCAATTTATCATGGTCAGTGTTGGTCGCCGGTTCAGATTTCGAGAGGCCATCAAAGATCATACACTTTAAGGCCGTGAGAGAATGTCCAGCCTGTCTAAAGTGTCTGGCAACCGAAAGGTCACCAAATTTGGTGCTAGAAGTCATGTTACTCTTGGCAGCGAGAGCAGAGCGTATGGATGAACGATGATTCGCTGTACACTCTTTAAAGCTTGTACGGGTCTTGCCAATGTAAAACAGCCCACAAGGGCATACAATATAATATATGACCCATTTGCTATCACATGAAAACCTTTGGTTGATCCTTATACGTGTGCTACTGTGGGGGTGGGCAAAATCCTTGCCAGTGAGCATGGACCGACAAGTAGTACAGTCAGGGCAGGAGACCGCTTTATGGCATCAGTACACACCAAAATATCAGACAAATTACGCCCACGTCTATAAGTGTGTCGTAGACGGGAATGACTAAATGGTAAGTGTCTATCGTATTTTATCAGATCCCAATGCCTTCTGGTAACATCCCTCATTTCAAAACTGTAGGGTGTATAGGTGGTGCAAAAATCAATGCTCTGTTGGTTGTGACTTTTTGTCCTGGGAGCCCCTACCATGTTCTGATCAAAATTCTCCAGTGCTCTGCATAACTATTTTTGTATTAAATGGGGGGAATACCCCCTGCTTTCCAATCTCTGTGACATCTCCGTTAATTGAGCCTGAGCTAAAGTAAAATCAGTATTATTTCTCAAAATTCTAAGGAATTGACTGTAAATGATGCCCCTCTTTGTACTGTGTGGATGGCAGCTTGTTGCATACAAGATGGAATTTTCAGTGAAAGGACACTGATAAAAATTCCATCTTTATTTGTTGTTAATAAAAGCTAATTTTTATCATAAAGACCTGCGAGTGCCATCGTATATTTGACTGTATCTATCCAAGTGATTGGCATCCAGGCAAGTTTGGTGCCAGCGCAAGGGGAGTTGAGGTTCGGATTTGTGTTGGTGATTCACCAATAAACACATTTCTTTGATGCATTTGAGTGCCGTGTTCTTTTTCTTTTTTCTTTTCATTGGGAGGTTCAGCTAGACTCCCCTTGCACTGGCACCAAACTTGCTTTTGTAAAGAAAAAGTCTGCATTCTAAATTTATTGAAATTTTAAAATAGCAGCAGTAGCAGCAGCAACATAGCTGCATCGTTTCGGGATATTACCATCTCTTTATCAAGCAATTTACAAAATGCTACCAGACACCTTTATACCCTCCCAATCACATGGTCAGAGTCACCTGACCCTTCACATCAGGTGTATTTAAGTGTATTTAAAGATTGGTGCACTCCAGGGACTTCTGTCTATAACCTTTATTGGTTGATAAAGAGGCTTGATAAAGGTTCTAGGACACTGTTTGGAATAAACCTCTCAAAAAGACCCAATTTGTCTATACAATTATCTATTGGAACTGTACTGCACCTGGGCCAGTATACTGTTTTATATATATACTGTTTTACATATAAGGGTGTGCCCTTGTTATTCCACAGCTTTTCCCTTTGTATTTTATATTACATGGATGGAGCCCCTCTTTGCATAAAACTCAATAATTACCCTCTCTAGTGCCTGGGGACTTATTTGTATATGAAGCTTGTGCTTATGCATAGGAGCATTCACTGCAACTAGAAAATACATTTCTATAATATTAAGCCTTTAGTTTTTCAAAATGCTAAAATACATCTTTTTAATGAACTGTTTCCAGACATGGTCTGTCATATTAACTTCATTTTTAATATTTTTGTCTTTAGTTGGTAATCAGTATAATTATTCAGCAGTGCATTGCTATCATTTAAATTAAAATCATAACTGTTCAGAATATTTGGCAGTTTCTGAAAAAACACTGAGCTTAATCTGTTTTACAAAAGTGGTGTGAAGAAGATGATGACTTTATGTATGATTAAAAGTGTTAATTAAATTGTTCATTTATCACTGGGTAGCTGATTCCAGGCTCCATCAAGACACAAGGAATTCTATAAATCATTGTTTTGTTGGTATTTAAGTCTGATAAATGAGCATCTAAGTTAACTGTATTCCAACTTCAGCATGAACATTACATTTTGTTTTTAGGATTTATTAATCTGATGCCCTTCTGAACGTTATGATGCACAAGTGATATTGTGTTGTAGATTACTAAATGGATGGTTCATAAGGAATAGAATTAATTAAGAACACACCATACAACATTCTAGGTTTCTCAAAGGTGGCATACTGGCATATTGGACTATTATAGGTTTCTCAAGATTCTTTCACATTCAGACACTTTCAGGGAGATTTACACACAGCCGCATCTCCTTATCTCCGGATATTCAAAATCACAACTCTGGGTAAATCTCAAAATATTTCACTGAAATAGGTGAATTAGCCAATAATGAATGAATCTTATGTGGAGGTTGCAGAGGTGTCTTTTATGGTACTTGTGTAGCCTCTGCTACGTTACAATTACGTTAGATATATTGGTATACATATAGATTGGTATACAGAAAGATACATCTTTCCCTGTCTGTCAGTCCTGATTTGTCTAGATAGATAGATAAATAGATAAATACAGATAGATCAGGACTGTAATGCTTCCCATTCACTGGATCGATATTTTGAGTGATCCGATAAATTTGATCTGGCAGTTCAAAATATCAATCCCGTGTATGCTGTTTTTCTGATCAATCAATGTCAAGCAGTTTATCGGAAAAACAAATTTTTTATGCCGACCCCATCTTTAGTCCCCATCTCTCCACAGATTTCAGACAAACAGAGAAAAATAGACTGACAGATTGACAGGGGCAGATAACTATACAGAGCTAGGGACAGATAGATAGGGACAGACACAGATATAGGAACAGGCAGACAGATAGACTTAGACAGATAGATCGCCATGGATAGACAGACAGAGATAGGGAGGGACAGACAGACACTTACCTCTGTACTAGAATTCCCTTTTTTCTTCCAGCTCCTCCCACTCTTCTTTCACTTCTAGGTGCACACACGCTGGTGCTGTCCCTGCCCCCACCTAAAAATCTTTCTTTTTATTTCTTGGGAGAGCGAGTGAGTTCAGCTGCTGGCTCTTCTCACACAGCAACAATGCAGGCAGAAGAGAAAGCTTAAAGGTAACACCTTTTTCCTTTCCCCAGGGGTGCCATCTGGAGAAACGGTGCCATCAAAATGCTCACCTTGTCTCATTAGATCTACTCCATTGCGTACAAGGCATAGCCACTGTTTCCCCTGAGATCACAGCTATAGAAATATTAAATAAACATAACATTTTAGTCCTATTTTATCTAATTATCTTATTTACCACTGAACAAGATAATTTGGATTAAAATTTTGCTAATAGTGAATAACTTTACCTAATATTAGCTAGTAAATATATTTACAAACTAATAATAAATATAATTAAAAGGTATGTCCACCCCTAACAAAAATTTAACCTTTAACTAAATATGCCCCAAAATCTAGATCGCACTAGGTTAAAAACATCTTCTTCACCCCTTCTGCTGCAGAGAGGTGAAGGATTGAGTCTTGGTAAGTATTTTTAGGAGCCACTGAGAAAACCTTTAACCTAGCGAGGTTTAGGTTTTGGCAGCCATATCTGGAAGGCTATAGACCACTATCTTCCAGGCCCTGAACCACCAATTGCTGGACCCCTGATAAATATAATCTGTACACTGATATACCATCAGGTCACCCATCGAGGGCTCATAACTTACCTAGCAGGGTTCTAGACCTCCATCTGTCAGGCCCTAAAATCCCAATTTTAGCTCTATAGTTTATGACAAAGTATTTTTCCCTTAGTTTTCCCTTACCTAGTGTCACGAACGCCAGTTCGCTGGGCACGTGATCTGACCAATCAGTCAGTACAAGCTGCCACCACTTTAAGTTATGGCCTTAAAGATGCCCCAAAAACACTCTTGACTCTCACTGACTATGCACACCCCTCTCCTGGCAGCTAAATGGTTAACACTACACCATTCACTCCAGCAACTAACTGGTTAATTGGCATCAGTCCTTCACAAGCAGTCCTTCAACAGAGTTAATTAGCATTTACACTGCAAAACACTCCATTCAACCACATATAAACTTATCAGAGGCTAACTGAGTTCTTTTAGAGCATCAAAGACAAAAACTTATTAAATTTTAGATTTAATATTCCAAAAGGTTGACAGTGCATATAATACAAAAATAAAAGAAAATGGTGTTATAATAAAATGACATACAATAGGTACAACAGTTATATAAACTAAAAAGGATAAAAATATTCATAGACCCTATTCACTAAAAGAAGTCCTGTATCCCGGGGTGGGAAGAAACATTGGGTCCTTACACAGAGTTTTAGCATGACCCCTCAGTATGAACACAGTTATAGGGGCTACAAGGATTTTTAAACCCCTTGATGAACCCCCCCCCCTCCTGGGCTATGCATGAGGTGGGAGTGTCTAGGAATGTCCAGATTTACAACTAGCCAAAAGCATTCATTCCCCCTCAGTTAGGCAGATTCCATATAAATGTAGATACGTACATTGTACTGGGATATTGACCACATATTCCTCTCCTGTATTAATTTTCAATTCCTCCAATACCAAACATGACCTGTGTGTAATACATATTTCCCAAGATGTTAGTAACTCGCTTTGGCAAGGGAATAATGGCTCCTTGTTGGGTATCATTTTAATGGGCCTACCTTCCCATTCACAAATATAATATTGACTAGTTCTGACTTAAATATTTCAATACCGAAATACATTTATTTTCCATGTATGACCATCCTTAAAATGACCTCTTAAGGGACCCACCAGACCCCTAGCTGTAGAGAATTCCAGATACACGGTTCGGCCCCACATTGTCTGGAAAAGAAGATCTGGTTCCATGCTTCACTAATCGTAATATAAACCATAGGGACTGTTCCAGGGTGGAATGGCATTTTATTGGTCCTTTGAAAGACCAAGTACCAATAGTTAACCCATTCTTGCCAAGTCACTACACACTTTCCTGACACCTAGCTTTTAGCATTAGAATAGCAATTGCTGGTCCCCTAAAAACTAAGTGCATTGGCCCAGAGTGCCATCTGTTGGGCTAAGATCCAACATTTACAAGGAAAAAAAATATATACAAACAAGCTAGATACAAGGTAATCAATGCATATTCCTAGGCCCCATACAATATCATACTATCTGTGACTTTTCATACATTATAAACAAAGGGGTTATGGTATACATTATTGTAATCACAAGAATATGAAGCCTTTCAGCTACACAAAGGTAACACCTGCTACACAAATCAAATGTATAGGTCTAAGAAATGCAAAAGTTTGAGAAATACTTCTAAGAAAAAGCAATTAAGGTGAAAGGCTAAAAGTCGGGACCCTCTAGACTGGGGTTCCTTAACATTGTTGGAAGACTTCTCATACAGATAAAGTATATACAGGAGAGAGTGGCGCTCCCAGGAAGGCAAGTACGACCGGTGGTAGGTTAAAAGAATTTCTTTATTTCAGGATACCATCACTACTTTGCCTTACATGCCATACATCATGTTACATCATTATCACAAATTACAAACAGTAGCACAGCATCCCGTTTTTTACATATATGAAATTACATATTATTATATTACACTGCATGTCAAATCTAACATCATAATAGTAAAATGACTTAATATAATAAACAAAATGAAACCCAGTCAAAACCTACAACTATTAAACCCAGATCCATTTCCATCTTAAATCCCGTATGAGCCCTCATGGGGACAGACTATATATATAGAGCAGAGATGTCAAATTCCCAATTGAGCCCCTTGGGTCTCCTAGTTCCCAATTCAAAAATTAATTTAGCCTGCTGTCTCAGGAGTAAAGACATCATGTCACCCCCCCCCCCGAACTGGGGTAATCACTCTTTTTATACCTTGTACTTGAAGCATATTAATTGAACCCCTATTGCACATCTCAAAATTTCTAGCCACAGGGCTACTACTATCCTGCTTTCTAATATTATGAATATGTTCCCTAACACGAGCCTTCTGGGTTCTAGATGTACAACCCACATATTGGATTACACATCTCAAGCAGGTTAACAAATATAATATATATTATATAACCCATTGTGATTTACAGTTAATATACTCCATTATTTTATACATTTTATTACCTGCGGTCCCATGATATTGTTCTCCCATCTTAAGGACGGAACAGGTAGCACACCTTACTGCTCCACATTTATAACACCCTAAGTACTTAAGCCAGCTAGATTTCTTATCACAACCACTGATATACAAACTAGAAGAAAGGAATTAGCTAACGTAGGGGCCCTCCTTGAGACACACTTAAACTCCTTTGTTGCTAGCACAGTGGTAAACTTGTCATCTCCAAATAAGATTAGAATGTTCTTCTCAATAATCCTAATTATATCATAATACTGATCACTGAAGGTTGTTGAGAAAATAATTGGATTCCTATTCCCACATTTCTTTTTATTTCCGTATTTATGGAGCCCAATGGTCCTATCTGTATTTAACAATTCCACCCTATTTTTCTTATAGGCTCAATACAAGACTACTGTATATTTAGAGCTTGATCCCTGTACCCTCTCTCAACAAACCTTCTTTTCAAACTATCAACTTGGTCAAAAAACATCCTATCACTGGAACAATTCCTTCGGTTTCAAAGGAAATAACCATAGAGTATCCCACTAAACAAAATGGGTATGACATGAATCCGCTCGAAGCATATATGGTTTCCTATATACACAGGTCACAACTTCGGAATCATGGAAAGCAATTTTTAAATCCAAAAAGGTAATACTCTTCGCTCCAAAACAAGATGTAAACTTAAGGTTAAGCACCTCATTATCCATAGCTCTCACAAATTCACCAAAGATCCCCCCAATTAATCAAAATATTGTCGATATAGCGCTTAAAAAGTACAATATGTGGATGATATATATCGAATGTCTCATCTGAGAGGAAAATTTCCTCCCACCAGCCGAGAGATAAACAGGCATACATGGGGCAAATGTTGCCCACGTGGCTGCCCCCCTCTTCTGGCGGTAGAACACACCATCAGAAGAGATAAATTATGGTTTAGCAAGTATAGACTCAAGAATAAATATCTTCTTCTCCTTATCATAAATGCTATGTGTATCTAGATGGTATTCAATAGCTTGGCTTAGCAAGTATAGACTCAAGAATAAATACCTTCTTCTCCTTATCATAAATGCTATGTGTATCTAGATGGTATTCAATAGCTTTTAAGCCCTTCTCATGTTGGATACAAGAGTATAGAGAAACAATATCCACAGTTGTTAAACAATGGTTCTTCTCAACAGAAAATCTCTGTGGAGCCTGTAAAGTATGTTTTGTATACCTAAGATATGGTTTTAATCTTATAACAAGAGGTTGTAACAATAAATACTCTATAAATTTTAGGTAAATGATGAAATATAGGAATTATTGGATTGGGCATAGTCAGATATTCCTTCATATTCTCTGTATTTAACCCTATACTGGTCCCCTCCTGGACCAAGTTCTCAAATTCTCTCTTAAATTTCAAAGTAGGATCACTCTTACATTTCTCATAAGTATCTATATCTCTTAACTGTAGTAAGGCCTCTTCCCTATATGTCTCACTATCCAAAACCACCAAACACCCTCCTTTATCCGCTCCATGGATCACAATTGATTTATCCTCCTTCAAATCCTGTAAAGCCTCTCTCCCTTCTACTCAAATTATTACTCCTTATCTTTGTCAACGTCAAAATCTTAAGATTTAAGGTTAACTAGTTCTTGTTCAATGATCATTTGGAAGGAAACTCTGTGCATGTACCAGAAAAAAATTTGATTTATCTTTAAATTTATCTTCACATTCCAAAACATTAACCCCCATGTTATCATTTTGTCTCTCCCCTTGTTCAAGAAGGGCAATCCAATTATCAATAACTTCATCACCGCAAACTGTATTAATACAATTCTTTTCATCATTACTCAGAAAGTGTTTCTGAAGTAAAAGTTTCCTAACAAAGTCGAAGACATCAAAACCTCCACTCAGACTAAAGGATAATACTTTTGACAGGAGTATCAGGTAGTCCCTATTTAGGGTTTTACTGGACAGGTTAGGCATCATATTGCCATACTTATTCATGTTCTCTGGCTCCGGAGTTTGTAACTCACATGTTATAAACTCTGCCCTTCCTATATTTTCCCTTCCTCGTGCTCTTGAAACTCTCCCCATTTCCCTGCCATCCCCACCTCCTCCTCTCTCCTCCCCCCTGGATTTTTTTGGAAAAGACTCATATTGATTATTATTCCTGTTAACAGTGTTATACTTAGCCCACTCTCGTGCACGGCTATTACAGCCAGACACATAATGTCCTTTTTCTGAAAAAGAAGAAGAAAAAGAATCCACATCCTTAACATTACATTCCTGTATGTACATTAAAGGGCAAGTCCAGCCCTAAAATGAAAACTTACATACAGGTAAATCACCCCCCAAAACCCTAAAAGGTAATTGTTTGAAATCTGAAATATATAAGTCTAACCTGAAATCCTGCACAATGTCCTGTTTCCCGTTTCTGCTTCCCGGATCTTCCAGTTAGTAACTGTCAGTTATGGATTTGACAGTTGACATCACAGCCAATGACTGAATGTTAATCCCCTATCTGCTTCTTCTAAGCATGCCCAGGCTCAGTACCTGCTCAGTACAGGTTTCTAAATTGCTCAGTTTCCATGAGGCATCCAGAAGCATAGCAGGCATACTGTGATGAATTCATAGGACAAAGTATGATATATCAACATATTTTAAAGAGGCCGTTCTTTCTAAAAGATCTTATGAGGGTGGAGTTGTCCTTTAAGTTCTGTTCCTCTCTCTGCTGTCTCACAGTTGGAATGGATTTAGACCAATTTCCTCTTCCCAAAGATGAAGAATGTTGTGGGAAAATCTGCTCTGCTTGTATCTTCCTTACTTCAAAAGTAGAGCTAGGAGAAAAAGAGCAAACAGTCCATATGCACACTGTCCATCTGGGTGCAAGCCTCTGATTCCCCACTTCCAAGGAAAGCAATTCAAACCAATAAGTTAAGATGCAGAGGCACACTCCAATGCAAGAAGTAAATTTATTGTAAACCACACATTTAATAATCACAACGTTTTGAGGGTCTTCATCAGGTGATACTGGATCACCTGATGAAGAGGGCCTGGACCCTGGAAATGTGATTATTTGATGTGTGGTTTACAATAAATTCACTTCTTGCCTTGGAGTGTGCCTCTGCATTTTATCTTACTAGGAGAAAAAGAGCGAGAAGGGGACGAAGGAGGCGAACCATCTGATGCAAAATGACTGTTATCAGTTTGCGTATGGATTTAGTCTTCAAAATGGACCTAGATTGCTTAGACACATTCCTCTCTCTAAACTGTCTACTTTGATCAATTCTCATAATCAGTTTTGTCACATAAAAATTTAGATTTTTTTTCTATCCATTATATCATTTTCCAAGTTATTGTAATTTGTTCAAAAAATTTGTATACTGCATCAATTTTTAATGTAAGTAAAATCTCATACAGATACCCTTCAAATAAATCTTAAGGTATATAGCGACGTCTGCACTCAGTCCTGCTTCAACAGCTTCTTTATACAGGGTGCTTCAAAGGAACACAGACGCCTTAATCTGTATGAAAACTGTAAAATAACAAATTTGTTCCGAGCTCACCTTCTTTTGACCGTGACAATGTAATGATTCCCAAGTATTCCTTCAGTCCGAATACCCCAATCTACATCCACTATCTTCCCCGAACACGGTTCCCCCCTGGACTTAGAGTGCAAGGTGTTCGAACTAAGGCCGGGAATACTGGAGAAGTTCGAAGCGAAACAGACAGGCAAGGCACAAGGAGAGATACAAAAGGTCGGAGACCAAAATACGCGGTACAGACTAGGAGCTGGCAAGAGCAGAGTCAAAAACAAAGCAAGAGGTCAGAACCTGTAGTCAGGCTGCCAGGCAGGGTACAGAGGGTAGAGCAAGAGCGTAGTCAGGAATGAGCAGAGGTCAGGGCAGGCAGATACGATTCAGAGTCAAAAACAGGCAAGGGTTAGTAACAGAGAATAGACTAGAATAATCACACCACGAGCAAGATAGGTAAACTAACCGCTATATCGGGCAGGGATACTAAGGGCTGAGGGGTATAAATAATGCAGAGAGACCAATGAGGAGTGGAAGACAGAGTCGGATGTAGGGATGTAGGGGATAGGTGAATTCAAACTTAATTAGCCCTCCTCCGTCCAATGGTTGACCTGGAGGAGCGAAGGAGGTAGGAAGCAGTGCCTGTGAGCATCTGCACAGCACTGGAGGAAGACCAGGTGGATGTGCTCACGCTCCCAGATCAGGTAAGATTTTTTTGTTACAGACAAAAGTTTATTGACGGTTTGGTGCTACACAGAGCACCTTCTTCTGAAGAAGGTGCTCTGTGTACACTTTAAATAACTCAGGTATATTACACACACTTAGATATTCTACATGTCTTAATTTGAAAAATCAATTGATCTCATGCCCTTTGCTATGCTTTGATATAGTCAGTAGTAAGATGCCATTTCTGGTTTTGAAAAGGTCCTTCTTCCTAGGATGTTCAGTACATTTACTTAAAAAGTTCCTAACAGTAATTTATACTGATTGGATGGGTCATACTCAGATCCCTATTGAGCAAATGAATCAACTCTGGGTCTGAGACTATAACAGACCAGATTAGGGGTCCTGCAAACAGGAAGCTATTGTTTATGTGCAGAGAAATCTTTGGATGGGAACATTATGGTCATTGTGATGAGGAAACTCCCTTTTTATTGAAAGTATAGGTTCCATCTTACGTATGTAGTAAAGGTATGCACAATCAGCTGATTAAAAACTGGTACCAGAACGGGCACCAGCTTTACTAACATATACACAACATATACACAATCAGCTGTTTGTGGAACCTACCTTTAGATGGCGGGTGCTCTTAGCTCCCGGGCCCCCCACCTCTGTGGGGGCTATTGTTATGCCACTGGGTCTGGAGGAGTGTCTTTTTACACTGTACTTAGATGATGGGAGAGCATTGGAGGCTTGGGTGAGAGTCCAATGTACTGTGAAAGGAGGAGAGTGGCTTCAAACTGTATTGGAGGGTTTTCAGTAATAAGGGTTTTGGTATGCCCCCATTCATTTATCTAGTATGTGGCTCAGATATTTATCTTCGTTGTAAACATCTGCAGTAGCTTAGGGTGAGGTTGGTTTAAAAATCCCTGGATTACTACAGCACAACCAGCAGCATCTCCCTGGATCACAACCCCTGGGATATCCACACCTGTGCCACCTATAGCAAAAAACAACAACTTCTCCATGGATAACAACCCCTGGGATCACCACGCCACCTACATTACAACAGGCACTGATTCACACTAGGATTCCCATAGCCTCTACATTACCTCAAGAGAGCTCCTACATCCACTATGCAAGCTGCTGGCTTCCCAATGCCTGATCATGCGGTTACAGCCACCTTAACTGCACCTGTTACTGCTCATAGACAGAGTGAGTATACAAGGGGAATTGGACTTAGTGAAACTTTTAATTCAATTGCTGGGGATGGTAGAGCACATGCTAGTGCTGCTTGGCAAGTTCCTCCTCTAAGTGAGTTGTTCAGGGGAAGCATGGGGGGTGTATCAGCCCTGGCCCCTTTCCTCGCCCCAACTGACACTGATAGGTTATTTAATGTATTGCAACTGTTTATAAACTGGCTAACACCTTTCACCTCAACCAATACAGCCATCCCTCAGCCACCATCATTGATTCAAACTCAGACCAATACTATGAGCACAAACGTACAACACACAGTCCCAACTTTGCCTTTAACACTGACTTCTGTTTTGCCTACACCCATTATCTCTAGTCAGATATCAAACCTAACAACTCAAACCCAATTCAACAGTGCTAACTACAAACCAAATTGGTACAACATTAGCCCCCATAACATCAGGAAATTTTTCTGAACAACATTGCAATATTGCCCCTCTAGGGTTACATGTTAACAATGCAATTAAAGAAAAGATATGGGCTGGTCAATATGTCAACATATTTACTTTACTTTCCTTAGAAAAAGACACAATTGACAACCCCCTCGTAAAGTAGGTGATTCAGAGGAAAAAAATAAGGGCAGCAATACCCTGGAAATCAATAACTGGTTACAATGTTTCTTTTTCTAGATGCCATCATTTGTGAAAAGCACCCTGAACAAGGGGCCCACCTTTTTAGCTATCTTTACCTGATATAGTGTGCCCACAAAACCAAATCTCATTAAACAAAGTTGGGACTGGCTGGTTTTAATCTGCTCTTTGGGATTAATCATGATAAATATTTCTTATAAATATTTAGATAATAAATATCATCTTGGGTAGACATAAAAAAAGGTTTACCTAATTATTATTATTATAAATTATTATTATTTTTGAATGCTAACCATTTCCCCCAACATAATAGCTGTAACTAGTGCATTTTTGTATTGCATAGAACCTAACCTACATTTTAGTCTAATTTCACATTGGGGGCAAATCTGAGTGGTTCTAGATGTTTACTGCTAGAGAAGCAATGCATGTAGCATATTTTTATCAGCTATCGCCAGGGAACCAATCAGAAAAATTTTAGCGAACGGCTTTTTTCGTTCTTCTGAAAGAAGCCTAATTATATATACAGTGCAAAAACAAAAGATGGCGGCTCCCGTCTTACCGGAGAACCTGGTCTGCTCAGGTCCTTCTCCAAGCTGTGTCACATGCTCGCAGCAGTGGGGCGTCCTTACCCCACATAGACACAATCCATTAAAGCACAGTTAAACTGCCTCACCACACACAGTAAGCAGCACGAACTTACTGGTTCTTTCATAAAATCATCAATTTATTGGGTTCAATTTCTAAAACATATATACAGCCTCAGCTGTAAAAGTCTAGTGTGTTTCAGGCTGTAGCCCTTAATCATAGGCTAACATATGGGTGGATTTCTTTGATCCCTTTAAAAGACTGATTCAATAGGGTTTTACTTCCGAGGATCAGATCTGGCCACTTGTGGTGTTTTATATTGGGGGCACTTGAAGTTTTTATAGAGATATGTATGTTCAATACATTTTCAGAGTTTTGCACTTTACATGGGACGGCTTTCTTATTGTTTTAGATTGTAAAGGATCTGTGGATCTGAATTTGGTTTATCTTTGGCTTCAAGGGCTTAAATGTTTTTCAGGATTCTATGGGCACCTGTCCATTCTTTTTTAGGTTTATTATATCTGCATATTATCCCTAGCACCATCTGTTCCAGGTTGCCCAGGCCGGTTAAGTACCAGGTGTGCGCTCCTGTTTTTATTTTTATATATATATATATATATATATATATATATATATATTTTTTTTTTTTTTTTTTTTTTTTAGATATATATATTCGACATAGCAGAAGGTGACCAAATAACCAACTTTGTCTTTAACATACAGTGATGTATTTCAGTCATCTCTCTTCAACCTTTGTGCAATCACTATGAAATGTATATTACAGATTCTGATGCCTCTAAATGAACCAAGGAAGAGAGGTCAGGTGTGAAAACTGTGTGCTGGGTATAACCTGCATATAAAAATTGTATTTCAAGCTAAATGACCTAATCACCTCCTCAGTAAGTCATATTTTCTGTATCTGCAGACAAAGCAAATATCCATTTTACTTTCCACCTGGTTATAAAAACGTCTTCCACACTGCAACAACATTTGAATATTGCATCAAATTTCACTGCTATTTTTAAGTTAATTTTTATTGATTATATTGCAGCTCCATATTAAAGGATATGTACGCTGGTTTTTTTTTAATTGCCAATTACTGGAAACTATTAGGGCTATGTACCAACAGCCGTTATCGGCTATTTGTGTCTTAAAGTCACGTTAACCAATGTATCAAGCATTAAAGTGACTTTAAGTTGCAACTAACGGCACTTGCAACGTTACAAAAAATTTGTGTCATGTAACTGATGCAACCAATGTACTGAGCCATTAACGGCACTTTAAGACATAATCTCTAACACCAGCAGATAGCAAAAGGCAAACTTCAGTCACAATGCACTGAGAGCCACTATCAGCTCAGTGCATTCTTTAGCAATGATATGGTTTGAAGAACGCACTCCTGTAGACCTTGCCTTTTCTTTATATGTTTATTAGTGACATGTGTGTCCTCAGGGCACCTGAAGAAGGGGGACACACCCCGAAACGTTGTGCACGCATGTCACTAATAAACATATAAAGAAAGAGCAAGGTCTACAGGAGTGCGTTCTTCAAACTATATCATTGCTAAAGAATATTTAACCCTGTATGTGGTTGACAGGATTTGAGGAACATTACCCAGTAAGTCTCTGAAGGAAAGGAGTGCGGGGATTGAACGGGGATGTGAACAGCTCAGTGCATTGCCTAAAGGGAGCAACAGAGAGCGATAGCGACTCTCGGTACATAGCCCCTTATAATTTTTCCCAACTATCACTGTACCATTTATCTGTTGATCTGTCCCATTTTTTCGATATCCAGTCTGAAACATCTTTAATTTCAGCTGTCAATCAAGTGCCTTAATTTCATAATCTTCTCTGTTATGTATATATTTGCTGAAACTGTAATGGTGACACACGGTGGGAAATTCCCTCTCCCAATGCTGCCTCATAGGGATTACTGAGCATGCTTTCCCTCATGGGGAGTCAGATAGTCTGGCAGGGGGCTGGGGGACTGAGCTTGGGCAAAACAATTGCTGGATTGAAGTCATGCAGCAACACAAACACATCATGTAAGTGCTGCTTACATGTATTCATTTATGGATTGAAATGAGATAAAGTCATTTTTTCAGTGAACAGTTCCTTTAAGACATACTTAAATACATGTCAACACAATACATTGATATAGTGTTTCAGCTACTATATGTAGGTCCAAGATACAAAACAGCATTAAAGATTATGTTAAATTTATTTGAGCTAAACTGTTTAGTTGTTTAAACATTCCTTATGAAACAATGACAATATAAAATAAGATATTTTTTACTCAATAATACATATAAAACTATAATTCACAGTCAATTATTTTAAAAATCATAGAAAAATGTACATGATCTCAAACGAATGAATATAAATCACACATCCCCAGCCTTCTGTCATACTTTCACAGAAAGCACTTGCAACAGCAAAGAGATTCTGATGATTTCATTTATAAAATACCATGACAAATCACACAACTATTATTGCTGACAGCATCCTATAGAGAGTTATATTCAAATCACACATCAGAGATTATACCTGTCTGTATTAAGACATTGTGATGTAGGGTAAATGCGGATAGAAACTTTCAATTTGTGTCTCGTTAACCGGCACAGTGTATTTTTCAAATAATCATTATAATGTGTGTCTATTCAAGGAAATGTGTATTTATTTTTACTGAATAGGAATAATTAAAAGTAAATGACATGATGTGTACAGTATCTAAAACATGATTTACATGGATTTTACCTTTTAGGGATGACAAAGAATTCTATTGTTATGATCTTGCATGTATGTACAGTATGTAGCAGTTGGCAGATTGAATCTATAAAATTCCCTGTCCTAAAGTAAAGGGAACATTGCAGTTGGCTCCCTATCCCTGGTACAAGGAGCTAACTGTTTAACAAGTGAAATTCTAGGTCTGATCCAAAGAGCAACTGTTTGTTGGCATCCAAAACAGTCAATTTAATATCTATTAAGAAAGTATTGCAATAAACAGAACTTTAATAGTTACATTCTATTTTCATGTGTGCAATGAAATAAGAATGACAATAAACTTGTTTGTTAAAGGATAACTGTATTGCCTCAATGCATTTTTTTTTAGTTGCTTTAAAAAGAGTAAAGGTTTGCAGCCCTCCCCATACATTTTTTTTCCTGATTTCGAGCCTCTCTCTGCCTTTAGCCTACAATTAGCTATTAGGGATGGCCGAAGTTTCGAAAGTTCGGTCCGTTTTCGAACTTTCGAGCTATATGGAAAGTTCGAAAGTTCGAAAACGGACCCATTAAAGTCAAATAGTTCGAAAAGTTTGAATGAAAAACAATTAAAATATCAATGGTAACTTAATGAAAATGGCTGTGGGACCTGGGAAATGGTCTGGGGAACATGTTTGAATATCCAGGACTTTCGAAAACTCGATTTTACTCTCACGCGTGCTACTTTCAAGCGCTTACATTCGAACATTCAATAATTAAATCATCCCATGAACGACTCGCGGATTTGATAATTCGGATATTACCTCCCGTATAGGTATAATAGACATTTTACGCACGGATTCGATATTCGATATTTACTCGCGTATAGGTATAATAGACATTTTACTCGCGGATTCGAGAATTCAATATTTACTTGCATATTGGTATAATAGACATTTTACTCGCATATTGAACGTTTGAACATTCGATAATTATCGAAAGTCTGGAAAATATCGAAAATCTGGGTCCGGAATAGTTTGAGAAGTCAGAAGACCCCCCTGCGGAACTCAGATGCCATCGCAGTAGATGGCTGAAGCAGCTCCTCCTAGCCTCCTGTTCCGAGATTGCTGCGAGCGGGGAAGGGTTTGGGAGTGGCTGCTGGGAAGCAGGGGGGATCAAGGACGGGGTGGGCGTGCCTCCCGGGGCGGGTGCAACCACCCGCCGCGGGTTGCCTGCCCATCTCCGCTGCAGGGCGGCTAGTATCGGATGCTTTCGCCACCTTGAAGGTGGTGAAGCAAAACAGCCGATACTAGCAGTTATTGCCGCTTTATAAATAGAAGTGGCGGTAACGGGTGGGTATCGGCACGAAGAGTTAACGCCGTGAAAACTTAATGAGGCTTTATAAATAAGCCCATAAGTCCTTGCTACTTAGCAAAGTAAGTAAAAAAAATGGGGACAGAGATCAAAATTTGGTGATCACTTCTGATCTTTGCCAATGAATGAAAAATCACTTCTGGGAAAATTATTTCCGGGAAGTGATTTTTCCAATCGGATTTCGAATTGGAAAACAGGCATTTATGCCCGTATTCCAAGTTTGTTATCATTCCCTAAGATGATTTGATGATCATCTTTGGGAATGATCCAAAAAAAGGGAAAATGCAAGCAAAAAAAATTCTTAAAGTGATACACACAAATATATAGTTTGTGGGGGGGTATTTCCAAGTTGAATAGGCTGTTCAAATTACAGCACACTTTGATTTTTTCTTGTAATTGCACATGTGCATGCGTCCTATTTGAGCTAGTTGGTGGCCACGCCTCTGTTTGCACCCACACATATGGCATACCGTTTGATTCAAGACATGTGGGATATTGACATTTAGTGAGTTTTTTTGCTTGTCAAGTGGGTTTAGGTAGGATTTCAACCCTTGAATCACCTTATTTTATTTTTTACAAAATCTGCTAAAAGCACCAAGTTCTATGGAGTACTATGTCTGGATTTCTTCATGTAAAAGCATGACAACGTTACGTAAGTGAAGGTGTGTAGATTTAAATTGCAGAGCACTTTGATTTCTTTTTGTAATTGCACTTGGACATGCGTCCCATTTCAGTTAGTTGGGGGCCACGCACATGGCATACCGTTTGATTCAGGACATGTGGGAGATGGAGATTTACTGGGTTTATTTGCTTGTCAAGTAGGTGTAGATAGGATTTCAACCTTTGAATCATCTAATTTTATTTTTCACAAAATCTCCTAAAAACTTTGGATTACTGTGTCTAGAAATCTTCATGTATGTATGAAAGCTTGGTACCGTAACATAGCTGAAGGAGTGTAGATTCCAAAAATATATAGTTTGTGGGGGGTATTTTCAAGTTTCGGGACTGTTTCCTTTGAAAAAGCATAGGCTGTTCAAATGACAGAGCACTTTGATTTTTTCTTGTAATTGCACTTGGGCATGCGTCCAATTTGAGCTAGTTGGTGGCCACATCTCTGTGTGCACTGCATAAAAGAATTACATCATTGCGTAGCTGAAGGCATGTAGATTCCAAGAATATATAGTTTTGGGGGGTATTTCTAATATAGAATCTGAAAAGTTGCTGTAATTGGGCCACTTTGTGGCTAGTCAATTCCATGTACTCATGTGTAACCATGCGTATGGCATACCGTTTGATTTGGGAGATTGATATTTGGTAACTTTTTGTTCCATTTCATAGGATTTTGGCATGATTTCTACCTTAGAAAGTGGATTTTTGTTCATTTGTTTAGAAAATCTGCGAAGAACTGCACAAACACCATTGATGGTATGAATGAACAAACAACAGCATTCCGTAGTTGAAAGTGTGTAGATTCGAGGAATATATAGTATGTGGGGGATTTTTTGTGGGGAAAAAACGACAGACTGTTCAAATTATATTTTGCTGTTTTTGAGCCATTAAGTAGCAGAATGACTATAGGGAATGGAGGTCATGGCAGGTTGTCAGGGAAAATGAGCAAGAAAAGGTGGGGGTGGTTAGTTAAGTGCGCTGTAGTGGAATAGAATAGGCAGGAAAGTGATTGGGAATTTCAAAAATAAAGAAAGGTACAGGATAGGTGGATAGGTGGGATATAAAAGGAGGAGCAAGGGGGAGGGGGATCTCTCTTTTTTGTCTCCACAGGAAAGGAAAAGTCACCCGTCCACCCTCCCCAATGGGGAGAGTGGAATAAGGGACGGAGGACAGAGTAGTCACAGCGGGTAGCAGGGGTCCATAGAGGAGAGAGTGAGTGGATAGGGGAGAGAGAACAGTTGTTGTAGGAGAGTTACAGGTGGATAGGCCTTTGGTGGCTAGGAAGAAGTGGTCATAGGAGAAGGATGGGGGGGCACTCATCGAGCCAGTGTTGGGACGGCTGATGAGCTGCACAAGGTTGCCAGCAGAGTTGGGCTGGACTCTATGGACCATTTAAAAGTTATATTGTTTTAAAATGTATGTTAAGGAATGATAAGGGTTAATTAATTAATGTTTGCACTGTTTTGCACTTATATAAAAGGATAATATGTTGCACTTTAACTTTCTGTAAATTAACGGTAAATAAAGATAACCTGCTGAAGTTGTATGTGGTTTTTATTGGGAAAGGTTAAGGATGGCAGTGGGGGGAAAGGGTGTCTTAAAAGGGGAGTTTTTATAGGACTAACACTGTCATGCATTGTCTCACTTCGTGGCTAGTCGCTTCCACGTGCACGTGTGTAACCACACATATGGCATACCGTTTGATTCAGGACATTTGGGAGATTGATATTTGGTAACTTTTTTTTACATTCCATGGGAATTTGGCATGATTTCTACCTTTTGAATGTTGTTTGATGTTAATTTTTTTTAGAAAATCTTCAAAAAGTGCAAATTTCTACAAAGAACTGCGCCCACACCATTGATGGTATGAATGAACAAACTACAGCGTTACATAGGTGTGTAGATTTCAGGAATATATAGTTTGTGGGGGGTAATTCTGAGTAAGGGGGGTGTTTTGCAGTTAAAACTGCAGACTGTTCAAATGCAAAGCTACTGACATTTGGCATTGGTCCTGCTCTGGGTTATTTGGTAGCCATGTCTCTGGGTACACCCATGAATGTGGCATACAGTTTTATTCGGGAGGGGTTAGGCTTTCATATTTGAGATGAGTTTGAACTTTCCTCTGCAGTTTGTAGCTGAAATTCGCATTTGATTTTGTCTCTCATTTTACAGTTGAGGAAAAAAAGGAAAATGTGAGAAAATAACTTCCAATTGGACGAAGAGCTGCCCCCAGGTAGTTTGATCAAAACTTACCTCACTCATAAAATCCTGCAGGTGTGTAGTTTTTTAATTGTGGGGATATTTTAGTTAATTTGGAAGATATTCTATGTTAACTGTCAGAAGTGGTTATACATTTCAATTTGGTGTAATATTCTTGAAGGTGCAGTTTTAGTTTGGGGGGATCTCCTGTACAGGAAAAGTGGGGTACCTACATATATCTGGTATCGTTGTACTCAGGAGTATCAGAGCTTTTAGAAACAGTAAGATTGTTGTGTGTAACCTTAAAATAAGTAAAAATGGGAAAAATCCATGAAAATTTGCAAATTTTTTTTTACATATTTTACCCATTATTACATTAAAATTTCCAGAAAAGTTACAAATTTCTGTTACCATGTTAAAGTACACATTGTGCTGAAAAAAAACAATGTATAATATTCCTGATTTACTGCAAGGTTTTCTTCTGTAAAATTAGTCTAAATCGATTGAGGGCAAAATCATGAAAATTCTGCTGGCACTGAAAGGGTTAAGTGTGGTTGTGTATGGTCGCTATGATAAGCAAATACAGATGGTAAAAGGTACCACAGCAACATTTATTGTACAATACTATACAGTACAATGAAGGCTGCTACAGATGTAGATAATCCATAACAAATGGCTCTGTGACAGATTTTCAATGTCAATTTAATAATAAAATCCTAAAAATAAGCACTTAGTGGGTAGCTCTGAATAATTAATAAAGGTATTTTGTCAGAGTAAGATAAAACAACCAAATGAATGGATTTTCTTGTTTGGAGACCTAATAATTACTAAGGCAAAAAATCAATGTTTTGCCAATATGTTAAGATAAAGAAAGGGGATAACCGTGTTTGTAAATCTCAAATCTTCACTATTTTTTTGCATCCTGTAATTATATAAAAACTATTACATATCATATTACATATCATATACAGTATACATATATACTACTTATGACTAGAGATGGGATCCGGATCCGACACAAACCTGGATCCGACACGAAACTCCTCGATAATTTTCGAGTGTACGTAGCTATTTCCATAATTTTCAAAAACAGCATCAAACATTCGAAAATCCTCGAAAATACATTCAGAAACTTGAAAATGATCTTTGATCGTATTTTTGAACATTTAAGGCTATTATTAAAAATTATCGAAAATAACTTTGTTTCGTATTTTCGAGATTTTCCCAAGATCCGGGAATCCGAAAACGGAACGAAACTAGTAAGTTTCAGACATCTCTACTTATGACTATTTTGATTCTCTTGAATGAGCACAGATACTACTGTAAAGTAATTTATCTGTGGCCTAGGACAAGTAGTGTCCAGAATTTAATGGCTCAGCCTCCTCAGCATCTAATTGTTCATCACTGCCTGCTCCAATAACCACAACAATATTGGGTTATACTGTCCGAAAAAGATTGCTTTCTTAATCATCTGGATCACTGAGTAGCCCAATAAGATTTCTCACAGTGAAATGGCTCTATTTGCCTATAAACCTATTTCTCAGGTCCTAGATCCAAATACATGTCATAAAGTACAGGGCTACTGGCATTTACCCCAACACGTATTTCACCATAATGGGCCAGATACATTTCTCTTTGAATCTTTAAGTCATGGGCCTTCACTCTTTGAATCTACTGCATTGGAACCTGTAACTAACTTCCAATGGCACACTATTCTCAGCATATTCTTGCCCAGTGGCTTTTCTATCAGTTTCTTGCTGCCCCATATTTACATCTTAACATAATGGCATTTGTGCCAGTGCTCACAACTTTTCTAGAAACCTTCCTTCCCACACATATCTCACCCCCTGACATTTCTTTAAGCACCTGGCCTAATGGTGCTCCTACCATGATATACTGGTTTATTTTCAGGTTTTCCAGGCAAATCCCTTGGACAAATCACCAGGACCATCTCCAGACTCCAGAAAAAAAAAATCCAAATGCTGCAGACACACCTTCCCCGTGCTGCTGGAAGGGGTGTGGTTATATAATTAAAAGTGGGTGGCGCTTTGTCCAGAAGTGGGGTGTGACTTGTCCTGAAGTGGGAGGGACTTTATACACGACTGGTAAATAATGCCCACAATGTCTGGAAAAGGATGCCCACAGTGACTGGTATTAGATGCCCACAATGACTGGTAAATAATGCCCACAGTGACTAATATTAGATGTTCACAGTGCCTGGTAAATGATGCCCACAGTGACTGGTATTAGATGCCCACAGTGACTGGTATTAGATACCCACAGTGACTGGTACTAGATGCCCACAGTATTTTACTTAAATAATTTAAGGGCGGAACAAATATAATCCATGTAAACCAATGAAATGTGACTGTATATTGCATTTAGTTTATGAATTTGAATGAGCGAATCTAAGCTAATCTGAAAACATAATGAGTGAGTGCCAAAAATCAAATTTTCAAAAATCATACCTTTAGATGGTGTAATAGTCTAACTACTCCAACACATTTTTCAGATTTGAAATTCGAAAAATGAAAACCAGGTATGCTAATTTGTGTCCCTCTGGTGACCTCTTACTAGGATCTCCCAAAACATGTCAAAACATTTGTTAATACAACCCCAAATATAATGAGCTGATTAATCATATTGGTCTCCTGTCTAATCCACACAAGGCCCGTGGGCTGTTGTTTGTGGCCCCGGTGACTGTACAGCATCCAAGATCTATCACACTGCTATCCATTTGTGCAGTCCCAAGTAGTGGCGTAACTATAGATCTACCTGCTAGACACCGCAATAAGCTCTTTTTAAACAGCTGATCGGGCTCACCTTTTCTAAGATAGGTTCGATCAACTGTTTAGAAACTACTGATTGCGATATCTAGCAGGTAGATCTATAGTTAAGACACTGCTTGGGACTGCACAAATGAATAGCAGCATAGTAAGGCTTGGATGCAGTCACCGCTGAAACAACTGATCACTTATCTAGCCTGGCTCTGTGGAGTGGAGGGAGGTGTGACAAAGAGCCTTTCATTGGAATTAGTCATTCCATTACCGTGTGAGAAGTGTAACTTTGGTGTTCCAAGTTAGCACTTGATTGCGCCAAAGGCAGTGGTCCCAATCTAAATTAGTGTGCTTCACACCCATTCCCTGCCAAGAACCAGCACTAGGCACAAGCGTGATTGAGTCCCAATCCTGCACCTGCTAAGTATCTTAAAAAATAAGAAATTCGACCCACCACTTTGTCTGTCTTTTAGATTTTGGTCCCTTATGTGATTGACACACCATGTCTAATCTATCTGTCTATCTATCAGTTTGTCTGTCTATCTATCTGTCTGTCTACAGGTTTGTGTCACAGGAGGTCACTTACAGGAGCCCCCTTCCCCCAGCATGTCTGTCTCACACAGCAGCAGCAGCCAACCCCCATCCTCCCCCACCCACCATCAGCATTATGTAAAAAAGCATGTAAAAAAATGTCTAACACAGCAGCAGACCCACCCACTCTCAGTGTCAGGAAGATATGTCAATGAGCTGTTAAGTGTTGGGCTGAATAGGCTCTTTATTATGTAAATATCCAGTGTTGGCTGGATTACAAGTGGGCAGTGACTAAGGGAGGTGGGGGCCAGATTGGAGCAGTTACTAAACATTGAAAATTCACTAACAAAGCATGCACAGACACACATGTAAGTAACATCATTTTACTACCCTAACATTGTACTTTCACATTATACAAAGTTGTTTCAGTGAGTATAGTCACCCTTTAAAGGGATGCTAAATTGATCATTGGAATTACCTAAAATATGTTTCTATTATTCACAGTGAGATGAGAATGTTTATCCCTACCTCCCTGTGAATAATAGAATGCTGGGGGGACACTGCCGAACTTACCTTACCAGCACTCCACTAGCGGCTCCTCCTTATCAGTCAGCTGCACTGCCCGATTGCGTGCCTATCTTTTGTATTGGCATGCATGGCCAGAAGATAGGCGCTCGATTAGGATAGGAATACGGAGTCCAGTGGAGCGCCAGTAAGGTAAGTTCGGCAGTGTTTCCCGGGCGTCCTATTATTCACAGGGAGGTGGGAATAAGCATTCTCACCTCCCTGTGAATAATAGAAACAGATTTTATGTAATTATCAGAGTACATAAAATCTGTTTAGTGTCCCTGTACTTTATAAATTGAAATGAGGTAAAGTCTATGTGAACTCAACATCTGTAATTATAGCCTCTTATGACATAAACTTGGTCTAAATTAAAATCAGATAAGAAATGAAGCCTTTGCTACAAAACACATTATAAAATCAAAGGCCAATGCACGCTGTTTGTTAGATGAAACACATGTGAATGTATACATGTAACTGTAAAGCACCATGGAAGATTCTGGCGCTAAATAAATCCTCAATAATAATAATAAGAATAAAAATTAAGGGTGTGAATAGGGATTTATTAATTGCAGGGCTTATTGTGGAGATAATGGTACATCATGATTTAGGTGATATATGGGGGGAGGTTTGCTAAGAGCTGCTGTTGCTCCCTCATGAGGCTTCGATTTAAGATCACAACTGTGGCTTTTGGTAAATTCTATTTAATTTATGAAATTTTAATGGCATTTATTCACTGGCATTTAAATTGTCACACACAACATGATTGAACCACTGGCCATACATCTGAGAACAAGCAATTAAATTCAAGGCTTACAGATTAATAACCAAAAAGAGATAATCAGCCTCTATGCAGATGACATCCTGCTACCAGACCAAGGGCCGTCCCTGGAGACAGCCCTCCACTTAATAAATACTAATTTGGCCTGAGAATAAATTGGCCGAAATACCAACTCCTATCCCATGACCAATTCCTACCTAATCCCTAGTCCGATCAAGTACCATTAAAAACCTGGGTATATAAGTCTCTAATAACCCCAAGGAATATACCTGTCTAAACTTGGAACCTCTATTTTCCCTCATTAAATCAAAAACCCAAATATGGTCAAAATTGCCACTGGGAATCATGGGTCACATCAACCACCTGAAAATTATCCTCCTGCCCAAGATCCTTTACGTCCTTTGGCATGCACCTATGCTAATCCCAAAACGTTACTTCAAGACTATAGATGCCCTCCTAAGACCTATTGTATGGGCACCAAAGCCGAAAACAACAATGGTCCATCCTTAAAAGACCTTTAGATTAGGGAGGGCTTGCACTTCCAGATACCATTGATTTACATGAACATCTCTGCAATAACACAGATATGCAAATTCCTTTCGACCTGGCAGCCAGAGGTCTGGTTCAGCCTGGGCAATTCCGGGTTGGGGCACATATTCCAAAATAACAGCTTTTAAAATATTTAAACTATTGCAGAAAGAATTCAACCTACCTAATTTATGTTATTTAGATATCAGCAGCTGAGGCACACGTTTCAAATCAAATTCCGCGCCTTCGCCCTCCACAATCCAACTTAAACTGTATCAACTACTGTCTGGACCTACGTCCAAACAGCTCATATCGATTATAAACAAAAGTCTCCTCAAACCAATATCATACCTTAGAAAAATCTATTTGGGAAACTGACTTGGGCCCCACTACAATTGATGAGTGGGATGTGGCCCTACTAGCACACAGGCTGGTCTCGGTAAAAATATCTGACAGACTGACCCAGTTCTACATCCTTCACAGATCCTACCTTACCCCCAAAGAATATCAAAATTCCAACCGACCCGCAATGCCGATTGCCCCAAGTGTCTCACCCAGGAACATCTTTTCCTATGATATGGACTTGTCCTGTTATCCAGGGATACTGGCATCAAATATTGCAGTTCCTGTATGACAGAGTTGGATCCCTGGTGGGCATGGACTCCAAACATGCATGTTACAGATACTGGACTACCTTAACCTGGATAGATGCAAGACCTCCCCCCACCCTTGCGCAATGAAAATCGCAGATCAATAAAACCCTCCCATATAAGAAACTGATTTAATGAAATAGAGAATGCCCCTTTAAGTTCGGAAAAATCTAAGACAAATGGAACTTGCTGCCATATATGGGCGATATACGCTAAGCCCCAAATGACTATAACACTGCCAACTAATTTGACAGTGTAAGGCAAGCCTAACCTCTAACCTAAACCTTACAGTGGAATTCTCATCAGAATAATATGGATCATCTACCTATCTAAAGTTTTGGCTAGATATTTCCTATTGAAAGGGTTTTTTATTTACATTGAAATAAGAAAAAAAAATCCCTTTTCCTAAAGCACACAAATTATGCTGAACTTTCCCTTTAATATTATGGCAAGAATAAATGTGAGCATATTTAATTAAAATTGGATAATTTACATTTTTAAAGTTAGGTAACAATAGGGTTCTTAATAAGAAATCCAACCTAAGGGCTAGGTCCCACTATGTGCGTTGCGTTTTCCATTTTGCGGGGCGTTTCGCTAATTACAATATATTTTAGAATATAATGGAAATCACAAGAATCAGTTGCCACTTTATAATTTGCGTTCGGAATCTATTTTGCCCATTTTTTATCCGCGTGAGTGCATGACTTTTGGTCCGTGTGTGTCAGAATCGCACTTTAATAATAGTCTATGGGAACGAAAAAAAGCGGACACACGCGGACAAACTTATGCATATGCATTTTCTCCAATATTTCCTGTCATTTTCCAAAAAATGCACAGGAATGCAAACAGACCAGAAACATGTGGACAAATGCATAGAAAATCAAACAGACAGACCAAAATGCATTGTCCTAAACGCTCTCAAACTGGAAAACGCAACACACATTGTGGGACCTAGCCCTAAATCTTTCCCTTGTTATGCTTATCAATCAAAAAGGTTTTAAATATGCCCAGTGACAGGGTAATACATACATTAGGAAACTATTTTACAACAGATCTGCACATAGAGAGCAGGACTCGGTAAGAGTTATGGGTAAGCAGAGAGATGGAAAGAAACATATAGCAAACCCCATAATATCCCCTCCTGATATCATTTTCAGCACTGTTTATTCATATATTTAGTCTCTGCCACACACTCACTATAATAGTCAGACTTCCAGTTCTATTTCTTTCTCTAGAAGTGCTGTAAATATCTGATGTGTGCTGAAAGCATTTGCTTTGACTGTTATCAGTATTACCGTGACACTGTTAAAATGCCTTTCTGGAGATAATTTTAAAGGTTAAGCTGATCTGTTTCAAGCACTAAGGATGAAAGCCCAGGTACAAAATATAAATAAATAAACCATGGAACAAAACGAATATTCACTGTCACTGCCAGACGCCATGAAATGTAACTAAGAATTGCACCCTGTTTGAAATGCACACCCTGCTCTCCGTAAGGGGTAAACTTCAAGGTTTTCAAGTAGAAATGGCATAAGTGTATAAATTGTACGGTATATTTCACAGTTTCTTATTAGATTTATGGGTTGTGTCAGTTACCTAAATACATGTGATAATTTACCGTTAGCTATGCTGATCTATTAATTGCATTTTATGTAATCCGTTTAGTGCCAGACAACAGAGAACCCTTTCCCCCAGCTGTCCAGCAATGAAAGTGTCTGCTGTACCTCTGCATTTTCCAGGGCGTAAAAAAACATAGATTGAAATTTTTCTGCTGTTTTTTTTTTACTATGCCTATGTTGTGTTTAAGGGACCATCATTATAAAATGAAAGGTGAAATGTATTTGAAATTAAAAAATTTAAATTTAGATCCTGAGGCAAAGGGACAGTAATAAATACAAATGGATAAACATGAGGTACAAATAAGAAGTAAGACAGATACTTTATATTAAAAAAAAAAAGTTGAATGGGACCCTCAATGTTTCCTGATGGGTCCCAACACCCCAGTCAGACACTGACGTTATCTAGTACAGAAGAAAATTTTGTCTGCTAACACGCATTTGACACCAGATGTATTGACCCCCAATGGGATTGACATCAGCACACTGGAGAACCATAGGGCATATTTATTATTTATTCTGATATCAGAAATTCACAATATTTTGTCCAGTAAAGATGTGGTATTGCAGTGTTATGTAAGATACTTGGACAGAGTTTGTAGAAACAGCGCTCTCACAAAAAATATACACAAACTTTACTCAAGACATCAACACGTTTCGGCTAAGTATAAGTCATCCTCAGAGTGACATAATCAGTGACATCACATATACATATAGAGTAAACCCCACACGTCACTAACACTCTACCCCCACACCAAAGTTTAACCCCCTCAGCCCATCATAACCTGTACAAAGGCAACTAGAGTGATCAGTACTCCCAAACCCTAATTATGCGTAAATTAAGCATTAATGTGACAAGTTCACATAAATATAAGAAACAGTTAAAATCACATGTAAAAAGCTTAATTAGTTTTTGTGGACAATATACCTAATACATAAATATAAGAAACAGTTAAAATCACATGTAAAAAGCTTAATTAGTTTTTGTGGACAATATACCTAATACATACCAGTGAACTAGTGAGCTCCTGGTATGCATTATGTATATTGTCCACAAATTAGATTTTTTATTTTCTATTTACTTGATACAAGTCCTGAGAGTGCTTCCAAACTTATTCTAAAATATATATACCAGTAATTGAGATTTTCTGAACCCTTTAATAATTTATTTCCTCTACTCATTTTACTCTCTAGAATTCCATTACAGCATTTCTATAACGGTCTATCTATATATATCTACAGTCTATCTATAAATATACCCTGTGATCATACCAATTTCCATCACATATGCTTTAAGGCTTCTGTATTACTAACTGTCTGTCCACAACAGGGAAAGCCTGAAAATGAATTTGGCTTCTTTCACTATAAAATAAAGGAAAACCTTCATCACCCACAACAACTAGAACATTTCTGAGCAGCTATTTCCTTCTTCCCATGATGCACATTTGACTTACTTGGAAGGTTCCCAATAGGAATTTCTACTGATTGGCTGTTTGGTGGATCAAACATGCTCAGATCTCAACTGAGCATCTGATCCATGGACCGAGACCATAATTAGTGGTGTGTTTGGGGGGGATTACTGGTGCCCTGAATGCTTGCTCAATGCAGTCTGCTGTTCAAATTCTCTATAAATTGCTCCCTAGATTGTTCCTTGTTCCATAGATTATTCCATAGATTGTTACATTGTTAATTGTTAAAGTGAAAAGCAGCATTTTTCACCCCCAGTCTGCCCTGCAATTCACAGCAGCATATACCATAGTGAACTGTATCAACATTAACCCTGCGGCCTCATTCACACTAAGACAGGTGAAAATGGACCAAAAACATGGAATCAGTTGTTTTGTCCATTTTCAGTCACTTTCTCCTATTTTTTTAATTAAACTTATCCATTTCTGGAGAGAAATGCATGCAGCAGTGTATTATTTTAATGGCTTGTGTGAACGAGGCCTGCAGCTACCTGAGGTGATTGCTAAAACTGTGTTTATATACAGAACTAAGGCCGGGCCCTACTTGCAAGCATTGTTGCATGATCGTATGCGGTTGTGCATGGTGGGAAATTCTCTCTCCTAATGCTGCCTCTTAGGTATTACTGAGCATGCTTGCTCTCACAGAGAGTACGGTAGGGACTGATCTTGAGCAAATCATGCAGCAACACAAACACATCAGAGTACTGTAAATGCTGCTTACATGTATTCATTTATAGATTGAAATGAGGCAAAGTATTTTTTTAAGTGTACATTTCCTTTAACTAAATGTCTTTTAAGTCTAATACATCTACAGCTTGATTCCTTTCTAATATCATTTCCATTTCTCCAGGCTCACAGCAAAGCTTGTTACCTCCATATAATGGAGCTTCCAGACTCAGGGCACAGTGAGACCCAGCCCAGTCAGTGATTCAAACAGTCTACACACAGACACAGTTCAATGCATAGAAAGAAAGGATTTTAGAGATGCAGATTTGTGGAAGAAGACAAAGGTTAGCCTGCCTTCCAGGACAACATTAATTAGATGTGTGGACTTTCAATGCCCTTTTAAGGACAACCCTATCCCTTTATAAAGGTCACCCATCAGCTCTTCTTAGTCCAATAATATTTACAGTTTGTTCATGAGACGAAATGCAAAATATTTTCTTGTGTCATTTTACAATCCATGTATGTAAAGACCTTCTTTTTGTGTGTTGGCTTTACTCAATACTTTCTAAATTATATACAGAAAAGAAGAAGAAATATTTTTAAATAATACAGTAGATTTTATATAAATGCATCATATATTACAGGCTTGGGAGAAAGAAATTAAAGGGCATCTATAGTAGGAAAATTAGATTTTTAAAATTTTTTTTTTCTTTCTATGTGTTCTATAATTCCACCCAACCCACCGAAGTACCTTTATTTTCTTCAGATTCCACCTCCTGAGATATACAAGTTAAAAGAAGAGAAGATTTCAATACACCACTCCTGCTTGAGCTGTCAATCAAATCCCCTAACAGCATGCTGGTATAGTGTGTAGGCTTACACAGGACTTACAGCAAGTCTCCCAATGACTCCTTCCTTCTCAAAAATGCTTGGCAAATACTGGGTTAAAAACAGAAGTAAAGGGAAGGAGAAGTCCCCCTCCTCCGCAAGCTTTCACCGATTTATTGACTGTCAAAGGGAGGCTGGGCTGCAGTGATTCAGGGCTCAGTCTCTCCAAACTCCCCCCCTTCCCCCCTCCCATTCCTTACGTAGCATTATCTTCAGAACAACGGAGAAACTTTCTCTCTACTGGCTTACATACCAAGGTTTTTTTTTCTGTTTACAAAGGTTGGAGTGATGTGTCATGTGTAGGAGGATTAATGCGCATGAACGGCTTGTTTCACAGGCTTAATTTACAGCCGGACTAAATGAATGGGGGAATGACCAGAGAGGGGAGGGGGAGTGGGGAGCCCTGCAGTAAATCAGACAGTGCGCAAACACGGAGCCACAGAGGAAGGTAAGAATAAGGCAGAATACACTAACTTTTTATTATGTCTGGATTGGAGTAATGTATAAATTGAACTATAGAAAAAGAAAAAGATTGTGTGAAGAAACAGAAATTTGTTGGAAATGCTACACAATTAGCAACGTATGGCAAAAAATAGCATTATATATAACATGTTAAAACATTAAATCATACATTAAAATGAAAAAAAGGTATGTTCACTTTGATCTTGATGCTCCAAAGTTTACATTCCTTATTGATTAATATGCTTCTTGTGCCCAACTTAGGTGCCCAAAATATGGGTAGACGGAGTCTGGGCGGATCGATGCAGTCATACTTAGCCACCTGGTCACTAATTGAAATGCTGCTAGTGTGGCCCCCAATGTCTGCCAGGTTGGGCACCCTTACTTATAGCATTTACATGCACCTTTGGGACTTTAACCCCTAGGCTGAGAGGCTCTTAGATTGTAAATATTTAATGCCAGCTGATATCTGTCATTAAATACTTACGTGGTTCAGATTCACCCACAGCTGCACAGCCTCTGGTGAATCTCTTCTGAGAGAATGGGTTAAAATCAACTGGCTGTTTTTTAATGTTCCTGGTAGGCTGCCTGCATTTCATGCTGGCTGGAAAATAAACTGCAGGGCTACAGATTGAGATTTCTTTCACATGTTTGGAAAGCTTTTCATTTTAGAAAAGCCCAGATTTATCCTGTATGGTAATGCACGGATAGTATGATTTTGTATGGGACCTTGGAAAATGTACTGATCACCCTTTGTTTGTTGGAGTGACACAAGGGAATATTAATATAAATGCAGTATTTACAGCAGGAATCAAATACAGCAGTCAGTAAATATTGACAAGAATATAAATTGATTTATAAACCATGGTATTAGCCATCAATATTTGACATTCACAGAAAATGCCAGGTTTAGAAATATATCCCATAGTTTCCCTGATTATGTACTGTAATAAAACATATAGTAGGCAAACGATGTAGTGGATATACTGCATAAAAATCTATTCATCTATCTATTTATATATTGGCTCACTGCACTACATACAGCAATTTCAACCTACCATACGCAGAGAGCTCATATGAAAAAAATTGAGAAAAATAACACACACCATTAATAAATGTGTATGAATATGAATAAAGAATATGACTTGTGCTTTGCAAGAAAGTCTAAACTGTATTAGTTCTACATAAATAAATCAGAAAGCATCTAAAGAACTTACTTTTGCATCTTTTGCCACTCCAGTTCACATGTTTAAGGGCATAGACTTAAGACTTTGCAAATGAGAGGAAGACTCAATGATATATTCAGTTAGAAGATAAAGAATCTCCTTCTCGCAAGCAACATTTTTGAGATCCTTTATTTCATTAAGATTTTTTTTCCATTAAGCAATAATTATAACAGAAGGCCCAAGTACTAAAAGACTTTGAGCCTTGAATGTATTGATCGCATGTGCACGAATTGTAGATACAGCACATTGGTTTTAAGTGTCACGTCTGCCGGTTGTGTTTCGTTTCCTAATTTTAATGCCTGCTAGCTCTGATTTTGCTTGCTTATCTCTATTCAACATAAATGCCCCTGTGACTTACAAGGACATGTGCATGCTGCCGTATCAAACCTACATATCTCACAGTATCTACAATTTCCTAGTCCCCCAAATCCCATGACAACCACCTTGCATATATTTCTAAATTCCTTTAAGGTTTCTTTAATGACCTATTTCTTTTAAATCACACATTTTCTTTAAACCCCTGCCTGCTGTCAGTGGAATCAACACTTTACAGCAGCAATTGGCATTCAACATTAGTAACATTTACTGATCTACACTGCGAGTATTAATCTTTTGTTATTGATTGATGGTTTACAGATCTTGATGTAGATGAATCAAATATAAATGTATAGATTTAGTAAATAAATTATCATGTATTGAAACTTTGGTGGTCCAGAGTACAGTAGCAACATGCAAATGCATTGTTGCCCACTAATAAAACAATCAGTATGTAAAGTAGTTGTAGATACAGTAAAGTAAAATAAACAGTTCTGGCTTATTTCTTATATAATATTATCCTGTTATAGTTTTTCCACAATGTAAAATGCATTTTAAAAATTGGGGGTTTACTGCAAACAGCCCTCTACTAATTGATTTCATGATCTATAGTTCTTTCCAATGTTCCAAAGTATACTGGTTTTAGTACAAAGGACACAATTATCCCTAGACCCAATGGGCCATATTTATAAAGCCGCGGTATCACTTTTTAGCGATACCACGCCTTTAACGATCGGTATCGTAAATTTACTGATCGTAAATATACAATACCGATCGTAAATCTACGATAAAGAAATTGTAGATTTACGATCCCCATAGAATACCATTGCGGTAGTTTACTACCGCACAGTATACTACGGTCGAACGTTCGTTAATTAAATTTAAACTTTCCTGCGTGTATATCTTATATATCTTGTACTATATCTTGTATTTACCTTGTGTATAAACAAATATATTTAACTTTTAAAAATAAAGTTTGATATGGAAAAAGTCCCACAAGTGCTCTGAATATTTATGCTATTTGTATCGTTGGATCAGAAGCACTGGGGCTGAGCATGATCTGAGCAGCATGAGTGTGAGACACAGTCTGAACTGTGAAAGGTAAAGGTAAAGAAAGTATATAAGCTCTGTAAGCTCACATGAGTCCCTGGAAGAGGTCATACTAAGTAAAGAGAGAAGCAGGTATGGTCTTGTTGCCCCAGGAAACGTATACTATTTTCACTAGGTTAGGACTGATGCCTGGATACTGCCTTGGAGTGGCGCATCAGCTTGAGCATGTTTGTACAAACAATCAGGGAGATTCAATAAAAGTTCTTATCGTTTAAAATGATGCTAATTTAGATCTTATTAAATCTTATTTAACATTTGAAAGCTAACATCTGATTGGCTGGGGCAAAATTAGAACCATTTTAAATGATAAGAACTTCTATTGAATAACCCTGAATGTTACTAAAGGTATCCATTTTGACTTTAGTGCAGGTGATTACCCTTCATTGCTTTCATACATGTCTAATTCTTTTACCCCATTCTGTCCACCACCCTCTTTAGGAGCCTGGGTGCTGTTGAGATTATCAGAAATAATAGATAGTAACTGTAGAATTCGATGCACTCTCAGGACTTATTCATCCAAATATTTTATTGTGTTCAGTACATCACTGTGTAGGCAAAGTTTCGGTACCCTTCTAGGTCCCTTTCTTAAGCCAAATAACAAACGTGTTCCAAATTTAAAAACACATACCACTTCTCCAATTGTGACATCATCAAGCAGTTCCAAGGTATTTAAAGTGCTAATACTTAAAAATAGGATTATTATACATAATGCATTCCATGTGTAAATACAAAGAAATTAGTGCTATAAATAAATACATATTATGCAGTAAAAATTACATTTGTAACCTTTAAAGTGCTAGAGTATTACTTTTGGTCGATATTAAACTTTAGGTTTAAAACATATGTAGATTAAAAATCTGTTTGGTTAAAAAGTGGTGTTGACTTGTTCAAACATAATGAATATGGTAAATCTGATTTAATATCATTAAAACTAGACTGGTTAATATCTGAAAACGTATTCCAACTGGGTGAAAATGATTACTTACTCTGTATGAAACACTTTATATAGCCATAGTGATAGCTGGTGCAATATAAAGGGATACTACTACGGTATCTACAGACAAACTAGATAAACTACATAAGCAACTGACTAGGTCTTACTTGGGTCTCTAAGTTGTAATATTCAATGCTCTACTGTTAAAAATGTCAACAATAAAACAATGTTCAATATATATAAGAGGCCGGAACATAAAGAAAATGGTTATCTTTCATTTAAAAAACATCTAAAAAAAATGATTCATTATGTCCAGAGGGTGTCAGAGTCTCTAATTTTTTTATCCAATAGACTTCTCTCTGTGATAGCAGTTTTGCTCGGTCTCCCCCACGTCTTAAAGCAGGGATAAGGTCAATCCCAATGAAATTGAGGGTGGATATGTCATGGTTCTGTCTCAAAAAGTGGGTAGCCACTGGTTTGTTTGTTTTATTGTCCTGAAATGCCATCTTGATGGCGGATCTGTGTCCTTCAATTCTTAATCTTAATGTGAGTTCTGTCTTACCTACAAAAGAGAGGTTGCAGGAACACGTTATTAAATAAATTACACGTGTGGTCATGCACGTTATACACTGTCTAATAAAGAATTCCTCCCATAAATAAAATTTCTGTCCCGGGGACATGGATTTGCATGACATGCACGTATGACATTTGAAACAACCATTTGGCTTAGACAACCACGAAACTGGCGGGTTATAAGACATAACCGGGTCATTTTTCACTAAAATATCTCTTAGGTTACGTCCTCTTTTATAACCTACTGTTGATCTTTTTGGCAGTAAAGATCCTAATTTCTCATCCGCACTTAAAATCTTCAACGAACAAATAGCATAAATATTCAAGCACTTGTGGGACTTTTTCCATATCAAACTTTTTTTTAAAAGTTAAATATATTTGTTTATCACAAGGTAAATACAAGATATAGTACAGATTATAAGATAACACGCAGGAAAGTTTAAATTTAATTACACGAACGTTCGACCGTAGTATACTGTGGGGTAGTAAACTACCGCAAGGTATTCTATGGGGATCGTAAATCTACAATTTCTTTATCGTAGATTTACGATCGGTATTTGTATATTACGATCGTAAATTTACGATACCGATCGTTAAAGGCGTGGTATCGCTAAATAGTGATACCGCGGTTTATAATATGGCCCATTGGGTCTAGGGATAATTGTGTCCTTTGTACTAACCAGTATACTTTGGAACATTGGAAAGAACTATAGATCATGAAATCAATTAGTAGAGGGCTGTTTGCAGTAAACCCCCAATTTTTAAAATGCATTTTACTGTGGAAAAACTATACCAGGATATATTATATAAGAAATAAGCCAGAACTGTTTATTTTACTTTACTGTATCTACAACTACTTTACATACTGATTGTTTTATTAGTGGGCAACAATGCATTTGCATGTTGCTACTGTACTCTGGACCACCAAAGTTTCAATCATGATAATTTATTTACTAAATCTATACATTTATATTTGATTCATCTACATCAAGATCTGTAAACCATCAATCAAAAACAAAAGATTAATACTCGCAGTGTAGATCAGTAAATGTTACTAATGTTGAATGCCAATTGCTGCTGTAAAGTGTTGATTCCACTGACAGCAGGCAGGGGTTTAAAAGAAAATGTGTGTTTTAAAGAAAATGGTCATTAAGAAACCTTAAGGAATTTAGAAATATATGCAAGGTGGTTGTCATGGGATTTGGGGGACTAGGAAATTGTAGATACTGTGAGATATGTAGGTTTGATACGGCAGCATGCACATGTCCTTGTAAGTCACGGGGCATTTATGTTGAATAGAGATAAGCAAGCAAAATCAAGCTAGCAGGCATTAAAATTAGGAAACGAAACACAACCGGCAACGTGACACTTAAAACCAATGTGCGTATCTACAATTCGTGCACATGCGATCAATACATTCAAGGCTCAAAGTCTTTTAGTACTTGGGCCTTCTGTTATAATTATTGCTTAATGGAAAAAAAATCTTAATGAAATAAGGATCTCAAAATTTTGCTGCGAGAAGGAGATTCTTTATCTTCTAACTGATATATCATTGAGTCTTCCTCTCATGCAAAGTCTTAAGTCTATGCCCTTAAACATGTGAACTGGAGTGGCAAAAATGCAAAAGTAAGTTCTTTAGATGCTTTCTGATTTATTTATGTAGAACTAATACAGTTTAGACTTTCTTGCAAAGCACAAGTCATATTCTTTTTCATATTCATACACATTTATTAATGGTGTGTGTTATTTTCTCAATTTTTTTCATATGAGCTCTCTGCGTATGGTAGGTGAAATTGCTGTATGAGTGCAGTGAGCCAATATATAAATAGATAGATGAATAGATTTTTATGCAGTATATCCACTACATCGTTTGCCTACTATATGTTTTATTACAGTACATAATCAGGGAAACTATGGGATATATTTCTAAACCTGGCATTTTCTGTGAATGTCAAATATTGATGGCTAATACCATGGTTTATAAATCAATTATATTCTGTCAATATTTACTGACTGCTGTATTTGATTCCTGCTGTAAATCTGCATTTATATTAATATTCCCTTGTGTCACTCCCACAACAAAGGTGATCAGTACATTTTCAAGGTCCCACTACAAATCATACTATCCGTGCATTACCATACGGATATCTGGGCTTTTCTAAATGAAAAGCTTTCCAAACATGTGAAAGAAATCTCAATCTGTAGCCCTGCAGTTTATTTTCCAGCCAGCATGAAATGCAGGCAGCCTACCAGGAACATTAAAAAACAGCCAGTTGATTTTAACCCATTCTCTCAGAAGAGATTCACCAGAGGCTGTGCAGCTGTGGGTAATCTGAACCACGTAGTATTTAATGACAGATATCAGCTGGCATTAAATATTTACAATCTAAAGAGCCTCTCAGCCTAGGGTTAAAGTCCCAAAGGTGCATGTAAATGCTATAATTAAGGGTGCCCAACCTGGCAGACATTGGGGGCCACACTAGCAGCATCAATTAGTGACCAGGTGGCTAAGTATGACTGCATCGATCCGCCCAGACTCCGTCTACCCATATTTTGGGCACCTAAGTTGGGCACAAGAAGCATATTAATCAATAAGGAATGTAAACTTTGGAGCATCAAGATCAAAGTGAACATACCTTTTTTTCATTTTAATGTATGATTTAATGTTTTAACATGTTATATATAATGCTATTTTTTGCCATACGTTGCTATTGTGTAGCATTTCCAACAAATTTCTGTTCCTTCACACAATCTTTTTCTTTTTCTATTATTCAATTTATACATTACTCCAATCCAGACATAAAAGTTAGTGTTTCTGCCTTTCTTTACCTTCCTCTGTGGCTCCGTGTTTGCGCACTGTCTGATTTACTGCAGGGCTCCCCACTCCCCTCCCCTCTCTGGTCATTCCCCCATTCATTTAGTCCGGCTGTAAATTAGCTGTGAAACAAGCCGTTCATCGCCATTAATCCTCCTACACATGACACATCACTCCAACCTTTGTAAACAAAAAAAAAACCTTGGTATGTAAGCCAGTGAGAGAAAGTTTCTCCGTTGTTCTGAAGATAATGCTACGTAAGGAATGGGAGGGGGGAAGGGGGGGAGTTTGGAGAGACTGAGCCCTGAATCACTGCAGCCCAGCCTCCCTTTGACAGTCAATAAATCGGTGAAGCTTGCGGAGGGGGGGACTTCTCCTTCCCTTTACTTCTGTTTTTAACCCAGTATTTGCCAAGCATTTTTGAGAAGAAGGAGTCATTGGGAGACTTGCTGTAAGTCCTGTGTAAGCCTACACACTATACCAGCATGCTGTTAGGGGATTTGATTGACAGCTCAAGCAGGAGTGGTGTATTGAAATCTTCTCTTCTTTTAACTTGTATATCTCAGGAGGTGGAATCTGAAGAAAATAAAGGTACTTCGGTGGGTTGGGTGGAATTATAGAACACATAGAAAGAAAAAAAATTTTTAAAAATCTATTTTCCCACTATAGATGCCCTTTAATTTCTTTCTCCCAAGCCTGTAATATATGATGCATTTATATAAATCTACTGTATTATTTAAAAATATTTCTTCTTCTTTTCTGTATATAATTTGAATTAGGATTAAAGCCAACACACAAAAAGAGTTCTTTACATACATGGATGTAAAGGACACAAGAAAATATTTTGCATTTCGTCCATGAACAAACTGTAAATATTATTGGACTAAGAAGAGCTTAGGGTGACCTTTATAAAGGGATAGGTTGTCCTTAAAAGGGCATTGAAAGTCCACACATCTAATTAATGTTGTCCTGGAAGGCAGGCTAACCTTTGTCTTCTTCCACAAATCTGCATCTCTAAAATCCTTTCTTTCTATGCATTGAACTGTGTCTGTGTGTAGACTGTTTGAATCACTGACTGGGCTGGGTCTCACTGTGCCCTGAGTCTGGAAGCTCCATTATATGGAGGTAACAAGCTTTGCTGTGAGCCTGGAGAAAGGGAATGATATTAGAAAGGAATCAAGCTGTAGATGTTTAGACTTAAAGACATTTAGTTAAAGGAAATGTACACTTAAAAAAATACTTTGCCTCATTTCAATCTATAAGAATACATGTAAGCGCATTTACAGTACTCTGATGTGTTTGTGTTGCTGCATGATTTGCTCAAGATCAGTCCCTACCGTACTCCTGTGAGAGCAAGCATGCTCAGTAATACCTAAGACAGCATTAGGAGAGAGAATTTCCCACCATGCACAACCGCATACGATCATGCAACATGCTTGCAAGTAGGGCCCGCCTTAGTTCTGTATATAAACACAGTTTTAGCAATCACCTCAGGTAGCTGCAGGCCTCGTTCACACAAGCCATTAAAATAATACACTGCTGCATGCATTTCCTCTCAGAAATGGATAAGTTTAATTAAAAAAATAGGAGAAAGTGACTGAAAATGGACAAAACAACTGATTCCATGTTTTTGGTCCATTTTCATCTGTCTTAGTTGAATGAGGCCGCAGGGTTAATGTTGATACAGTTCACTATGGTATATGCTGCTGTGAATTGCAGGGCAGCTGGGGGTGAAAAATGCTGCTTTTCACTTACAGCTTAACAATTAACAATGTAACAATCTATGGATAATCTATGGCACAGGAACAATCTAGGAGCAATTTATAGAGAATTTGAACAGCAGACTGCATTGAGCAAGCATTCAGGGCACCAGTAATCCCCCCCAAACACACCACTAATTATGGTCCGGTCCTGGATCAGATGCTCGTTGAGATCTGAGCATGTTTGATCCACCAAACAGCCAATCAGTAGAAATTCCTATTGGGAACCTTCCAAGTAGTCAAATGTGCATCATGGGAAGAAGGAAATAGCTGCTCAGAAATGTTCTAGTTGTTGTGGGTGATGAAGGTTTTCCTTTATTTTATAGTGAAAGAAGCCAAATTCATTTTCAGGCTTTCCCTGTTGTGGACAGACAGTTAGTAATACAGAGCCTTAAAGCATATGTGATGGAAATTGGTATGATCACAGGGTATATTTATAGATAGACTGTAGATATATATAGATAGACCGTTATGAAATGCTGTAATGGATTCTAGAGAGTAAAATGTTAGAGGAAATAAATTATTAAAGGGTTCAAAAATCTCAATTACTGGATATATATTTTAGATAAGTTTGGAAGCACTCTCAGGACTTGTATCAAGTAATAGAAAATAAAAAATCTAATTTGTGGACAATATACATAATGCATACCAGGAGCTCACTAGTTCACTGTTATGTATTAGGTATTTGTCCCAAAAACTAATTAAGCTTTTTACATGTGATTTTACTGTTTCTTATATTTATGTATTGGTATATTGTCCACAAAACTAATTAGCTTTTTACATGTGATTTTAACTGTTTCTTATATTTATGTGAACTTGTCACATTAATGCTTAATTTACGCATAATTAGGGTTTGGGAGTACTGATCACTCTGGTTGCCTTTGTACAGGTTATGATGGGCTGAGGGGGTTAAACTTTGGTGTGGGGGTAGAGTGTTAGTGACGTGTGGGGTTTACTCTATATGTATATGTGATGTCACTGATTATGTCACTCTGAGGATGACTTATACTTAGCCGAAACGTGTTGATGTCTTGAGTAAAGTTTGTGTATATTTTTTGTGAGAGCGCTGTTTCTACAAACTCTGTCCAAGATATCTTACATAACACTGAAATACCACATCTTTACTGGACAAATATTGTGAATTTCTGATATCAGAATAATAATATATGCCCATGGTTCTCCAGTGTGCTGATTCAATCCCATTGGGGGTCAATACATCTGTGTCAAATGCGTGTTAGCAGACAAATTTTCTTCTGTACTAGATAACGTCAGTGTCTGCTGGGGTGTTGGGACCCATCAGGAAACATTGAGGGTCCCATTCAACTTTTTTTTTTAAATATAAAGTATCTGTCTTACTTCTTATTTGTACCTCATGTTTATCCATTTGTATTTATTACTGTCCCTTTGCCTCAGGATCTAAATTTAATTTTTTAATTTCCAATACTTTCACCTTTCATTTTATAATGATGGTCCCTTAAACACAACATAGCATAGTAAAAAAAAAACAGCAGAAAAATTTCAATCTATGTTTTTTTACGCCCTGGAAAATGCAGAGGTACAGCAGACACTTTCATGGCTGGCAGCTGGGGGAAAGGTTTTCTTGTTGTCTGGCACTAAACGGATTACATAAAATGCAATTAATAGATCACATAGCTAACGGTAAATTATCACATGTATTTAGGTAACTGACACAACCCATAATCTAATAGAAACGTGAAATATACCGTACAATTTATACACTTATGCCATTCTCTTTCTACTTGAAAACCTTGAAGTTTACCCCTTACGGAGAGCAGGGTGTGCATTTCAAACAGGGTGCAATTCTTAGTTACATTTCATGGCGTCTGGCAGTGACAGTGAATATTCGTTTTGTTCCATGGTTTATTTATATTTTGTACCTGGGCTTTCATCCTTAGTGCTTGAAACAGATCAGCTTAACCTTTAAAATTATCTCCAGAAAGGCATTTTACAGTGTCACGGTAATACTGATACAGTCAAAGCAAATGCTTTCAGCACACATCAGATTTTACAGCACTTCTAGAGAAGAAATAGAACTGGAAGTCTGACTATTATAGTGAGTGTGTGGCAGAGACTAATATATGAATAAACAGTGCTGAAAATGATATCAGGAGGGGATATTATGGGTGTGCTATATGTTTCTTTCCATCTCTCTGCTTACCCATACTCTTACCGAGTCCTGCTCTCTATTTGCAGATCTGTTGTAAAATAGTTTCCTAATGTATGTATTACCCTGTCACTGGCATATTTAAACCTTTTTGATTGATAAGCATAACAAGGGAAAGATTTAGGGCTAGGTCCCACAATGTGTGTTGCGTTTTCCAGTTTGAGAGCGTTTAGGACAATGCATTTTGGTCTGTCTGTTTGATTTTCTATGCATTTGTCCACATGTTCTGGTCTGTTTGCATTCCTGTGCATTTTTTTGGAAAATGACAGGAAATATTGGAGAAATGCATATGCATAAGTTTGTCCGCGGGTGTCCGCTTTTTTTCGTTCCCCATAGACTATTATTAAGTGGCTTCTGACACACACGGACCAAAGTCATGCACTCACGCGGATAAAAAATGGGCAAAATAGATTCCGAACGCAAATTATAAAGTGGCAACTGATTCTTGTGATTTCCATTATTTTCTAAAATATATTGTAATTAGCGAAACGCCCCGCAAAATGGAAAACGCAACGCACAAGTGGGACCTAGCCCTTAGGTTGGATTTCTTATTAAGAACCCTATTGTTACCTAACTTTAAAAATGTAAATTATCCAATTTTAAATTAAATATGCTCACATTTATTCTTGCCATATATTAAGGAAAGTTCAGCATAATTTGTGTGCTTTAGGAAAGGGTTTTTTTTTCTTATTTCAATGTAAATAAAAACCCTTTCAATAGGAAATATCTAGCCAAAACTTTAGATAGGTAGATATCTATTATTCTGATAAGATTCCACTGTAAGGTTTAGGTTAGAGGTTAGGCTTGCCTTAACCTGTCAAATTAGTTGGCAGTGTTATAGTCATTGGGGCTGGTAATCGCCCATATATGGCAGCAAGTTCCATTTGTCTTAGATTTTTCCGAACTTAAAGGGGCATTCTCTATTCATTAAATCAGTTTCTTATATGGGAGGGTTTTATTGATCTGCGATTTTCATTGCGCAAGGGTGGGGGGAGGTCTTGCATCTATCCAGGTTAAGGTAGTCCAGTATCTGTAACATGCATTTTGGAGTCCATGCCCACCAGGGATCCACTCGTCATACAGGAACTGCAATTTGATGCCAGTATCCCTGGATAACAGGACAAGTCCATATCATAGAAAAGATGTTCCTGGGTGAGACACTTGGGCAATCGGCATTGCGGGTCGGTTGGAATTTTGATATTCTTTGGGGGTAAGGTAGTGTCGTGAAGATGTAGAACTGGGTCCAGTCTGTCAGATATTTTTACCCGAGACCAGCCTTGTGCTAGTAGGGCCACATCCCACTCATCAAATTATCGGTATACGTGTATGCGTCGACACCAAAGCCGGTATAGAGTAAATAACGGCTTTGTAACGGTGGAGAATTAAACGGTCGCCGAGTCGTGTGGCGTATATACGCGTGTTATCGGGAAAATCATAGGGTTCCGTTAGCGGTAATTAAGACTGCTCTCACGGCAACGAAAGCCGGTGTTATTTTACGATAACGATCGGTATTTTACGATAACGATACCGATCTTTATAAATAGGGCCCTAGGTGTTAAAACATATGTAGATTAAAAATCTGTGGTGGTTAAAAATTGTGATGGTTAAAAGTGGTGTTGACTTGTTCAAACATAATGGATATTGGTAAATCTGATTTAAATATCATTAAAATCTAGACTGGTTAATATCTGAAAACGACTGAAATTATCAACACTTTATATAGCCATAGTGATAGCTGGTGCAATAAAGGGAACTACTACGGTATACAGACAAAATAGATAAACTACATAAGCAACTGACTAAGTCTAACTTGGGTCTCTAAGTTGTAATATACAATGCTCTACTGTTAAAAATGTCAACAATAAAACAATGTTCAGTATATAAAGGCAGGAACATAAGAAATAAAGAAATGGTTTCTTTCATTTAAAAAACATCTAAAAGAAACCGATTTATGTCAGAGGGGTGTAAGAGTCTAATTTTTTTATCAATAGACTTCTCTCTATCAGTTTTGCTCGGTCTCCCCCACGTCTTAAAGCGGGATATGGTCAATCCCATGAACTTGAGGGTGGATATGTCATGGTTCTGTCTCAAAAAATGGGTAGCCACGGTTTGTTGTTTATTGTCCCAAAATGCCTCTTCAACAGGCAGTGAATTCCTTAAAAATAATCATGATATAGTTATTTGATCAGCTGACAAGGGAGGGTGGGGTGGTGTTACTCAATTGCAAGGATTACAGACAGGAATTATTGGGACAATTAAACGATAACAACACTTAGTTAAACAAAAAGATAATCCAATTATACAGGTCCAAATTATGATTCTGTCAACACTACATCAGCGGTAAATTAAATAAGATCAAAATACTATGGACTATTTGTATCAAAATATCCACGGTGCCCTATTCTATATGGAATTCCTAAAATTTAAAAATTTGGTTAACCCCCCCGGAGCGTCCAATAATCTATGATATGTGAAAGGTTTGGAACCTTGGGAAAATTTATTGACAAACTTTACAGCCATATGTCAAAGCATGGACACATACTATGTGATTCCCACATTTAATTTCAATTTACGGGAAATCAATATCCCCTTGGTGAATGTAGATAACATATGGCTGGTTACACTGGACGTTGATCTTATATACTAGCATACCCCATGATAAGGAATTGAAGTCATCACAATACATTGAAAATACATGGAGATCATCGCCAAAATTCATCCAAAATTTATTATTAATTTTGACATTACGTTAAAACAAAATCTTTAAATTTGAAAATCGTCACTATCTGCAATGCAATGGTATGGCGATGGGTGCGCCAATGGTAACAGCATACGCCAATTTTGTTATGCATGATTATGAGAAAAATAATTAAGCAGATTTGGTGATCATTGTTACTTATCGCAGATTCATAGACGACATCTTGTCTTATCGCGACATTCTGAACTCTCTCCAAACTACAATCAAATTACATGTAAGGTGACAGACATAAAATTGAATTCTAGAATTTATAGTGGAACAGTCAACATTGGGTTTTTCACTATAAAAAAAAGTACCCACCGTAACACCCTACTCCACTATTAGAGTTTTCACCCGACAGGATTCAAAAATTCACTACCAGTGGCACAATTCTGCCGAGTAATACGTAATAACTCAAATAGAAATACCATGACACTTCAGATCGGTGAAATGAAAAATAGATTCCTGAAGAGGGGGTACCCACCTAAGGTCCTTAACAAAGCATTGGAAAAGGCTTGGAGGAAATGTAATTTGGACAACAGTGATAATTTACCATTAGAAGAAACGAGAACAGATAATAAGTTTATTTGTAGTTTATCCTATTCGACCTTGGGCAATGATATTCAGAGAGATTTGATTAAAAATTGGAAGAGTTTAAGTGTTGGATCAGAAGCACTGGGGCTGAGCATGATCTGAGCAGCATGAGTATGAGACACAGTCTGAACTGTGAAAGGTAAAGGTAAAGAAAGTATATAAGCTCTGTTAAGCTAGGTACACACAGTACAGATTTCTGAAAGATGACAGACAGGATCTGCAAGATCCTGTCTGCCATCTTTCAAAGATCTGCATACACACAGTCCCGAGCGTTCTCCCTATGTCCAAATTACATTTCCTCCAAGCCTTTTCCAATGCTTTGTTAAGGACCTTAGGTGGGTACCCCCGTTCTAGGAATCTATTTTTCATTTCACCGATCTGAAGTGTCATGGTATTTCTATTTGAGTTATTACGTATTACTCGGCAGAATTGTGCCACTGGTAGTGAATTTTTGAATCCTGTCGGGTGAAAACTCTAATAGTGGAGTAGGGTGTTACGGTGGGTACTTTTTTTATATAGTGAAAAACCCAATGTTGACTGTTCCAATATCTAGAAATTCAATTTATTGTCTGTCACACTTACATGTAAATTTGATTGTAGTTTGGAGAGAGTTCAGAATGTCGCCATAAGACAAAGATGTCGTCTATGAATCTGCGATAAAGTAAACAATGATCACCAAATCTGCTTAAAATATATTTTTTCTCATAATCATGCATTAACAAACAAATTGGCATATGCTGGTACCATTGGCGCACCCATCGCCATACCATTGCATTGCAGATAGTGACGATTTTCAAATTTAAAGAAATTTTGTTTTAAAGTAATAGTCAACAATTCAATAATAAAATTTTGGAATTTTGGCGATGTATCTCCATGTATTTTCAATGTATTGGTGATGACTTCAATTCCCTTATCATGGGGTATGCTAGTATATAAGATGACAACGTCCAGTGTAACCAGCCATATGTTATCTACATTCACCAAGGGGATATTAGTTTCCCGTAAATTGAAATTAAATGTGGGGAATCACATAAGTATGTGTCCATGCTTTGGACATATGGCTGTAAAGTTTTGTCAATAAATTTTCCCAAGGGTTCCAAACCTTTCACATCGATAAGATTATTGGACGCTCCGGGGGGGTTAACCAAATTTTTATGAATTTTAGGAATTCCATATAGAATAGGGCACCGTGGATATTTTTGATACAAATAGTCCATAGTATTTTGATTAATTATTTAATTTACCGCTGATGTAAGTGTTGACAGAATCATAATTTGGACCTGTATAATTGGATTATCTTTTTGTTTAACATAAGTGTTGTTATCGTTTAATTGTCCCAATAATTCCTGTCTGTAATCCTTGCAATTGAGTAACACCACCCCACCTCCCTTGTCAGCTGATCAAATAACTATATCATGATTATTTTTAAGGGAATTCACTGCCTGTTGAAGACGGCATTTTGGGACAATAAAACAAACAAACCGGTGGCTACCCATTTTTTGAGACAGAACCATGACATATCCACCCTCAAGTTCATTGGGATTGACCATATCCCTGCTTTAAGACGTGGGGGGAGACCGAGCAAAACTGCTATCACAGAGTGCTATCACAGAGAGAAGTCTATTGGATAAAAAAATTAGACTCTTACACCCTCTCGACATAAATCGGTTTCTTTTAGATGTTTTTTAAATGAAAGATAACCATTTTCTTTATTTTCTTATGTTCCTGCCTTTTCTGAACATTGTTTTATTGTTGACATTTTTAACAGTAGAGCATTGTATATTACAACTTAGAGACCCAAGTTAGACTTAGTCAGTTGCTTATGTAGTTTATCTAGTTTGTCTGTAGATACCGTAGTAGGATCCCTTTATATTGCACCAGCTATCACTATGGCTATATAAAGTGTTTCAATACAGAGTACGTATCATTTCACCCATTTGGAATACGTTTTCAGATAAACCAGTCTAGAATTAATGATATTTAAATCAGATTTACCAATATCCATTATGTTTGAACAAGTCAACACCATTTTAACCATCACAATTTTTAACCACCACAGATTTTTAATCTACATATGTTTTAACACCTAGGGCCCTATTTATAAAAGATCGGTATGTTATCGTAAAATACCGATCGTTATCGTAAAATAACGACCGGGTTTTTAACCGATAACGACCGTTATTTACCGATAACGACCGTTATTTTTACCGATAACGACCGTTATTTACCTATACCGGTTGTTACGATAACGATACCGATCTTTTATAAATAGGGCCTCAAAAGTTTAATATCGACCAAAAGTAATACACTAGCACTTTACAAATGTAATTTTACTGCATAATATGTAATTTATTTATAGCACTAATTTCTTTGTATTTACACATGGAATGCCATATGGATAATAATCCTATTTTTAAGTATTAGCACTTTAAATACCTTGGAACTGCTTAATGATGTCACAATTGGAGAGTGGTATGTGTTTTTAAATTTTGAAATTTTATACACACGTTGTTACTTGGCTTAAGAAAGGGCCTAGAAGGTACCGAAACGTTGCCTACACAGTGATGTACCGAACACAATAAAATGTTTGGATGAATAAGTCCTGAGAGTGGTCGAATTCTACAGTTACTATCTATCTATCTATCATATATTATGTTTATGTTCTGTTACAGCTTGGGAGATTTAGTAGGTTACAGGATTTGTTTTACTGTGAATTTTTTTGGTAGTTAAGACTGGGCATTAACTGCATTAACTGACGGTTTGCTCATTGAAGCTAAAGACACTGGAATTGTGTGGGGTACTTCATGCGGGTGCCTCTTTGTGCTGCCTCTGGCACATTTGTACTTTTTTTTTGGTACTATATTGCTGCCTGTTAAACAAACTTGAAATGTCGGTTGTAGGATACATCCTACATAATCAAGCTGATCAAGGATGGGTAAACGAGTGTTTTCTGCATGCTAGCTCTAAATGACAGTTACAGGCAGACAGAATATGTTACACCCCCTTCACAGCAGGGCTAATTGAAGACAGAGAGAGGCTCCAAATCAGGAAAGAAATGTATGGGGAGGGCTGCATACCTTTACTCTTTTTAAAGTAATTTAAGAAAAAAGTGCATGAGGCAATACAGTTATCCTTTAATATTTCTTCCTTTCTTTCTTGGAATTTACCTTAAGGTTTTACAACATTAACAGCAACATCTGTTTTGTGGTATAAACGATTATTTTTTGATAGCTGATAAAGAAATAATTAATCAAGGGAGACTTGTAGACACATTAAACAAAAAACCCCGAAATTTCACTAAATTTGCCTTATTTATACAGCTGCATATGACACTAAGGGCCCCTATTTTAAACGTGCGGATTGCTAGTATCGATAATGTACAACCACAGCGTAAATGTTATCATAGATTTACGATCATTATCGGTAATTTACAAGCGTTATCTTAATTTACAATAACGATTGTAAATTACGATCAATAAACCAATCAGAAATTAAGATTGGTTTACCATCGTTAAACCGAATGGTGAGGCTGCGGTGTCGCTAAAAAAACGATACCTACAAATAGGGCCCCAAGTGCTGTATTCATAAGGGCGTGTTATTTATGATACTTGTGGTATCTTACTACCGCTTGTTATTCAGCCAAGAAAACACCCACAGTCTTTAAAAATAAGGGGTAAAAAAAAACTGTGTGTAAAATCATAAAAGTTTTCAGAAATGAGGCTATCTAGGGGTCAGTAATTAAAATATGGTTGTTACTAGTCGCTGCTAGTAGTTCACAATCTTATCCCTTTATATTGCACCAGCTATCACTATGGCTATATAAAGTGTTTCATACAGAGTAAGTAATCATTTTCACCCAGTTGGAATACGTTTTCAGATATTAACCAGTCTAGATTTTAATGATATTTAAATCAGATTTACCAATATCCATTATGTTTGAACAAGTCAACACCACTTTTAACCATCACAATTTTTAACCACCACAGATTTTTAATCTACATATGTTTTAACACCTAAAGTTTAATATCGACCAAAAGTAATACACTAGCACTTTACAAATGTAATTTTTACTGCATAATATGTAATTTATTTATAGCACTAATTTCTTTGTATTTACACATGGAATGCACTATGTATAATAATCCTATTTTTAAGTATTAGCACTTTAAATACCTTGGAACTGCTTAATGATGTCACAATTGGAGGAGTGGTATGTGTTTTTAAATTTTGAAATGTTATACACACGTTTGTTACTTGGCTTAAGAAAGGGACCTAGAAGAGTACCGAAACGTTGCCTACACAGTGATGTACCGAACACAATAAAATGTTTGGATGAATAAGTCCTGAGAGTGCGTCGAATTCTACAGTTACTATCTATCTATCTATCTATATATTATGTTTTATGTTCTGTTACAGCTTTGGGAGATTTTAGTAGGTTACAGGATTTGTTTTACTGTGAATTTTTTTGGTGAGTTAAGACTGGACATTAACTGCATTAACTGACGGTTTTGCTCACTTTGAAGCTAAAGACACTGGAATTGTGGGGTACTTCATGCCGGTTGCCTCTTTTGTGCTGCCTCTGGCACATTTGTACTTTTTTTTTGGTACTATATTGTCTGCCTGTTAAACAAACTTGAAATGTCCGGTTGCTAGGATACATCCTACATAATCAAGCTGATCAAGGATGGGTAAAGGAGTGTTTTCTTGCATGCTAGCTCTAAATGACAGTTACAGGCAGACAGAATTGTTACACCCCCTTCACAGCAGGGCTAATTGAAGGCAGAGAGAGGCTCAAAATCAGGAAAGAAATGTATGGGGAGGGCTGCATACCTTTACTCTTTTTAAAGTAATTTAAGAAAAAAAGTGCATTGAGGCAATACAGTTATCCTTTAATATTTCTTCCTTTCTTTCTTGGAATTTTACCTTAAGGTTTTACAACATTAACAGCAACATCTGTTTTGTGGTATAAACTGATTATTTTTTGATAGCTGATAAAGCAAATAATTACTCAAGGTAGACTTGTATGACACATTAAACAAAAAACCCCCCCTGAAATTTCACTAAATTTGCCGTATATTTATACAGCTGCATATGACACTAAGGGCCTTATTTGTAAACGTGCGGTATTGCTAGTTATCGATAATGTACAACCACAGCCGTAAATGTTATCATAGATTTACGATCATTATCGGTAATTTACAAGCGTTATCGTTAATTTACAATAACGATTGTAAATTAACGATCAATAAACCAATCAGAAATTAACGATTGGTTTACCAATCGTTAAACCGAATGGTGAGGCTGCGGTGTCGCTAAAAAAACGATACCTTTACAAATAGGGCCCCAAGTGCTGTATTCATAAGGGCGTGTTATTTATGATACTTGTGGTATCTTACTACCGCTTGTTATCAGCCATAGAAAACACCCACAGTCTTTAAATATAATGGGCGTAAAAAAAAAAACTGTGTGTAAAATCCTAAAAGTTTTCAGAAATGAGGCTATCTAGGGGTCAGTAAATTAAAATATGGTCTGTTACTAGTCTGCTGCTAGTAGTTCACAACTTCTTGAAATTTCAAATAAAATGGGAAATATTCACAAATTAAGCAGTTGCCAATACCGTGGGATCTAGGTTGCTAAATTCTTCAATATGACAGCAGCACCAGGTCCCCTGCACTTCCTGCTCTGAAACCTGTCAGTCAATCTGCCCTGTGTCTCCTCCCCTTTGCAGCCCCCCTGGTCCCTCCCACTCATGGACCCTCCAGTTGCAGGCTCCCCTTGGCCCATTCCCTTACAGCCCCATGTGACCCCGCCCACTAGTGGGTGCCATGGCCCCGCCCACTCACGGGTGCAGTGGTCCAGCCCACTCGTGGGTGCCATGGGAACTGTGAGTGAGAACTCTGCCTGAAAAGGATGTTTTCACATATTGAGAGAGAAGGGTTGTAGATTCCCTTACCTTCTCTGCAGCTGCAGATCCTTCAAACAGCAGAGAGGAGAGACTTCCTGTCTCCTTCACACACTGAGGGAGTCTGAGACTGTGCTCGCCGGCGGCACTGTGCAGGAGAAGCCTTAGGAATGTCACATGTCAGCCTCCCACCCATTAACTTTCTGGTCAGTCATTTCTTTATATCTTGGGCTGTGGAGCCTGTGGAGGTGGTTGGTGGCTCGTTTTAAAGGTAGAAAACTGGCCTTTCATTTAAACTCAACTTGTTTGGAGACCACAGTTCCCCTTTAATAACCATAACCCATCAGTTTCATACTGTGCTGTCTGTATATAGACTGCGACTGATAGACCACAAAATAATTTAACTCAAACAGAAAGAAGCAATCAGGAACTAGGAAATCTAAAAGATATTGTGATAAAAAGATCGACAAGGGTGTAATGTAGTTCTGTGGGATGAATCCTTATATATACTAAAGCCTGTAGACAATTAAAAAATGTAAATAACTACAGACTTCTTCCATCTAATCCCACAGGAAGCTACATGAATAACCTTGCGCAAATATTAGATGACGCCTACGAGATGGGGGTGATCAGTATATCAGAAAAGGATTATTTATTCGTACAGAACCCTACCACCCCCCCTCTCTACCTTCTGCCAAAGGTGCATAAAAATCTGCACAAACCACCAGGGAGGCCAATATTTTCTGGAATGGGAGTTTACTTGAACCCTGTGGAGTATGTGGATTACTATTTGCACACCACATGTACTTACATAGAATCGTACATAAGGGATACACTCCTTTATTAAACAAATTAAGAAATCAATATACCAAAAGGAGCATTAATTGTGACGTGGAGTCTTTGTACTCCAACATCGCACACGGAGATGGCATCTCGGCTGTTAAATACTTTCTGTCAATGTGTAATGAGAAACAGCGATCCATTCACAATTTTTGATCAAGCTACTACGGTTTATATTATATCATAACTTTTTCCTTTTTGATAGGAAATATTATTTACAGGTGAAAGGAACAGCTATGGGCGCCAAGTGCGCCCCCTCATACGCCAACCTGTTTTTAGGTTGGTGGGAGAGGAGGTGGCACTTGGCGACCCTATGTCACCATATGTCAAACATTGATATCTGGCTCAGATTCATTGACGGCATATTCTTTATATGGACAGACCCTGAGACCCTCCTAGTTGAATATCTTAAGTTATTAAACAACAACCCTTATAATATCTTCCTAACACATGCAATATCAGAAACCACTTGTGAGTTTCTAGACGTGACTATAGATATTAAGGAAGATCGCCTTATTACTAAACTTTTAGGAAACCCACCTCAACTAACTCCTCTTACATTTTAAAGTGCCCATCCTCACCATTAATAAAAGATTCCTAAGGGTCAATTCCTTAGAATTCGACGGAATTGTACAGAACCCAGAGACTATGTGAGTGCAGCTAAAGACTTAGAAAGGTTCCTGAAAAGAGGATTTCCCCCTTCACTGTTAAAAACATGTAAAAAAACATGAAGGCATAACACAAGATAATTTACTGACATCTACACGTGCAATAGATGAAAATGCTAGTGAAATATAAGATTATCACTACATATAGTAATGAATGGCATAAACTCAGACAATCCTGGATAACAACTGGGGAATTTTAAAAAGTGACCCACAGCTGTCATCTCTGATAGTTATCCGAAGATGACAGCTCGTAGAAGTAAAACAATCTCCATAGACTCTGTAAGAGTCACTTTGAACGAACTAAAAATAGTCTAAATCGGGTAGTTCTATACAAGGCACATATGCCTGTGGGAAATTTTGCAATTTTATGAAGAAGGATAATTCTTTCATAAACCATAAAACAGGTGAAATGTTTTACACCAAGGGTTATTACAACTGCAACAGCAAAAATGTAATATACTTATTAACATGCACGTAAACTACAATATGTGGGGAAAACCTCTCAGAAGTTAAAAGAAAGATTGAGCTCTCATATCTCTAATATTAAGAATGCATTGAGAGATAGTGAACTAGGGAAACGGATTACAAACGTGGCAGATCACTTCCTCAGTAAACATAATAATAAGATTGATACCTTAAAATGGCAAGTCATAGACAGTGTACGGGAAAGCTAGGGAGGAGATTGGGGAAGCCTCCCTACTGAAAAAAGAAGCCCAGTGGATATTTAACCTAAACACTAAGCACCGATGGGCTTAATGAGGAATGGGACCTTTCGCCCTTCATATAGAATCCCCTTGGAATTTTATAGATGATCCCATTATATCTATTATACATATCTTAATGGTGTTGCATCTTCCTATTATTTATAGACTCCCTGTGAAAGGATATTTGGTAATGAGTCCATATACTTTGGAAATCTTGAACGTGAACAAGATCAGCCTGAACCCAAGTCCGACCTGAGCGAAAGTAAGCAATCTCTCTCTTCCCCCTCCATTTAAAGGATGATTGATGAACGTCCAGACAAGTTATGTTTCTGACAGCTCTGGAACACCCAGACTTAAAGGGCAAGTCCATCCCCAAATGAAAACTTCCATACAGGTAAATCACCCCCCAAAACCCTAAACGGTAATAGTTTGAAATGTGAAACATATAAGTCTAACCTGAAATCCTGCACAATGTCCTGTTTCCCGTTTCTGCTTCCTGGTCTTCTCAGTTAGTAACTGTCAGTTATGGATTTGACAGTTGACATCACAGCCAATAACTGAATGTTAATCCTCTGTCTGCCTCTTTTGAGCTGCCCAGGCTCAGTACAGGCTCAGTACAGGTTTCTAAATTGCTCAGATTCCATGAGACATCCAGAAGCATAGCAGGCATACAGTAATGAATTCATAGGACAAACTAGGATATATCAACATATTTTAAAGAGGCCATTCTTTCTAACAGATGTTCTTATGAGGGTGGAGTTGTCCTTTAAATCAGCATTCTTCAATACATGTATCCAGTAATAGATTGAATTGGAATATTTCACTGGCTTGACTTACACTGTTACACTGTAGCGAATCTCCCTTCCCCTCTCCTACGACCTCGGGATACTGTATGATCATATAAGAGTCTGCACCTCGACTGATGGATTTCAATAATTATACTGGAGTGAAGCCTCCGACGAGCTTGGGCTCGGATTTATATGACATATGGCTGTTGGTCTCTATATTTACACAAACCCCTTTGCTGGCGATGTACCCTAGATTGACATGCCTTTGATTTGCGAGATGCGCTTCAAGCTGACACGCGCTCTATTAATTAATTACCCAGGAGGAGCCCGAGTGGCTCAATACGGAAGTGGAGCTTAACTCTGACTGCATATTGATGACATCGGCTGCATGCGACGCCACAGGGCCACTAATTAAGTACGTTCCTTACCTATTTGAAGTGGATATATAAGGCAGACAGAGTGAATGTTGAAATTGCTGTTGACGAAGTCTCTGTGTGGTGAGACGAAACGCGTCCAGTTCAGTTTTAACTTGCTCCCATGAAGTACCAACTATTCTATACTGGTGTAGTATCATTTATATTATTACTATGTTCTGAGGTTGTGTGATATCTGCCACAGAGTTATTAGGTTGATGTGCATCCATTATGGAATTTGGGACATAATTAAGTTACCTATCTGTTATGGCTAAATTATTTGAGTCACCTATACATTTGGATATCTGTGAACCTCTGCTATATTCATTTGATGTACCTGTTCATTTACCTTGGTAGTTTTATTTGTGTGACTATAGGACACTGGTTTTATATTACACTAGAGAAATAACATTTGGAATATTTCTTAATATACAACAGTGGGTCCTATATGATATACCGGTATATCTGCTAACTATGATTATCTATCCCAGTCATTTACTGGTTGCTGTATATGGGATGTGTTTTTATATATATTTTTTCCTGTTTCCTTTATATCTAATATATAAGACATTGTATTTTTGTACTCCATGCATGTTTAATAAAGGAGCTTTTTATATATTTTGATACTATAGAAGTGGCCTGCGCTATATATCCATTGCTAAGTTCTTTGTTTTTGTATATGTTTAATTTTTAATGGATGGAGCACCTTCAAGATAATACATATATAGCTCTGATTGATGGATCTATCTCACGTGCCCTATGATACTCCTACTAATGTGTATATACACACATAGCTGTTATACAGAAGATAAAAAAGGCAAAGAATAACATCATAACATACTTTACAAAAAAAATACAAATTTTTCCAATACTATGATAAAAATAAAATGCCAAAACTCAACCAGCATTAAAACCAGATTTTACTAAAAATCAGTTTGCAGGTGTCAGATTACTGAAACCATTTAGTGTTAGATGATTATAAGTAAAGAGAGCCGCTTCAGCAGAAGAAGTAGCACTTCAATTTACAGTTGAATACCGAACAGTGAATGTCAACAGCATAATATCAAGCAATCTCCATATCTTAATAAAGGTGAAATAATGTCTCCATTCTGGGCTTCAAGGTAAGTTGTCAAAAAAAAATCTAAATTATCTCAAATTACGATGCTCGGGACTGTGTGAAAATTTGTGAAAATTCTGGGCAGTATTGTTTCTTGCTGTAATGAACGTTTATGTTATTAACATTCTCATTTAGGATTGTTAAAAAAAGGAAGTAATGGATGTTGTGCTAATAACTGTTATGTGTTGGTGGCTGATCTAGTTTCTTTAGTAACAGAGTCTCTTTTTACTGCCGATGGTACAGGGATAGTTATTATATTTGGTTCTACACTGTGTTATTTAGGGGAAATGTCAGGCGGAGTAGGAAGATAATTAGTTGTCAAGAGAATTTAAAGTAAAGCTTGCGAACACCCATGTTATAGAGGCGGTTAGGAAGTCCCCTCCTAGTCAGTCAATAAGGGGAACTAAACAGGAATGGAATGGCAGTTACACAGAGATTACAGGAGTCAGGGTAAGAGCTTTAAACTTATTTTTAAAGGATCTTTCCTTTCAATTTTTCAATTTGAGGTCTACTCACTTTTGTTGCCAGTGGTTTAGAAATTAATGGCTGTGTGTTGACTTATTTTTAGCGGTGTGCAGCAAATTTATACTTTTATACAAATACACTGGCTACTTTGCATTGCATCAAAGTGCCATATCTTCAGTATTGTTCAATGAAAAGATTTATTAAAATATTTACAAATATGTGCGTCTGGACTCACTTTGGTGAGATAGTATAAAAGTAAAAAGAAGTGTATTTATGTATGTTCCTTAAAGGACAACAATATAAAAAAAATCACCCCCGTCCACACTGCAGCTGAAATCACATTTACAGCCGTGCTGCCCTTCCTTATCACACAGCAAAGATAAGTGCTAAAAGCCCGCCTCCTAGACGGCCCAGGGCCATGGTTAACATATCACTTGTCATTGGCTGGTGGGAATGTCTTTTACACCCTCTCTCCTCCTCCTCTGCCAGTCAAACAAACTTGAAATGTCCTGTTGCTAGGATACAGCCTACATAATCAAGCTGATCAAGGATGGGAGGAGGAGTGTTTTCTCGCATGCTAGCTTTGAATGACAGTTAAAGGCAGACAGAATTGTTACGCCCTCTTCACAGCATGGTTAATTGAATGCAGAGAGAGGTTCGAAATCAGGAAAATAACATATGGGGGGGGCTGCATACCTTTACTCTTTTTAAAGCAATTAAAAAATGCATTGAGGCAATACAGTTATCCTTTAAAAACTTCCAAATGGCTGGGATGATTTTGATGATCTGACTTTTGTGCTGCCATCTGTTGGTGAATTGATTTATTAGCTAAGTTAATTGATGATGAGATCTGACACTTTTCTGCTGCCATCTTTTGGTGATGTGAGTGATTGACTTGCTGAGTGACAACTGGGTCCAACAAGGTACAAGATCCAACAAGCGGCAACACCAGGTAACCTGCTAGACTAGATAACAATACAATAAAGGACACACAAATAAGTAAATTTGTATTATGCTGCATACACAATATCGTACACAATATCACAATAAATTTGCATGAATTAGTGCAGGTCTATTATATTTTAATAACACACACATCATTTCCAATGCCAATGGGCACACTTTGCTAGTATATATATATATACAGTATACTGTCTTAAAGGAAATTTACTAATTCTGTGTTAAGGCTTTCTGCATCCATACCTAATGTACACAGAAGTGCAGACTTTACATGGATAAAGGTTCAATATTTTCCTCACTCCATAAATGAGTAGGCATGAAGGGAATCTATTGAATATTTGTACATCTGCTTTCCTAAAGAAAGATGGTGACCCCCAGTGGACGACTTATACCATTAGAAGAATAGATGTTCATTGTCATATGCCTGCTGCATATTTACAGTTGTAAATAAATTATTAATCATATAGTCTGTATATAAATCTACTCTAAGCTTTAGTTCCCCTTTAAAGTTTAAAGATAAATCTTGAATTTCATCAATGTAGACTTGAGGAATATTCATGATTATGGGGAAATACCTTTCATTTCACTACAAAAAATCATATTTCAAATGGATAAACTGAATTCTTTGGACAAAGTATTGTTGCTTAGGGACATTCTGACATTTGCATTTTCTTGCAGCTGGTAATGTAAGAAGGTCATTTCCATTTCTTTCTGTCTGCCAGTGTCATCTAGTCATTCTACAGATCATATACCAAATGGGACTCATCCTAGAAATGGTTAGGGCTATAAATAAAGCCCACTGCGGTCTGATAAATTCATAAAATTGCCATTGTGCTAAATTCCATAAAAACATTTCTGTCTTGCATTTTCCTTTAAGTACTATATCATAATTCAGAATGTAAAATAATTTATGTGATTAAATTGCTAATAATTTTAAATTAAATTTAGAACACAGGTCTAAATAAGACCAGACCATGAGGATTTAAAGAGGAACTAAACATTACTAGAAAGTCATACAGAATTGTCACTTACCCTACATTATATCCTATTTATTAATTCATGGTATCAGGCATTACTGATACTGGTTTATATCGACTGCATTGAACATTTACAACCCATGTGTAAAGTACCAAATGTTATAGGAAAAATATCACCCAAAAGTACCATATTGTATCTTGCATTTTTCTAATATTTCCTATATTAATATAGGGTTTGAAATTCTCAGCAATCTTTTCATTTTCTTAATTAGAGAGTAAAAAGCCACATTGGCTAAGTAATGCTCTTTGGATTTTTCCTCATCTGAGTCTCTGTCCACGGTTTCTCCCACGGTTTCTCCCAATTCCAGGGAATCTTGATTGGGTATCTCTGCATGTGGGTGAGTGCGTGGTTGAGGGTTCAGCATGTCCGATACTTTGGATACCATGTTTTCGGAGAATTTAGCAAAAGATCTATCCACCATAGTTTGCACTTGTGAAAGCAGTTTGTCCTGGGAAGAGTTGATCCTGAAGTTAGTGCAGTCTCTGCGTAATTTTTTCTCCATGAGCAGCATGGTTATGGTATCAATGAACTTCCTCATCCCTATCTCTGGAAGAGGATCTGAATAATGAAACAAAACCAAAAAAGAAATAATTAAATCTAAACGCGGCTGAGATAAAAGATAGCAATCTCTGTAGAAAAAAAGCTTACCCCATGATCCTGCAGTAGAAGCTGATAATACCCATAATTACAAGTATGGCAAACAGCTGGGGCTAGGTACAGCACAGATCTCCTAACCTGTTCCAGAGGAAGGTAACAGGAGAGAAATCCCTTCTAGGAGTTTGGCTTTCCCGCAAGTCCAAAAAGAGTCGCAGACACCGTGACGTCATTGTCACATGACGGACAGTCATGTTGGTGCACCCATGGCTGTAAAGGAGGCCCCCCTTTCTCACATCGCGTGAATGTTAGTATGCATGTCCACCCCCCTTCCAAAACTGAGGCACAGATAGGGTGTGGAAGATTTTCAGTGGAGATTATCTGTGCCTACAGCCAATAGCATTCACCCAATGATTTTGTGTTATAGTGTAAGTGAAAGTAAAATCTGCTTTGCTGTAGGAAGGTAAGCAGCACTGGGAGTTGTAATCACTGCTTGAATCAAGTAAGATTTTCTTTTAGCTTTGTTATTGTTTTCTTTAGGTACACTGCTACATTGGGATTTCAGTAACACAGACAGCATTTAACTACAGAATTGGGTATTATGTGCACAGAAAGAGCACAGAAAAACAGATAATCCTTATTCCTTTTCCTGATCTTAATGCTGAATCAATTATCCATGCAGTGATAGAGAAATAAGCTTTACTTATATAGAATCTATAGTTTCTACATGTACTGTACGAGGGGGAGGGACTAGGTGATTGACAGTTCTTTACTGACTAGCTGTGCCCCCCCCCCCATCCAGGGCTAAAAAACAAGGGATAGGAAGGTCAGAGAAAAGAAAAAGGCAGATTTAAGATTGGTGGAAATTAATCCTATTTACTGTGTGATTAGTACACAGTGGCACAATTTACATGTAAGAAAATAAGAGCTGTGAATGGGATGGCACTGCAATACTGCAATACAACTGCACCGTAAGGGGTTAATTTTACTTTACTACTTTTGTCTCTTTTTCTCATAAACTACTAAAACCCCAGTATTAAAGGCCACATACACATTTTTTCAAGCATATTTGCTTAACAAGCATAAATTCTATGTGAGTGTGGCATGTGAATTATGTTTTTTGGGGGACATTGTATGTATGTATGTATGTATGTATTGTGTGTCAATAAATCAATTTGATCAATTGCAGTGCTTTTAAATATGGGTGTTATTGTTGTGCAACATAGTCACTATTAAAGGGATATTGCAAAATGTTTACTTTTTGTTTACCCAAAAAAATAAATTAATGTGAGATGTTGTACTCCATTGTTAAAGGGTAAGTTAATGTAATACGCTTTAAAGTTGAAGGGGAAGTTGATGTGATCTGTATCAGCAAAAGATCCCAAATGCACACTTAGAGGGAGATCCAAAGCCGGGCACCGCGTTACTTACCTAAACAAGATTACGTCAGTTATTGCATCGCAGGATCGGGCTAAGGTAAGGAGCGCGACATTAACGCTCCTAAACCTTTACCGTTAAGTTTAGCGCTACGAGGTAGCGCAAACCTTAACGGCAGAGGTTTTGGATGGTTAGCACAGCGCTGTTTCCAAAAACTTTCGGGTTAATGTGGTTTTTAGACAAAAAACGGCTATATTGGATCTCCCCCTTAGTCTGGTATGGTGCAGATGTCTCCGACCCCCACCCCAAGGGGCATAGGAATACGGTATATCAAAAGACAAGGTTAGAAAGTTGCACTCCAAATTTAGATTTATTAAAGGGCATGTCCACCCTTAAATATTGTTTTTAATATGATGTTCCCCCATGTCTGGCAGCCCCAACCGCATATATTTTATTTTCCAAAAGCCCCCCAAACTCTTACTTACCTCCCCTCGTTCCTCCGCCGCACTGCCGGCCCTCTGCTTGCGAGAATGCAAGCAGAGGGAGACGGGACCGGCAGTCGCGTCTGTGATTGGCTGAGCGGCAGCCAATCACGGACGCGGCTGCCGGTCATTCAGTGGCAGGAGGGAGAAGAGAGGTAAGTAAGAGTTTGGGGGTTTTGGAAAATAAAAAATATGCGGTTGGGGCTGCCAGACATGGGGGAACATCATATTAAGGGGGTTTAGCTAGGGGGAGGGATAGTAGAAACGGGAGGGAGAGGGGAGGGAGGGAGAGGGAGGGGGAGGGAGGGGGGAGAAGGCCGCAGTACGCATGGCAAATATCTACCAGAGGCAAGGTAGCAGGCAGAGTCCTGCTGCCTCCTGGTGGACAGTTTTTGGGACTTTAGGGGGGGTCTACAGGAGAACCCTATGGAGCTGGATGTGAGGTAAGGGATTACACTAACACTACATGGTGGAAATAAGAGCCAGAGCCATTGAGCCATTACTGGGGGGGATTATAGTCTTGGGGGTGGACATGCCCTTTAACTAGTGAACCACAAAATCACAACGTTTGGGGATTTACCCCTTAATCAGATTGGTGTGTTACACTTTAAAGTTAAAAAGGAAGTTAATGCAATGCTCTTTAAAAGGGAAGTTAATGTGATATGCGTTTAAAGGGAAGTTGATGTGATACACATTAAGGGGGAAGTTGGTGTGATACGTGTTAAAGGAAAAGTTGATGTGATACACTTTAAAGTGTATCATATCAACTTCCCTTTTAACTTTAAAGAGCATCATATTAACTTTCCCTTTAAAAATGGGGTTCAACATCTTCTCACATTCATTTATTTTTTACGGTAAATACCAAAACATGATTGGTTCCAAAATTTGGACATTTCGCACAACAACAGCCCCTACATTTAAAATTAACCAAAGTCAATTATTGACTCACAATGTCCTCCAGAAAACACAATTCAGATTCTTGTAAAACTAAATGACACATGCAAAAACAACCCCCAAAAAACACTTTAGTTGAAGTATGCACGTACCTTACAGGAACATTTCAAAAGATTAACCACATATATGGTTACACATTGATAGATGACTGCAGCTCAATGCCCCAAATATTAATTTGCCACAGTGTTTAGCACTTTAAATATCATTGCATTATATACATAGAAGCGAAACTCTGCTAATTCAGGCTTCTTTCCAGTCAACATTTTACTTTAAGTATAATATATAGCTAGCAGGGCAGCCCTGACTAACTGACAGAAAGAGATTCACCTCCAGCAAGCCTTGCAGGAGTCTGAGATTGAATGAAATTTCAAAGGAGTAGGAACAGACAGCAAGTAAAGAGCGAAAGGTAAACTTTGCCAATGTCTCAGGAAAATAAGAGTAACATAGTGTGTGATTTAAAGGTGCAGCTTTGCAATGGACTGAACTTTGATTTACACTGTACATTCCCTTTAAGATCATGTGTGTGCTCCAGTTTATTACCCAGTATAGTCAGCCCCTCCAGTTGTTAAGCCAGTGTTAGCCAGCCCTCCAGTTCATTACCCAGTGTATTCATCCCTCCAGTTGATTAGCCAGTGTTTTCAGCCCCCCAGTTCATTAGTCAGTGTGAGTTAGCCCTCCAGTTCACTAGCCAGTGTTGTCAGCCCTCCAGTTCATTAGATAGTGTTGTCAGCCCTCCAGTTCATTAGCCAGTGTTGTCAGCCCTCCAGTTCATTGGCCAGTGTTGTCAGCCCTCCAGTTCATTAGCCAGTGTATTCAGCCCTCCAGTACATTAGCCAGTGTATTCAGCCCTCCAGTTCATTAGCCAGTGATGTCAGCCCTCACGTTCATTAGCCAGTGTTGTCAGCCCTCACATTCAACAGCCAGTGTTGTCAGCCCCCCTGTTCATTAGCCAATATTGTTTGCCGGAGCTATGTCTTACCTCCTGTTCTTCAAATTAATGTAACAGGAGCCAGTGGTGGATCGCACTTGTGGTCGCTCCTGGCTCCTGTTACATTAATTGACTAATGGGAGGTAAGGCATAGCTACTTTACCTCCTGTTCTTCAACTAATACAAAGTTGGAATAGTGTACATTCTCAGTGAACTAAACCTTTAAACCAAAGGAATTCATGCACATGAAAAATAGTGAACCGGTAACAATGTTAAATGGGAACAATGGTCTGTAAAATGGGTGTAACCTAAACAAAGTGGGTGTGGTCTGCCTCTTCCCAATGTGTCCCTCTTTTGCATTTTAAAATGTTTTGTTTTGAGGTATGTTTACAAATTTTGTGAGGTACGTTAATTGGTTATGAGATCTGGCCTAGAATCCTGCATTGTGTCGGGCACTCAAGGTTTACCAGATTTGAGGCTTAGCTAACCAACAATGAGTTTAAATGGGTTAGGTTTGGTTAGAAAGCTGCGTCTCTGCTAAATTTCGATTGCAGGTTCAGATCTTTAGAAAGCCGGGTACTCTGCTAGTTTTAAATGTTTTTTATATAACACATCTTACCTTTTTCTCAGTTGCAGTCATGTCCTTACTCATACTAGTTATCCTTATCCCAGTTCGTAGTTATCCCATTTCCTTTTCACCAGGGGTAAATAAAACCTGCAGGAGCCAGGAGTGAAGATTCGGAACTTACCTGATCTCTTGCTCCTCTGCCGCATCCTCTGACAGGTCCCGAAAGACTTTGTATTGTTTTGCGCATGCGAATCACACTTGTGCATGCACATAGTCTACTGAGTCCATCGGGGACCTGTCAGAGGACGCGGCAGAGAAGCAAGAGATTTGGTAAGTTCCAAATCTTCTCTGCTGGCTCCTGCAGAATGGGAGGTAAGACACAGCTGCTTAATTACCCCTTAATACTTGTGTTTAAAGCTTACCTTGATCCGAGCCTTCCATGCTGAGCTATACCTACTTTATCATCAGCCAATCCCTCCCGCCTCCTGCCTTCTGTTCCGACACAGTTACAAGCATGCGGGAGGTGAGCGCACTCATGACTGTTTCTTCAGTCTTATGGACTGTAAGCTATTGGGCTTGAAGTCTCCATAGTGACCATGACTGACAGTTCTGGGATATGTGCAATATAAGATCACAACAGTCATTCTGAATTGAGAAAGCCAGTCAGACTAGCGAAAAGTCTTCAAGAACTAAACTTTAAGTCCAGTTGATCTAATACCATGACCTGGATGAATGAGAACCTTCACAAACTATCCTTAACATGCAGTACAAACTAAAAAAGAACCCAAACCATTCATGTGTGGGGGCTTCATACATCTCCCTTCAGTACCATCCAGTAAAAGGCACCAATGACTGTCTTTCTTCCTTTGAGATATTAAATAAAGGCAGCCTCAATATTCCTTTAAGAGAAACAGCAATGAAGATCTTATACAGAACATATCAAACTCCGCAAATAATCCTCAAGATGTACCCTCAGATCCCTGATATATGTTTCAGCAACTGCAGTCAGCAGGGACCTTTTTTTAACACCAGGTAGACCTGTTCTAAAATCCAGAAATTGTGGTAATATAAAATTAAAATTGTATTAGAACTCACAGCTTCTGTATGACAAGTTCCAAAACCCCTGAGGTAGCACTATTGAGGAAACTGTATTAACCCAAGGGCATATCCACCACCCAAACTATAATTTGCCCCACTGCTGGCCACAAAGGGTTAACCTGCACAGCCTGATGAAAGTCCAGAATGTGAGTAATCTGGTGCCTGCTACTTCCTTGTCCTTGGCATGTGCAGTGGAGCTATCCCCCTTCCCCCCTTCGGGTTTCTCGGTGCTGCAGTATTCTTCTTTTAAACATCACTCTTTCTATAATGTAGGGAACCCTCGGCCCAACCCTAAATGCTACATTTATAACTTTAAAATCAGTCCAGTAATGTATGTGCCCGACCTAGTTCCCTCAGCTCCCTCTGCTAACCAGCAGCCAATCTGGCCAATCACAGATGCGGCTGCCAGTCTGGCCCCTTCTGCTCTTCTGTTCCCGGAAGGTGGGTAAGTACATTTCTAGGCAGATTTTAAAGGTTTAAATGTAAGGTTTATGGTTGGGAGGGTCTCTTACATTATGTGGAGTTGGCATATACCCTTTAAGTGTCCATGAAAACAGATAGGTACAGTCCTTGATGTTTTGTGTCAATGATGTAATAATAAATGAATGTCTACAATATACACCCCAAGACCAAATAAGCATTTGATAATATTTCAATGAGGTGGTAGTTGAGCAAATAATCCATACAAGAGAGAAAAACTCCACTTGAGTGTTGCTGCATGGACTCAACGCTCTAATAATCTCTATATTGTACTTCCCTGGTAAAATTATCTTTCGTGCAATCCACTGCAGCAGCACTAAAAATTCCATACCATTTCATGGTTCTAATCAACTATAGCGCGCATTATCACACACGCTCACTATAGTTGATTAGAACCAGGAAGCGGTCAGGACCTGTCAGTTCTGCTGTGTTGGGTTACGCAAAAATGTTTCTACTCTCTTCATCCCTGGCTCCTGAGATATTGATTGAAGAATGGGAGGTAAGGCATAGCTCCTTAACCTCCCACAGTTTTTCTTTCTGGTACAGATAAAACACTCAAACCAACTGATGTTTACAGGTGTTTATTAACTTCTTTTCTTTAACTTTAAAACACTGCTAACACTACGGACACCATGAAAACTACGAAAACACTGGGAAAACAGTTCAAAAGTTAAGTAAGTTGCTTGCTACTCGGATGATGACTAGTGCACACCAGTACAGTACTACCTAATACCACCAATTTAATATGCACAAAACTGAATTAAGCTGTATGCCTGGCATGGAGGAGGGGGGTAAGGGGTTGGGGAAAGAGAGAGGACAGAAGAGGAGGGGGTAGGGAGAGCGGACAGAACTGCAATCATCAATATCAATCAGATGGGAACATTATATACAGTATATATAACATTATCTAAAGCTGTATGGGGGTGGGGGGGAGGCCCTGGAGGGGGATATAAAACAGAAGAGAAAAATAATATATATATAAATATATATATATATATATATATATATATAACATTATCTAAGCTGTATGGGAGGGGGTTGGAGGCCCTGGAGGGGGATATTAATCAGATGGGAACATTATAATATAACTTATCTAAAGCTGTATGGGGGGGTGTGTGGAGCCCTAGAGGGGATATCAATCAGAAGGGAACATATATATATATATATATATATATAATATGTGGAAGAACGCCAAGCACTCCGAGGACGGACAATCCAATGTTTATTGACACAGGTAAAAACGAACCTAATGGGTTCGTTTTTTACCTGTGTTAATAAACATTGGATTGTCCGTCCTTGGAGTGCTTGGCGTTCTTCCACATATTGCTACTGTTTGCCCCAGCACCCAGGCAGCTGTACATTTGATCGGAGTGCAACGGATCTCTTCTGTTTTATATATATATATATATATATATATATATATATATATATATATATGTATATAAAACATTATCTAAAGCGGTATGGGGCAGTGGTGGAGGGGGGTATCAATCAGATGGGAATGGGATAGTATGCAGCACATTTATATTGTGGTCAATATATTTATATTGTTATATTGTTGGGTTTTTTAAATGTTTTCAATGTTTTCAGTGTTGTGTTCTACCTACATTTCTATTATCAGACAGTGTAATAAGAGAGAATTGTAGGCTAGTAAGTTAAGGTGTTTGCACTTTATTTAAAAGAAGCTGCTATAAATACATAGCACTAAAAGTATATATCATTTTATAAAGTTTATAGTTTATCGCTATTTATATTGTGGTCATGTTATTTATGTTAAATGTTTTAATGAATATTATAAAATACTTGCAATCTTGCTTTTACATTCTTTACTTTAGAAATAACATGACCGTTACAATAGTGATATTTGTGTAATGTAACCTTAGGGGGCCCCCCAAAAATCTGACTTGTGCCTTGGGCCCCATTTGGTCTTAATCAGGCTCTGCGTAACATTGATTCAACATTCAGATCAACATGAATGGTGAATTGATAGTTGACCAGATAGCTTGTAAAATATTGAGTGAACATCCTTAGATACGACTAAGGTATTGAAAGCTTTACTTAATATAGCTTGTTTATTCATACTTGTCTGTATCTGCATGTATAAAGGATAACGTTGACGTTAAGCAGTTCCTTTTGACACATTGGGTAGTATAGACATTTTAAGGCAATAAACATTTATGTGAAAATTAAAATCTTTCCAAAACTGCATGTTTTATTCTGTGTAATTTTCTTACAGAATATAGTGAATATATTTGCTTCCCTTTTCTCTCTTTTATTTAATTTTTAAAAATGTGTTTATTATACATTAATATCCCTTTTAAAAATGTACAAAAGCAGTTGGCTTCAAACAAGATTCAAATCCAAGGCAGTCCTTGTGTTTCTAACAGTTCTGTATTCCCAGTATCATATAAGGCTCAATAAATGTACACCCTAAACAATCCCCAATCCAATTACAGTTAAAGGATTAACATTTTATTATTTAACTGCAGATCATTTAACTGGAGATCCAAAGTGGCAAATGAAAGAAGTGTCACTGTTAACGTACGAAATGTTCTATCCTGGTTCCTAAATAATAAATCATTAAATGCAGCAAATCTGAGACAAATTGAAACTATATCCTGGGGGCAATGCATCATGTGTATTAAAAAAGAATATGAGTACTAAATTAGAGAAATGTAATCGTAGATTTATTTTATTCCTACTGTACTTGATCAAACCCATCAATTTTAGACATGATTGTCATCTAGCTATCCTGTCATCTTTATATACCCACTTAAATCACTGTCACATTCTTATAATTAACTTTGAGTAAATACATTGTAATTAAGTTAGCAGGAAGTTCAATCATATTTCTGTTCAGTATACTTCCATAGGGAATATTACTTAAAGCATTTATTGTGACAGAATAATTCTTGTGATTTTATAGCACATAATATAAATGGATGGAAAGAAACAAAATACAGCAAAAAGAAATGCGGCTTACATGTATTTAATTATAGCTTAAGAATAGTCATTTGACATATTTGTTTAAGTATACATACCTTTTAACAAAGTGTGGAAAATACTAGATACCTAACATTAATAGCTCATTCACTAATTTTATTTTCTCTTTTCCATTTGTATACAATTTACCTTATTTTCTATTCTCTATGTGCTTCCCCATTAACTATTTACTTTAATACTTTTTCCAACAGTTTTATTTTCAGTTCCTAGTTTGCTCTTTTCTGTCCATCTTTGTCCTCTCTCCTTTCCAGTTTTCCAGTTGTAGTTTTTGAACAACATTATTTAATTTTACTTTCCCCATCACAACTCATATACAGTCCAATGGTATTACCAGCAGCTTTTGATTACATTGCTGGATTAGAAATCTGCTTTGTAAACTGACATTAGTATCTATCAGTATTTTGCTCAATGGTTCGCCCACAGGGTGCAACATCGATTATTGCTTTAGGAAAGAATATAGACAACTATGCAATAATGACAGTGACACAATACCTCATGTTTTACACAGACTTGTAGAAACTAGATCTGAGGCTAGAAAGAAAGTACAGTTCCTTAATATTTTTGCAACAGATTCAATTTGACATTGTTTTGTTTAAGCTAAGTGATCTCTTATAAAATGTGTTTGCCTATATAGTAGCTGCAGTCTATTCCAATATTTAGCGAAGAATCTCACTGGAATCTGTGTGGAACATTTCCATCTGATTTTTGGTGCCTCTTTAAGGTTCAAATATGTATCTTTATTCCAGACACACTGACACCCAAAGGATTAGCATTAACCTTTAATGAATATGTAAGATTGTGTGTGGGGGGGTTCCATTTTTTTATTATTGCAAATAACATAGCAAGTGTTTGTGTTAAGGCTAAAAGGAAATGATCTAATTCTAATACGCTGATTAAGAATGCCATTTAAGTTTATGGGTTTGAAGTAATTTACAGGCAGGGGATTCCTGTTCTAAAATGATGTTTTAAGCTTCTAGTTTAGCACCCCAGAGAGGAAAACTATATCTGGGACAGCAAAAACCTAAATTTGGAAATGGAAAGTTCAGAAGATTTGATTTTCTGTTAGGAGCAATAAGGTCCATACACACAACAATTCCAATCATACAATACTGGATATTCCAATATCATACAATTATTGTCTGATTTCTTTTATTCATAAATTCACCGTATAGCTATTTTGCAGTACCCTTAACGAGGGATGTATTTTATGGCTGCAATTGTTAATGTTAATACCTCATACAACCACGCCCTTAAATGAACGACCAGGGATGTAAATGAATGACCGTGGCTAAAACTAGTCTTGTTCAATAAACAATTTCAATAGTTTATAAATAGAGCCCTGAGTTACCACCACAAGGCAATATTAAGCCTGAGCAAAACAAGTACTGGATTGAAGGTTCCATTTAAGTTTAAGACTCATAATAGACTGATTGTACCAGTTAGCCCTCCCCCCATCTTTGTTCACATGAGATACCAGAACCCTTTTCAGATTTTAACTGGCATTAATAAGGACACTAGAGACATTTGTTGGGTGTAATGACGGTTACAGCTTTTATTAGTTAATACATATTTGCATAACTTCCTGTCCAAAAGCAAGGAGCTCTGACTCACACCGGAACATCAAACACTTGCGAGTCTTCACTGCAATCAACTTTATTCAAACATATGACATAACAACCAAAACTTTTATGGAAGACCAGTAGCGACGGGTCTGGGGCAGGCAGCACCCAGACCATAGATCCACGAGGGTGAGTTAATCTGGAGGTATCTGTGTATTCCATAGGCCAGGAATTTTGGAGGAGACGCATGTCCATTGAAGCGAGTTAACACATTTGTATAGAGACACCAATATATGTCTCAACAGCCTAATGGACTAATTAAGGTGTTAGAGCACTGAATTTGTTTGTTTGTGACATATATGCATATGTTACTTACCCATTTCCTGGTTGCCATGGGAACCCCATACCAGATGATACCTCCTTATCCGTATGCCGGCCTCCTGTTAGGGAGGGCATGTAAACCAACACCAATTCCCATTTGCAAGGATCTAGCCCCCTACTGCTGTGACAAAAAACACCTACAATCCTAGTAAGCACCAGACAACAGTAGCAAAATTATATTCATACAATTTCCCTAATATAGGGGTTGGGTGGGTGGGATAACCCCTTTCCTCACTGATATTACCTAAAATGGCGTCCATCTCCTAGCGCTGCCTCCCTTTTATACCTGCATCATACTGCTAACGTCATTGTGCTGTGACCTGTCCATCCCCTAGCGCAAAGGACTATTGGGAATGGAAGTGTAGCAGCATGACGAGATCCCTTGTCTAGCTGGGGTAAGTGCCTGCCTTTCCTCAGTCAGGGGTAGTACTGCCTATCAGGCATACTACCACCAAATCTCCCTTCTTGACTACTGTAACATTCTGCTATTTGGTCTCCCGGCTTGTCATCTTTGTCCTCTTCGGTCTATTTTAAACTCGGCAGCTCAGATCATCTCACTCCTCCAAAAAAGAACCCACAACCCTGAAACTGCAGTCTATAGGGTGGCTTCCCATTGAAGGGCATGTCCACCCCCAAAACGATAAGTTAACCCACTACTGGCCCCACTGTGCAGTGCATAAAAATCATTACCTTACAGCCTCTCAACCAATCATGGATGTGGCTGCCCGTCCAGCCCCCTGCTTGCAGTTCCATGCAAGCAGAAGCCCGAGCAGTGCAGCGGAGTATAGAGGGAAGGCAAGTAAAGATCGGGGGAGTTTCTTGACATACTAATATGGTGTTTGGGGCTGGGGGAGGGAGGCCTACAATATCCTCAAAGGGGTGGACATGCCCTTTAAGCAAAGACAATCAAAAATCATATTCAATACCCTTATTTTAAACTTTAAATCCCTTTACTCTACTGCACCTCCCTAATTATCTTCTCTCTTGGTCACTTATTGTGGGGTTCAAGGGGGCACCCTAAATTGTAGTGTCCCCTAGATGAATATCACTCAGAGGCCGAATTGATGATAAGATCTTTATCAAGATAGCACGTGCGGTTATCACGTATCACACACAAATCGGTGTAAAACAAGAACCCCGAGGGGCATTGGTTACAGGGTTATATAGACAGAATAAGATCAGATATAACATATTGCCTTGCATAACATCATATTGCGCAGAAGCGGATGCACAGATGTGTCTGATAGATATCTAATTGCGTGCAAGTGCAACCCTCCCTGCACTGTTATCTATAGTTTATGCTTCTAGGTTCTTGCTGTGTCATGTCTTGTGTTGTCCAAAAGTCCCTCTAATATTGGCTTGTTAACCCTTTGGTTACCAGATTCCTTTACTTATGTGTAGATTATATTTATTCAAATTACTGTAATAAACCACTATTATTACTCACATTAAGGACCCCCCCATGTCACCTATCACTCCCCCCTCTTGATCGTGATTTACGATCACAATCATTATCCCTGCCTATTCAGATGACCGTGATCCCTCTGGCAGGTATTTTGCAACATGTGCCCCCCTTCCGGACACACATGCCACAGGAAGGATTTGGAGTTGAGGGAAACCACCTTCCATTCCCTGCCTCACGTGCATCCGTTCAGACCCTTTCCTGCCTAGCAATGTGGGAGTGTGGTGTACGTGGATCCCTTGGTGTGAGTTACATATTTAATGTATATTTCACTGCAAACCATTATAACGTTAGTTAAAACTTTTAAAACTTAATTTTCATCACTGCAGACCATGTTAATGTTTAAAACTTATATATATATATATATGTGAGTTTCTACCACTGCAAACATATTAGTGCTTAATGGTAAGGTGTGTGTATGTTATTATCTAAGGCCCTATCTTTGTGCAGCATTTTACAAGTATCTTTGCAATTATAGCTATCACAATGATTATCACAACAATTGTTAGCAAAAAGGTCACAATATTGCCAAAGATGCCATGTAGCCATGATCCAATGCTGCCGAGCCACTTGAAAGGATTCCATCCCTCTTTGGAAATGTCTCTTGCCTTCTGTTGCAGACTTTCTACTTTGGCAAGATGAGCTTGTACTGGGTCGTGGGAATCCTCTATCCAGGTGCAACATTCCGCACCGACAAGGGCACACACACCTCCTTGAGCTGCTAGTATATAGTCCAACGCCATTCTGTTCTGAAGTGCCACTTTTCTGACCTGTGAAAGTTCATTATCAATAACACGTATGGCACTGGTAGTTTCATTAACAATCCCATCCATTATTTCAGCATATTTATTTAGTCTGTTAGCTAACTCTATTCCCCAGCCTGTCCAAGTAGGAAACCACATCCATGCCTTATCTGCATCAGAAAACAGTTCCCTTTTTGCTCTATGGGGGCTGTCGTCATGATTTATGTCAAGAGTATCCTGTGTTGTGGTGTGGTTGTTATATGGGTGGACTAAAGCTGTAAGGTTATGTCTCACTCTTATCGCTGGGACTACAGTTCCCAGCGTGCACTCTCCCCATCCTCCCATGGGAAGCCATGAATATGCTTTATTTCCACAAATAAAATAAAGTCCCTTTCTGAGCACCATTGGGGCACGGTCTGTGTGGTGGTGAATTACCTTCCTGAACCATTGCATGTTTGCTTGACATATGTCATTGCATGAGTATTCTTTTCCTTGTTCTATTTGTATATTGCGTGTTGTAAAAATTATCTTCTGGCAAGTGCTGGTTCCTAGATACACTGCCGGAATATTAAAAGTAATATTGTATGTATTTATGAAATCTTGTGTAGGTTGACTGTTACCATAAGAAAATCTTAAACATAGAAGGGGTTTGTGTGTTTGTCCTGCTATTTGTAGTGCTGTCTTTTCTGTAGAGATCAATTTCCGGACAAAATTTTTATCTGGATTAACTGTTGTGTCGTGGATGTAATTGACTGTATTTAATTCCTGTTGAGTGATGGGTATCCCTATCAAGGGAATCCCCTTGTTATTGATGGGTAAATGTGAGCATACCCAACAATTTGTTACGTCTAGTGTTTTAGCTGTCTGTTGATGTAATAGCCATATTGTGTTAGACTGCCACCCTGTTAGAGGTTTTTCCTTGTTGTCCTGTATGTTTTTGCATCCACCCAGTTGTTTCATTGTGTTGTCACTACATGTCCGTTTGTCTATTGCAAGATTAATTATTATTGAATTGTGTTCATTACTTAATTCGTGTGTAAACTGAAAACCTTCTTCCACTATAGCACGAAGAAATAGTTTACTAAAATATCTGGTGTGTAGGGTACCTGGGTGCTTTGAGACGTGAGTGTGTATAGTCCTACTGCTTTGTCCTTTTTGTGTTCCCAATGACATTATTTCTGTAATGTTGTAAGTGGCTTTAAGACGTGTAGAGGCAGGTGAACTAGTATAATATCTGTATCTATAGTGTAAAATGTTATCTGATTTGCAGGACCATGCTCGTGTAGAGTCTATGTGTTCTAATTTGATACCCGTCTCTAAGGTACCACGTGTCCTCGGGGCCCCACGTGACCACACGGGAGGAAGCCTTCTGGCTGACTCGCCACAGGGAGGAAACCTTCCCTTCCCTTCCACTACGTCCTGTCCCCGTAGTGGTTCCCTAAGTGTGCGTGTTGTGTGCTTGTTATCTCAGTGTGGTAAATGTGAAACACTTTATTGGCAGTATGGGGCCGTTTCAAATTACTGGAGTGTTTGTTATGGGATGCAGGATATTTGCAAAATCCACCCGACAGTAGTCGGTGATTTCTCTAGGGGATTCTGAAGTTATGTCAATGGGTGCAGTAGGTTCTAGCCTATGGACTAGAACCGTGGTGTGTGTATCAGCTTGATGAAGGTGTGCACTCCCTTCTTCAGCTATGTCAGGTGATGTAAATGTGTCACTGTTATTGTTATTTTCGCTATTACGGTTGTGAGGTGCTGTGCATGCAGTGTAAATTTTCCTACAAATGTATGTTAAGCACCTGTGGCATCCGGTCACAGTGCATGAAATTGCGTCTTTGCAGCAACACACTAAAATGGCTCCTACTAGTATTCCCACAATTATCTGTAATATAAGAATGCCGTCAAGTCTCTCAATCATTTAAAAAAATTTCAAAGCTATCCCACTGTGTGTCAACTCAGTCAATGTCTGCGTGGACCTCTTACCAAGGCAATGTCACAATTTTTAATACCCGTCCGTTTACAATATGCAATGAAGGATCGGGTGTAACTCCCAACAAGATCTCATAGAAGAGAGGTTTGCAGTGGCACTGTGTATATTGGTAGTCCCAACCGGTGCTGTCAAAACAAATCCCCAACTCTGTCAGTATAATTCTGTCTATGTCAGGATTAGTTTCACTGTTAGCGTATCCTATTATATGTGACAGTGAGAAGTTAGTATTACGTGACATACGAGAAAGATAGATGCAACTGTGTCTTTTACAACCCGTACTTGCACTCACACATTCACACTCCACTCACCCAAGTAGTTAGTGTTTAGACTTAACAATAAGACAACACAACTCCCAGTGATATTCACCTATCCGAAGGGTCGACTCCCACTGGACGCTCAGGCCAACGGAAATAGAATCCCAGATAGGCAAAGTCACGAATAAGACGCACAAAGAGTGTCTTACCAATGCATTGTATCAGAGTTTGCCTACCGGCTGTTCCCTCCGTCTCCTCGCTGAGCGTCCAAGTTGGGGTGAACCAATGGATCCCCGTCAACGGGCCACCAAAACTGTGGGGTTCAAGGGGGCACCCTAAATTGTAGTGTCCCCTAGATGAATATCACTCAGAGGCCGAATTGATGATAAGATCTTTATCAAGATAGCACGTGCGGTTATCACGTATCACACACAAATCGGTGTAAAACAAGAACCCCGAGGGGCATTGGTTACAGGGTTATATAGACAGAATAAGATCAGATATAACATATTGCCTTGCATAACATCATATTGCGCAGAAGCGGATGCACAGATGTGTCTGATAGATATCTAATTGCGTGCAAGTGCAACCCTCCCTGCACTGTTATCTATAGTTTATGCTTCTAGGTTCTTGCTGTGTCATGTCTTGTGTTGTCCAAAAGTCCCTCTAATATTGGCTTGTTAACCCTTTGGTTACCAGATTCCTTTACTTATGTGTAGATTATATTTATTCAAATTACTGTAATAAACCACTATTATTACTCACATTAAGGACCCCCCCATGTCACCTATCATTATGGTCCTGGACATGCCCTGTGCTCCTCGCAAGGCAATTTTCTCTACAAACCCCCTACGAACACTTTCTCACATTTTAATCATTCTCCCTTGCTGCTTTCTACCTGTGGAACTCTCTCCCTCTCTCACTTCACCAGGTGACATCCTTTAGCTCTTTTAAATCTAAAATGTTATCCTACATTTCTGAAAAACAGCACTTTTAATGATTGTTAGCTGTCTTAGCACTTTGTATCACTTCCCCCATTTGTATCTGTATGTTGTCCCTCCCACTTAGATTGCAAGCTTTTTGGGGCAGGGATCTCTTTCCTATGGCACACCACAACACATTATATATAAATATATATACACACACACACATGGTGGAGCCTGAATGATTTCCAGCAAGGGTGTTTCTAGGGTCTAAGAAGATCAGGGGCACCCATGGGGTGTGGTGGAATTTATTTGTGCCATGCCTTCTTCCCCACCCCAATTAAGCCACACCCACTAAGTACTTAATAGAGATAAACAGACAGACATACATAGACAAACCAAGAAATAGCTACACAGCCAGGAAGTTATAAACGGAAACACAGAGAAATAGAGAGATAAGGTGTAGACAAAGATACATAAATGAATGACACAGAGGCACAGTATTCCATTATACTGGTAGCAAACTGGCAATTTCAGTATATACTGGTAGCAAACTGGTAATTTTAGTATATACTGGTAGCAAACTGGCAATTTCAGTATATACTGCTAGCAAACTCGAAATTTTAGTATATACTGGTAGCAAACTGGCATTTTTTTAATATAATGGTAGCCATGGGAATTTCATTACATATTAATAGCCATGGGAATTTCATTACATACTGGTAGCCATGCTTGTGAAGGTTCTCATTCATCCAGGTCATGGTATATCTGTTGTATTCAATTAGATCAACTGGACTTGAAAAGTAGTTCTTGAAGACGTTTCGCTAGTCATCCGACTGGCTTTCTCAATTCAGAATGACTTGTACAAGAATGCCTGAATACCTGAATACCACCTATTTCAAATACAGGGATAAGTTCTGTAAGCAAAAACATGGATGTGCTATGGGATCTCCAGTTTCACCCATTGTGGCCAACTTTTACATGGAGGAGGTAGAAACACAGGCGCTTAATACCTTTAAGGGCATAGCACCCAGCCACTGGTTCAGATATGTTGATGACACCTGGGTTAAAATCCACCAGAAGGAAGTACAAGCTTTCACAGAACACATTAATGCGGTAGACCAAAACATTAAATTCACAAGGGAAGAGGTACAAAACAACAAACTGGCTTTCTTGGACTGCTTGGTAGAAGTTAAGGAAAATGGTAAACTGGAAGTAGAGGTTTACAGAAAACCAACACACACAGATCAGTATTTGATGTTTGACTCCCACCACCCTTTTGATCACAAGCTGGGTGTCATGAGAACCCTGCAACACAGAGCCGAGAACATCCCCACTAGCACAGAGGCGAAGGCTAAAGATATGAAACATCTCAGAGGAGCCCTTAAAACTTGTGGATATCCAGACTGGGCCTTTGTCAAAAGAAGTAGAAGGAAAGAAAAGAACACAAATACCAACAGTGAAGGGGAAAAGCAAGACAGGAGGAAGAACATGGCCATCCCATATGTAGCAGGAGTCTCCGAGAAATTAAGAAGAATTTTCAAAAAACACCGTATCCCCGTCTGCTTTAAACCGAACAACACACTGAGGCAGCAATTGGTACATCCAAAAGACCCAATAACAAAACACAAGAAAAGCGACATCATATATGCAGTGCAGTGCAGTGAAGAATGCTCTGATTTGTATGTGGGGGAGACCAAACAGCAACTGCATCAACGTATGGCCCAGCACAGAAGAGCCAATTCCTCGGGTCAGGACTCAGCCGTGTACCTGCATCTTAAGGATAAAGGGCATACCTTTGAAGATTGTAATGTTAACATATTGGCGAAGGAAAGTGACTGGTTCAAGAGAGGTGTTAAGGAGGCCATTTATGTGAAAATAAAGAAACCAAGCCTAAATAGAGGTGGGGGGGTTCGACACCAACTGTCTGCCATGTACAATGCTGTTTTAACACCTTACTCTGGGCGTTCCTATAACACCTCTTAGCCACTAGCCAATCACACCCTTAACACCTGGCTGTGATATGCTAATTGGGATTTTCCAGGGTACATAATTGCCACAGATTCTTGTACAAGTCATTCTGAATTGAGAAAGCCAGTCGGATGACTAGCGAAACGTCTTCAAGAACTACTTTTCAAGTCCAGTTGATCTAATTGAATACAACAGATACTGGTAGTCATGGGTTTTTTTTATTACATACTAGCAGCAATCTGGCAATTTCATCATATACAGGTAGCCATGGAAATTCCATGACTTACTTGTAGCCATGGGAATTTCATTACATACTGGTAGCAATGGAAATTTCATCACATACTGGTAGCCATGGGAATTTAATCACATACTGGTAGCCATTGGAATTTCATTACAAACTGCTGGCAAACTGCTTTGTGTCCATGTTGTGTCCATGGCATACTAACTGCAGGTTTTTATATAAGATACACATTTCTTGTGCGGCCTTGTTTCGAATGAGATCTGTGACTTTGAAACCTCTTTGGTTTTGCAATGTTGAACTGCAGACCTAGGTGGGTAACAGGTGAAGAGAGATGTCACATATAGGACACCATAGTTTCTTCTGCACTAAGTACTATATCTTCAATCTTGTTGGTGAAATCCTGAGAGTTCTGGATTGTGATGCTTAGAACTTCCCACCAATGGTCCTAAGATGTTGGTAGGTATTTGCTCTGTATGTTACAGAGTTGATGCTGCTGACTATAGGTCTTAGTGGTGCCCCTTCCTTATGTATCTTTGGGAGTCCTATAGCATGGATGTGCCTCACCAGGGTGGTAGAGGCGGATGATACTTGCTGATCAATGGCTTTATCCTTTTGAAGTGGTGTAGTAAGTCTATGATGCTTTTCTTGTAACGGCGGTGGGATCCCTTGTTAAAGCCTCATATGTGTGTTGTATTGGCAGGAGCATAGTCACCTTATCATGGTACTCTGAGGTGTTGAGTACCACTGTGCATCTTCCCTTGTCTGCCGGTAGTAATGGTGATACTAGAATCTTTCTTGAGGGATGTGTAAGGCTCTTCTTTCCTGTGTGGTCAGGTTAGATGAAGGAGTTTTAGCACTGGCTAAGGCTGCAGATACTTTAGGTGAAGTTGTTTGCCTCACTCTGTGGTACCTTATTATTGTGAATTGAGGCTTCTGTGGCTGCTATAATATCCACCACAGGGATGGCTTTAGGAGTGATGGCAAAATTCAAGCCCTTAGCAAGGACTTCCATTTGGGCTGGGTCAGGGTCCTGTTAGACAAGTTTCACACCCATTCCTCCGTGTTTGATGAAGTGACACCTTCCCTCCTTTTGTATCCAAGGTAGTTGTTCTCCTTTGGGGGTGTTCTGGGATGACAGAATAGAGAACTTGTTCTGTGCCTTTGTTTGCCCTTACAACTGCCGTACAAGTTTGAGGGTACGGCACTCAAACGTAGCCACTATCCAATCACGCCCTTAACACTGGCTGTGATATGCTAATTGGGATTTTCCAGGGTACATAATTGCCAAAGTTCTTGTACAAGTCATTCTGAATTGAGAAAGCCAGTCGGTGACTAGCGAATTAAACTTCAAGTCCAGTTGATCTAATTGAATACAACAGAATATATATTATAGTAGATTTGCTGATTTTTATCAGAAGCTTTACAATGGTCATAATGTAGACAAAAATAAAATAAACACACACATATAGGAACTTTCTACAGGATCTAAAATACCAGAACTCTCCACAGACCAACAACAACACCACAAACAAACAGGTAATAGCAAGTTTCCAAGCATGCAAATCCAGGCCCAGACGGGTTCACAAACCTATATTATAAAAAATCAGAAACAACTCATCCCACATATTAGCAATTTAATTAATGACCTAGTGCAAAAAAAGATACTTACCTTCAGAGATGCTGAGGCACATATAGTAGTGATTCCCAAACCTGGCAAAGACTCTACACAACCGGCTAACTACAGGCAATATCATTGATCAACACCGATCTCAAGATCATTGCCAAAATCTAGCGAACCGTCTCAAAAACATAATGCCATCCATCATACATTATGATCAAACGGATTTATCACAGGACACCACACAGCAGATACATAAGAAAACAATCACCATACTACAACGAGCGAAACACCATAATACCCCAACGATAGCGCTATCATTAGATATGAGAAAGCTTTTGATTGGATAGAATGGACTTACATGTATAGGATACTAGAAAAATTCAAGTTTCCCATTAGTTACCTTTCTAGAGAGAGAAATATGGGCTACCCATCAAAACCAATACTGATAAAAATGGCACAAAACAGGGCTGCCCACTCTTCCCTCTCCTGTTTGCAATATGCATGGAACCATTAGCAGCAAAAATCAGAAATACAGCACAAATAACAGGAATACAGATAGGGGATATACAAGCAAAACTATCAATGTTTGCTGACGACACTTTACTATATATGTCAAGATCATTACCAGAACTATATTCAATTATCACACAATTTGGAGAGATATTGGGGTTTCTAGTCAACCACTCTAAATCTACGGCCCACCCAATAAATCTCCAGATGATTTCAAACATCTTCAAAAGGATGGACAATTTAAATGGTCCATACAACATTTAAATAGGAGTCCAGCATATGCTAAGACACCAACCTACCAAATACATTATATACCCCTGTTTTTATATCTAAACAAATTATTAACACAATGGACACCTTTCAATCTATCTCTATTGGAAGAGTTAATGCCGTCAAAATTACGCTACTACCAACACTACTATATCTTTTTCAAATCTACCAATAATTATTAAGAAACAGGACCTAAATCCCCTACAAGCCAAAATAAGACAATTTATCTGGAAAAACAAAAGACCTCGGATTAGATTTGAATATATGGCCCGACATAGGATAGGGAAGGTTTTGGGTTAACAAACCTCTTCAAATATTACAAAGCAGCCAGACTAGCCCAACTAACACAATAGGTGTCAGGAAGGCAAAACAGGTGGGTGGATATGAACAAAATCTTACGGCTCCTCTCCACCCCTCCACAATCCTTTGGATTAATAAAATATACAGGAAAACCAGAAATACAGCCAACCCCTCAAATCATTCAAAAAACATTGAATCTGGGACGATTGTAACCGCCGAAATACTTACTGTAACCCCATTCCAGATCAACCCCATTTTTTTAAAACCCCATTTCTCAACGCAATTTTCAAACATACCAATCCATCTGGTGTCAATAGGTAAAAATAGAATCAAGATATATGTAACACAGATGGCTCTAAAATCACCTGGCAAGAGACAAAATCGAAATGAATCTGGTAGAAAGCCATTGGTTTACATATACACGCTTTTACAGATATGCAAAAAAACATTACGCTCAAATCAAACAAAAAAACTACAGAGTTCGAAACGATTCTAGTAAATTCTGACTCACTAGGTAAACTCATCTCAATATTTATACTATAATCTGGCAGGAAAACAAACCATTAAAACACCAACAAACATCCAAATGGGAGGAAAGACTCCAGAGTGAGATGGATGAGGAAGCAGTGGCAAGAAATGTGTTTAAACTCACATAAATGCTCTTCTAACATAATCAAAGAAAAACTTTTAAGATTTATATGATTGGTACACAACCCCAAGTTTCCTACATAAGATCAATCCCACCTTCCACCTATATGTTTCAGGAATTGTGGAGCAGTAGCAGACTGCTGGTGGACATGTAACGAGATAAAAAATTCTGGTCTAACTGCGAGGTGTTGGCCCAACCTTTCAAACTGTCACCATAGACAGCTTTATTTAATATGCCACCGCAGGGTGTCACAAACCCACAGTTAAGCTCATAATAAACATCTGTGCAGCTGCGAGATGTTCAATAGCCAATACATGGAAATCTCCCCCGCCATCCAAAGCAACTCAATCAAAAATTTGTCTATTATATAACGAAAAAACCTAGCAGCCACACTGAGAAACAATCTTAAAAGCTGGTCTAAAATGTGGTCTGCAGGGAACTCAGAACCGAACAAAAGATGTTTGAATAAAAATCTACCGGAGGACTGAGGAATGGAGGGTGTGTTGGAGAGGGGGGACAGACCGGAGGTAAATGGTTGAACAATCTAATATATAGCAATGATCTCTATAAAAGAGATAGAAAGATTTTATATAATTGTGACAGGGACCACTAAGATACTCAAATAATCGAATGAACCCAACACTCCTCCGCGCTGTGAGATCTATTTGTTTATTGTTAGTGTACTTTTACTATGTTATTTAAAATATTATTTTGTTAAGAGTTAAAAGGGAAATGTTAACAGCATTGTGCAACAAGAATTTAAATCCAGTGTGAAAATATGACAACTCACATTTTATTTTTGCAAATAAAAATGTATTGAACAAAAAAAAAAGACAAGTTGAGGCAACAAAATAGATAAAATAAAATCCAATTTCATCTTATAGTACATAACAAAAATATCTAAAAGTCCAGTTATCACCCTAAAATGCAGACAGAAAGCATGATGAATGGTTTAGCAGTTTTATAACAGTATGTGTGCTAATATAATTTGCTTTTGTAGCAATTAAATCACCGTACAGTTTTCTGAATTTTGATCTCTCTCAATCATTCCCAGATCTATCTGCTATACCAGCCTAGAACATGTTGATGGCAGAACAGACAGTGAGAATCATACAACCCAGCTTTGAGAGAGAAACGTTGAGGTAGATAATCTACTGTGGCCTGTATAATGTGTTACCAGGCACAGGCCACAGTTTTCTGAGGATTAGTGGTGGTGTTTTCGACATTTGTATCACCCACAGAAGTTTTCTATGGCAGGTTATATTAGGTTGAGGGTAGGCAACAGTATAATATAGACTTTGACAGTGTGCAAAAGAACCATCTGCAGTTCAACATTGCAAAACCAAGAGGTTTCAAAGTCACAGATTGCAAATCTCATTCGAAACAAGGCCGGACAAGAAATGTGTATCTTATATAAAAATCTGCAGTTAGTATGACGGGCGCACACGGACACAACATGGACACACAGCAGTTTGCCAGGGGGGGGGGGATGCGCCAGGGGGGAAGGGGAGGTTTGGATGCGGACAACAATTAATTCCTCCACAGGGTGGGTGTGTTGTAGGGGGGGTTCTGTAAACAACTAAATGAAGCATTAGAAATAATTTGGCCTAAAATAACACCAAGTGTGGAGGTATTAAGTTAAAAAATTCAATTCAACTGAACATAACTTACCTGAAGCGGTGCCACAAATCTTCTATTTTCAGTAGTACTTTGAGGCTGTGCGATGGCATCACCGCACATGCCGGTGCGATGTCATGATCACACCGACGGCGTTGTACTACTGAGAACTGCCGCTGCCTCAGCTGTGCTGCTTGCTATGTCTCTAGGTCTCTGCATGGCTTCTTTTGGCAAAGTCTTCCGGCCTCCAGCTGCTCTGCTTCCACTTCACATGGGTAGGTGATAGCCACTTAGCCCTATTAGGCTATACCTTCACCATGTGCAGGGCAATACACTCATTATATTAGTGGAGACAATGCTGCCACTGCCTGCACTAATATTATAAGTGGATTGACCTGCATGGGTAGGTAATAGCCTACCCCAGTATATGATTTAAATTGCCAGTTTGCTGTCATATGTGATAAAGTGCCCATGGCTACCAGTATGTGACTAAATTCCCATGGCTACCAGTATGTAATGAAAAGGCCACCAGTATGAGACTAAATTCCATGGCTACCAGTATGTAATGAAATGGCTACCATATGTAAAATAATCCCCATGACTACCAGATGTAATGAAATGGCTTCCATTATGAAATGAAATGCTACCAGTATGTATGAATGAAATGCCCATGGCTACCACTACCAGTATGTAATGAATGCCCATAGTTCCAGTATGTGACAAATTCCCATGGCTACAGTATGTGACTAAATTACCATGGCAACAATGTAATGAAATGGCTACCAATACATAAAGAAATTCCATCGCTACCAGTATGTAATGAAATGGCTACCAGTTTATAATGAAATTCCCATGGCTACCAGTATGTGATTAAATTCCCATGGCTACCAGTATATGATGAATTTCCATTGCTACCAGTATGTAATGAAATTTCCATGGCTACCAGTAATGATGATGAAATTTCCATGGCTACCTGTATATGATGAAATTGCCGATGTGCCTAGTATGTAATAAAAAACCCATGGCTACCAGTATGTAAAGAAATTCCCAGGCTATTAATATGTAATGATATTCCCATGGCTACCATTATATTAAAAAATGCCATTTTGCTACCGTATATACTAAAATTTCGAGTTTGCTACCAGTATATACTGAAATTGCCAGTTTGCTACCAGTATATACTGAAATTACCAGTTTGCTACTAGTATATACTGAAATTGCCAGTTTGCTACCAGTATAATGGAATACTGTGCCTGTGAGGATTAATGGTGGTGTTTTAGACATTTGCATCACCACACGAAGTTTCTATGGCAGGTTAAGTTAGGTTGAGGGATAGGCAACAGTATAAATATAGACTTTGTACAGTAGTGCAAAAAGAACCAATCTGTGACTTTGAAACCTCTTTGGTTTTGCAATGTTGAACTGCAGATGGTTCTTTTTGCACTACTGTACAAAGTCTATATTTATACTGTTGCCTATCCCTCAACCTAACTTAACCTGCCATAGAAAACTTCTGTGGGTGATACAAATGTCTAAAACACCACCATTAATCCTCACAGGCACAGTATTCCATTATACTGGTAGCAAACTGGCAATTTCAGTATATACTGGTAGCAAACTGGTAATTTCAGTATATACTGGTAGAAAACTGGCAATTTCAGTATATACTGGTAGCAAACTCGAAATTTTAGTATATACTGGTAGCAAAATGGCATTTTTTAATATAATGGTAGCCATGGGAATATCATTACATATTAATAGCCATGGGAATTTCTTTACATACTGGTAGCCATGGGTTTTTTTATTACATACTAGCAGCAATCTGGCAATTTCATCATATACAGGTAGCCATGGAAATTTCATCACTTACTGGTAGCCATGGAAATTTCATTACATACTGGTAGCAATGGAAATTTCATCATATACTGGTAGCCATGGGAATTTAATCACATACTGGTAGCCATGGGAATTTCATTATAAACTGGTAGCCATTTCATTACATACTGGTAGCGATGGGAATTTCTTTATGTATTGGTAGCCATTTCATTACATACTGTTAGCCATGGTAATTTAGTCACATACTGGTAGCCATGGGAATTTAGTCACATACTGGAAGCTATGGGCATTTCATTACATACTGGTAGTGGTAGCCATGGGCATTTCATTACATACTGGTAGCCATTTCATTTCATAATGGAAGCCATTTCATTACATGCTGGTAGTCATGGGGATTATTTTACATACTGGTAGCCATTTCATTACATACTGGTAGCCATGGGAATTTAGTCTCATACTGGTGGCCTTTTCATTACATACTGGTAGCCATGGGAATTTAGTCACATACTGGTAGCCATGGGCACTTTATCACATAATGACAGCAAACTGGCAATTTAAATCATATACTGGGGTAGGCTATTACCTACCCCATGTGCAGGTCAATCCACTTATAATATTAGTGCAGGCAGTGGCAGCATTGTCTCCACTAATATAATGAGTGTATTGCCCTGCACATGGTGAAGGTAATAGCCTAATAGGGCTAAGTGGCTATCACCTACCCATGTGAAGTGGAAGCAGAGCAGCTGGAGGCCGGAAGACTTTGCCAAAAGAAGCCATGCAGAGACCTAGAGACATAGCAGAGCAGCACAGCTGAGGCAGCGGCAGTTCTCAGTAGTACAACGCCGTCGGTGTGATCATGACATCGCACCGGCATGTGCGGTGATGCCATCGCACAGCCTCAAAGTACTACTGAGAATAGAAGATTTGTGGCACCGCTTCAGGTAAGTTATGTTCAGTTGAATTGAATTTTTTAAACTTAATACCTCCACACTTGGTGTTATTTTAGGCCAAATTATTTCTAATGCTTCATTTAGTTGTTTACGAGAACCCCCCCTACAACACACCCACCCCTGTGGAGGAATTAATTGTTGTCCGCATCCAAACCTCCCCTTCCCCCCTGGCGCATCCCCCCCCCCTGGCAAACTGCTGTGTGTCCATGTTGTGTCCGTGGTGCGCCCGTGCATACTAACTGCAGGTTTTTATATAAGATACACATTTCTTGTCCGGCCTTGTTTCGAATGAGATTTGCAATCTGTGACTTTGAAACCTCTTTGGTTTTGCAATGTTGAACTGCAGATGGTTCTTTTTGCACTACTGTACAAAGTCTATATTTATACTGTTGCCTATCCCTCAACCTAATATAACCTGCCATAGAAAACTTCTGTGGGTGATACAAATGTCGAAAACACCACCATTAATCCTCAGAAACTGTGGCCTGTGCCTGGTAACACATTATACAGGCCACAGTAGATTATCTACCTCAACGTTTCTCTTCAAAGCATGGGTTGTATGATTCTCACTGTGCTGTTCTGCCAATCAACATAGTTCTAGGCTGTGTATAGCAGATAGATCTGGGAATGATTTGAGAGAGATCAAAAATTCAGAAAACTGTACGGTGATTTAATTGCTACAAAAGCAAATTATATTAGCACACATACTGGTTATAAAACTGCTAAACCATTCATCATGCTTTCTGTCTGCATTTTAGGGTGATAACTGGACTTATTAGATATTTTTGTTATGTATCTATAAGATGAAATTGGATTTTATTTTATCTATTTTGTTGCCTCAACTTGTCTTTTTTTTTTGTTCAATACATTTTTATTTGCAAAAATAAAATGTGAGTTGTCATATTTTCACACTGGATTTAAATTCTTGTTGCACAATTGCTGTTAACATTTTCCTTTTAACTCTTAAACAAATATAATATTATTTAAATAACATAGTAAAGTAACACTAACAATAAACAAATAGATCTCACAGCGCGGAGGAGTGTTGGGTTCATTCGATTATTTGAGTATCTTAGTGGTCCCTGTACACATTATATAAAATCTTTCTATCTCTTTTATAGAGATCATTGCTATATATTAGATTGTTCAACCATTTACCTCCGGTCTGTCCCCCCGCTCCACACACCCGTCCGTTCCTCAGTCCTCCAGTAGATTTTTATTCAAACATCTTTTGTTCGGTTCTGAGTTCCCTGCAGAACCACATTTTAGACCAGCTTTTAAGATTGTTTCTCAGTGTGGCTGCTAGGTTTTTTTGGATGAGAGTTGCTTTGGATGGCGGGGGAGATTTCCATGTATTGGCTATTGAACATCTCGCAGCTGCACAGATGTTTATTATGAGCTTAACTGTGGGTTTGTTGACACCCTGCGGTGGCATATTAAATAAAGCTGTCTATGGTGACAGTTTGAAAGGTTGGGCCAACACCTCGCAGTTAGACCAGAATTTTTTAATCTCGTTACATGTCCACCAGCAGTCTGCTACTGCTCCACAATTCCTGAAACATATAGGTGGGAACGTGGGATTGATCTTATGTAGGAAACTTGGGGTTGTGTACCAATCATATAGAATCTTAAAAGATTTTTCTTTGATTATGTTAAAAGAGCATTTATGTGAGTTTAAACACATTTCTTGCCACTGCTCCTCATCCATCTCACTCTGGAGTCTTTCCTCCCATTTGGATGTTTGTGTGTGTTTTAATGGTTTGTTTTCCTGCCAGATTATAGTATAAATATTTGAGATGAGTTTACCTAGTGAGTCAGAATTTACTAGAATCGTTTCGAACTCTGTAGTTTTTTTGTTTTGATTTGAGCGTAATGTTGTTTCTGCATATCTGTAAAAGCGTGTATATGTAAACCAATGGCTTTCTACCAGATTCCATTTCGATTTTGTCTCTTGCCAGGTGATTTTAGAGCCATCTGTGTTACATATATCTTGAATTCTATTTATACCTATTGACATCCAGAATTGGATTGGTATGTTTGAAAATTGCGTTGAGAAATGGGGTTTATAAAAAATGGGGTTGATCTGGAATGGGGTTACAGTAAGTTATGTCGGCGGTTACAATCGTCCCAGAAGTTCAATGTTTTTTGAATGATTTGAGGGGTTGGCTGTATTTCTGGTTTTCCTGTATATTTTATTAATCCAAAGGATTGTGGAGGGGTGGAGAGGAGCCGTAAGATTTTGTTCAATATCCACCCAACCTGTTTTGCCTTGCCCTGATACCTATTGTGTTAGTTGGGCTAGTCTGGCTGCTTTGTAATATTTGAAGAGGTTTGTTAACCCAAAACCTTCCCTATCCTTATGTCGGGCCATATATTCAAATCTAATCCGAGGTCTTTTGTTTTTCCAGATAAATTGTCTTATTTTGGCTTGTAGGGGATTTAGGTCCTGTTTCTTAATAATTATTGGTAGAGTTCGAAAAAGATATAGTAGTGTTGGTAGTAGCGTCATTTTGACGGCATTAACTCTTCCAATAAGAGATAGATTGAAAGGTGTCCATTGTGTTAATAATTTGTTTAGATATGCAAACATGGGTATATAATTGTATTTGTAGAGTAGGTTGGTGTCTTAGCATAGCTGGACTCCTAATTTAAATGTTGTATTGGACCATTTAAATTGTCCATCCTTTTGAAGATGTGAAATCATCTGGGAGATTTATTGGGTGGGCCGTAGATTTAGAGTGGTTGACTAGAAACCCCAATATCTCTCCAAATTGTGTGATAATTGAATATAGTTCTGGTAATGATCTTGACATATATAGTAAAGTGTCGTCAGCAAACATTGATAGTTTTGCTTGTATATCCCCTATCTGTATTCCTGTTATTTGTGCTGTATTTCTGATTTTTGCTGCTAATGGTTCCATGCATATTGCAAACAGGAGAGGGGAGAGTGGGCAGCCCTGTTTTGTGCCATTTTTATCAGTATTGGTTTTGATGGGTAGCCCATATTTCTCTCTCTAGAAAGGTAACTAATGGGAAACTTGAATTTTTCTAGTATCCTATACATGTAAGTCCAGTCTATCCAATCAAAAGCTTTCTCAATATCTAATGATAGCGCTATCGTTGGGGTATTATGGTGTTTCGCTCGTTGTAGTATGGTGATTGTTTTCCTTATGTTATCTGCTGTGTGGTGTCCTGTGATAAATCCAGTTTGATCATAATGTATGATGGATGGCATTATGTTTTTGAGACGGTTCGCTAGAGTTTTGGCAATGATCTTGAGATCGGTGTTGATCAATGATATTGGCCTGTAGTTAGCCGGTTGTGTAGAGTCTTTGCCAGGTTTGGGAATCACTACTATATGTGCCTCAAGCATCTCTGAAGGTAAAGTATCTTTTTTTGCACTAGGTCATTAATTAAATTGCTAATATGTGGGATGAGTTGTTTGCTGAATTTTTTATAATATAGGTTTGTGAACCCGTCTGGGCCTGGGGATTTGCATGCTTGGAAGCTTGCTATTACCTGTTTGATTTTGTGGTGTTGTTGTTGGTCTGTGGAGAGTTCTGGTATTTGTAGATCCTGTAGAAAGTCATCTATATGTGTGTTGTTTATTTTATTTTTGTCTACAGTATGACCATTGTAAAGCTTCTGATAAAAATCAGCAAATCTACTAGATATATATATCTGTTGTATTCAATTAGATCAACTGGACTTGAAGTTTAATTCGCTAGTCATCCGACTGGCTTTCTCAATTCAGAATGACTTGTACAAGAATCTTTGGCAATTATGTACCCTGGAAAATCCCAATTAGCATATCACAGCCAAGTGTTAAGGGCGTGATTGGATAGTGGCTACGTTTGAGTGCCGTACCCTCAAACTTGTACGGCAAGTTGTAAGGGCAAACAAAGGCAACAGAACAAGTTCTCTATTCTGTCATCCCAGAACACCCCCAAAGGAGAACAACTACCTTGGATACAAAAGGAGGGAAGTGTCACTTCATCAAACAAGGAGGAATGGGTGTGAAACTTGTCTAACAGGACCCTGACCCAGCCAGAAATGGAAGTCCTTGCTAAGGGCTTGAATTTTGCCATCACTCCTAAAGCCATCCCTGTGGTGGATATTATAGCAGCCACAGAAGCCTCAATTCACAATAATAAGGTACCACAGAGTGAGGCAGAACAACTTCACCTAAAGGTATCTGCAGCCTTAGCCAGTGCTAAAACTCCTTCATCTAACCTGACCACACAGGAAAGAAGAGCCTTAACATCCCTCAAGAAAGATTCTAGTATCACCATTCTACCGGCAGACAAGGGAAGATGCACAGTGGTACTCAACACCTCAGAGTACCATGATAAGGTGACTATGCTCCTGGCCAATAACAACACATATGAGGCTTTAACAAGGGATCCCACCAGCCGTTACAAGAAAAGCATCATAGACTTACTACAACAGCTTCAAAAGGATAAAGCCATTGATCGAGCAATGTATCATCGCCTCTACCCTGGTGAGGCACATCCATGCATATATGGACTCCCAAAGATACATAAGGAAGGGGCACCACTAAGACCTATAGTCAGCAGCATCAACTCTGTAACATACAAGGTAGCAAAATACCTAGCCAACATCTTAGGACCATTGGTGGGAAGTTCTAAGCATCACATCCAGAACTCTCAGGATTTCACCAACAAGATTGAAGATATAGTACTTAGTGCAGAAGAAACTATGGTGTCCTATAATGTGACATCTCTCTTCACCTGTATACCCACCTAGGAGGCTGTTGACATGGTGAGAAAACGGCTAGGCCAAGACTGCACTCTTACCAGCAGAACTGATCTCAACCCAGAACAGGTGTGTTCCTTACTGGACTTGTGCCTGAATACCACCTATTTCAAATACAGGGATAAGTTCTATAAGCAAAAACACGGATGTGCTATGGGATCTCCAGTTTCACCTATTGTGGCCAACCTTTACATGGAGTAGGTAGAAAAACAGGCGTTTAATACCTTTAAGGGCATAGCTCCCAGCCACTGGTTCAGATATGTGGATGACACCTGGGTTAAAATCCACCAGAAGGAAGTACAAGCTTTCACAGAACACATTAATGCAGTAGACCAAAACATCAAATTTACAAGGGAAGAGATACAAAACAACAAACTGGCTTTCTTGGACTGCTTGGTAGAAGTTAAGGAAAATGGTGAACTGGAAGTAGAGGTTTACAGAAAACCAACACACACAGATCAGTATTTGATGTTTGACTCCCACCACCCTTTAGATCCCAAGCTGGGTGTCATCAGAACCCTGCAACACAGAGCTGAGAACATCCCCACTAGCACAGAGGCTAAAGAAATGAAACATCTCATAGGAGCCTTTAAAACTTGTGGATATCCAGACTGGGCCTTTGTCAAAAGAAGTAGAAGGAAAGAAAAGAACACGAATACCAACATTGAAGGAGAAAAGCAAGACAGGAGAAAGAACATGGTCATCCCATATGTAGCAGGGGTCTCCGAGAAATTAAGAAGAATTTTCAAAAAACACCGTATCCCTGTCTGCTTTAAACCGAACAACACACTGAGGCAGCAATTGGTACATCCGAAAAACCCAATACCGAAACACAAGAAAAGCGACATCATATATGCAGTGGAGTGCAGTGAAGAATGCTCTGATTTGTATGTGGGGGAGACCAAACAGCAACTGCATCAACGTATGGCCCAGCACAGAAAAGCCAATTCCTCGGGTCAGGACTCAGCCGTGTATCTGCATCTTAAGGATAAAGGACATACCTTTGAAGATTGTAATGTTAACATATTGGCAAAGGAACGTGACTGGTTCAAGAGAGGTGTTAAGGAGGCCATTTATGTAAAAATAAAGAAACCAAGCCTTAATAGAGGTGGGGGGTTCGACACCAACTGTCTGCCATGTACAATGCTGTTTTGACACCTTACTCTGGGCGTTCCTATAACACCTCTTAGCCACTATCCAATCACGCCCTTATCACTTGGCTGTGATATGCTAATTGGGATTTTCCAGGGTACATAATTGCCAAAGATTCTTGTACAAGTCATTCTGAATTGAGAAAGCCAGTCGGATGACTAGCGAAACGTCTTCAAGAATTAAACTTCAAGTCCAGTTGATCTAATTGAATACAACAGATATATCATGACCTGGGTGAATGAGAACCTTCACAAGCATACTAGATATATAATTTGGGTCATAGTGTAGTTGGCCTGACACATCTCTCAGTGGAAGATACTTATTTTGTGTCAGATTATCGTTTAGTTTATGGGCTAGAAAAGTGTCTGGCTTATTGACTTTTGTGTAAAAGTTTTGGTTGTTTAGTCTAAGTGCCATTTCTGCTTCTGTGTTTAAAATTAAACACATTTTTTGAGTGTTTCTAATTGGGAGAGTTGATCCTCTGAAGCTGAGGTGCTTGCTTTGTGTGTGTTGTGTTTTTATAACATTTATGAGTAAGTTTATTTTTTCGTTTCTCAGCTTCTTCTCTCTAGCTGCTTGTTGAATTAACTTCCCTCTGATTACAGCCTTATGGACTGCCCACAATGTGGATTGAGATATTTCAGGGGAGGAGTTCTCTATAAAATAGTTCTCAATTGTTTGTTGTAGTTCATTTGCTATGTTTTCCTTTGCAAGATTTGCTTCATTGAGTCTCCAGTGGGGTGCGGGTCTTGTTTTCAGTATGTCAGTGAATTGTAGTGAGATATATGCATGGTCTGACCACAATGTTTCTGAGATGTAAGATTTCTGTAATTGAGGAAGCAGAAGAGGAGAGATAAAGGAGTAATCTATTCTGGAGAATGTTTTGTGGACCGGGGAGAAAATGTGTATTCCCTATGCAGTGGATAGGTTATTCTCCATGCGTCTAGCACGTTACATGTTTTGAGGAGTGTAGTTAACTGTTTGCATGAGGTTATAGTCATTTCTGGTTTGGAGGTTTTGATTTATCTAGTTTGGAATGTTGCATTAAAGTCTCCCATCATAATGATAGGGCCGGAAGCAGTGGCAATAACTCTGTTCAATAGTTCCTGGTAAAATACTTTTTGGTTATTATTTGGAGCGTAAACTGAAATTATTGTAAGTTTGAAGTTATGGATAAAACCATTTTTTGTCTCCTCACGTGGCTTGTAAAGATAGTCAGGATATAATCCTGCTTTGCTGGGGGAGGGGTCTATCACCGCCTTAAAAAGGACATGTAGTTAATGGAAATTATTCATGTGCTCCCAGTGGATTCCATCTGGTCCATAGATCTTTGTTAAGATTTAATGAACTATTTTTTATTCTCGTATTTTAGTTTTGGGGATCCAAATTATCCTTTAGTCTATATTGAGATAGCCTTATGTTTCTGTTAGATTATTGGCTATTTTCTTAGCTCTCAATAATTTGTTGTTAAGTGCATATATTCCTGAGTGGTTATCAGATCCAGTGAGTTCCCTCTCAATGTAGTCTTGACAATAGAGTTGGGAGATATTATCATTTAACTCCCCGTTGGAATTGGCATCTGTCGAGCTAATTTGGCTTCCCTCAGGCTACTGTTACAGCTCGGGGGGAGTGGGGAAGGTAAGGCCACAGTGTATAAGCTTTGTATACCTATTGGGGAATTCTGGGAAGGTTAACATCTTTAATAAAAATAGGTTAAATTATACATAGTCTTCTGTACAGCAGACCTTAATTATCTTTATACACTCAAAATATAGCGAACTATAACCATAAATTATTTATACATAATTTTATCCTGAGATTGGAGGAACTGAAAGGAGATAGGAAAGATAAGGGGTGTTTCATCAGCCTCTTGTAATGTAGGTGACTAAATAGAGTAGCTGTCATAAGTTGAGCAGTTTTTTATTCCTTTTCAACCTAAAAGACAGTGTTTACCTTTAAACTTTGGAGTATACAGTTTGTTAATTTAATGCACATTATGCTTAGGTCTTATCTTATAAGTTGGTGGAAGGGAGAATAGAGCCAAGATATACTGTATGTGGGGTTGTTTTCGTGGTGACTTTATAGGATCACCTCGAGGATTGACCGTAATACACTTATAGTTATGGCCCTTCTCCGTTATTTATAGATTTGTAGGCTCAGATCATTTAGAGTTGGAGCACTTTATTCCACATTTTGTTTAGAATGTAATATTATTTACCCCCAGGCGCTCGATCTGTCTTGTTCCATAAGTGTATAGTTATAGTTTGGGGGTAGAGTGGTAAACCTAGAACAATTATAGTGGTAAGGCATTTTCTGTGTGTATGTTAATTGTATTGTTTTATGGTTTTTCTGTTAACGCTATTTTGTAGCTGCTGGGGTTCTTGGCCCAATAAATTATTGGTTCGGCCCTCTTATATTACACTTGTAATTTAAAGCTCCTATTCCTATAATACCTATGGTTTATAACGCTTTGGCAAAGTCACTGTGTAGTTGTTGCATCACCTTTCTTATATCCCATATATTGTTGGGTTTAGAGAGCTTGGTCTCAGTGCATTTAACATATAGAACCATACAATAGAAGCAAGAGAGGATAGGAAAGATAAATGATTGTTGTTTACGCGGCCAATTTTCATCAAGTACAGAAGGTTCAATGATTTGAAAGTGTTCACTTATATAGTTTATATTGCAACAGTACATTACCCGCTCCGTTAGATCTCAGGTTATAGGGGATATAAAATACTTTAGTGGGCTAGGGTTGTAGGTAGAACTTCACAGTTGTCCATCGTCCCTTTGGTCCTATGCTCCTGAGGGATGTGCGGTAAGGGTAATGGGATGTTTGCTACCCTAAAAGGGGGGTAGTGCGACGGGTCTGTTGGTTAAATTGTAGTATATCGGGCCAGGAGATTACACTTGTGGCTGGTTTGGTTTAAGAAGGCTTTGATTCGGTGGGTCCCCCACAGGGATTCCACTCCGTGTCAGGGGTATTGGCCTGGCATCCATCTGTCCGATCTGGGATCTAGGCCTTCGAAACATCCTTGAGTACATGATCCTTTCCTTGTCTCCCTTGTTGGTCCTGGGCTTTCATAGGGAGTTGCCATCCGTTTGTTGATTTAGTAGCGGACTGGAAGTTATTAGAGGTGATTCCAAGACGTCTTAGCAGGTTGTCTAGATGGGAGATTGAGATTTGGTGGCCATTTTTTAGAACCGTGATTTTGAATGGGAAGCCCCATCTATATCTGAGGTTATGTTTCAGCAGAACATTGATTATGGGTTTAAACTCCCTACGTCGAGCCAACGTTGTTGGGGATAAGTCCTGGTATAATGAGAGTTGGGTGTTCTCAAATATGATTTTGTCCATTTTTCTGGCTATTTGCATTATCTTTTCCTTGGTTTGGAAGTAATGCGGCTTGCATTATGTTTCATTATTAATATTATTGTTATGTTTCATTTTTCATTTTCGTTGCATGAATAATAACCTATAAGTTTAGATTTATTTATTGATTGATTTCTTTATTTATGTTATTATAGCGTGGGAAGTTTTGTTTTTGCTGTATTTTTTATTGTTACATAGTGCCCTCTGACAACGCACTCTGAGCACCTACAGTTTATTGGTTGATCAGTGTGTGTATATTATATTAGTGCGGTAGTTTTATTTTATATGTGACAAAGCAACTGGTTAGGAAGTGCTTGGCTCAACAAAGCAGACCTAACTTTGGAGGTCAGGGCACAGCAGTATTTTGTATCTGGACATGAAAGGGTACATTTTGGAGAAAGAGGACAGCTGGTTGGCAAGTAGTAAAAGACAAAATCTATGTCAGATTGGAGAGCACATTTCTAAATGGTCTCTTTTCAATCTGTTTAATCTTAGTTCTTTTTAATGTGTATTTCCTGGAACATTAATTTCTAGGAACACATTTTTATTGATATTTTTGATCCAATGCTGGTTAAATTTGAGTTGAGTTATTGCTCTCTTGATTATTTTTATAACCATCAGAGCAATACTGTATAATACTGTATAATGGAATAGTTTCTATTTTTTCATAGAAAATTACTGTAAGCAGCCCCTAACCTCGGCGTCAACTAAAATAATCTTTGGTCCTATTTGGCCTTTGCAGAATTGCCATGATTTTTTATCCACTAAAAAAATCGATGTACTGTATATTGAAGTGGCAATAAGAAAACAGACACACAGCTATAAAACTAACAGTGCAGACTGCAATACAAGAAATTAAAGATATTGTATGTGCCCGATGGAATCTGACATTAAGAGATGTATATGATATTAGTGAAGCATTGGCCTACAATGTGCTTTTCATATGGTTGTGATCTAGATAAATGTGTTTTCCTGTTGTATAAACAGAATCCCAATAATATGGAACAACACATAACACCCTTGGGCTCATGCAATAATAGGTGAAGTTTGCCCATTCTATTAATCTTTTGCAGCAACCAATGGGCTTCAGAAGTCTAACATTTAATTGATTGCTGCAAATTAATAACACTGGCAAACTTTTGCATCCTTTATTGCATGAGCTCCCCTGACTAAAAATCCAAATAACCATAGGTTTCTTCTACAACATGAAGCCTTTATTCTGATTTTTTTTTTTTATTTGCTGCCTTTAGAAATACGTATGCTAGCTTTGTACGCTCAGCAAAGGAAAAGTGGATTATGATTACAATGACTGGAAAAGCTGTACATTCCAGAAGCACAGAATAAATAGCACATATGCCTTGCCATCAGGGAAATGAATGAAAAATAAATGTAAATAAAATACTTGAATACATTATAATTACATAGCAGCAATAGCATATAGAGTATGTCAACAGAATGTAAACCATGTTGGACAGCAGAGATGAGATTTATTCAAATGCATTTGCTTTTTTTTTTTCCATATCATGGGATACAGAGAGATGTTTTATTTTTTATGATGGAGCAGCCTATCATCCATTTCCTTTCGTCTCCTACTACCATCATTGCAATCTCAAGGTGTTATAGTGTGATAAGTGACTGATCTTGCTATGTTATCAGATCATCTGATTAATGAAAGATACTCTTAAGGTTTAAGGTTGATACACAATATACAATCCTTCCTCCTGACCGACCCTTCGGCACTTCCGACTGGTTGGCAAAGAGGAAGGACTGTTGGTCATGGCAAAAGTAGCCGTGTCCGACAGTAAGCCACGACTGATCTTGTGGTGCATAGAGGACCACAAGATCGGTTGTGATTTTCCGACATGTCCGGTCATTGGTCAGATGGTAGGACATCAGTTGTGTCTGGTCACAAAACACATCCAATAATTTGAGCCGACTGAACGAAATGTCGGTTGGTCAGCCCAAATAATTGTATGGTGTACCTAGCTTTAAGGAATGTAATTAGCAAGGATGCATTAATAATAAGCTAACTGCATTGTCCAGCAAAGTTAAGCTAATTGTGCTGTCAACCCATTATTAAAGAACTCATCTTTACTTTACACATAACAACTAGTATAAATACTGCATTGCATTGTCTATTGCATTTGTTTTATGTTATATGTTATTCTGCATTTATATTTTTGCTCAATTTGACCCTCATATTTGAATGTCCTGTAGGTAACCCCCATTAAATTTTAAAGCCTCATAATAAATAATGATATTTATATCCAGAACCCCCCCCATAAACGTAGTTGTTGTCATACCCACCATTTCATCTAATGCTTCTAAGGCCCTCACCGTGGCTCTCGCACTCAATGTGATGCTTCCAGGAAATGAACCTGAGTTAAGGCCATGACGACTGCTGCAGTTCGAGCTCATCACCCACGTGCAACACTAGCAAAGTAGGCTAACACTGCCATTGAGCAATCTTTATAAGTATCGTGTGATATGAATATAATTTTTTATTTTGAGGCTAGACTTCCTTGTGCTTAGGAATAGGGAAAGTAAAATGACCTGTGAAAAAAATGTAATTATATTCAGGTTTATTTTTAGTTAGGCACTAGACACTACCCAGAAGGCAATGTTACTAACCACATGCGAGACTCACAATGCTGCACAATTGGAGCGTAAGCAAAAAAAAAAACAACCTGATCGCATGCGCTCCAAAAACGGATTGCAGCCCAGAGCTGCACATACAATGTGGCCATTCGTGCAAACAGATCGCAAATCACGGTCGTAAGCGCACGAGAAGGACTAACTATCAAATTAGCAGTTTAGATATGTCAATTAGAATTAAAATTACATGACTGGTCCACATTGAACCAGTTAAACCGGGTCACACCAAAAGAATCCCTTTAAATCTAACGATTTCTACTTTCATCAATCATATTCCAGTTTCTTCTTTTGACTCCAGTTTCTTCTTTTGACTCATACCGTTTAACTATTTTTAATTTTGTATCCTCCTCTATGCCTTTGTATAAATGAATAACATGAACAATTTTCTCTAATTTATGGGTGATTGGAAGGCCCATTGGTGGCTCGGTGTACTGGGAGTTTTTTTGGGGTTCAGTATACTGAATAAAGGCAAATATTCAAATAGAAAGTCTCTTTAAAGGCAGAGATGATCTAGTCCCCTAACCCTAGAGACCTACACTATTACTTTTAAAAATAAAAAACATACCAGTTCTTCTCGGATGGAAGGAGCATATTGTATTAATGATGCATAGTGCATACATTACCAGTTGACAGATACAGAAACAGAAGTAATAATTTTGGTATAGAGATCACCAAATTGCAGAAGGTAATCTATCAACTCCTATAATTCCTATATAGGTTAATCAACCCCCCCTCCCCCAAAGTAGACCTCACAAGGTTTAAATGTTTCTGTGAGACTTGTAAGTATTCTTACCAGCCCCCTTTTGCTCGGCTGTCTTCTGCTGCTGCTCCGTGCCATTAGTGTGCATGGCAGCAGCAGGAGCATCCGAATCGCGTCAGTGATTGGCTGAACTAGCAATTCATAAACTGAATGTTTTTTGAATACTGGGGGTTTTCGTGTAGGATTTTTATGGTGAAACCCATTCAGAGGATCCTGCTTTTTCAATCACCTCTTCTACCAGTTTCTTTAGTTCCTGTGAGACAGACTCCCTTACAGAGTAGGGCAATCGCCTTAATTTCTGGCGTACTGATTTTTTCCCAGTGGAATGTTGCTTTGTAGGTTTAATGCTGCAAAGAGGTCCCTTCCAAGTATATCAGTACCCTGCTTCACAATGTAAAAGTCACATTTTGCAATATGTGATTCAAATTGCACAGTCAATGGCAAACAACCAAGCACAGGGATTGGATCCTTTAAGTAACTGACCAGTCTCAGGGCAGGTGCAACAAGCGTATCTTTTGCAAATTTTGCAAAGTAAATATCCTTTGATAATATAGAAACAGCGGAACCTGTATCCAGCATCAGACTTATGGTGTGTCCCTTGTCAGCAGAAGCAGTATAGGCATTGACAGTGCATAGAAACTTGTCTGGAATAATTGTACCAGCTTTATCCACACTCAATACTGTAACATTTGTAGCAGTGACTTCATGAACATCTTTAGCAGAACTACGGTAGATCTTAGCAAAATGACCTACCTTTTTGCATTTGAGGCACTGTACAGCTTTTGCTGGACATGCAGCATAATTTGCAGTGTGTTGTTTTGAACCACAGCAAAAGCAGTATTTTGTATTTTGCAGTGAATCCCTTTCCTTAGCACTGTATTGTGTCTGTGATTGTGCATTATTAGGCCACATAACTGGGCTCACAGTCTGTACATTCCCAGCAGTCCCTTGACTGAGAGTTTTAGCTTCTTCCACTGCAGTTTCAATTTGGCTAGCAATGGTAATAGCCTTTGCAAGGGTTAAGTCCTGTTCTAGGAGCAGTCTCTCTCTAATGCGCGGTGAATTTGTTTTTTCCACTATTTGGTCTCTTAGCATTTCATCTGTAAGATTCCCAAACTCACAGGTAACCACCAGCTCTCTTAAAGCTGCTACAAATTGTGCTGTGGATTCGCCATGGCTTTGTCCCCGTTGGCGGAATTTATATCTTTCAGCAACCACATTCACTCTTTGGCACAAAAAAGTTCTTTATAGCTGTAAGAGCAGTGTCATAAGTCTCTTCAGGTAATGGTAATGTATAGAATATACGCTGACCCTCTGCTCCCAGGCAATGAATAATAGAATAAGTAAAGCCTGCTTTCTAGCAGCTGAAATCTCCCCTTGGTTACTGGCAATAATGTAATATTCAAACATATGGATCAAAGCAGTAAACGGTATGGTAGGCTCACCAGGGTTTAGGAGGAAAGCTACAGGTTGCTGCAGAGGTAGAAAAGACATCCTCGTCGCCAATTTGTTGTGTATAGAGGCCGAGAATAGGCAGATTATAACAGTACCTTTATTAGCAGGTTCATGCAGGCCTTATACAACTGTACCATAAAATCTAGCTCTTTACAGTATAGAAAGTACTGTGTATACACAGTGTGACTATGTGCACAGGGACATCTACTGGCCATCTGTATAACACCACAATAACACATCAGGCTATTCTGCAGACTTTAACTATGAGTCTATGACAGGTATCAAATCCAACAGTAGAGATTAAAGGGCAAGTCCAGCCCCAAAATGAAAACTTACATACAGGTAAATCACCCCCCAAAACCGTAAATGGTAATAGTTTGAAATCTGAAATATATAAGTCTAACCTGAAATCTTGCACAATGTCCTGTTTCCCCTGTTTCTGCTTCCTGGTTCTTCCAGTTAGTAACTGTCAGTTATGGATTTGACAGTTGACATCACAGCCAATGACTGAATGTTAATCCCCTGTCTGCCTCTTCTGAGCATGCCCAGGCTCAGTACAGGTTTCTAAATTGCTCAGTTTCCATGAAGCATCCAGAAGCATAGCAGGCATACAGTAATGAATTCATAGGACAAACTATGATATATCAACATATTTTAAAGAGGCCGTTCTTTCTAAAATATGTTCTTATGAGGGTGGAGTTGTCCTTTAACAGTTTATCAGCTATTTTGAATTCTATGCAAATTCTATGACAGAATCCTCTGTTCAATAATAAATCCCACTTACAAAGAATTGTCAGATACAAGAGCCAATGGAATTAAAATATACTAAAAAAGGGACAAGGAACCCAGTGGTCAGTTCAAATTTCTATTTAAGCTGTTAGTTTTATGAAGGAAAAAAACACTATTACAGTAGAAGCCTTAACTCTAATAAGCTTAACACAGTGATCACAGGCAGTGATCTGTTTGAGCAAACTACATTCAAAAAAATTAATTTTGCAAAAGGAAAATTAACAAAAGCACAGCTGCCTGTAACTTCATGTTGTTAAATAATTCATCCGAAATGTAGAGGAGAAATTTCAGCAGCCAAAACACATGGCATTAGCTATAAAGTTGGCTGTGCGATCCTCCTGTCACAATAAATAAATAGATAAGATCAAAATATAGTGCTACTGTATGATACCTGTAAAAAACCCAATACCCAACCATGTAAAATATGATAAAAAGACACTTACATCATCCAGTTCAACGTGAAAGCATTTCACAGTTTTTTTCAGTCCAGTGTAATAGTTTTATACCATGTAAAAACAAGTAAAAACAATGATACCCTAAAGGCCAGTAGGCTCCAGTAATTAAAACCCTAAAGATTATCCCTTTCTAATGCCTCCACTTTTCTGCCCGATCTGGTTCCTATTCCTGTGCCTGTGTGTGTGTGTGTGTGTGTGTGTGTGTGGGGGGGGGGGGCTCAATGTGTTTTGCTGTACCTAGACAGCTTTCTCAAGAAAATGTTATCAGGGAGATTCAATAAAAGTTCTTATCGTTTAAAATGGTGCTAATTTTGCCCCAACCAACAGAACTTATGTAACATTTGAAAGCTAACATCAGATTGGTTGGGGCAAAATTAGCACCATTTTAAACGATAAGAACTTTTATTGAATAACCTCCCTATGTTCTCTAACCTTTTCCCTCTGTATAAAATTGTTTTGCGAGTCCTGGTAGTGCGCATGTAATAACCTCATGTATTCCATTCATTTTGCTTTTCACTGCCATTTTTAAAAATGTAACTTACATTCTACCATCTCCTATATTACTTTAGAACTGAGGATTTTCTTTATTTTTGGTCTACCCTAATTCCCTCAAAACACATGGCATCTGACATATTTTCAACAGACAACAGACTGGTAGTCTGTTTGTCAGGAAGATTGGGGCATATTTACTAACATAACTACTAGAAACTTCTGATACCATGGGCTTATCATTAATGTATGGTCATAGTCATACTTTTACGACTACTCAGCTGTACAATACCATGCAGTAGTAAACTACCACAATGGTATTGTATAGGCAATTGTATTGCGATCAAAAATGCACAATCGTAATTTTGAAATCTTAATAGTACAATCACGTTCGTACAGTTACTGATACTGATTAAACATTACTTACTGATACCACGCCTTTATAAATATCACGTTCATACAGTTACTGATCGTTAAACATTACTTACTGATACCACGCCTTTATAAATAGGTGTACAGGCACTTAAGCTGATGCTTGCCGCACGACTGGCTTACCTGATCGTTTACAGCCAAGAGTTGAATTGTTTATGGATTAGTGGTCAGGCGTGGTGGTGATCAGGCAGGATGGACCATCAACCATGCTATTCCGTCGGCCAGCTGTGCATCACAGGTCATTCCTGCGACCACACGTCTATACGTAGCTTTACTCCTGACAGATTACAGGTAACTTTTATAGGTAAGTCAGTAGGAAGCATTATTGTCTGTGTGTATCAGACCTTAAACTAGGGATACATATGGGTCATGATAGATATCCCATCATGTTTATGGCAAGAAATCAGCCAATAACATGACAAAATAAGTGTCAATGTCATCTGTATAGTATAGAAATCAGGCCGGAACAAGTATTTGCCAATTTATAGCAAATGACAGCCAGATTTCAATGGAATGTAAAAAATTGTGTGAAGGTGTGTTTCCAGCTAAAGTCAGGAGGCCTGTGATTTACTGCTTTGTAGGGGGCCACAGCAACTACAATAAGTGAACTAATGTTTTTATGAGAGAAATTCAACACTGAACTTGAGTCTGTGTTAAACAAATTATTACAGCTATTTTTGTAAATGAGTATGCTATAAAGGTTGGACCGGTTTTATGTTTGTCTTTATTCAGTCTCCATTATGATGTTACTATGTTTTAGGCTGTAGTTTTCCTTTCAAGTGGGTATAAAGTTATTCCCAAAATGTCTCTTTTAAAAATAATTCAAAGGAATAAGGATTGTTTGCTCAATAGTTTTTTCCTGATAACTTAACTTCCTTTAAATAATTGTATAGTACATGATCTATTAAAAATACATGACACAAATCTCAAATTGCAGTAAATGGTTTTGAACACAACAATGAGAATAAATGCTTTTTATTATATTAAGTTATCCTGAACAAATACATCTACAGAAAGTTAAACCACCAAAGTTTTTAATTAATTAAGTACAAGGTGAATATGGAGTATGTAACATTTAATCACATTTGACAGCTGGCCTATCAAAAGGTTTTTTGATCCTGAGATGTCTGCTCTGATAGGTATGCAATATGTTGTCTTAAACTCTTTAATAAAGCTGCATGTTTTGCAGCAGTGATTAAAATTGGATATTTTTATTGGGTTCAGATTTCTTAAAACAAGAATTTCTGTATATTGAAATTTTCATTTCAAAAATATGACTGGGGACAAACTCTTTAAAACCAATTAAACTACTGGGAGCATGTGTGTCTGTCTCAAGCATGGAGGCGGCATGATTATTAAAATACCTAAATAAATGAAGTGTCTCTGTTAAAAAATTAGAGCATAATACAGATTAATCTACCATTTTCTAATACTACATTGAGGGCTATACTGTATACTGTTTATGGATCTATCTGCATTGTCTGAACTGCTTGAAGTCACGTTGCATCTAAGGCATAACATGTTTCCTGGGGGAAAAGAGCATCGGAAAACAGCACGCATTCACCCATTTATTTTTCTAACTGTGTTTTTATTGATTTAGTTTTTCATTTTAACAGGTCAGACAGAAAGTACAAGACACAGCAAAAATAAAAATGAACTTCAGCAAGACATAGCGAGAAAAAGTTCTGATACACTGTCGTACTACAAAACCGCAGAATATATGCGGGTATATTGCCTAGTGTTGCCCTTTGTTTTGTGTAACAACAATACATAAATATGGTAAACATGCCTTAGTCACAAATAAACAAAAAGGAATATTTTAGTTTATAGGGAATCCACACTTTTTAGAAATTGTACAGACCCTTTCCATGAATTTCAGTATTTAAAACATAAGAAATATGTATTTTAATGAATTGATGAAAATAGATATATATTAATTTTGTTTAAGTAGGGGTTTTCTAAGACATTAAAGGGCCCTTTAAAATGAGCCCTGAATCATATCTCTGGATGTAGCCTGGGAGAAATTATATTGTGGATAATATTCAAACTTACTCCTTCCAGTAACTTGAGACATCACATGGCCCTCTAATCCTCTGCTGTCCCAGGGGTCAGCACATGCTCACTTCCAGGTGTGTAACTGCAGGGGCCTAAGGCCCCCCGCAAGATTGCTGGCTGGGCCCCTGACACACTCCCCCTTGTCAGAGGTGTTAAAACAGCTGATCGCATGTATGAAGTAAAAATACTCACAATAAGCTGTTTAAAAGACCGGAGCCAAACCGGGGGAAGTTTTAAACAGCTGATTGTGCTTATCTTATCTTTACTGCATATGCACGATCAGCTGTTTAATAACAGCTGAACGCAGAGCCTTTGGGAAAGGGATCATGCCTCTCCACCCCCTGCTAGCATGGGCCGTGTGGGCCCCCATCTTTACAACACTCCTCCCTTAGGACTTAATGCTGGGAAGAAACAAAAATTGACAGTTGAGAGGGGGGCCTATTAATGCAGGTAAAGATTGATCACATAGCTACAAGCTGGTGTAAGCAAGAGGTTTGCAGGAAGTTTTATTGCAAAACGTTTCCAGCATAATTTCCCACATCCATTTTACTTAGAGATGTATTCTAGGGTTCATTTTAAAGGGGAATTAAAGGAGAACTAAAGTCTCTAGACAACATTGTCCCAATAGCACATTCACAAACATAGAACAAGCTGTGTCTTACCCCTCCCTTTGCTGTGGCCATTGGGTGATATATGAAAACAACCTGTGAGTACTAGGGGTCAGCTCCCACAATCCACCTCAGCTGGGTAAACTCCTAGCTAAGTGTCTGCGTTCAGGCACATGCTCTGTAGTGCTTAACAGATCAAATCAAGAAAGTTGCAGCCTTGCTTCCTAGAAGCTGACAGCCAATCACATTATAGCACAGAGATCCTCCCTCTCCCTGACACAGAACAGGGATTTCAGTTTTTTTTTTTTAAACACATTCAATGCTCCTGTCCTAACAATGATATAATCCTTTAGTTATTATTCAAAAATAAAAGTAATCTTTGCAGTGCATTTCATAGATAACATGGATGTAAGAAATAATAACATTTCAGCAAAAATAAAAAAATAAAAGTAAGTCTGGGGAATAGAACCTGCAACTGCACATTTACTCTCTGTCTTGCTAAAAGCATAGCTTTTACCTCTATGCTAATAGATACTAAACGAATCCTAAAAAAATGGGATATTGAAGTCCCTGATAAGACTTTGAAAGCTGCTTGTTACCCTGCAGTTTATTTTCCAGCATTATTAAATGGTTAATAAATTATGGTAACAATCAGCTTTCAAAGTCTTTTCAGGGACTTCCATATTAGTGTATAGAAAACATTCTGTGCATAGAGACAGTGAATACTTGGGTCAGGGGGCGTGGTTTTAAGTTTTGTTCTCCTTTAAAATCTTCAAACAACATTGTCCCAATAGATAGAGCACACTCACAAACCTACAACAAGCTGTGTCTCACATTTATGAAACTAACCTGTAGGTACTAGGGGTCAGCTCCCATAATTCACCTTTACTGAACAGGGGTTCAGCAATGATATAATCCTTTGCTTTTCATATAAAAAAAATCTGTGCAGTAATCTGTGCAGTGTATTTCTTAGCTATATTAACATGAGTATTAACATTTCAATAAAAATGAAAAGTAAATCTAGGGGATCGAACCTTCAACCTCATGTTGAATTCTTGTTGGCCCAAACGTTGAACCGATATACTGTTGAGCCAATGTTTATCAAGCATAACAGACATTTAAAGGGGGAAAGTGTGATAAAGAGAACTTTCCTGGGTTGTCGCATAGGCAGCAGGAATGTAGGCACTCCCAGAAACATATGGTGCAATTCCATTTATCAAATAAAGAACAAATTGAGGGTTGCACTCCAATAGTACAATGTCCAACTCTATTGGTGACCATGCATCAAATCACAACGTTTCGGGGGGGAAACGTGCCCCTTTCCTCAGGTGCCCCCAGTGTGATTTGATGCATGGTCACCAATAAAGTTGGACATTGTACTTTTGGAGTGTGACCCGCAATTTGTTCATTTTTCGATTTATGTATTCCAGTGAGGGTGGATATCTAGTGGAGTCTGCACCCAGTGTTGGTCAGAGTGCATTGGATTTTCTGTGCATTTCCATGTATCATATTCCACTGCATTGTTGTCATATATGGATTTTATTTTTTAAAAAATATAATGTTATATTTAGAGGCTAATTCAATATTTTCTAATATGGGCCTTGTGTAACTAAGGGGCATATTTATAAACAATCGCTATTTTCGCCATTCTCACTATCGCAGGACATCGCAATGACAAATAGCGCTATTTTTGCCTTATTTATAAAATGCTCGTTTTCGCTTTCCCCTTTTTATCGCTGCGGCGATGTGTGGTAAAAGTTTTCGCCTTATTCATTGTGTTAAGTGTGGTACACTGCGAAGAGAAAGATTGCTCTCTAGTGTAATTTCAGAGCTATTTTTGTAATTTTTTTAAAATTTAAAGTTATTTATAAATAGGTGAAACTTCACCTTTTTGCCCCTTTTCTCCCTTTTGTTGTTTTTTTTGCAGTTTGACCAGAATTTTCGCCAAACATCATTACTTACTGGAATGTTCCATTAACATGACTATTTCTTACACAGCACTATGGGATGTTCCCATATTAATGTAACTGGTTTGATAATTAGCTGCAGTTTGCTGAAAATAAGAAAAATCGCCTTTTCAGTTTTACACTATTATCCTATTAATAGAGAAAATTTGCCTTTTGAATTTTACACTATTCATTATATCTTTGGCTGAAAAAAACACCAAATGTGTTAGGCTATTTTTAAATAACAAAGATAGGTGTTCAGTGTGTATTAACCAATTTAATACTACTTTGAATAACCACCAGGGACTATTACCGTACCTATTTACCATCATATGTGCTGAGCTTTTTCAGCATTATTAGTGATACTTTTTGCTAGATATTTTTCACTTTTGATGAAAATTCACCTTTTTAATAACTTTGATGAAAGGAAAATTTAAAAGTTCAAAATATTGTGGTAAAGGCTGGTGGGGAAAATAGCAAAAATAATGCCCCTTTATAAATATGTCCCTCAGACACCCATTTGACTTTATTGGTAAATAAAGAAAATCGGAACCTTACAACAAAAAAAAGATCTTTAAAAAGCGAAAAATTAACCTTAAAAAAGCGAAATCTTAGATCGTATTACAGTAAATGCTGGAAAAACACCCCCGAGTACTTATGCCACCTCAGACTTGGAGAATTTGAATGGCTGAACTTAACACAAAAATACACTTTTTCGCCATTTTATAAATATGTTTGACCAGTTACCGCAGCGATGTATGTCGAAAAGCGGAAAGTGACATCACTGAGTGACTGTAATATAGATTCTCGCCACCTCCCCATTGAAAATGCCTAGCCTTATGTATTATAGTGATATAAAGTATTTTAATAGTAAATATGTCAATATCCTACAGTGAAAATTTACCAGAACAATCATACATACGTAAATGAATAAAACGTAAAGGGCTATATTTATAAAGGCGTGGTATAAATTTTTTTAGTGATACTGCGCCTTTAACCATTGGTTAATTTCTGATCAGTAAATTTAATATAACGATTGTGAATTACTGATAATGAACGTATAAATATATGATAACACGATCGTAGATTTAAGATCCCTATAGAATACTATTGCGGTAGTTTACCGCATGTATTTGATGACCAAACGTTCGTAGTACTCTTATGGCTGTGGTCGTATATTATCGATAACGCGAGGTATCGCTAAATTGGCCCAAAATTTTTTAGGGGTGATGTACAGAGAGCCTTTACAGGCTTTTCTAGTCTTAAAACTGCATTATGCCATTTGTGGCCATGCACCGATGGTTAACATGGCTTCAAAAATAGAATATTGCTGGTTGCGGCGGTGCACAAAAAGAGCACACGCAACTGGCACAACCAATAAACTAACACGAAATCTTTGCTAATAAATATTTAAATATTCAGAAAGGGTTAAAAGGCATCTATAGTGAAAAAAACACATTGCTCCTTTGCAAAGTTAAATTCATGTGCTGCCTTAATCCTATCTATGTCAGTGACATTTTTTAACCATGGTGTCAGATATCTGTGCAGCACTCCCCCCTTCCCCCTCCCCTCTGTTACCTCCTCCATGTCTCAGCTCCGGCTAACCGACAAGCTTATCATGTGCAGTAGGAGTTAAAAGTTCAACATCCTGAAAAACACACCCACGCACAGTGGCCAATAGAAAGCAAGCTGTCCTGGAGACATGGAAGAAGAAGGAGATCAGTACAGTTTACGATCTCTCACTTTGTGACCCATCATCAATCAGTGAATACTATTAAGAAGGGGGGTCAAGTGCAGCCTTATATCTACCATCAAAGCTTCCTCTCTCCCCCTGCTAATGCTCTTATCTCTATGTTTATTACAGAGCAGGGACGGGAGATCAAGTCACAGGGATTTGATTGACAGTCCAAGTAGGAGTAGAGGAATGCAATCACATATTCTTCAAACTGGTGTATCTCAGGACAGAGAGGGAATCTGAAAAAAGTGAAGACACTCTGGGGGTTGTGGGGAATTATAGAACTCATGGAAAGAAAAAGTTAATTTTCCCACTATAGATGCCCTTTAACCCCATTGGCAATGTATAGATTCGCTATCAGGCCTCTATTGCTTTACATTGCCCTATTTATATTACCATTTTCCTCCTTTCTTTTGCTTAATTAGTGGGGGGCTGTTTTCACAGGTGGGGCATTAGCAATTTGTTTATCCTACGGTAAATGATCAGATGGCATTCAGAGCAAAGTCTAACAGGTTTCACCACAGTACCTAGAACAGTAGTGGTTATCTGAAGGCACATAATATAAATAATCTGCACTAAGCTTAAATGTCAGAATGTAAAAACAATCATTGTCTTACAGAAACTGTGACAAACCAACAACAATGTAAAATAGCTTGGCATAACTTGGAAAATGCTGGAATATATGTGGATATAGAGATTTACGTAATCCTTTGTTCTTGTAAACTACGCGAGAACATAATCCTGCACGAAACACAACATTGCTGATGTAAGTATAAAATAAGAAATCTGATTGTGGATGAAAATCATGTACACCTGCACTATATCTTTATATCTTTTGCTGTACATTACCATTGTCTGTTATAAACCAGCAGAACAGTTTTGTTTTTAGCAGTTAATTTGCCTTTAAAAAACAATGCTCTTTTCCCTATTTTTAACCCCAAACAATCTATAGTATATCTATAGCTGCTGGTATTGGGATGCTCCTCATGCACTCAGTTCAATTATCTTTTCTTATTGGTTTTTTCATTTTTTTTAAAAAAAAAATGCTAAAAAAAATCTGTATTTCTGTGGAAGATTGGAGAACTCAGTGGCCACACATTCCCAAGCATGGGCTGTACCAGGTTTCTTAACCGTTTTTTTTTAAACCTGCCTTTATGAGCAGGGCCACCCTGGCCCAGCTTTCCATCAGTTTCACAGATCATAATTGGGGGACAGGGGGTATTAGTACTTCCTCTCATACAAGTTGTAAAAATCAGTTAAGTGTTTTTTATGCTGTAATGCAGGGATTCTCAAACTTTTGCCTCCAGATGTTTGAAAACTACAACCCCCAGCATCCCCTGCATACGCTCTGTAGTTGAGGAATGCTAGGAGTAGTTGTTTTTATAAATTTGGAAGCACAAGTTTGAGAATCCCTGCATACAATGCAAAAAAAAAATCTTTGTGCACTCTTTCCCTAGAATCTCATGTAGACACACTGATGTGACATAAACAATGCATTTAAATGCATGGCCAAAATACAGAGTAGAGGTACCCAGTCAGAGGCATCACAGCCAGGCTTTCCAAATCAGTAAAACCAAGAAGCAGAGCTACCAAAAAGATGCTCATGACTTTCCAGCTCAATAAATATAAAAATTACTGTTTATTACTGTCAGGGTTGTCAGGAGTCCTGATTGGTCAGGATTGCCCCGACTGCAGGGACAAAATCCCAAGTGCTGCAATAAGGGCTGAAATCTCGGCCTTTGCAAAGCACTGGAAGTCCCCGCCCGGAGTGGCCACTCGCCACTCCATACCGCACCAAACGCTGCCTCTTCACACCTCACATGCCCACTCTCTACCACCCAACCTGCTCTACCCCTCGCTCCTCGAAAAGTTTTTTTTTTATCTCTCCATACCATAGCCAGCATTAGTATGGCTATAAATGTTAAAATAGCAAACAATGAATGTTATAATTTGCCTCTCATTGGCAAACCTACTGGGAAGCCAGTCTGTTGTATATACACATTCTGCTGGTACAATGTGGCAGTTGGGAAAGTAGAAATGAACAGAGCAAGAACTTTAATTATAAAAAGGAAAAATATCTATTCATTGTTCAAATGCTGAAATTAACAACCTCCATTTACTAGCATGCTGGAAAGGTCAGGCTTCATTTGAGAAATGCTATAAAAGATTAAGGCAGCTTTTGAAAAAATACATATGGTACTGTTGCAAATTAAAACTGAAGTGGCGTATTTAAATGTTATCACTTTACTGCCAGTAGCATTTTTTATATAGAAGCTTCCTATTCTATTTCAAGCAAGCGAAAGGTTGTTAATTTAATACAGGAAGAGAACTACAGAATAGTTTTCCTTAATGGTTTATTTGTAGTTTTTTACTGTCATATAAACCAGAATGCTATATTTGTTTTCTTAACATATAGAAAACACATCTTTTTAAGACTAGAAAGTGTTAAAGTGCCTTGCGATTCTCACATTCACAGATATATTTAGCAAATAAAGAACTTTATTCTATATCTAGAAACTGATAGTAGGGCGCTGCTTATATAATGCTTATATAATGCTTTTAAGAAGTGAACCTGCTTTGTTGTTTTCTTTTTCTCTATATTTAAAGGAATACACTCGTACTACAAAAGAATTGTCCATTAAGGGCATAATTTTGTTTTAAAAATAGAGCTGTTTTCTTAGAAGAATACATCAATAGTTATACTTTGCCTGTGAAATATCTCTTACACGTGTAATGCATTCACGCACAAAATATTAAGTTGCAGAGATATATATCCATCTTAAAGTGACGGTAACCCAAGGGTTACCGTCACTTTAATTAGGGAGTAGCTGTGAATTCACAGGTTTCACAAAAGTCACCAATATCTAGCAAATTAAATTGACACTAAAGGGATAAAAAATACTTTTCTTTATACTTTTCTGTAATTTTAGGGCTGTTAAGGGAATTTGATCTGTTTTTGGTCCTAGTGCTCTCTTTCACCACATCTCTTCATGCTGTGTTCACCCCACTACTAGTTAGTGTGATAGCACAGAGAGCAGCTACCTGCAGGAATGGGTTTCAGCTGCAGGTAGATTTGAGAGCACATAACAGACAAAGCTTTTTTTCTCTGCAGTGTCATAAAACTGAATCAACTAGACAGGTAGTGCTTTTGTAGAATGGATGTTGTTTTTACACATCCATTAGGGGAGGTGCTGGGTTATGCAAAGGAAGTGGGTAATTGACAGTTTTTACTGCCTTGCTGTACCCTTGAACAAGCAAGATTCCAAGAGTTGAAAAGAAGGTAAAGGAGGGTTAGAGAAGGGGGGGAGCAGATTTGGTGGCAATTAATCCATATTGCTGTATGATTAGTTGGAAATGATTTAGCACAGATTACATACATATCTGCTTTACAATTGTGACATTTTTCAGCAATGCATGTTAGCTTTTTTTTGCTCTCATGGGAATATGTCAGTAATATTGGATCCATTCTAAGGTCCAATCATGTGCCCATTTTCTAACAATTCACTATACCCATAAAATCCCATACTTCATAGCAGCAAGGGCACTTATAAGTGCCGGGAGGGGGGTGCCGGTTCGAACTGCGGGACTCCTTAAGCCCCAAAAGACACTTGTCAGTGCCACAAGGGCCCTTCCAAGGGCCACAGGGGCACTTATAAGTTCTGGGAAGTGGGGTCCCGGTTTCGAGCTGCAGGACCCCATAAGCTCCAAAATGTCCTTCCCAGGGCTACAATGGTCCTTCTAAGGAGCCAGGAGGGGGTTCCGGGTTGAGACATGAGATCCCCGAATCTCTGGCCATGGGATAATCCTTGAACAGCCAAATTCGAGAATCCTAGAACCTTCGAGAATTCTCACCTTCAAACATTACCAAAAACAGGCCATGGAAAATCGGAAGCAGTGTGCGTGTGGGCTACTTCCTCTTTTTGCTTTCCCGCAGGGATGTGTTCACTGGAAAATTTCCCAGGTACCAGAGCCATTATGCTGTATCTGGTTACTGTATCACAAAATTTACAAATATTCCTTGAAAATTTTCGAAAAGTTTGAACGTGGTTCTAAAAAATTTGGAAAGCTTAATTCCGTAAAATCCATGGATCTCAGAGATCCACCGTGGAATCTAGTTTGGATCAGCAATCCGACTATCTCTATTGTACAGAACAATCATTCTGTGTGCCAATACATAGGTTGATGTTTTCGGTTCCCTCTACTTTAGTGAGGGAGCTGTTAATGGAAATTTTTCCTTTTGCCAGATAGGTCTCAATACTGACAATATTCAGCATATTTGGTCCGATCGCCATCAGTGTCACAGCTCTGACCTTAAAAAACACATATAATGTAGCATAAATGTGGATTTCTCAGTAAAATAGAACTCAAATGAATAATTAAAACAAATGAGAAGGTGATATCTGTATCGGCTATCTGTAATGATAATCATGGAAAGTAAAGAATATACTGTATATTATTATATGATCCATATATAATGTCTTTCTGGGCTTGTTCGGTGGTAACCCATTGAGGAATTCCCCCTATTGAATATCCTGCACTTGTCCCTGTATAAATCTGTCCTGCACATCCTTTTACAAAGCCATCTTGGTCATTCCACAAGGACACAAGCTTATTTTCACTTTTAGATTTCCCTGTGGGAAACATGGCATATTGTTAACTTGTAAAATAAAGTGACAAATTATATGACAGTGAATCTATTTCTGTGTAACAAGGGGGCATGGACGTGAAGGTAAACCATTGCTAAATAGTAAATTGCTTTCATATACATAAGCATTTTTCTAACAATCAGAAATTTACATACATTTATAATCCCAACACCACAAGTTACTTTGTTTCTGGGGGAGAGAGTATACATTTTAGATTTTTTTTCTGTGAAATCTCTAAAGACTTCAGTAGCCGTCTGCTATGAAAAACATTCTGGAAGACAGAAATGCAAAGGAAATATTTTCCTTGAACTACTCATTATGAGAGTGTCTTTAATAAATGTTCAAATGTATGGGAATAATGTGTGTTTTTGAACAGGGAGCCAGTCTACTGTTTAGAGTTAACATCGAGCAAGGATTTCCCCCCAAAAATCATAGCATGTTTGAAATTCTTTAAAGTTACAAACTACCTCATTTAACGATGAGATAAATGTCGCATTTAATGTTGAGTGGAGCAGCGGTTTTACCTGTCGATGTTCACTGGCAGGATCAAGTTCATAATTAGAATTGTAATGTAGATCGTGAAATTATCGGGTCAGGCGGTTTGAACCTCATGTCGAGAGGCACATTTGTAGTGTATGGCCAGCTTAACAGAGAACCTTACTATATGTTACTTAAATATATTAAGCTTTATTTAGGCTTTATAATTATTTCTAGGGCTCGGCATGAAATTAATGTATGTGCCTATACAGCCAAATGATTTTCTGCCTTTTGTAAATGTTGTTGAATGACATTGCAGTTTCATTTATGAAAACAGGGCAGCCACCATGAATCCACAGCTAGAAGAAATTTCTTTTATTTGGTGATATCACTTTTTTGCTACATGAGTGCCAAGAGACAAAGGGGAACCACAGTGCTATTTTTTTGTAGTTAAGATGTGTAAAGTAAGTGATTTTATATTTATTGGTTAGCGCAATTTTTTGCAATACTCACTTTTCCAAAATTTTTTAAATATTCCTTGAAAATTTGAATTTCAGAACAGTTTTGAACGCGGTTCTGAAAAATTTGGAAAGCTTAAAGGGCATGTCCATCCCTTTTTACAAATGTTGCTGTTGTGTAGGGCTCCTTCTCCCACCCCCAAGCGCCATAGTTATTTGCAGAAAAACTTAGCCAATTTATACTTACACTGCCTCTTTCTCCCTGCGTTCTGACACAGCCCTCTGCTTGCATGAAACTGAGTCCGTGATTGGCTGAGAGGCAATTTTTAACTTTTACCTAAAATCTCCCCTTTGCTTATACCTGGGTCTGGGCTTATCCGGATGATTGAAGGAGCAGCTGGACAAAATTACACCGCCCTGGAAAAACAAAATCTGTACCCTGTAAAACAAAGAATCTTCTTAATTTCAGTGGGTTAGGCAATTGTTGTCCTGCTCACTCAGATCAGCCCAGACTGCAAGGGAAAGAGGAAAAAACAATAAAAGTAAGAGGATTCGACAAACAGTCTGCACAGAAAGGTATGCAGGGCACATCTGTGTATGAGACTGTGTATGGGGCTGTGAATGGGACTTTCTATGGGGATTTCTATAGGGCTGTGTATTGGACTTTCTATGGGGCTGTGTATGGGACTTTCTATGGGGCTGTGTATGGGACTTTGTATGGGGCTGTGTATGGGACTTTCTATGGGGCTGTGTATGGGACTTTCTATGGGGCTGTGTTTTGGACTTTCTATGGGGTGTGTTTTGGACATTTTATGGGGCTGTGTATTGGACTTTCTATGGGGCTGTGTATTGGACTTTCTATGGGGCTGTGTATTGGACTTTCTATGGGGCTGTGAATTAGACTTTCTATGGGGCTGTGTATTGGACTTTCTATGGGGCTGTGTATTGGACTTTCTATGGGGCTGTGTACTGGACTTTCCATGGGGCTGTGTATGGGACTTTCTATGGGGCGGTGTATGGGACTTTCTATGGTGCTGTGTATTGGACTTTCTATGGAGCTGTGGTATGGGACCTTTCTATCAGGCGTGTTATGGGACTTCTATGGGGCTGTGTATTGGACTTTCTATGGGGCTGTGTATTGGACTTTCTATGGGGCTGTGTATGGGACTTTCTATGGGGCTGGTGTTTTGGACTTTCTATGGGGTGTGTTTTTGGACATTTTATGGGGCTGTTGTATTGGACTTTCTATGGGCTGTGTATTGGAATTTCTATGGGGCTGTGTATTGGACTTTCTATGGGGCTGTGAATTAGACTTTCTATGGGGCTGTGTATTGGACTTTCTATGGGCTGTGTATGGACTTTCATGGGGCTGTGTACTGGACTTTCCATGGGGCTGTGTATGGGACTTTCTATGGGGCGGTGTATGGGACTTTCTATGGTGCTGTTGTATGGACTTTCTATGGAGCTGTGTATGGGACTTTCTATCAGGCTGTGTATGGGACTTCTATGGGGCTGTGTATTGGACTTTCTATGGGCTGTGTATGGGACTTTCTTTGGGGCTGTGATTGGACTTTCTATGGAGCTGTGTATGGGACTTTCTATGGGGCAGTGTTAGGACTTTCTATGGGGCTGTGTATTGGACTTTCTATGAACTGTGTATGGACTTTCTATGGGTCTGTATTGACTTTCTCTGGTTGTATATGAGGGCTTCTATGGGGCAGTGTATTGGATTTTCTATGGGGCTGTGTATGAGCTTTCTATGGGGCTGTGTTGAGGCTTTCGATGGGGCTTTGTATTGGACTTTTTTATAGGGCTGTGTATTGGACTTTTTTATAGGGCTGTGTATTGGACTTTCTTGGGGTTTGTATTGACTTTCTATGGTTGTGAGGGACTTTGTATGGGCATGTATGGGACTTTCTATGGGGTGTGTATTAGACATTTTATGGGCTGTGTATGGACTTTCTATGGGGCTGTGTATGGAATTCTATGGGGCTGTGTATTGGACTTTCTATGGGCTGTGAATTAGACTTTCTATTAGCTTTGTATGGGACTTTCTATGGGGCTGTGTATTGGACTTTCTATGGGGCTGTGTATTGGACTCAATGGGCTGTGTTGGACTTTCTATGGGGCGGTGTATGGGACTTTCTATGGTGCTGTGTATTGGCTTTCTATGGACGTGTATGGGACTTTCTTCAGGCTGTGTCTGGGACTTTCTATGGGGCTGTGTATGGACTTTCTATGGGGCTGTGTATTGGACTTTCCATGGGGCTGTGTATGGGACTTTCTATGGGGCGGTGTATGGGACTTTCTATGGTGCTGTGTATTGGACTTTCTATGGAGCTGTGTATGGGACTTTCTATCAGGCTGTGTATGGGACTTTCTATGGGGCTGTGTATTGGATTTTCTATGGGGCTGTGATGGGACTTTCTTTGGGCTGTGTATTGGACTTTCTATGGAGCTGTGTATGGGACTTTCTATGGGGCAGTGTGTTGGACTTTCTATGGAACTGTGTATGGGATTTTCTATGGGGCTCTGTATTTGACTTTCTATCGGGTTGTAATGTAGGCTTTCTATGGGGCAGTGTATTGTATTTTCTATGGGGCTTGTATGAAGCTTTCTATAGGCTGTGTATGGGGCTTTCTATGGGGCTGTGTATTGGACTTTCTATAGGGCTGTGTATGGACTTTCTATGGACTTTCTATGGGGATGTTTATGGGATTTTTCTATGGGGCTGTGTATGGGACTTCTATTGGGCTGTGGTAAGACTTTCTATGGGGCTGTGTATTGGACTTCTCATGGGTGCTTGTGTACGACTTTCTACTGTATGTGGCTGTGTATTGAACTTTCTATGTGCTGTGTATGGGACTTTCTATAGGGATGTGTATGGGGCTTTCTATGGGGCTTGTGCATGGGACTTTCTATGGGGCTGTGTATTGGACTTCTATGGGGCTATGTATGGGACTTTCTATGGGGCTGTGTATTAGGCTTCTATGGGCTTGTATTAGGCTTTCTATGGGGCTGTGGTATGTTGACTTTTCTATAGGACTGTCTGGTGGAACTATCTATGGGGATGTGTATGGAGATTCACCCCTCTGCTTATACTCGGGTCAATCAGTTTTACAAATTTTTCAGGTAAAAAGTACCTCGGCTTATACTCAAGTTATACATATACATCACCCTCTAAAATTCTACATTATCAACTTTGTTGATTTCCATATAAAGTAAAACCCACAAATAGTTCTTTCTGAAATAGCAAAGGTTGAAAAAAGGACCTTTTGGCTTCACACTGTATGATGGGGCATTAGCACAATACCTCCACCAATTAGGATGTTTTTCAGGAACAAAGCATATATATACTGTACCACTTACGGAGAGAAAGATCTTGAGGTTTTCACCTTTTATTTAATGTCTTATATTTTACTTTACTGGGAATACTAAAAGTCAATCAACAGCTCTCACTCTGTCAGACAAATAAATTTATTTCTAATCGATAAATAAATTAGATTTAGTAAATACATCAATCAAGGTTTTCATCACATGGTATACATTATGTGTATATATTCACTGATGAAAAAAATCAGGACACAATAAATGTGGTAATATAAAACCAAGCTGTGTATAAAAACTTCACTTATATTTCTCCCTTGTGATTATATGCACAGGGTTTCCATAAACGTCCATAAAGAACAAACCCCCCCCCGATAACCTTTTGAGCCTGTAGTAAGTATATATAATATAAACACTCCTCAACTATGTTGATTTACAGAATAACACCACTTAATTTATTCTGTCCTGACTTTTTTCATCAGTGAATATATGTTCAGATCATTATGAATTTATTTCTTATGTGATTAGATCCTTGATTGATTTATATAGTAATTCCTTTACGACTGAGTAGCAATGAATTTGTATAGCAGACAGGAGTGGTATTATTTGTGATATTAAACATTTTACCTAAAAACTTTTGAAACAGAATCACTAAAGATGTATGAAATGAATAGATTCCCACAATGTGTCAACCCATATAAAGAACAGGAGATTTATATCCTAGGTAAACTACTTTGTGGCAAAAACAACCGAAACTACATACAGTACCAACGCGATATCACATCAGTAGCGTGGGTTTTCTATGGATTTGCGGGATAGTACCCAGTTTTATATCTTTATGTAAGTAGTTTTAAACCTAATTAATTGTAATAGTTAGTATAAGTTTAAAGGACAACTATCTGTACCACTGCCATTTTTACACCCGAAACTACTTACCGTAGCTGGCATTAAAAGTGAAGAAATAGATACTGGCACTTAGCGATGCTGCTATTAGCATATACATCGCTGACGTTTGTACCGGGTTGCCGATAGCAGCTCTTGGTGCATCGGGCTGTTATTCCACAAAAGACATGTGATTAGCATAAGAAAAGATGGTGTTATATATATATATATTCATCCTCTTACTGAACGAAGCAGATTTTTGTAACACTAAAATAAAGATATTTGATTTAGTACCATTCATATGACAAATTGGCATAAAAAAATAGTAAAATATATCTACAGTACCTGGTATATTGAGCGCTCTTTTTTTTTTTACTTCGTTTTTATTAAGCAGTAGAGAAGCTATACAGTAATCATTGTGCATTAAAATGCAGTTGTACAGTGTTCTTGTTCTCAGATAATACATATTGTATACTACCTGTAATTTGCATAGATTATCATTAAACTATTAACTATATACAAGTAAACTTGTCTGTCTCTTCTTATTGTTATTTGATTAGCATCTATGGAACCGGAGGAGGGAGGGGGAGAATGTGGAAGTGAGGGTGTGGGGTGGGGAGGGTATGTATGAGCACCGCCGCACCGGTCAGCAGGGTTAGACTAGAGCTTCGCAGTTTATCCAGCCAAATCTTCCAAATTTTGTAAACTTATCCGGGCAGCCTCTTGTACGGTAGAGTACTTGAGGTATGGTATTGCAGCGTTTACCAGGGTCTTCCATTGCGCTAGTGTTGGGTGTTCTGGGGCCATCCATTTGAGTATTATGGCTTGCGGGCATAGAATAGTGTTTCTACTAGAAGGAGCTGTGGTTTTTGCCCAGCATTCTTCATCTAAATTGCCCTATGCAGATCTCTCCTTTGAATGGATCGGTTATCACTTATATTACCGAGGAAGGTAATAACTTGCTGCCAAAATGTTCTTATTCGGGGACATGTCCATATTAAATTCCAGAAGTCGGCTTGATCTTGATGGCACTTTGGGCAAGTGTGCACTCTCGATGGGAGATTCGGTGGAGTCTTTGGGGGAGAGGGGTTGGGTGTAGAATATTGAATTGGATCAGCCGTTGTTGGCAGCGGGATACCTTTGTATGCGAGTCGGCAAAGTCGGTCCAGTCTTCGTCAGTAGGTTCGAGAGGCATATTTGCCATTTGGTTTGTAGTGTTCTGGTTGTTGCTATAGATTGTCGCTCAATGCTTAGTGTAGAGGCGTGAAATGAGCCCTTGCATACCTTGAGTACGGAGGTACCGATTATGGGTGTTTTGTCAGCTCGATGGTTGGGTAGGTGCAAAATTCTGCTTTCAGCAGTGTCTCAACTGTAGGTATTTATATGGTAATGGGTTGGTAGTTCGTGTTTGGTTTGTAGAGTTGCGAATGGGATACCCTCATTATTTTCTATAATATCTGCAAAGGTAAGAATCGTTTGTCTCGCCACTCCCCACTCGCCATGGCCGTTAGTTGTGTGTGTTTTATTGCGCCAATCGGGGTTTCAGGGGGGAGTCCGCTGTATGCCACGATTAAGTTAGCAGCTTTCCAAGCTTTGGAGGCCACCGTGTGTATTACTGTGCCTCGCCCCACAAGATGTTTCGATGGGTTCTGGAGGTATGCCATTGGTGGGCCATAATACTGGTGTAGCATTTTTTGGAGCCGGTTAGGGAATTTTAGGGTCCATCCATGGTTTGTAGGTATTTAAGTTGGCTGGCAACATAGTAAGTATAAATTGGCAGTGCAAGGCCGCCGTGGGTTTTAGGGCATTGTAAAGTCGTTAGTTTAGTTTCTACTCTCCCATTGCCCCCAGAGGGCGGTTATCAGGCTGTTAAGTTTTCGGAAGAAGTGTTGTGGAATCCAAGTTAGGTATGTTGAAGTGTATATAGCAATTTGGTAATAAGCTGATTTTTATAGGTTGATTCTTCCGAGTAGATTGAGTGCAGCTGTCCAGCTGTGATCTTGGTTTGGGTGTATTCCAATAGGGGCTGAATATTTAATTTGTAGAGATAGTTGGTGAGGAGGTAATGTTGATTCCTAGGTATTTGAAGTGGTTGCTTGTGGAATGGGGTGAGGCGTTGGTGAGATCTGCCGTAGGGTTATCCATTGGGTTAATGACTGATTTGTTCCAGTTTATTTTTAGGCCTGAGTATGGGGCGAATGTTTCCAGTAATTGTATCAGTGAGGTGAGTGGTTTGCCCGGGTTATCGAGGTAGAGGATGACATCGTCGCGTAGAGTCCTAGTTTTTCGGTGGTATCGCCCAGGGTGAGGCCTTTAATTGAATTTCAGTGGGTTAGGCAATTGTTGTCCTGCTCACTCAGATCAGCCCAGACTGCAAGGGAAAGAGGAAAAAACAATAAAAGTAAGAGGATTCGACAAACAGTCTGCACAGAAAGGTATGCAGGGCACATCTGTGTATGAGACTGTGTATGGGGCTGTGAATGGGACTTTCTATGGGGATTTCTATAGGGCTGTGTATTGGACTTTCTATGGGGCTGTGTATGGGACTTTCTATGGGGCTGTGTATGGGACTTTGTATGGGGCTGTGTATGGGACTTTCTATGGGGCTGTGTATGGGACTTTCTATGGGGCTGTGTTTTGGACTTTCTATGGGGTGTGTTTTGGACATTTTATGGGGCTGTGTATTGGACTTTCTATGGGGCTGTGTATTGGAATTTCTATGGGGCTGTGTATTGGACTTTCTATGGGGCTGTGAATTAGACTTTCTATGGGGCTGTGTATTGGACTTTCTATGGGGCTGTGTATTGGACTTTCTATGGGGCTGTGTACTGGACTTTCCATGGGGCTGTGTATGGGACTTTCTATGGGGCGGTGTATGGGACTTTCTATGGTGCTGTGTATTGGACTTTCTATGGAGCTGTGTATGGGACTTTCTATCATTTACACAGCACCATAGAAAGTCCCATACACCGCCCATAGAAAGTCCCATACACAGCCCCATGGAAAGTCCAATACACAGCCCCATAGAAAGTCCAATACACAGCCCCATAGAAAGTCCCATACACAGCCTGATAGAAAGTCCCATACACAGCTCCATAGAAAGTCCAATACACAGCACCATAGAAAGTCCCATACACCGCCCCATAGAAAGTCCCATACACAGCCCCATGGAGTCCAATACACAGCCCCATATAGAAAGTCCAATACACAGCCCCATAGAAAGTCCCATACACAGCTCCATAGAAGTCTAATCACAGCCCCATAGAAAGTCCAATACACAGCCCCATAGAAATTCCAATACACAGCCCCATAGAAAGTCCAATACACAGCCCCATAAAATGTCTAATACACACCCCATAGAAAGTCCCATACATAGCCCCATACAAAGTCCCATTCACAACCCCATAGAAAGTTCATACAAAACCCCATGAAAGTCCAATACACAGCCCTATAAAAAGTCCAATACACAGCCCTATAAAAAAGTCCAATACACAGCCCATAGAAGCTCATACACAGCCCCATAGAAAGCCCATACACAGCCCCATAGAAAATCAAACACTGCCCCATAGAAAGCCTCATAACAACCCGATAGAAAGTCAAATACAGAGCCCCATAGAAAGTCCCATACACAGTTCCATAGAAAGTCCAATACACAGCCCCATAGAAAGTCCTATACACTGCCCCATAGAAAGTCCATACAAGTCCATAGAAAGTCCAATACAAAAGCCCCAAAGAAAGTCCCATACACAGCCATAGAAAGTCCAATACACAGCCCCATAGAAAGCCCATACAAAGCCTGATAGAAAGTCCCATACACAGCTCCATAGAAGTCCAATACACAGCACATAGAAAGTCCCATACACCGCCCCATAGAAAGTCCCATACACAGCCCCATGGAAAGTCCAGACACAGCCCCATAGAAAGTCCAATACACAGCCCCATAGAAGTCCAATACACGCCCCATAGAAAGTCTAATCACAGCCCCATAGAAGTCCAATACACAGCCCATAGAAATTCCAATACACAGCCCATAGAAAGTCCATCACAGCCCCATAAAATGTCCAAAACACACCCATAGAAAGTCCAAAACACAGCCCATAGAAAGTCCCATACACAGCCCATAGAAAGTCCCATACACAGCCCCATAGAAAGCCAATACACAGCCCCATAGAAAGTCCATACACAGCCTGATAGAAAGTCCCATACCCAGCTCCATAGAAAGTCAATACACAGCACCATAGAAAGTCCCATACACCGCCCCATAGAAAGTCCCATACACAGCCCATGGAAAGTCAGTCACAGCCCCATAGAAAGTCCAATACACAGCCCCATAGAAAGTCCAATACACAGCCCATAGAAATTCCCATTCACAGCCCCATAGAAAGTCCAATACACAGGCCCATAGAAATTCCCATACACAGCCCCATAGAAAGTCCAATACAAAGCCCCATAAAATGTCCAAAAACACCCCATAGAAAGTCCAAAACACAGCCCATAGAAAGTCCCATACACAGCCCCATAGAAAGTCCATACACAGCCCCATACAAAGTCCCATACACAGCCCTAGAAAGTCCATACACAGCCCCATAGAAAGTCCAATACACAGCCTATAGAAATCCATAGAAGTCCCATTCACAGCCCCATACACAGTCTCATACACAGATGTGCTGCATACCTTTCTGTGCAGACTGTTTGTCGAATCCTCTTAATTTTATTGTTTTTTCCTCTTTCCCTTGCAGTCTGGGTGATCTGAGTGAGCAGGACAACATTGCCTAACCCACTGAAATAAGAAGATTCTTTGTTTTACAGGGTACAGATTTTGTTTTTCCAGGGCGGTGTAATTTGTCCAGCTGCTCCTTCAATCATCCGGATAAGCCCAGATCCAGTATAAGCAAAGGGGAGATTTTAGGTAAAAGTAAAAATTGCCTCTCAGCCAATCACGGACTCGTTTCATGCAAGCAGGGGCTGTGTCAGAACGCAGGGAGAAAGAGGCAGTGTAAGTATAAATTGGCTAAGTTTTTCTGCAAATAACTATGGCGCTTGGGGGTGGGAGAAGGAGCCTACACAACAGCAAAATTTGTAAAAAGGGATGGACATGCCCTTAAGCTTTCCAAATTTTTCAGAACCGCGTTCAAAACTGTTCTGAAATTCAAATTTTCAAGGAAATTTAAAAAATTTTGGAAAAGTGAGTATTGCAAAAAATTGCGCTAAACAATAATATAAAATCACTTACTTTACAATCTTAACTACAAAAAAATAGCACTGTGGTTCCCTTTGTCTTGGCACTCATGTAGCAAAAAAGTGATATCACAAATAAAGAAATTTCTTCTAGCTGTGGATTCATGGTGGCTGCCCTGTTTTCATAAATGAAACTGCAATGTCATTCAAACAACATTTACAAAAGGCAGAAAATCATTGGCTGTATAGGCACATACATTAATTCATGCCGAGCCTAGAAATAATTATAAAGCATAATAAAGCTAATATATTTAAGTAACATATAGTAAGGTTCTCTGTTAAGCTGGCCCTACACTACAAATGTGCCTCTCGACATGAGGTTCAAACCGCCTGACCCGATAATTTCACGATCTACATTACAATTCTAATTATGAACTTGATCCTGCCAGTGAACATCGACAGGTAAAACCGCTGCTCCACTCAACATTAAATGCGACATTACTCATCGTAAATGAGGTAGTTTGTAACTTTAAAGAATTTCAAACATGCTATGATTTTTGGGGGGAAATCCTTGCTCGATGTTAACTCTAAACAGTAGACTGGCTCCCTGTTCAAAAACACACATTATTCCCATACATTTGAACATTTATTAAAGACACTCTCATAATGAGTAGTTCAAGGAAAATATTTCCTTTGCATTCTGTCTTTCAGAATGTTTTTCATAGCAGACGGCTACTGAAGTCTTTAGAGATTTCACAGAAAAAAAATCTAAAATGTATACTCTCTCCCCAGAAACAAAGAACTTGTGGTGTTGGGTTATAAATGTATGTAAATTTCTGAGTTTTAGAAAAATGCTATTGTATATGAAAGCAATTTACTATTTGCAATGGTTTACCTTCACGTCCATGCCCCCTTGTACACAGAAATAGATTCACTGTCATATAATTTGTCACTTATTTTACAAGTTAACAATATGCCATGTTTCCCACAGGGAAATTAAAAGTGAAAATAAGCTTGTGTCTGTGGAATGACCAAGATGGCTTTGTAAAAGGAGTGTGCAGGACAGATTTATACAGGGACAAGTGCAGGATATTCAATAGGGGGATTCCTCAATGGGTTACCACCGAACAAGCCCAGAAAGACATTATATTGGATCATAATAAATACAGTATATTCTTACTTTCCATGATATCATTACAGATAGGCGATACAGATATCACCTCTCATTTGTTTTAATTATTCATTTGAGTTCTATTTTACTGAGAAATCCACCTTATGCTACATTATATGTGTTTTTTAAGGTCAGAGCTGTGACACTGATGGCGATCGGAACAATATGCTGAAATTGTCAGTATTGAGACTATCTGGCAAAAGGAAAAATTTCCATAACAGCCCCTCACTAAAGTAGAGGGAACCGAAAACATCAACCTATGTATTGGCACACAGAATGATTGTTTGTACAATAGAGATAGTCGGATTGCTGATCCAAACTAGATTCCACGGTGGATCTTGAGATCCAGGATTTTACGGAATTAAGCTTCCAAATTTTTTAGAACACGTTCAAACTTTTCGAAAATTTTCAAGGAATATTTGTAAATTTTGTGATACAGTAACCAGATACAGCATAGGCTCTGGTACTGGGAAATTTTCCAGTGAACAATCCCTGCGGAAAGCAAAAAGAGGAAGTAGCCCACACGCACATGCTTCCGATTTTCCATGGCTGTTTTGGTAATGTTTGAAGGTGAAATTCTCGAAGGTTCTAGGATTCTCGAATTTGGCGTGTTCAAGGATTATCCATGGCCAGAGATTCGGGGATCTCATGTTTCAACCGGAACCCCCTCGGCTCCTTAGAAGGACCATTGTAGCCTGGGAAGACATTTTGGAGCTTATGGGGTCCTGCAGCTCGAAACCGGGACCCCACTTCCCAGCACTTATAAGTGCCCTTGGGCTGGAAGGGCCCTTGTGCACTGACAAGTGTCTTTTGGGGCTTAAGGAGTCCCGCAGTTCGACCGGCACCCCCCTCCCGGCTTATAGTGCCCTTGCTGCTATGAGTATGGGATTTTATGGGTATAGTGAATTGTAGAAAATGGGCATGATTGGACCTTAGAATGGATCCAATATTACTGACATATTCCCATTAGAGCAAAAAAAGTAACATGCATTGCTGAAAAATGTCACAATTGTAAAGCAGATATGTATGTAATCTGTGCAAATCATTCCAACTAATCATACAGAATATGGATTAATGCCACCAAATCTTCTCCCCCCTTCTCTAACCCTCCTTTACCTTCTTTTCACATCTGGAATCTTGCTTGTTCAAGGGTACAGCAAGGCAGTTAAACTGTCAATTACCCACTTCCTTTGCATAACCCAGCACCTCCCCTAATGGATGTGTAAAAACAAAATCCATTCTACAAAAGCACTACCTGTCTAGTTGATTCAGTTTTATGACACTGCAGAGAAAAAAAGCTTTGTCTGTTAGTGCTCTCAAATCTACCTGCAGCTGAAACCCATTCCTGCAGTAGCTGCTCTCTGTGCTATCACACTAAAAGTAGTGGGGTGAACACAGCATGAAGAGATGTGGTGTGAAAGAGAGCACTAGGACCAAAAACAGATCAAATTCCCTTAACAGCCCTAAAATTACAGAAAAGTATAAAAGAAAAGGATTTTTATCCTTTAGTGTCAATTTAATTTGCTAGAATTGGTGACTTTTGTGAAACCTGTGAATTCACAGCTACTTCCTAATTAAAGTGACGGTAACCCTTGGGTTACGTCACTTTAAGATGGATATATATCTCTGCAACTTAATATTTTGTGCGTGAATGCATTACACGTGTAAGAGATATTTACAGGCAAAGTATAAACTATTGATGTATTCTTCTAAGAAACACAGCTCTTTTTAAAACAAAATTATGCCTTAATGGACAATTCTTTGTTGTACGAGTGTATTCCTTTAAATATAGAGAAAAAGAAAACAACAAAGCAGGTTCACTTCTTAAAAGCATTATATAAGATTATAAGCAGCGCCCTACTATCAGTTTCTAGATATAGAATAAAGTTCTTTATTTGCTAAATATATCTGTGAATGTGAGAATCGCAAGGCACTTTAACACTTTCTAGTCTTAAAAAGATGTGTTTTCTTTATGTTAAGAAAACAAATATAGCATTCTGGTTTATTGACAGTAAAAAACTACAAAAAACCATTAAGGAAAACTATTCTGTAGTTCTCTTCCTGTATTAAATTAACAACCTTTGCTTGCTTGAAATAGAATAGGAAGCTTCTATATAAAAAATGCTACTGGCAGTAAAGTGATAACATTTAAATACGCCACTTCAGTTTTAATTTGCAACAGTACCATATGTATTTTTTCAAAAGCTGCCTTAATCTTTTATAGATTTCTCAAATGAGCCTGACCTTTCCAGCATGCTGAAATGGAGGTTGTTAATTTCAGCATTTGAACAATGAATAGATATTTTTCCTTTTTATAATTAAAGTTCTTGTCGTGTTTCATTTCTACTTTCCCAACTGCCACATGTACCAGCAGAATGTGTATATACAACAGACTGGCTTCCCAGTAGGTGCAATGAGAGGCAAATTATACATTCATTGTTTGCTATTTTAACATTTATAGCCATACTAATGTGGCTATGGTAGGAGAGATAAAAAAAAAAACTTTTCGAGGAGAGCGAGGGGTAGAGCAGGTTGGGTGGTAGAGAGTGGGATGTGAGGTGTGAGAGGCAGCGTTTGGTGCGGTATGGAGTGGCGAGTGGCCACTCCGCGGGGGGACTTCAGTGCTTTGCAAAGGCCGAGATTTCAGCCCTTATTGCAGCACTTGGGATTTTGTCCCTGCAGTCGGGGCAATCCTGACCATCAGGACTCCGACAACCCTGACAGTAATAAACAGTAATTTTTATATTATTGAGCTGGAAAGTCATGAGCATCTTTTTGGTAGCTCTGCTTCTTGGTTTTACTGATTTGGAAAGCCTGGCTGTGATGCCTCTGACTGGGTACCTCTACTCTGTATTTGGCCATGCATTTAAATGCATTGTTTATGTCACATCCGTGTGTCTCAGAGATTCTAGGGAAAGAGTGCACAAAGATTTTTTTTTGCATGTATGCAGGGATTCTCAAACTTGTGCTTCCAAATTTATAAAAACAACTACTCCTAGCATTCCTCAACTACAGAGCGTATGCAGGGGATGCTGGGGGTTGTAGTTTTCAAACATCTGGAGGCAAAAGTTTGGATCCCTGCATTACAGCATAAAAAACACTTAACTGATTTTACAACTTGTATGAGAGGAAGTACTAATACCCCCTGTCCCCAATTATTATCTGTGAAACGATGGAAAGCTGGGCCAGGGTGGCCCTGCTCATAAAGGCAGGTTTAAAAAAAAACGGTTAAGAAAACCTGGTAAAGCCCATGCTTGGGAATGTTGTGCCACTGAGTTCTCCAATCTTCCACAGAAATACAGATTTTTTTAGCATTTTTTTAAAAAAAAAATGAAAAAACCAATAAGAAAAGATAATTGAACTGAGTGCATGAGGAGCATCCCAATACCAGAAGCATAGATAACTATAGTTGTTTGGGGTTAAAAATAGGGAAAAGAGCATTGTTTTTTAAAGGCAAATACTGCTAAAACAAAAACTGTTCTGCTGGTTTATAACAGACAATGTAATGTACAGCAAAGATATAAAGATATAGTGCAGGTGTACATGATTCATCCACAATCAGATTCTTATTTTATACTTACATCAGCAATGTTGTGTTTCGTGCAGGATATGTCGCGTAGTTTTACAAGAACAAAGGATTACGTAAACTCTATATCCACATATATTCCAGCATTTCCAAGTTATGCCAAGCTATTTTACATTGTTGTTGGTTTGTCACAGTTTCTGTAAGACAATGATTGTTTTACATTCTGACATTTAAGCTTAGTGCAGATTATTTATATTATGTGCCTTCAGATAACCACTACTGTTCTAGGTACTGTGGTGAAAGTTAGACTTTGCTCTGAATGCCATCTGATCATTTACCGTAGGATAAACAAATTGCTAATGCCCCACCTGTGAAAACAGCCCCCACTAATTAAGCAAAAGAAAGGAGGAAATGGTAATATAAATAGGGCGATGTAAAGCAATAGAGGCCTGTAGCGAATCTATACATGCCAATGGGGTTAAAGGGCATCTATAGTGGGAAAATTAACTTTTTCTTTCCATGAGTTCTATAATTCCCCACAACCCCCAGAGTGTCTTCACTTTTTTCAGATTCCCTCTCTGCCTGAGATACACCAGTTTGAAGAATATGTGATTGCATTCCTTACTCCTACTTGGACTGTCAATCAAATCCCTGTGATTGATCTCCCGTCCCTGCTCTGTAATAAACATAGAGATAAGAGCATTAGCAGGGGGAGAGAGGAAGCTTTGATGGTAGATATAAGGCTGGACTTGACCCCCTTCTAATAGTATTCACTGATTGATGATGGGTCACAAAGTGAGAGATGAAACTGTACTGATCTCCTTCTTCTTCCATGTCTCCAGGACAGCTTGCTTTCTATTGGCCACTGTGCGTGGGTGTGTTTTTCAGGATGTTGAACTTTTAAATCACTACTGACAACATGCTGTGTATTGGACTTTCTATGGAGCTGTGTATGGGACTTTCTATCAGGCTGTGTATGGGACTTTCTATGGGGCTGTGTATTGGATTTTCTATGGGGCTGTGTATGGGACTTTCTTTGGGGCTGTGTATTGGACTTTCTATGGAGCTGTGTATGGGACTTTCTATGGGGCAGTGTGTTGGACTTTCTATGGAACTGTGTATGGGACTTTCTATGGGGCTCTGTATTTGACTTTCTATCGGGTTGTATATGAGGCTTTCTATGGGGCAGTGTATTGTATTTTCTATGGGGCTGTGTATGAAGCTTTCTATAGGGCTGTGTATGGGGCTTTCTATGGGGCTGTGTATTGGACTTTCTATAGGGCTGTGTATTGGACTTTCTATGGGACTTTCTATGGGGATGTGTATGGGATTTTCTATGGGGCTGTGTATGGGACTTTCTATTGGGCTGTGTATGGAACTTTCTATGGGGCTGTGTATTGGACTTTCTATGGGGCTGTGTATCGGACTTTCTACTGTATGTGGCTGTGTATTGAACTTTCTATGTGGCTGTGTATGGGACTTTCTATAGGGATGTGTATGGGGCTTTCTATGGGGCTGTGCATGGGACTTTCTATGGGGCTGTGTATTGGACTTTCTATGGGGCTATGTATGGGACTTTCTATGGGGCTGTGTATTAGGCTTTCTATGGGGCTGTGTATTAGGCTTTCTATGGGGCTGTGTATGGGACTTTCTATAGGACTGTCTGTGGAACTATCTATGGGGATGTGTATGGGAGAATTCAACCCTCTGCTTATACTCGGGTCAATCAGTTTTACAAATTTTTCAGGTAAAAAGGTACCTCGGCTTATACTCAAGTATATACATATACATCACCCTCTAAAATTCTACATTATCAACTTTGTTGATTTCCATAATAAAGTAAAAACCCACAAATAGTTCTTTCTGAAATAGCAAAGGTTAGAAAAAAGGACCTTTTGTGCTTCACACTGTATGATGGGGCATTAGCACAATAACTCCACCAATTAGGATGTTTTTCAGGAAACAAAGCATATATATACTGTACCACTTACGGAGAGAAAGATCTTGAGGTTTTCACCTTTTATTTAATGTCTTATATTATATACTTTACTGGGAATACTAAAAGTCAATCAGACAGCTCTCACTCTGTCAGACAAATAAATTTATTTCTAATCGATAAATAAATTAGATTTAGTAAATACATCAATCAAGGTTTTCATCACATGGTATACATTATGTGTATATAAATTCACTGATGAAAAAAATCAGGACACAATAAATAATGTGGTAATATAAAACCAAGCATGGTATAAAAACTTCACTTATATTTCTCCCTTGTGATTATATGCACAGGGTTTCCATAAACGTCCATAAAGGAACAAACCCCCCCCCCGATAACCTTTTGAGCCTGTAGTAAGTATATATATATAAACACTCCTCAACTATGCTTGATTTTACAGAATAACACCACTTAATTTATTCTGTCCTGACTTTTTTCATCAGTGAATATATGTTCAGATCATTATGAATTTATTTCTTATGTGATTAGATCCTTGATTGATTTATATAGTAAATTCCTTTATCGACTGAGTAGCAATGAATTTGTATAGCAGACAGGAGTGGTATTATTTGTGATATTTAAACATTTTACCTAAAAACATTTTGAAACAGAATCACTAAAGATGTATGAAATGAATAGATTCCCACAATGTGTCAACACATATAAAAGAACAGGGAGATTTAATATCGCCTAGGTAAACTACTTTTGTGCAAAAACAACCGGAAACTACATACAGTACCAACGCGATATCACATCAGGTAGCGTGGGTTTTCTATGGATTTGCGTGATAGTACCCAGTTTTATATCTTTATGTAAGTAGTTTTAAACCTAATTAATTGTAATAGTTAAGTATAAGTTTAAAGGACAACTATACTGTACCACTGCCATTTTTACACCCGAAACTACTTACCGTAGCTGGCATTAAAAGTGAAGAAATAGATACTGGCACTTAGCGATGCTGCTATTAGCATATAGCATCGCTGACGTTTGTACCGGGTTGCCGATAGCAGCTCTTGGTGCATCGGGCTGTTAGTCCACAAGAAGACATGTGATAGCATAAGAAAGATGGTGTTTATATATATATATATATCATCCTCTTACTGAACGAAGCAGATTTTTGTAACACTAAAATAAAGAGATATTGATTTAGTACCATTCATATGACAAATTGGCATAAAAAATAGTAGAATAATTATCTACAGTACCTGGTATATTGAGCTCTCTTCCTTTAGGCTTTGTCATCCCGCCGTGTTGGTGTGCAATTTGGGTGGCTCTTGTGGTAACAAGTATCAGTTAATAGTCAACAGGTTTGTGTGAGGCCCGGGAGCTCCTCTCACACGCGTCCGCTTAGGAAGCCAGCTTAGCTCCGCCCCCATATTGAGCTCTCTTTACCTGCAAATTCTGCAATTTCCTTGCTGCAATTTCCAAATACCTGTTCAATAATTATCACTTCTAAGCATGTTTCCACAATGTTTTTGCATATAAAAAGGATGTTGCCCTTTCATATGCAAAAACAATTTATATTTTCACTTGGAAATAGTGTATACCAACATTCCTTCCAATTTTGAGCAGCTTTTGTGTGAAAACAAATGTAGCTTTGCGGGCTACTTACCAGAATACTCGTTTTTTTTCCCTGAACACTAATTTAAAGGGGGACTGTGGTCTCCGATCAAGTTTAAACTTTAAAAAGGGCATACTCCTACCTTTAAAATGACTTTGGGATCATGCTTCTAGCTGCAGTCTATATAAAGGGTGTTTTTTTCCTGCTAGCATTGTGAGCTGTGATATCACCAGCACTTGGGGTCTAGTCCCAAGTTAAAGGTTGGAGCATGTCCACTGCTGCCTAAGGTGCCCATAGATAGAGAAAGGGACAAAAAATGGATGCAGGTCTCTAAATAGCTTCAGAAACACATTCCTGTCACAAAAACACAGATACAAGGCAGTCTGGAAAGTGTAAATTTACAAGCTCATAATTTAAAGCAGAAATAAGGTCTTCCGATTACATGCTTCACATGCTCTGTAGTGCTCAACAGATCAAAACAAGGTTGCCGACTTTCTTCCTAGAAACTGACAGCCAATCACATAACAGAATACAGAATAGGGATTTCAGTTTTTCTCCCTAACATATTTAATGTTCCTGTCCTAACAATGATATAAGTCTTTGCTTTTAATACAAAAAAGAAGTAATATTTTCAGTGAATTTCTAAGCTATAATGGATGTAAGAAAAAGAATACAAACAAACAAATAAAAAGTAATTCTGAAGAATTAAACCTGCAACCTCATGTACTTGCTAAAAGCAAAACTTTTACCCCTCTCCTTAAACAGAGATAATAAATAACATGCTAGTACATGTAGGAACATTATCTTTTGATAGGAACATAACATAAACAAAAAATAGGTTAAGGATTTAAACCTGTGACCTTTTGGACTGTGTAAACCATGCACTTTACCAGTTGAACCATCACTGCAAATGCAAATAACACAGGTATAGAATAATTTTTTGAAAAAAAAATTAGCTGAATATTTTGTATTACTCCAGGACGGCTGTATGGAATTCACTACTCACTCCAAACAGCAATAGCACATGTGTGCAGCAGCACATGCACCCTGCCACTAAGACCTGATCTTCTTTACTGTATCTCCGGCGTGCTGGTGCACTTCCTTTCATTAAGCAGGGCCAGCCACCTGCCACTTAGTAAATATAGAGTTCCCGTCGCCAACTCCCCCCTCCTTTTATACATCCAAAAAGCCCTAACATCAGTATATTTAAAAACAATCACAATTTTCATAAGATTACAGAGAGTTTAGCATATATCAATCTACCCTAAAGTTTTACATAATCGCAGATAAGAGATGCACATGTATATACCCATAAAAAAAGAGAATAAAGTGAAATAAGTTTAGTGCATACATTGTTATATTATGACCACAAACATATATTAAGACTACAAACCAAGATCATACACCATAATATACTATACCATATTATAAAATAATACTGTATACAATATGTTAATTAAATGTATATGGCATTCACACTGACTGGAAAACAAAATGCAAGGTACCAAGCAGCTTTCAAAGTCTTATCAAGAACTTCCATATTGGTGTGGAGAAAATATAGTGAAAACAGACAGTGAATACTGGGGGCGTGGCTCTGTGATGACTACATGGGCTGTGGGTTGTACTGGTAACAACATGGAAGCTATTTCTTACATGTACTTAAAGGATAAGTGCACTGTAAGATCAAGTTATGTTCATTTGGAAGATGCAGCTTTAAAAATACCGTTGCCATATATTTTTTTTACCTATGCTCCTCCAGAGCCTAGCTTTGTGCCTTGAAAGTTGCTGACATCTTGTTACTGGTTTGCTGAATGTTAAGCTCCGCCCCTCTGAGATTTCCTCTGCTTTCTCCTGCTTGAACCTCAAACAGTAATGCTTGTGAGTTCCGTGCACACGCACGTGCACGGAACTCACAGGCATTACTGTTTGAGGCTCAAGCGGAGAAAGCAGAGGAAATCTCAGAGGGGCGGAGCTTCATTCAGCAAAGCAGTAACAAGATGTCAGCAACTTCCAAGGCACAAAGGTAGGCTCTGAAGGGCATAGGTAAAAAAAAAATATGGCAACGGTATTTTTAAAGCTGCAGCTTCCAAATTAACATAACTTGATTTTACAGTGCACTTATCCTTTAATGCAACTTATTAGAGAAGAATCTTACAATGTATAGGTGTTCTGGGGAGAAAAGTGTTCCCAACTCGATTAAAAAAATGTAATTTTAGTTCTCCTTTAAGACCCAGAGAAGCTAGGGACATTATCCTAGGCTTGTTTGATCAGTATGAAATCGAACATGCATTAGCCTAAAATATCCTTTACCATTCTGTTTTTTTTGTAAAAAAAAATATATATAGCTACAAAATTATTTTCAATGTTCCAACTCTGTATCAATGTAAAATCCACCGTGGAATCTCAGGTTACAAATATCAATATTTTTATTCACACGCTTAAAAAAGAAAACAATCATAAACAATCCTGTAAACAAGATAACTCTTATTAAATGCCTCTTTCTTGTATATTTCCTTAATCAGTAAATGTTCTTTTTCTCTCAGTTGCCGATACACATCTGTGTTCAGTTACCAAGAGTGTGTTACTTTACCTGTCACTAAATGACCTATGGGAAAATCTTAAAACCTTTAGGGAAAATGTTTACTCTCTAACCATGGAACACTTTAGGAAAACCCTTCTATTTAAACAAGTACTTTGCTGCTGCTTGACTCCTTTACGATATTATCAGTTTATTAAAACTAAAAGAAATAGGCCAAGTATAGTTATAGGAAATATACTTAGATCTCTCTTTGTATTTGGATACAATCATGATTTGCCAAGAACCTAAGAATTTTGCACAGTTGTCCAGCAGATAAAAGAGGGAAATTATTCCGTAAAAGAGATTATTCAATCATTAGAGACCATGTGGCTCAAAACTAAATAATAATGTTCAGTCTTCTTGCTACAAGGATCAGACACAGTGGAAAAAAACTTAATCTTGAGTCCAGAGATACAGTAATCAATTTTATTCAGCTTTTAAAGAAAAATAGCAAAGTTTGATAACTTGGAAGTGAAAAGTACTTAGTTGCCACTTTGCTCTTTTGTGTTAAAAGAAGTTTCAAGTTTTTAATGGGAGTTGGTGATAACGTCTAAAGATCCAGGTGACAGTTACTAATAAATTCAAGTCAAGTGGAAGCCTCATTATAAAATGAACAGAGACTCTTTTATTTCCTTTGTAATACTGATACCCACTCAGAAAGCATTAAGAGATTTTAGGGATTTTGTATATTACTAAGATACAAAGACTACATGTAAATCAATGAATTTTGTAGAATAAGTGATGACATTTTGTTTTGGATAAAAAATCATTTTTATGGGCAAGCTTTAAAGAGATACACTTCTTCGTTTATTGGGTTAAGCTCCTCAATAAAAAATAAATAGGCTGAAATAAGTTAATTATTTTTAAAATTATATCTTTCTGGACTTAGATATAGTTAGAACGTTTTCTGGACCAGAAATAGTTTCTTGATAGTCCAGTCTCTAAAAAACATAGTTTGAAAAGAAAGGTCCTTTAAAAATAAGTTTAAAGCTCTTACCCTGACTTCTGTAATCTCTGTGTAACTGCCATTCCATTCCTGTTTAGTTCCCCCTATTCACTGACTAGGAGGGGAGTGACATCACCACAAGCACAAACACCTACTCTGTTTCGAGTCTGTTACAAGCAAAACTATGCGTGCTTGCTGCAGATAAGGAACTTCCCCCCTCCCTTCCAGGAAGTACAGGGAACTTTCAGCCAATCTGGTGGCTTACATTGGCAGCCAATCAGCATTCTCCATTTTTGGGACTTACGGAAAAACTCCTCCACACACAGTGCATCCAGCATTCTGCTAGAATGGAGCTGGAGTTTATTCTTGGTGGCTGCATCTTGCCTATTACATGTGGATTGTGATTTAAACATCAGGTATATGTTCTAAAAGACATCTTTTATAGCTGATTAGACTGTGTGTGACATGCAGGGTTAGGAGAATGATTGATAGGAGGAGGAAGGGAAGCAGGTAATTGGAGATAGAACACGCACTTAAAATCGTTTTTTTTTCTTTCTACTATGCATTTAGGGTCAGTAAGGTAGGCAGAACTCTGTTAAAAAAATATTTTTGGGGTGGACATGCCCTTTAAACTTGATTTTTTTTTTTTGCTTCTTAATATATCTCTTTCCTGGTTATTAAAGGGTAGGGTTGACCAAAATGTACCTTTAGGTGGTTTAGATAGATAAAGATTTTTTATTTGAACAATTGATTTTATATGCATCTCAATATTTAACCACCCTCTTGTTAACAACTGTTGTAGGAAGTGGATGACTAAAATACTGGAGAAAACAAGGAATGGTAGGATGTATAGGGAACAATACTGGGGGTTAGCTTGAACAAATAGTAATTTAATGAGGGCTAAGTCATAAACGTAATGACAGTAAAAGCAATGCATAAGAGATAATGTGTCATCTGCTGTATATATAAGCCTTTTAGAAATCACTGAGGTGACCTTTGGCCATGGAAATAAAAAAGCTAAACAGCGTATTTTTTACAGGGCATTTCACTGCTTGGCCACTTTTTCTATTTTTTTTTTATGACTAGGTGCATTTGGTTTCATTGGCCTACTACAGAAGTGAGCAATAATCTTGTCCAAATGGCTGCAGTAACAAAACTTACAAACAATAAGCTAAGACAGAACTTTTGATGCTATTTGCTTTCATCTTGTGGCAAGGTTCTAGCACTTATATAGTTACATTTATATTTCTATATTTATGTACTGAACTATTTATGTGTTTGCCCCCTTTTATTTTGTTATTGTACAGCGCTGTGTCCCCAAGCGGTGCCTTGTAAATAAACTATACATACATACATACATTATGTAAATTATTTTAGAAGGTTATCAAATATTTATGCAGGAGATGAGGTACCATATATACTCGAGGTACTATATATACTCTAAAATTAGCCTGAAAACCTAACTTCAGCTTATACTCGGGTCAAGTCCAAATTTTGATCCAAATGCTGCAATTGCGGATAGTAACCAGTAGGTGGCACTGTTAATAAATCCTTCACATGCATAAAAAGTTACAGGAGCTGATCTGCCTTTACACTCCTTCCTGCTTCCTGTAGTCTGGCTGCTGGACTCACTCAGCACTGTCACTGCTTTGCTGGATGCTGTAAATCTGATGGGTCTTCTCAGTTTGGGGCAAAAAATGGCTGCTAGTTCAGTGCAAGTGACAGCTTAAAACTACAACTCTAAGGTAACACTTTTAACTATTGGGGCCAGAGTGCCCATTACTATATGGGGGTCAGAGAGCCTTTTACTATATGGGGGTCATGAGAATTGTAAATTATGGTAAGCTTAATTAAAAATTTATTGAACCTTGCCTCTCCAGCAAGCAAAGCATGCTGGGAGTTGTAGTTTCCAAACATCTGGAGTGCCAAGGAATTGGAGGTTACTGGTACTGGATTTGGCTATTACTGTATGGGATTAATGTATGGGAATTCTGCTTTTATTGAATAACCCTGTATATGTATAACTTATTAACTTTATAAGCAGAACAAAATACCAACACCCTCCAAAATCCCCCACCCCCAAAAAACAGTGTGTGCACACTACTTCCTGCTTTGTTATCCATCCTTCAAATCTATAAAATAATTTCTTCGTTTATAGATTTCATTACATTTTTAGGAACTTCCAATAAGATGGGGGCTACATATAATTCCACCCCTGCACTAACTCCTGACATCCAATCACGTGTCTCCGCCTGTCTCCTTACCATCTCCTCCTGGATGTTGTAACTCTGGCTCAAATTAAATCTTTCTAAAATTGAACTGATCATTTTCCCACCTAAACCTAGTCCGGTCCCATCTTTCTCTATTCCTGTTGACAACATCTCCATTTCCCCTATCCAATTGGCACACTGCCTAGGGGTAATTATCGACTCCTATCTCTCCTTTTCTAACCACATTAACTATGTTGCTAAAACCTTTTTCTTTATAGTGAAAAACCACAGGTTCCTTTCTTTCCCGACTATCGCTATGCTTATGCATGCTCTCATTCTATAGTGCCTGGACTATTGCAACCTGCTACTTACTGGTTTTCCTGCTTCCCACCTCTCTCCCCTTCAGTCCATATTAAACTCTGCTAGACTTATTGTTTTGCTCTCTAATAAACAGGATCCCAAATCTCCTCTGTACCGGACACGTTAAACATCGCATTGTATACAAAATTATTCTCCTAACGTGCTTTTGGAGGGTCTCATTCATCCAGGTCATGGTATATCTGTTGTATTCAGTTAGATCAACTGGACTTAAAGTTTAGTTCTTGAAGACATTTCGCTAGTCATCTGACTGGCTTTCTCAATTCAGAATGAGTTGTACAAGAATCTTTTGGCAATTATGTATGCTGGAAAGTACCAATTAGCATATCACAGCCAGGTGTTAAAGAGGGGGAACTGTGGGCCAAAAAGACTTTAGGTTAATTGATAGGAATTGCTCTCCTGAGAGTTTTTGCAATTTATTTCAATTGTTTATTTTGCATAGTTTTGAAGATATTTACATTTTTGTGTGTGATAGCCTGCTCTGAAACCTGTCAATCTGCCCTGTGTCTCCTCCCCTTTGCAGCCCCCTGGTTCCTCCTACTTATGGACCCCATGGTCCCTCCAGTTGCAGGCCCTCCTTGGCCCATTCCCTTACAGCCCCATGTGGCCCCGCCCACTCGTGGGTGTCGTGGCCCCACCCACTCGCGGGTGTCGTGGCCCCATCCACTCACGGGTGCTCACAGGGTGTCTAAGCCCCGCCCACTCGTGGGTGCCTAAGCGCCACCCGCTCACAGGTGCTGTGGGCCACTCTGCCACCCCCCTACCCCCCCCTGTGGAAACAGCCTTTTCAGGCAGAGTGAGAACTCTGCCTGAAAAGGCTGTTTTCACATAGTGAGAGAGAAGGGCTGTAGATTCCCTTACCTTCTCTGCAGCTGCAGGTCCTTCACACAGCAGAGAGGAGGAGGGACTTCCTGTCTCCCTCACACACTGAGGGAGTCTGAGGCTGTGCTCGCCAGCGGCACTGTGCAGAAGAAGCCTTAGGAATGTCACATGTCAGCCTCCCACCCATTAACTTTCTGGTCAGTCATTTCTTTATATCTTGGGCTGTGGAGCACGTAGAGAGGTGGTTGATGGCTCGTTTTAAAGGCAGGAAACTGGCCTTTCATTTATACCCAACTTGTTTGGAGACCACAGTTCCCCTTTAATGACATCATGAATGCAAGGCGTGATTGCATTGTGGCTAAGAGGTGTTATAGGAATTCCCAGGGTAAGGCATCAAAACAGCATTGTCTGCTATGTACAATGCTGTTTTGACGTCTTACCCTGGGTGTTCCTATCATTCCCCTCGTGAAATAGGGTGACTTGACCAGGCATGACCAGGAATAACACAGTCCAAGTACAATAACATTTTTAGTGTTGTGCAACTACAACAGTTCAGTAATAGAAATACAATTTTAAATAACTGTTTCCATGCTTTCAACCATCAGTATAGCTAACAAAGTGGTTTGATAATAAATGTAGCCAAAGACACACACACAATGACATACGTCCACATATTCACATACCCACACACACTAACAAGAATCCAAATTTCACTACCCATATAAGTAGAATATAAATATTTGGTGTTGCACAACTATAATAGAATGCTCAGTTCAGGTCAGTAATACAAACACAAGTCAAATAATTATCTCCAGTAAAAATATTTATAAAGACATATACTCAAATAAATAGCCCTGTGCCCCTTCATAACAGAGGCTACACTAGTACAATAAAAATGTTACATGTTGTGCAACCTTAACAGTATATTAAGTCAGAAATACAAACACAAACCAAATAATTATCTTAAGTAATAATATTTAAAAAAACTGTACACATGCCCACATAAGTGTTATACGATGCCCCATACAGTATATTACAAATGTTGCCAAGCACAGTAAAAATGTTTGGTGTTGTGCAACTATATAAGAGGATACCTTTTCAGTAATACTGTGCACACGAATGCAACCAGGATTTCTAGGATTTCTTTAAGACTTTTTTGTAGAGATTGCAGTTTAAGAATAAAGGTGGAACAAGTTCTGAAAAGACAGGATTTGCCTTTCTTTTTTATTATTATAAGATAAAACCCTGCCATTTTGAAGGATGCATAATTTTTATATCCACTGTACAGACATCCCACCCTGGAAATTTAGATTTCCAGAACCAACCCCACACCCTGTCCCTCCCAGCCCCAGACAGCCACATTATGCTCCAAGCAAAACCACCCCACTATTTAAGCCATCCTTGGTAATTTCATACCTTTCCCTTGTGAGGTCGCTGGAGTTTGCAAGGGGTTCAGGACCCTCACAAGAGTTCCTTGTGGTCTCGCAAGTGTGTGGGAGACAGGGTTGCCAGATCTTGGCAGCCCGGCCTGTCACTGTGACAGCACGGTGGACAGGCCGGGGGTGGCACAGTTGGAAGTTGGGTTAGGGGCGTAACTGGGCAGGGAGTGGGCGTAAACAGGAGGGCTACCAGGGCTAGTCTCGGGACGGGATTTCAGCTGTTTCTTATTGTGGGACTTAAGACTTTGGCCCTACAGTTGGGGCAATACCGTCCAAATAGGGATGCCTGGCAATCCTGGCAGGAGACCACCCCAAAACGTCCAGAGCTGCCGGGAGGTTTTGGACACCTGACTCTATCCACACATAGCCAAACATATACACAAAAAATAACTCCCACTGTGCATTAATGGCGCCACACTTTTGCTAATTATATATGTATATATATATCGATAAATATATATAGATATACATACCTATTCTACAGCATTTTCTGCACTATAAATGTGCTCAGCTTGTACATGTTAGTAATAGTAATCAATGAAACATTTTGATTTTGATCTGATATCCTTGTCCTCAAATGCAAACAAATGTACATGCACAGTATACATATATATATATATATATATATTTGTATATATATATAAAATAAATACGGCTCCTGCAAGAGTCAAGTGTACAGAGAGAAATAAGCAGTTGTTTGCTCTCTCGCTCCCGTGAGTGCCTTACTTTTGGTATGTTGTGTGTTTTTTTGGTTTTCCTGGCGTTGGAATATCTATATATTTATCTATATATTTATCTATGTATTTTATCTTTTTCTTTGTTGTTTTATTTCAGGGAATTTAGTTAGCAAGCCAAAAGCATGTAATGTTTTCCATTATTATCTCCCCCATCACCTTTCTATCTCTCTGTTGCTATTTTTGCAATGTGATCGTTTCACACGGATCCCTGGCACCTTGCAACTGAGACTAAACTGGAAGGATTTTTGCTATTTCTATAATTTCTACCATTTAACAATATTTTACCAGCATTTGCCATTACAATTGTTGGTGCAATTAGGATGTTGACAATTGCAGTCCAGCAACATCTTTTATATGCTGTATAATTTAAAGAGATAAAAAGGTAGAAATCACTGTAAATCACAGTAATACACCATTATATCCTAGCTTTGCCTTTTTAATTTAAAGAAAATGTCACCCCTCTCTCCCCTGTTTTGACCAGCAGTGTTTGTACAGATGAGACTGACAGATTAGGGAAGGTGCAGAGCTGCCGTGTTCACCTGCCCCTATAGCTTTCTCATTCCTTTGCTTCCTGTATTTTGCTTGGTTGCTACCATGTGACATCAGTCAGGACACACCCCTCTTGCCTGTCAGGGTTTCTCTCTCACTCATGCTTAAGCTCAGAGCAGCAACATTGGGAGGATCAGGACAGTGTGTGATTGGGAGAGCTACAGGCAGTATGTGAAAGGGGGGGCTGAAAGTCACACAGTGACAACTACCTAGTCTGTTGCTGCATCACTGACCTTGCTGTTTATTTATTTTTCTTTATGTAGCTAAACTTCAGGAAAGATCATCTCCCTGTTGATTCCTTTCTCTTGCTTTGGGTTTCAGATCAGAATTGCATGCATGACACTCAGAAAAGGAGAGAAAATGACCATAAGCATCCAGGAGCATATGGCCATTGATGTCTGCCCAGGTCCAATAAAACCAATCAAACAGATTTCTGATTATTTCCCCCGGTTTCCCCGTGGCGTTCCCGTGGCCATTACTCGTGCTAACTCCCTTAAATCTAATGTGACCCAACCTAATGTCAGTCCATCTGAAATTTCCAAGGAGGAAGAGGAGGATGTGGACAAATTATTTGGGGCATATGGATCTGCTTCCACTGGACCTTCCAAAAATGAAGAGGAAGGGGACATTGATGGATATGATTCTGATGACTGCAGTAAGTTATCCCTTTTAAACTTTACTCGGTACTTTTCGTCCTTCTCATCCATATAACATCTGATTTCCATAGTCTATTATCCTTCTTGTGCCTGATCTGCTTCTACCTGATGCTCTGATAATAAGATACAGTGATTCAAGGCTATTTATTTACCAAGAGTGCTTTATAGCAATTTAACTTTACCAGCTATTCAAATTAATCGAATTTTCACTCCCCTTTAAAATGTTCTTATAAACCATGCACATTTCACTGTATCTGTTTTTTTTCTGTTTTGAATTTATGTTAATTCATTGCATCCTTCTTGTCCTTTCATCTTTTTTGCTTACCATTCTTTTGCAGTTGCATTTAACACTAGTAAAGTAAAAATGCCAGTATTTGAACTGAATTACCTTGACATTTTTTAATAACAATAACATTTACTTACCTGATGTTTCTGGAAATGTCGGAGCAGGGTCATTGACAGAACCACCAGGAAATCTCAGTGTATAAAAGGCAGACAGACCACCAGTTGATTAGCGTTAATTTTCCACCACATTAAATGAGAATGGGTTGTGTGTTTTTGTGCTGGGCTGAATAGGGATGCTCATTGAGAGCTGTTTTCCAGCTGTCCTAACCTGCTGAGCAGCTGAAGGTGCTTCTGTGATGTGTTCCAGTTCTGCCTTGTTGTACAGCAGGATCTGTGGTCCATTGTTACAAAGCAAAGGCGATATTTCTGTGTCAGCAACTGTTGAATGCTACTGGATTTAACCACAGAGACTGTAATTCAGATTAGACAGATAAGATGGTCGTAAGCTTCAGAATGACAGTTTGGGTAGCAGATGTAATAAGGTGATGTTCTTAACAGAGTTCTCTCTCTAGTTTATATAGCTACAATTTACCCGGTGCATTGTAGAAGGGACGCTTTATGACAGCTACTCATTTGTAACATTTGCCTGTACTGCATTTTAGCATAACGATCGTAGAAGCGGTGCTCAACCTTCTATCCTGAGCCTATAGCTGTTCATCATCATCAATTAATTGCTTTTTTTAGACATTTATGCTTTTTTTCTGAATCCATGTATAATGTTTAAAGCAACAGAACATTTCTTATAAAACCTGTGTTCTCTTACCTTTTTCTTTGATGTCTACTTATGTTCAGTCTCATCATTGATATTTCTAGAAGTACATATTCCTCTATCGAATCAGGACCTTGTTTTGAAAGATGTTCCCTAATTTTAATTTGTCTCTTTTGATTGTAGCCTTTCCAGAACCATTGTAACCCCTTATACCTAATAGCTCAGTGATCTTATATAGTGTTTCGGATAAAAGGATAGAAAGGTTATGCGAGCAATGACTTAAACACATTGTGTACACAAGCCGAATTGTGCCTCTCTATTTCAATAGATACAACTTGTTCAAAAGTGGCAGAAAATTAGAATTTCCTCCATGTCCAGTCCCTGAGGCATTAAGTTGTGAAGGCCTCAAGTCACACAAAAAAACTTGCCAATTAATTTAAAATATGTTGTTTAATGGTGATTTTATTCCATTGTTACTTAAAGGGCATGTCCACCCCCAAAACTATAATTTAACCCACTACTGGCCCCACTGTGTAGTGTAATAAAATCCTTACCTTACATTCCTACTCCAAATGGCTGCCCTGCAATGTTCCCCCAAAGTCCAAAAAACTGACCACCAGGAGCCTAGCAGAGTCCATATAAGACTTTGCCTCCTGTCTCCCCTCCGGTAGAATTTTGCCATGCGCACTGCAGCCCTCTCCTCCCTCCCTCTCCCACCTGTTTTGGTCTCCCTCCCTCTAGCGCAAAACCCATTTGTCATATTGTAGGGCTTCCTCCCCCAGCCCCAACCACGTTATTATTATCTCCAGAAACTCCCCCGATCTTTACTTACCTTCACTCTTTCCTCCGCCATTCTGAACTACTGGCAGCCGCGTCTGTGATTGGCTGCCTCTCAGCCAATCACTGATGCGGCTGCCGGTCAGGCCCCCTGCTTGCAGTTTCATGCAAACAGAGGGGCGGGACAGTGCTGCGGAGGAAAGAGGGAAGGTAAGTAAAGATTGGGGGAGATTCTGGAGATAATAACAATGCGGTTGGGGCTGGGGGAGGAAGCCCTAAAATATATCAAATAATTTTGGTGGACATGCCCTTTAAGAGAGATGGAATTATAAAGTTACTTAAAGGGAATCTTTACTGAGTTTTTGTTTATTTGCCCATTATGGATAGCTATAAAGGGTGCTACTATGTTTATAAGGTGCAGACATAGCAAACGTAAAGGAAATGGTAAGTGGGGGTCAAACCAAAGTCACACCATTTAAGAAACAAATATCAAATTTGAAAGATGTCTGGTCATTTCAGGGCCAGACCTTCAAGTCACAACATATAAGAAATAATAAGCAAGGGGGGGCTTTCATGTTTATTATGTACAGTGGCAGCAAGACAGCTGTGGGGGCGTGGTGATTGCTTTCCTCTCTTGAGACTAACCACGAGATCGCTTGTTTTACATCGCGGTACACCCATCTGTATGTAAGCTAAATCTAGGAAGTTTGCCAAAATCTCCCATTGAGTATGTATGTATTTGTGATACATTTATATTCTATCCAAGAATGGATAACTTTTGCATTTCTAAGGCATCGTTCATACTACACTACATTAACTGATTTTCTCCACAGTTCCATTCACTTTTATAGTATTTGTGTCTGCTGGTCTCCACAATGCGAAAAAATGCATGCAGCTGTGTGTTGTCGCATGGACAATGCACTGGTGGGTACCGGACACATTGAATAGTATAGAAAAATGAACATATTATCGCAAAACATATGTTGCATGTTACAGTGCTCAAAATAATGTTGTTAATCTAAATACATTCCAATATTGCAAGTGTGAAAGTATTCAAAGAAGAATGTAAATTTGGAGGTAGACTGAGAATATTTTTTTTTTTAATTTAAAGGGCGAGTCCAGTCAAAAATAAAGTATAGTTATAAATGTTAATCACCCCCCCAAACCTAGCTTTTGCATTACTAATACATTTCAAAGATGCCCCTGAAGTCTCTTACCTGACCCGATCCTTCTCCACCTAGACAACACCCCCTGCTCTTGTTACAAGTTTGTCACAAGCAAATATAGGAGGAGAGGGCTTCTGCGCTGACAGCCACTCCACTTCCTGGTTGCGACAGTCAGGCGATTTGGCGTGACATCACATCGCGCCTTTACTGACAGCCGCAACCAGAAAGTGGAGTGGCTATCAGGTGCAGAACAGAGGAGGAGCGGTGAGGGACCAGCATCTTGACATCATGACTTCCGGGGCATCTTTGGAATATATTAGTAATTTGAAACCTAGGTGTGATTAACATTTATAGCTTAACATTATTTTTACTGGACATGCCCTTTAAATTGCATATATCTCATGACAGCAACTTCTTGCTTGGACCCACCCAGACATGAAAAAAACATGTTGATGGAAAGCAGAAACATTGGAACATGGCAGATTTATGAGTTCAAGGTTTCTGAGTCTCTGTTTAAACCATGGAACAGTTATGATGTGTTTGTTATCAATCTAGAACGAATTCCTACCTGTCCAGCTGTAAATCTGCAATGTACAGGCTTACCCTACTGGGAGAGGGGAAGCACACATTGTGCTAGTGATGGCATTCCATCCACTAAAAGCAAAAAAAAGCAAAATAAAACTAAAACTTTTCAGTAGTATAACTTCAAACAGTTTGTACTTGGAGAAGTGACTTTTTATGGCTGTTTTCAAGGTAAGAACACAGCCTTTTCCCTGTTTGGAGACAAACAGTTCTCTGTCCAAGTTCTAGCTTGTTTGGCTTGATCTTTTATTTGGGTTGGGTGGGGATTAGCCACAACTTATCATTCCTTACCAATCGATCTGACCTGAAAAATCACAGCGATTCCTGCATTGATCAGGGCAAAAAACCTGCGCTGCCTGTCTAAATCTGATTGACAGACAACCAATCCGCATATCAATCATTTGTCTTTTTCTAGAATTCCTAATTAGAAATGTACCCTCGCGAAATTAATAAAATCTATCTCAACATAAAGCCCTCCAGTTACTTTCATTTTCACTTTCCTTGCCCTTTAGCACAGAAAGGTAAAAAGTAGCTAAATAAAGGGTATGTCCACCCCTAATAAAAACGTATAATTTGTTATTCAGAGACCCCAAAAGCTAGATTATGTTTTGCTTAAAACTTTAAATAATTTACCCAGAGCAAGTAATCATACTTACAAGTCCACGATCCACCACCACTAACTCTCTCTCCACTTCTGCTGCTATGTGCATTTTCTGTTCATGAGCTGCAGCAGTGGAGGCATGTCCGGGAATGGCAGTTAGCTATTGGCCGTAACTGACTACCTTACCTGGAAGTGCCAGAGAGCAGTGGAGTTGGAGGTTGTAAGTATAATATCTCGCTTTTGGGGGTTCCTCAATAACATATTAAGTTTTTATTAGGGGTGGACATATCCTTTAAGGAATATCTTCCTCGCTTTCTTTCTGGGTAAATCACAATGAGAATGCCTGAGCTCACTGCAGCCATGTTGGGGCAGTAACTGTAGGTATAATGTAGCCAAGAGCCGTTTGTATCAGTACTTGCACTCTTCTTCATTGTGGGCCGGGTGGACACCCCCACGGACCCAGTCGTTCCAGAGTGTAACTTCACACTAGGTTTATTAAGAGAAAAGAGCAGACTCCCTCACAAAATCCGTATGTGGTACAGCAATCCAAAAAAGAAAAGAAGGGTTGTACAGTAGTCCCCTGGGACCCACTGTTTCATACCAGGTACGGCACTTCTTTAGAGGTCATTTTCTACTTTTTGCCCCTGATGAAACACATTAGGCGTGCTTTTAAAATGTTTGTCCATATATATGTTTGAATAAAGGACGTTTTTATATTGTTATTCTGAAATTAGTAATGACCGGGGTACTCCGACCCTTCTTTTCATCATTAAAACATCATCAAGAGGAAATATGTCTTAGAGGACATATTTGGATTTTGATGATAATTGTATCAGTCATGACTGTGTGAATGAACTAGTTTGCTGCTGCACAAATAGCAAGAATTGCATGATGGCGACTCATAGATTTGTGATTAGCTAGAAGCATCAAACAGCTTAGCCAGGCCTTCATCTCTATTGCAAACAACATTTTCACATTATTAAGAATTGCTCTTCTTCCTGGTTGTGGCTGTCATTCAGTAGAGCGGCTCTCAGCATGGAGGGCAGTGCCTAGGTAAGTTCCTTTAAAGGCACCTTTGACAAATTCTTCATAAATTCAAAATGGGGTTTGGGGGGTGCTCTACCACAATATATAAAGTTTTTTTTATGCTTGATATTCCCCTTAAAGAGCATCTTCACCTTTTGGACTAAAATATACACACATCTTAAGGATCCCCCCCCCCCAAAAAAAACCACCTAACCGAGATTCTCCCTGTTGCCCATATAATTAAAGGGTATGTCCACCCAAAAATAAACTTTTTATATGTTCTTTATATAATAGCACCAACCTCAAACGCCATGTTCATTTTTCTAAAAATCATTTGCCTTGCCCCATATTTAATGAGATATATATCAGGCTGCACTTCCTCTCCACTTCCTCTTTAGATGACCCCGAGCTGCAGCTAAGGAAAAAAAAAATTCTTGCCTGTGTGTGTGTGTGTGTGTGTGTCTCTCTCTCTTTCTCTGGGCTGGCTGGCTGCAGCTGTTGATCCTGGATTTCTTCAGTACACATAACTTTACAGCTGTGATTGGTTGAGAGGGAAAAGAGGGTGGGATCCAGGGGGTCAGATCATTACTGATGCAACTTCCTCTGTTCTCACTGCTGGATGTTAACAGACATGCTCAAGAACATGAAAAGAACAGAGGAAAGGTAACATAACCTGTCTCTGTTCATCGCTGTATTTGTCCATGCTGCAGGATTAAGCCAGCTACAAAGGTTTACCAAGTAAAACCTGTGCTGCAGGAAGAGTTTAAACACCAATTAGATTTGTTTTTATGTTTGTTTTCTGCATAGTATAGAAATTAATAGTGGCTTGATAGTTTCTTTTTTTTTTTTTAACTACATTATTTCTGCAGATCAAGCTATCCTTCCTGTGTAGCCCCAGCCATGTGTCACCCTATACTTATTCAGAAACTGTGGTACACCTAAAAGAAGTTCATTGATACTTTTTGTGCCACAATTTGGGTTTGTCTATCCACTTCAGGTTCCTTGGGTAAGAGAGTTGTGTACGGATTCCCATCTGTGCCATATTGTTGCAAATTTGGGGGAGCAACTAGTAATGTATAGTACTTTTTTAAATGCCAGTGCGGCCTTCCATTAGTGTAAAGTGGGTACAGTTGGCTGCATCAATACATTTGCCACCAATTTTTTGGCCAAAAAGAAAGACTCAGTTATAAATATATTAGAAAATCTATCTAATGAGTACAAAAGACACCACTTAGGATCTAGCCCCTCCGGGCATCCCATGAGGTTGTGTAGGAGCATCAGTATTTGTTGCCAATATCCCCGTAGATAGGTACAACTCCATATCATATGATAAAAGGTACCCAGAGCATTATTGCATTTGAGACACAGGAGGCTTCTATTTGGTTTGTATTTTGCAATTTGAATTTACTAGAAGCTAATTTTCGGGAGCGAGGGATATGAAGGAGACTGTAAATTTGGGATATCAGTTTAGTTGGGCTGTTTGACCCGAATTTGGTGTATGATAGGGTTATTTGGCAATTCAAGGGATTGACCCCCAAATTGAGTACCAAATGCATGTCTAAGTTGTAAATATCTAGCAGAGTTGTGATAATTGAAACTCCTGGCACATCTGGTCAAAAGTTTTATCATAGTCTCCTGAAGCATGTTGAGCCAGGATACTAAAGTTTAGGCTGTAGTACAGTAGTAAACGCCATTAGAAGCATATTATGCCAGATTATAGTTTGATTATTAGCATAGGAGTTTTCCATATTTTGTATATCCAAGTCCCAAACCTTGTAGGCAGAGGGGATGGGATGTAAATGGAGGCAGCATTTCCCTGAGACCATGGGAAATTAGAAACATGGGGTCATAGACCTCTCCTAGGTCCAAGGCTGTCATGAGACAGAGAAAGCTATCGGATTCACTTTTGTTCCAGTGGTATAAATGGGAGATTTGGGATTCGACATAATATAATCGAAAATCTGGAATTGCTATTCCTCCCAATACGTAGGGCGTAACAGTATTGGCCTGTGCAATACGTGTCTATTAACTCCCCATACAAAGAATCGGAGGAGGGAATCAAATTTTTAAAGTATCCTAGAGGTATAAATATTGAGGAGTGCCAAGGTATATACAAAATTTTGGGTAGGAGTATCATTTTTATAACATTAGTATATTCCTAGGGGAAGTTTGGATTAAGGGTTCCAGGTTGAGGTAAAATAGTCCTCTGAACATCTAGAAATACGATGCCCCAGGTATTTAAAGGATAAATATGTTGTAAAACAATGTTAAGTTTAGTTGGAAGCTGCAGCTTGAAAAAAACTGATGACATCACGTCGCTTGAAAGCAAGTTTGCAAGTCCATAAATAAATGTCTGGTATTAAGTGAAGTTTTTTTTTTTACCTGGAATAAATCTAGATTGATCAGTATGTATTAAGGACTGTATTACCCAGTTTAATGGTAGGGAAAGTAGTTTTGCCAGAATTTTAAAGGGTATCTCCACTGCTTAAACATTTTTTTGCTATTCAGTTTTATTGAAGAATGGGAGGTAAAGGAGCTATGTCTTACCTCCCGTTCTTCAATAAAACCGCCAGGAGCCGGGAGAGAAGGTAAGGTGCTTACCGGTACCCGCTTGCTCCTCCACCACATAGTCTGACAGGTCCCGACGGACTAACAGGGCTATATACCGAAAGCTGCAAGCATCTTTTTCCATCTGAAAAAAATTGTCGCGCAACCCACGCAAGCTATGTACCGAGCCGATAATGGCTCTTTAAGACAGAAACTGTAACGCCAGCAGATAGCTGGCATTAAAATTTCAGAATGGGTAAACCCCATTCGCTATGCACTGAGAGCCATTATCGGCTCAGTGCATTGCCTAGTGAAGGCAACAGAGAACGATAACGGCTATCTGTCTTCTATTCGCATGCCCATTGCCCTTGCGCATAGAATAGAGAGTCCATCGGGACCTGTGATTAGCTGCCAGATCCCGGGCTGGTAAGAAATGTTCTGGGTATTTATTTATAAAAATGGACAATGCGGTTAGGGTTGGGAGGGGGTAGCTACATTACAGAAAAAGAGTTTTATACTAAACTAAAAGGGCAGCCTGATGGACGAGGGAGGGGGGAAACAGCTCCAGAGTGCATGCCACACTACCTTCTGCAGGCTACAGAAGAGGCAGAAAACTTTACACAGGAAGACAGGCTCCTACTCTTCACTTTCCTGGATTTGGACAAGCACTGCAGAGGAACAATTTGGAGCAGATATGTAAGGTAAGGATTTTTTAACAGTAAACACTGGGGCCAGCTTGTGGTTAAATTCTAGTTTTGGGGGTGGACATGTTCTTCAATCAATTGATCAGGAGCCACGGATGAAGATACACTCGATCCGCAGCAGCAGCACTGACAGGTCCCGACCGCTTCCCGGTTCAGATTAACTATAACGTGCAACAATGCTCACTGTAGTTAATCTAAACCAGGTAATGATCAGAAATTTTCAATGCTGCTGTGGAGGATCACGTGTAAGGTTAATATCTTCTATCTTCACCTGTAGCTTCTGGTCAATTAATTGAAGAACAGAAGATAAGGCAAAACTCATTAACCTCCCGGTCTAAATTTATCTAGCAGAATGCTAATGCTGGGTTCAACAGTGTATGATGAACTTATTAATTGTCACTTGAGTGTTAATGTAATGTATAGTACAAATATATAGGATCAAACCATGGGACGTAGATGTAACACAATGTGCAGAATAAAGCGTCCAAGGTCCCACAATAAATAATCCAAAAGGATCCATGCAGGGTTCCCACCAGGCCGGACAAGTTTGCATAGATGCTATGGACGGTCAAGCATCCGGTTGTGGTGGGAGTCCAGCCAGGCTATCGCCTCTTGTGCTGTAATGAATATGTACTTTCTTTATCTGTGACCGGGCTGGATACTTCATTGCATACTTGATATTTGCTTGTCTCATCTGGCCTTTCACATCAATAAATGTAGCCTTTTGTTTCTGTATTTCCGCCAAGAAAGCTGGATATACTGAAATTCTTGTGTTTTGGAAGGGAATATTCCCCTTTTCCCCGGTTAAACGTAGTATTACATCTCTGTCACAGAATTTAAGTAGTTTAACAATAAATGTTCTAGGAGGGGCCCCGGGTGGTGGAGCTATGGGTGAAATTTTATGTGCACGTTCCACCACAAACGTTTGGAAGAATTGCTCTCTTCTGTAGGTAGTAACAAGTAGCACTTCTAAAAATTGAGAGGGATCAGTGCCCTCCGCCCTCTCCGGTAGAACCACAAACCTTAGGTTGCTCCTGTGGTGTCTAGTCTCTAGGTCATCTTGGCTTTGCTGTAGTGTGCAAATGTTTGCTTGGTGGGCCTCTGCCTGGCATTGTATAGGTGGTAAAGCGTCCTCCATTCCCCCAATTCGAGTCTTGCTTCTGTCACCCTGCAAATTGTTTAAGTCCTGCCAAAGTAGGGAAATATCTACCTTCACCTCCTCCAGTTTGGACATTAGGCTTCCATTTACTTTATCGGCTGCATTCTCCTGTAAGGGATCTACCTGTAGCGGCGCTTCAGTTTGGGCCAGAGGTTTGCTCAGTGGCATCTTGGCACCAGTATTTGGCCAATTTTGTGGATGCATCCTGTGCCCTTTTAGGAGGTGACATTACTTCTGCCAGTGGACTGCTGGTTCAGGAGCCCTTGCACTGCAGGTGTAACCCTTCTTTTTTCTTACACCATCTGCGACACGTCCAGCTTTTACACTCACTCGGTCACCAGCCCCTCCGGACATAAACTCTAAGTGGACTCAAAGGAGGCGATACTCAGGATCTCTGTGGTTTAAAGCTTTATTGAGGTGGAGTGCACTTGGCTGGAATCTGTGAGACAACAGGGAAACACTGCCACTATCTGGTATACAGCCATGCCACCAGCCCACCTCTCCCACAGTCAATCTTTACACTCAACAATATAAAACAATGATCGTATAGTGGATTTTACATTGAACAATAATATAAAACTAACAGCAACATACCTGTAAGACAACAGGGAAACACTGCCACTATCTGGTATACAGCCATGCCACCAGCCCGCCTATGTTATACCAGGCAGTTATTATAATACATTCCCACATACATGTTACAGGATATATATAACAATGAACAAGGGAAAACCATCTATATTACAGTAGAGTGACATGGGACACAGCATGTCTTGCATATAGCAGCCATTCCAGGAAGAGCACATGGCTCTTCTAACTTTGCTTATTTACTCAGATAAGTATGTACTGCAGGGTCTACAGGTTACTAAAAGCATATGGTCCCCTCTTTACATTCTACTGAACTATTATGGACATATATCATAACCTTTTACAACAGATAAATTAACTTTAGCCTTAGAGAACACTGACCGAGATTCTCTAGAAGAGTCCATTGCTAAGCTTGTCTGTTAAAACTTCCCTCAGTTCTATCTAATGACACATTTGAAGTGGTTTATTTTATAGGTCCTAATATGTCCTAACACTCTGCTTAAAGCTTTTGAATATCTTAAACTATATCTAACAATTTCTGCTGCTCCTGCATATTGGTATGACCCTATTTTGCAAAACTGCAGACTGGATATTTGGTGAAACATGTGCATAAAGTTCACTGTGTTAAACAGGTAAAAGTCAAATCCGGCCACTCCCCATTACATTGATCTTTGATCAAGAATTGTTATTATTCATTGACTAAATTGACTAATAATATTTTAATAATTTGCATAAATTGCAGTAGCAGCTAAGTCATGCTGTACATCATTTTTAGGGTTAATGATGGAAACCTAAATATTAGCCTGGGAATAGCTAATTCCTAAAAGATTGTTTTAGGTTATTCCAGTCAGAGAAGCAAGTAAATGTTTAGCTTTAGCCCTGTCAAATCATTTACCTCACCCCGAGTAGGTTAATCCATGTTTAGTATAATAACTCTTGGCCACGTGTTTTCAGCTCTGTGTACAGCTCTGAGGTGTTTTGATTGTACTGTAGTGTTTCATGTCATGTACTAGATGAACCAATAAAGCAATTCTGATTACACTTTATAAACTACATTTTTCACAACATTTTTATTTTGATTATTGATAAAGCACACAGTTAATGTAAATGACAACCTTTCACAAATAAAATTGGACATATTTATTTTGTAAATTAAACAAACAAATATGTGCTCATTGGCACACAACCTAAACTAGAATGGGAAAGTATAAACTTGGTAATTGGATTTGGCTTGAAAGGCTGAATTTTGGAAGGAATGGCACTAGAGTCTTTCTGATGTGTGTGTCTGTATGTGCTGCAAATATTTTTATTATTATTTATTTATTATGTAAGTTTAGGACTTTTAGTTTAAAAGTGTGTTTGTGCGTCCGAGAATCATACACAAGTAATGTATTCCTTGGGTACAGGTGCTTTTAATCAAGAAATTGGGCTTTTATTATGCCTCAGATCCAGGTGCATTTTATTAAGAAAGTGGCAATCGTGCATTGATTACAATTCAGATCCAGGTGAATTTTTATTAAGTGTTAATCTGCCACATGCCTTTTACTACAGGCTAAGGCATAACCCCCAATCATTTAAAGAACCACATGCGTATTTTTGGGAAGGTTAAATAATTTGCTTATGTGAACATCAACTTTGGACTGTGTTTAGAAAAAAGCCATATTAAATGCGCAGTCAGTCAATTCATGTAAAAAAATGTTCTCTGAGGTCTTCCAGCCCAATTTGGGACTTTAGTTAACAAGGGTAAACTCCTTATAAGCCTACAATGAACAAGAAGAAATATAACTCAAACATCTGATTTAACGGGACGTTCATTTTACATAAATGCTTCCCCTAAACCTCTTTTTTCTCTTATTGAACTGCTATGAATATGTGGTTTTGTTTACAGCCTGTCTGGTACCGTTTATTGGCATATTCAAAATCAAGATCATTTTAACGTTCCTTACCTTCTGAGACTTTCATCTCCAACTCCAACAACAAAAGCCAATTAATCCGCGCTTTGCCTCCTTCAGCTGAACGTAATTACATTATTCATTCATTAGGACTTAGAGCAACTATTCTTAATTTTCCTTTCTCCTTTTCCATTAAGTTTATGAAAATGGATGAATTTTATCTGGTGATGATAGAAGCAGAAGGACAAAGCAAAAAGCTTTGATTTATAAACGTGTGCTTTCATTTCGTCTGCTAAAACTACTGTTACTTTATTTATACTTAAGAAAAAGTAAGAAAACATTTTGGCTTTAGAAAAAAAAGAGCAGTTATCATTTCCTGGCACATTGTTTATTCTCAGTCCATTGATAGGTGGATCAATGCTGCAGAAGTTAACAGTAGCATTTAATGTCATTTAAAGGATGCATCAGGGATTTGCAGTGTCTGTTAAATTACAGGTACGATCAGTATAACCTTGGCTGGGGGGTGAACAGTATAAGCCTGTAAAGTAAGATAGCTGTACATTTGTTAAATATATAATTTGTTTCCTGTCAATAACATTAGTTCATTCCACTTTAGTTTATTCCAGAAAATTAATAACACAGTTTTTTTCTATTAGCAAAATCAATTAGTACAAATTATCCTTAAAACTTGATTACTGGTCAAGTATACAAAGCCATATAATTCTGATATTTTAGAACAGTTTGTGGACAGAGTATCTGAAAGTCTTATTTAGAACAATCACACTATTGTGTATATTCATGTTTAAAGAAATATGTGTATGTATTCTTATGTATGCCTAAAATATATGTACTTACGCCAGAAAAGGTTTGGTAAAACACAGAGAAAAAGTCCTATAAAGTACCTACTAGCATTCCCATTAGCTTTAACTTTCTAGAAACTCATCTAATGGTCTTAAACCATGCCCCATGACTACCACTAGGTACTGGAATGAGATTTGTGATTTATGGTATATGTAAGTTGTGAAACAGCACTTCAATCTGTTCTATTATAGGGGTATTATTTAGCTCAGGCTTTGGGGCTACCCTCAATTTATACCTATACATGGGGTGATATGGCTGCTTGAGTGCCTATGATAAGTGAGCCGATAGGAGGTAGGTATACTGATTTACCATCTTTTTGATGGAAATATACATGTACAGTAATATATGCCTCCATAAGCCCCATTTTTGTTAATGTCCCAAATATACTGCACATACCATAGGTGACTCATGGCCATATACTTAAATAAAGGACAATTAAACCCATCCCCCACCCCTCCCCCGTTTAAAGTACCCAAGCTAAGGACCTTAAAGGGGAAGTTCAGTGCAAATACATGTACTTTTCAGAAAAAAGAGAAGTATTTTTTCATCCCAATGACCTTAAAGGGCAAGTCCAGACCCAAAATGAAAACTTACATACAGATAAATCACCCCCCAAAACCCTAAACGGTAATAGTTTGAAATCTAAAATATATAAGTCTAACCTGAAATCCTGCACAATGTCCTGTTTACCCTGTTTCTGCTTCCTGGTTCTTCCAGTTCGCAACTGTCCGTTATGGATTTGACAGTTGACATCACAGCAAATGACTGAATGTTAATCCCCTGTTTGCCTCTTCTGAGCATGCTCAGTACAGGTTTCTAAATTGCTCAGTTTCCATGAGGCATCCAGAAGCATAGCAGGCATACAGTAATGAATTCATAGGACAAAGTATGATATGTCAACATAATTTAAAGAGGCCATTCTTTCTAAAAGATGTTCTTATGAGGGTGGAGTTGTCCTTTAACCTGCCAATTCAGAATTTTGTCTGTGTATAAATAAATGTAACCAAAATACTGTCTTCCTGTTTGTAGGACCCCTATTAGGGACCATTATGGTCTTGTCCTTGACCCAACGCCTGGCTTGATTCAGTTGCTCAGAAGAGATCTGAGCATGTTTGACCCATCCAACAGCCAATCAGTAGAAATAGCTGTTAGGAACATTCCAAGGATGTGGTGCATCCGGGGAAGAAGAAGGACAGTTAGAACCTGAAATGTCAGCTCACTAATTTCAACAGCAGGGAACAGCAAAGGGTATGAAATCAACTGATTTTTCAAAATGGAAGAGAATATGAAGAATACCGGTAACTAAGAAGGCATTACACAAACTAACAATTTAACAAATATTAATAATTTCCACTGAACTGTCCCTTTAACCACTAGGTTTTTACCCCTGAGTACATTTATTATCAGCTGTTAGGTTAAGTATGCAAGGCCCATTATTTTTATCCTGGCCACCTGGGGTAAAACATTGTTGGATATTTTGGTGTCTTGTATGAACTGCACTATCGGCCAACATTTATTACCAGTTGACCGAAATATTGTTAAGTCAAAATATTACCCTGTGTTTACTAAAACTTACCATAAGTGTCCCTTGCTGCTCTGATCAAACTCCTTTCCCACTGTTACTGCCAAGGCAAATGGGATGATACTTTCTGCAAGAAGCAATTATTACTAATTTAATTTCAAATTAAATGTGTCTTGGGAACTAAGAAAATTATATGTTTTTGGAAAATGTTCTGTTCACATGTTTAGTTCTAGTGCTTAAGTAATAACCTTTTGACTATTGGGGTGACTTGAATGAGAATTGGTTATAGCATGTGTTTATAAAGATGTGGGACCAGAAATGCTGCACACAAAAAAATATTATTATGCGCCATTGATTATATAAACTGTATATTTTAATGATTTAGTAATATAGGGTACTAAAACATCTGCAAAGGGAAATACTGATTAATCAGTATGAGATTCTGATTCTAACACATGAAGTTAATGGCTGTATGTAGTCTAATCAGAAATCAAAAATCACATATCCATGTAGCTTGCTTTAATGCATCTGCAATAGCGGTCCGCAACCACCAGGACTCAGACCATTGCCGATCTACTAATCATTTAGTGCCAGGCTACAAACATCACTTGTACAACAGAACATTACTGTACATCAGTAATGTTTCTTATTCATTACCGTATGTTATATTTATTGCAATGGGTTATTTGTGGAAAAATGTTTTATTATGAAACCTGGTCCATGGCAATTTTCAGGCAGACTCAAAGATGTTAAGACCAGGGTTTTGTGTGGGCCATATAATCAGTTCCAAAACTAATTTTTCTTCTTTAAAATGAAGATAACCCCTAATGACATCAGATGTCTTTGTTTAAGGACACCGTTAATCCTGTTCAAATCCCCAACTCAGAAATGTTGCTTTCAGACGCACATTATTGTATGAATCCCCAGCCTTCTGCCTTTTGCTTCAGTCAAATATTGAAGTTTTGACTGATTTTGACCCATCAGTTCAAAGCATCTGCAGCTACTTTTCTATACTTTATGTTTTTGTGTATGGTTTAGTCAATTGACCTCGCTCTTTTACTTTAGAGTAAAAGCTTTTTAGCCTTTACTATTTTATGATGACCTCTTCTGGCCAGATTCCCTTGGGTCCCACAGGTTTCTGTCAGTTCTATGCTGATGACTCTGTTTGACATTTTTGGACCTAGTAGAGATATAAGCATGGTGTGTCTTTTATCTGTCACACTTTTTTTATCAGTTTTCCTGGCCGACCACTGTGTTTAGAGCTTGAATAGCACAGCTTGACACCCTAGTCTGCTTTTACATATTTGCCTGGGAGGGACCTTGCTAATATAGTATAACTAACTTGTATTTGGTTGCCGTGCTCAGTCTTGCCATGGTGCATTACCTGTAACATGAAACGTTCTTCTACTACCTTACCTTGGGGGTAGAGTTTTGCTGTTCCTCACTTAGTTTTAAGCCTTCTACACAGCTGTTTTTGTTTCAGTTAATGATTGTGTTTCAACCTACATATTAAAATATTTAAATGATGATTATTGTTTGGTATACCAGTTCAGGGTTTCTCAAAGTGTGCACACTATGGCACACAGGTGTGAGACAGTGACACAAAGGTATTCCCTTAAAATCTTGGTGGTAGGAATATTTTCAACAGTATGACTTATATTTATGTAATACTGTGTTCTACAAATATATATTCGATAACATTCCAATACAATTGATGTAGTGTAACAAAGTCTATACAATATATACTGTACAATATAAACATGTACTTTACAGTATATAAAATGTGAGTAATTACAACATTAAGTCCAACATTTAGAACACACGTGGGGCCCAACAAAGGTTTTGCTTTGCAAGTGTGCCAACAAGTTTGAAAAACAATTTTTTTTAGTTTATTCATACACCTGACTATAACCTTACTAAATCCTTTGCTTTGTGCAAGTGTACCGTACCTGTAAACATTGATGCTGTTTGAAAGCAAAGGGTGGTCATTCCAAAAATTGATTTGATTAAGATTTAGATTTATATTTGTGAAAGTATTTTCACTTTACAGCATTTTTTCACACCTACCTAAAACATGCACAGTACTGTATTCTCTCTATAGTTTTTCTGACTAATACTGTAGTAAAAACACACTATTGTAAAGCATTGTAAAGAGAAATTACCCTACCATAGAAGCTAATGAGGAGCATAATTTGTTATAGCTGTAGCACTAATTGCATGCTCACCCTTGGCTATACTGTTTTCATTTTCTTTTGAAACATCGACAAGTGTTTACTTGTTGTACATTAAAAGTTCACAGTGCTTCACCACAGTTGCAGGCAACATAATTTATACATTTAATAGTCTAGAATTCTACTGTTCAAAACAAAGCATTTACGTTCTATTTTTTTTTTTTTTTTTTTTACATTTAGTTGCCCTAATTGATAGCATTAAGCCAATAAAGGTGTTTTGTACATGGCCAGCTGGTGTTTTTTTCCATATGTGTGGGTCTTGTATAGAACATCTTGCAGGGGAACAGGTGTCTCACCCACAGTTAGGGGAACTCCACCAGATGTGATTTATATCCTGTTTGCTACTGTACATTTGGTCACTATTTTTAAGACAGCAGGATATTAAAATGCAATTTTAAATTATTAGGTCCTATAATACATTGTTTACAGGAAAGTGTCATGTACTGGATAGTTATCAAATTATGATAAACATTTTGCTGTGATTTATCTATCTATCTATCTATCTATCTATCTATCTATATATGATTTATATGATATGTGGTTTATATGTGGAATATGTGGTTTACTACGGTCATGCTTTAATATAAAAATGTCAGTTTTTGGGTCAGGGTGAATGATCTGGAAGTGTAGAGATTAGGGAAATGAGGAAACAATCCTTTATAATCAGGGAGATTGGGATTAAGTAAACTGTGCATTGTCAATACTGAACTTTAAATATAAAAACTTTCCTGTACACTTGATTGGGGTGTCTGTATCCTCAAAAGTGAATGGGAACGGTCTGTTTGCATGGACAAGCATATCACATTTTTGTTACCCACACTAACTAGCTACCTAAAATGTATTTCTTACTTTGCTGCTTCTATGTCTGCATGTTAGAGGGGCACCAGATTGGGGTAGTAGCCTCTCTGATGCAAAATTCAGGGATATCCCTGATCTAAGTGGTCTTTAAGTGGTTTTTACCAAGGCTTCTGAAAGTGACCCAAATAAGGTAAACAGAAGGGCAGTCAGATGTAAGCTAAAGGTCAAGGGTGGGCAACAAAAGTTCAAAATGTAGGTTGAGGCAGGCAGCGTACAGTCAGGTGTCAAGGTCTGGAAACAAGAAGCAAACTAAATCCAGAAACAATGCAACATTGGAAATTGAAACATCAAGCATGCAAGAGTAAAAGCAGCAAGTATTCATGAAAAGTCACAAAATCTGACATCATGATGTGGCAACATCACGCACCCCATGACACAAGGGAGATATACTGCTAATTGGTAGTCTGACAGTGGTACATGATGATATTCTTACAGTCTACTGAAGTCTGTATAGGTCACCCAGGGCAGATCACTTGGGTGAGGCCGAAATCGTGTATAGGCCCCCTTATACCAGTTCTGAATCATCTATCAAATCAAAATTTGTTTTCTTAGAATAAGTAATTTTCCCTTTACATTATTTAAATTATTTCTTTCTGCAAGCTATTCTCAGATCTACTCATTTAAATCTACAATTTAATTTGCCAAATAGTGCTGTAGAAAACAATATTCCCATCATAACAGCATTTTCTGTACACTTTGATTGTAGCTGGAATTACAGATGAATTTTAGCTAGAGAGTCATTATATCTATAAAGCTATTGCAATATTCTTAATATATATATATTTTTTTATATATATATATTAAGAATATAATAAACTTTTATACAATAGGGTTCTCCCAGAGTTCATGACACTCCTTCTTTGCAGCATTTGACACAGTTATGTAATTCAACAACTTTCCCACCAAATAGACACTTCTCTCAAATCCTACGATCAACAGGATCATAATTTACCAAACTCTGTGTACTCCAGGTATGTTCAGACATGCCTTCCAAACTCAGTGACCAATACTAACATGTTATCAGCTAACTATCAAGGCCAAACCTCTGCCAAACTAATCCCCTGCATCTACCAACTTCTATACCTCAAAATTTGTCTATACCCAAATCTGTATCTTAGGTGTTTTAGATCATGTACCTGCTGCTAAGTATTCAAAACATTTCTTACTGAAGCCATTTTCTTGGCTAAAAGGAGATTGCCAGGATGCAGGCAACCTCTACATATCATTCACGGAATGATCATACCTTACAACAAAATAATGTACTGCAATATGGAAAGATATGGAGTAGCTGGGAAGAGTCTTTCATATATGTGTCAGCTTTACCTCTACTATGCTTAGTATAATTTATCTTCTAAATGTGGTATGATGCCTATGTTTTTACTTTTCTTGATGTTTGTTTAGTTTATAGTGGGTTATACTGTAGTCTTTTCTGCAGTTATATCAGTGCAGGGCATAGACCCACTTATTGTCTCCTTAAAATTACATGTACATACTATACTGTTTTAATGCTTTTATTTTTTATTTGTTTCAATAAAGTTCCTATGCAAGTTTTTTCATGTGTTAACCAAACAATAAAGTTTGTTCAAATTGAATCAATATAAGTTGTGTGTGGAGTTCATCTGGTGTGCACCAAGGTACATTTTGTTTTGGGTTGGAATCCTCTGTAAGGAGGTGATTAAAAAGTCGAGACTTTGGTTACCCGTGGTACAGGTGATATGTGAGCTGCCATAATGAGTGAAAACAGTAGGGATAAGGTTAATGAAGATATAGATAGATTGGTGATATATAGATAGATTTGATAGGGTGGTAGATAATATAAAGATATTAACTTGTTTTATAAGAGATAGATCAGATAGATAGAGAGCATGCTAAGGCATAAAGGTACAGTAGCAATGCTCTCCTGCTATGTTCCTGGGTCCAGTGTAGGCTTTAATCTTGGGGTTTGAGAAGTTCAGTTGGTGGCAGGGAAGGGGGGGCAAGCATGGATGAAGAACAGGTTGGTAAAGGGTTGAGCTTGGTTTGGGCTGCAATATGGAAGTCTTTTGGGAGGGGGTATGTGTTTGCTTTGACTTTATGTAATGCTTGGGTGCCGTGTATGCTGTAGGCCTGGCAGTGAGTAGGAGGGAGGAGCCCTACACACCTTAGTGATTATAAATATATTATTTGGGGTCTAAATTATTAAATCCATATTTTTGTAATTTCCACTTTACAATGCTGTTCGATTATTATTAATTTAATTTGTATCCCCCTTGCCATTTAGCACAGGGAGATACAAATAAGCTGATTGCAGAATCTCTCTGTCCTTTCCTGAGGGAATCACACTGAGTATGTCTGAAGCTCAACAAGCTAGGGAAAGGAGCAATAACTGGAGGGCTTCCTATAGTGAAACATTTATTGCCTTCAGTATATTTTTTTACTTATAAAGGCAAGATATACATTGTTTTAATCAGCAATAGTTTCTTGGTTTTACATCATGAAAAATATGTTTTAGCCTGGAGCTTTGATTTAACAAGTCTGTAGTTACAGTAATTTCTGATTAAATGAGAAATAACCGGAACTTGATTTATTATGAGGTAGTTGTACTTCTTTTAGCTGGCCAACCTGGCAAACAGTTTTTGTTGAAATAGTCACAATGAAAACATAAAAAATTCCTTCAAAGCTTTTGCGAGAACGTTTTTCTAATCTAAAATTGTAAGGAATATTTAAAATAGTCAAAAAGATTTTTTTTATGTCAGAAATTTCATGGCTTTGTCAGTGTCCCACGTGGTGCCTCACCACAAATTTTGCAAGTCTGGAACTTAAGAAACAGGCAATAATAAAACAGAATATGCCTGGGACAATAGTTAAAGGATAAGTATGCTGTAAAATCAAGTTAAGTTTAGGTGGAAGCTTTAAAAAAACTGTATCATTTTTCCTATGCCCCTCCTGCTTCTACCAGCCTCAAATGGTAAGGCTTTTGTTCCGTGCGCCCGCGCATGACGTCTATGCGTGCACGGATGTGTGTGCATGTGACGTCATCTCACCTCGTCATGTGTGTGTGCGTCGAGATTACGTCACACGCACTAGGGACGCACATGCACAGAATGAACAGGCCTTACCATTTGAGGCTGAAGAAGCAGGAGGAAGCTACAAATCTTGGAGGGGCGGAGCTAAACATTCAGCTAGACACAAGCAAGGTGTCAGCAACTTGCAAGCCGGAAAGGTAGGCTCTGGAGGGGCATAGGGAAAAATAAAACAATGACAAATGTTTTTTTTAAGCTGCAGCTTCCAACTAAACTTAACTTGATTTTACAGTGTACTTATCCTTTAAATAACCCTTTACTATGAATAAATATGTTAAGATGCACCAAGGCTTTCAAGAAAATTGGCATTGGGACATTTATACATGGAAATCTTTTATCTAAGAATTGGAATATTAAATGTCTCGGGGGGGGAGGGGATAATTGGTTGTGTACTTTGATTACCTTCATGATTTATCTGTTATTTCAGAATAAAACTGCTGTTTAAATTGGCCATATTCCAACCGGATAAATACATCAAATCAAACTCAACCCATAACATTTTAAGTGTAGTCTGTTGAGCAAAAGCCAAATAAATAATTTGGTTCTTTTTTAATTTATTACAACATTCAGTACATTAAATACTTAAAATAAGATGGTTTGCTTTTAATTGGCATGAATGTACATTATATCTGAATATAATTAATCTATGATCTATAAATGTGCGCTTTGTCATACAAAGTGTATGGATATGTATGAGCCATTGTCATACATATACAGGCCTGTGTATACACTTTTAAAAGGCACTTATTTATAGAATATTGATTAAGGTAAGTTTTTTTTTATTTAAGAGAAATTGTCTGATTTTATTGTGTTTCCCAGGGTAGAGCTAACCTGTATTGGAATAAAGAGCTGCCATTAGAGAATTATTTCAAGGTTGCACTTCTAGTGAAGGGAGTACGTTATAGAGGGCGAAAACCTTTAAAGCATTGCCTGCTTACAAGCAAGGTCTTTATTGTATGCACTTCAAGAGAAGCATTTGACAGGGGCAATTATGTCTGTCAATCTCTCCAAATGCCATCATCTGTTTTAAAAAGAATACTTTTTATGGTACCCAATAAACTCTCAAAAACTATAGCAGCATTTAACAGTGGCACAGGCTCAAAGGTTATTTATATTGTGAATAGTCCATTTGGTCTAGTAATCTAATGGTCCATAGCAATATCATGTTAACAATCATCTTCAAAGAAACACAGATAACTGAAATAATAAACCAGTTCCACATCCTGTTTTCCATGTTGTTAATGTTCTTCCCTAAACCAGTAAATATTAATATCTGAAATTAATTTTTCTGTATCTGGCCATAAATTTGGATATAGGTTTGAATTTAAATGATTTAGTGAGGAGCTTCATAAGGGGAAAATTTTTAACCCTATAAAGCTGGGTACTCACATCAAAGATCTGAAGATGACAGACAGAATCTGCACAATCCTGTCCTACACACAGGCCCGAGCGTTCTCCCTATGTAAAGCATAGGTAGAACAATAGGGACTACACTTTTCCCTCACCTGCGGCCAATTCCCCTATAATTTAAAGGACAATTAAAGCCTCAGAACAACACTTTTTCAAATTAACACCTTAATTATAAAACCAGAATTCTGTGTCTCAACAATCATTTTGATACGATTGTTGGGAAATTTGCCTTTCTAAAATGGGGTTTGTGTTTTATTTCCCAACATCCCAGTATCATAAAGTGTGGTCACTGACCATTACGTTCTTTACACATGCTTAGTCCCAGGATACTGCAGAAACTTGTTACAGTTGGTCAGATTAGGTAAGGGAGCATGTGACTGAGGTCAGAGGTGTGGCCAGTCACTGTACATACAGTAATTTCATCCAGTTCTTCAGGAGTTACCTTTACTTAAATGCTATATATATAGAGTAATATAGGAAAGAACCTACATCAGAACCCCTATATTACTCTATATATATATTGTTTGCCAGCCCCTAGCACCCCTTCAACAGAGGGTATTCCCACACCTATTTTTATTAGATGGTGTATGCATTCGGACGCTATATCTATTATATCTTTACTTAAATGCTATTTAGTTTAGGGGAATTTTATTTTATTTTGTGTTTTTTGAGGGGGTATTTTGAGATTCTTGAATGTAAAAATTTGGGTTTAGTTCTCCTTTAATACAGGGAGACAACCGCAGCCAAAGGAAATTTTCAGGGAATTTCCAAACAATTGCGAGGCTCACGATGAACGGTTGCTGGCCTTGTTATCGCTCAGAAATGCGCTCCACACACTAATGGTAAAGCAATGATTCCGTGGGATCTAACGATATCAGTGCTATATTGTTATTGTGTGTCTTCTGTTTATATACAACTACCAGTTTTTGTTTGATTATTTTTATTCCTCTTTATCACTAATGTTTTCTGGTCCCAATCAGGGAGTTATGTTTTTGAAATTATTCCTTCTTAATGACCCTTGCCAATCTTTATTGCCTATTAATGTATTGTAAAACAAGGTGACATTTGAGTAAAGATGTTAAATGATGTTGTCAGTGTGGGTTACAAGGAGACACAAATATGCAATCTTTTCTGTACAGTCACTTTCTGTCATGGAGGGTTCATTTGCCAAGCTATTTGGGTCTGCCTGTCTAACTCTTTAAGCACAAACAGCTCGAACAGCTTGCTATGTACAGAAACGATGACTGATTCATTAAAATGCAAACACACAACAGATTAGCCTTTTACTAAAGCAACACATTCTCTTTCATTGAAGCAAGACTGCCCTCCCCCCTTTTTATCAATGCACATTGTAAAATACACAAATCTAACTATTCTATTTTATGGTTTTTCTGAGCAGGTTGATTGGGATTAATCCAGATCTGTTTCTGAACATCATATTTTCCAGTGTCTTGGGTAAAGGAGGGAGTTAATGTAAGCTGTTTTCCTTAATCTAAAGAAGGTTAACTGCCTTCATGCTTTTTATTCCATGACCTTTTCCCACCTAGGTGACAATTTCATACATCCTAGGTATCATTTTTTTTGAATAATACACATTTTTTAAAAAGCAGCTTTGTTTTTGGAAATATGATATAAGCACGGGATTAAAAAAAATTACAGTTTTAGGGGTTTAGTTTTTTTTACATAAAGAAAGGTTTAGAGATCACTGTACCTAAATAAGTTACATTGTTTAGATTTTTTTAAAATTCTTTTTGTGTAATTTAACTAACTTTTTAAGTCATTTTTGTATTTGCAGAAAATGTCCACTGCTCCTTCCTTTTTTATACGATTTTAGCAAAAAAATTAGACAAAAAGCATGGTTTACAGTTAAAATTTTGGTTGATATTTTGGCCTCTCCATGAGACAAAATTTCTATCAAATTTGTGCCGAAATATTGGTTTGTGTATAGTGTTAGGCAGGTGTGTAGAAATGCTTTCATTTGCTTTCACAAATAGAATGGTTAATCGTTTGTATCTATTATTAATGCAAAGGGAAAAAAACACAAGACAAATCTATATCAAATTAATATTTGCTGTGACCACCCTTTTCCTTTAAAACAGCATCAATTAATATAGGTTCACCAAAGGGTTGGAGAGTGGTACAACAATGAGTGTCTGCAGAAAACAGTGACACAAGCTTCCTTGCAAGTAAACAAATGAATTTCTGCAATACCATCTGGGTGGTATCTGAATGTCCCCAAATGTATTCTGCTGCAGGACAATGAACAGAAACATACAGCGAATGTCATCAAGGATGATCATAAGTGTCAAAAAGAACAAAGAGTCCTGGAAGTGATGGCGTGGCCCAGAGAGCCCTGGTCTCACCATCATGATCATCTAGTGTGCCTGGGACTGTATGAAAAAAAGAAGGATTTAAAGGAGAACTAAATCCAATTTTTTATACTCCAGAATCTGAAAACAACCCCCCTAAAAACACCAATAAGCTATAAAATCCCACTCCAGTAAATTGTATTAAAGTAAATGTAAGCCTGTTAAGAACTGGATGAAGTAACTGTGTGTCAGACCACACCTCCTGACCTCCGTCACATGCTTCCTTGCTTTATCTGTCCTGTAAAAGGAGAGATTAATAATGGGTGTGACCAACTGTAACAAGTTTCTGCCATAGCTAAAGACTGAGCATGGGCAGAACATAATGGTCGTTGACCAGACTGTGTGATATTAGAATGCTGTGATGTTAAGCACAAACCATATATTATTTAGGTAAATTTCCCAGCACCTGTATCACAATGAGAGGTAAGACACTGATTACTCCAAGCAGGATAAACAATGGTGGAGGTGCACTCTACCCAACTGTGGGTGCAGACACCTCTGTAGGTTCTTCCCTTAGGAACCAATGGTTTCGCAGGAAACGTTGTGACGTGGATATGTGTGGTTCACAATAACATTTTCTAAAAGATTTGGAGTGCGACCCTCAGCTACCTTTTTTCCTGCGAAGACACTGATTACTGGCTTATTATCAAGGTGTTCAGCCTTCTGGTTCAGTGTTGTTCTGTGGCTTTAATTGTCCTTTAAGTTAGCCTACATCCACAGATCCACCTGGCTAGTTACTTTAAAATATTTATTTGATTTTAATTTCTCTTTTCTCTTTGTTCATTCATTTTGCATTATTAATTGATAAAAAATAAGCTGTTAACACTTCTATTTATGAAAGCATTATTAGTTTACAACATATTTACATACCTGATTTAAACTTCCCCCAGTTTTTATTAAGTAAATATATATATTTTTTTACATTTGTAAGTGTATACTGTTGCAAAAATATCATTGGTGTCTAGATGATAATAATAAAATTGTTGTGTAATACATTCATAAAGGATCAGAGCAGTACAGAATAGATTTAAATTGTTGTTATATTATACCTTCTCCTTACTAAAAGGAAAGTAGTATTAAAAGTGTTAAATGGAATCTTAAGTTAAAAAGATTAAAGTTATCCACCATATACCTCTCTCTTCCGACTATTGCTATGCTTATCCATGCTCTCATCCTATCATGCCTGGACTATTGTAACCTTCTGCTTTCTGGTCTTTTTGCTTCCCATCTTTCTCCCCTTCTGTCCATACTCTGCCGAAGGCATTGTCTCGCTCTGTCAGGAAATTAAATCTCTGTGCTGCACATCTATCTGGCTCCCCATTACACAATGTGTTATCTACAAAATCTTTCTCTTAACATTTAAATCCCTTCGCTCTGTTGCTCCTTCTTATATTTCTTCTCTTGTGTCCCCATATGTCCCTGTCTATACCCTCCGTTCATCACAGAACCATCTCTTATACAGAGCTCCCACCAATGTTCCCTCTAAGCTCAAATTGGCTGTGTGTGCAGGAGTATATTTTCTGTGCGCATGCAAAAGTAAATTTTGTGCGTTCCATACCGCAGCACTTCCGGAAGATTTTTGTGTGCGTACAGCTTAGAGGGAACACTGGCTCCCACTCACACTGCCTCCCCTCACCTTAAACCTTTTTCTCTTGTGGCTTCTGTCCTCTGGAATTCTATTCCCCTTTCTTTTCATCAAGAAACCTCAATAAACCAGTTTAAATCTAACATCTCATCCTATCTCTCTGAGCACAGCACAGCATAGGATTGTTGACACTGCACCAGTTATTACTTTAGCACTTCCACCCTTTCCTATGTATCTGTATGTTATCCACCTAAGTAGATTGTAAGCTCTATGGAGCAGGAACCTCTTTCCTCATGTTACATGTTTCAAGCACTTGTATATTTCATGATATGCGCAGCACGGTGGCTCAGTGGTTAGCACTGATGCCTTGCAGCGCGAAAGTCCTGAGTTCGATTCCACCCTTGGACACAACTGCAAGGAGTTTGTATGTTCTCCCTGTGCTTGCGTGGGTTTCCTCCGGGCACTCCGGTTTCTCCCACAATCATAAAGACAAACTGATAGGTTGTATGTGTTCATAAAGTGATTAGATTGTAAGCTCTTCGGGGCAGGGCCTGATGTGAATTGAGTAAATAATTGTAAAGCGCTGAGGAATATGTAGTGCTATATAAGAAATAAAATACATACATACATGATGCATATAATGTTCGAATGTTGTTGAGTTAGCAACAGATCTAAGATGTTACTGAAAAGGAAAACATTTTTGTTTTGTGTGAATTTGTGATTCAATAAAGGAAGTGAATGGCAGTTTGCTGGGCGCGTGATCTGACCATTCAATCGGTATTTTGCTGCCACCACCCCAGGTTTAAGGCCTTGGGGACACCACATAATCACTCTTGACCCTCGTTGGCTATGCACACCCCTGTCCAAGCAGCTAAATGGTTAAAGGGCATGTCCACCCTTTAAAAAACTTTTCACATATGATAGTTCTTGCTCCCCCAGCACCAACCGCATTAGTATTATTGCAAGAAAGTCCCCCGATAGTTACTTACCTTCCCTCTTTCCTTCGCCGCACTGTCCCGGCCCTCTGCTCGCATAGAATTGCAAGCAGGGCGCTGGACCGGAAGCTGCATCTGTGATTGGCTGAGAGACAGCAAATCATGGACGCGGCTGCCGATAGTGCAGAACGGCGAAGGAGAGAGGGAAGGCGAAGGAGAGAGGGCGAAGGAGAGAGGGCGAAGGAGAGAGGGAAGGTAAGTAATAATACTAATGTGGTTGGGGCTTGGGGAGCAAGAGCTATCATATGGCAAAGGGGTTTTACGCTAGGGGGAGGGAGAGGGAGGGGGGGGAGGGTTCTTCTGTGCATGGCAAAATTCTCCCGGAGAAGAGACAGGTCCTATATGGACTTTGCAGTACTACTGGTGGCCAGTTTGTGGGACTTTGGAGGGGCATAGCAGGGCAACTATTTGGAGCTGGGATATAAGGTAAGGATTTTACTACACTACAGAGTGGGGCCAGTAGTGGGGGGATTATAGTTTTGGGGGTGGACATGCCCTTTAACACTACACCACTCACTCCAGCAAGGGTTAATTAGCAGTCACAAAGTTAATTAGCATTTACACAAGCAAAGTATTCAATAGACTATTCAAACACATGTAACTTTTAGAGGCTACCTGAGTTCTTTAGAGCATCAAAGACAAAACATATTCAATTTTAGATTTAATATCCCAAAAGGTGGATAGTGCATAAATACACAGTACAAAATAATAGAAAATGTTTCAAAAAAAGACATACAATAAAGGTACAAAACAGTTATATGAAATAAAAAGGAAAAAATACACAGAACTTACAGAATTCTGGGTTCCAGAGGCATGAACAAAAAATGGACACACGCGAACCAGGTTGGACATCAAAAGTATGACACTAGACTTTAGAAAGCTTTCTATTTCTAAGGTCTCAAAAGAGAATTTTTCCATCTGCATTAGAGTGGTAGTACAACATTACGACATGCCCCAAAGCTTTAAATCTGTACATTGTAATACCTCAAAAACCCGATGTTCTTATTCCACACGATTTATCCAAACAATCAATATCAAACATAAATTACTCCAGACATATATTATCTGAGATATTAATATCTCCTACAGGCCTATCATAAGACCAGCATGTCTGGTATTGGTTTGAAGAGACAATCCTCCCATTTATAAATATGATATTTGTGTGTGTATATCACATTCCTGAAAATAATAGCTTCAGGTTTATATGATTAGTGACCCAACTATGATCTTTATGGGAACTCTGCCTTCCCTTTAGAGACCATCCTCATTGATGTTTAGCAGGCCTAGTGTCTGGTTTGGAAAATGGCTTCACCTTGTCTTAAAATGGCTGGGGTCCATTATCTTGGCTCCTGTCATGACAGAAGCTAAGTATAAAATCACACTACCCTATCAGGTTAATATGGGTTTTACGCTATGTTTGGTTTACAAAACTTTTTGTAAAAAGTACATTGCACCTGATGCATCACCTTTTAAAGCACATGTCCAGCCATAAAATTAAATTTTGTATATGTATGTATGTATGTATAATTTTATTTATAAAGAGCCACTTGGGTACGCAGCGCTGTACATTATAAAATACAGAGTATACAAACAAGGGGATAAGTGCAAGCCATTATACAGATAGATAAAAATTAAATTAAATAAAATGCATATATCGATTAAGAAAGCATATATATTTATAAATTATGTATAAATTGATATAAGTGCAACAAGCATTGACACATTATTCCTGCCCCGAAGAGCTTACAATCTAAATGGGAGGGACAACATACAGATACAAGTGGTGGTGGGTGGGTACAAAGTGCTTAAAAGAACTAACAATCATTTGTTCTGCTGATGCTCAGAAAGAACAGTCTAGATTTGAAAGTATTAATGGATGTCTCCAGGCAAAGCGAGAGAGGGAGAGAGTTCCAAAGGTAGGGAGCATCAAGAGAGAACGGTTTAAGGCGGGAGGCAGCAGTGTTAGTTGGGGGTCTGTGGAGAAGATTTCCTTGCGAGGAGCGATGGGCACGGCCTGGAACATAAGGGACCAAGAGAGGAGATAAGTAGGGAGATGCAGTAGAGCAAAGGTATTTAAAGGTTAAAAGTATGGTATTAAATATGATTCTTTGTTTGATGGGAAGACACTCTATGGACTGAAGTATCTTGGTTGCGGGTTCTCTTTTGGAGGAGAGCGAGATGATTCGAGCAGCCGAGTTTAAGATAGACTGGAGAGGAGAGAGATCAGAGGCTGGGAGTCCAAGTAGTAGAATGTTACAGTAGTCAAGACGGGAGATTATAAAGGCATGGATGAGCATTTTAGTAGCGGAGAGAGAGAAAAAGGCGGATCTTGGCAATATTGCGAAGGAGAAAACGACAGGTCCTAGCGCCATTGTTAATGTGATGATGGAAGAAAAGAGAGGAGTCAAAGATTTGTCCAAGGCAGCGTGCAGATTCAACTGGGTTAATGACCATATTGTCAATCAATAGAGATGGAGAAGGGTGGACTAGGTCCCAGTTTAGGGGGGAAAATGATTAATTCCGCTTTGGATAGATTGAGTTTAAGGTGGCAGTGCGCCATCCAGGAATAAATAGAGAGCAGACATTTAGAGATTTGGGATTGAACAGGGGTTAGTGCGTGGTGGACAAGTAAATTTGGGTATCATCAGCATATAAGTGATACTTCTCTATCATCTATAGTGAAAAAAACACATTGCCCCTTTGCAAAGTTAAATTAATGTACTCTGTGCTAACTTAATCCTATCTATGTCAGTGACTTTGTTTAACCATGGTGTCAGATCTGTGTGCAGCACTCCCCCCTTCCCCCTCCCCTCTGTTACCTCCTCCATGTCTCAACTTCGGTTAACCGACAAGCTTATCAAGTGCAGTAGGAGTTAAAATTTCAACATCCTGAAAAACACACCCACGCCCAGTAGCCAATAGAAAGCAAGCTGTCCTGGAGACACGGAAGAAGAAGGAGAACTGTACAGTTTACGATCTCTCACTTTGTGACCCATCATCAATCAGTGAAAGCTATTAAGAAGGGGGGTCAAGTGCAGCCTTATATCTACCATCAAAGCTACATCTCTCCCCCTGCTAATGCTCTTATCTCTATGTTTATTACAGAGCAGGGAGAGGGGATAACGTCACAGGGATTTGATTGACAGTCCAAGTAGTAGTAGAGGAATGCAATCACGTATTCTTCTAACTGGTGTATCTCAGGACGGAGAGGGAATCTGAGCAAAGTGGGGACACTCTAGGGGTTGTGGGGAATTTTAGAACAGTTTTTCAGTTGAATGACCCGGTCAGATTGTAACAGGTCCAATAAGTTATTAGAATGGAGGTATTTAGTAATGTGTGTAGAGACAAAACGTTCAGGGAGTTTTGATGCAAACGGTAAAAGGGAGACAGGGCAGTAGTTTGAGAGACAGGTAGGGTCCAGAGATGTTTTTTTAAGAAGAGGTTTGACACACGCATGTTTAAAGTCAGCAGGAAAAATCCCAGAGGTCAGGGAGGAATAAAAAATGGGAGAAGGAGCAGGGGAAAGTATTTTAGCGCAGTGTCTGAGTAGGAAGGAGGGCATGGGATCAAGGGTGCACATTGTAAGCGGCGAGGACAACAGGAGGTCGAAGACTTCAGAATGGGTGACGGGTGAAAGATTCCAGAACTGCAGGTGGTGGGGCAGGCAAAAGAAGGCGAGAGTTGTCCTGGGGTGAGGGGATTAGAGTACGGATATCATCTATTTTATTTCTAAAGTAGTCTGCAAAATCCTGAGGAGCGTTAATGGAATGAAGAGTGTCTGTAGAGGAGGGCTGCAAGAGAGCAAATAGCAAAAATAGACGACGTGGGTTATTTTTGTTATTGTTTATAATTGTGCTAAAATTGGGGTGTTTAGCTGCCGAAAGAGCCGAATTAAGACACGACAACATGAGCTTGACTGCGGGACTTTTTCCACTGCCACTCAGCTGCATGAGTACAGCGGCATAGGAACTTGGTATCTGAATTGAGCCAAGGGCGGGAATTAGCGGGACTACGTTTGTGAGTTTGTAGGGGGGCAAAGAAGTCAATAGTAGTGGACAAGATAGAGTTATACGAATGTATTAGGGAATCAGAGTCAGACATGAGAGCAGCAAGGCTAGAACTGAGAGAGGAGGATAGAGATGGAAGGTCTATTGTACGTGTGTTGTGAACAAGGACAGTATGGAGTGTAGGAGGAGAGTGGTAGACAAAGTAATTAGATTGGGATCTGAGAGTGCGAAGGAGTTACTAGCAAACTGAGAGACAGAAAGATTTTAAGTAAAGACCAAGTCCAGGACGTGACAATCCTTATGGGTGCTAGTGTTGGTCCACTGCTGGAAGGAAAAGGAGGAAGTTAGGTGGAGAAAGCGAGAGGGCCAGGATTGCTTCATATCGTCAATTTGACAATTGAAGTCACCTAGAATTATAGTCGGACAGTCGGAGGAAAGAAAGAGAGAGAGAGCCAGGTTTCAAACTCTGTAAGGAAAGTAGCTGTTGCTGAGGCAGAAGGGGGTCTGTATACGACTGCTACTCGTAGACATAAGAGGTGAAAAGGTTGGAAAGCATGGACTTCAAATGAGGAAAAAGCCACAGAGGGCGGAAGAGAAACAAGTTTAAAGTGGCTGATAGGGGAAAAGAGAAGACTTACCCCTCCACCCGATCCTGAGGAACGAGGTGAATGAGAGAAAAATAGGCCACCATGCGTAATGGAAGCTTCGACCGCAGTATCATGGTGGGAGATCCAAGTCTCCGTAAGAGCCAGGAGATGAAAGGCGTTAGAACAGAACAGGTCATGAATAAAGTTGTGATTGTTAGCAAGAGAGGGTGTATTAAGGAGGCCACAGGAAAAAGGAAGAACGAAGGTGAAAGAGTAGGGACAGTTATAATATTAGAAAGATTAATGTCTCTAAATGTGTAAGCAGGGGGGGTAGAAACGTGAGGACGACGGCAGATTAAAATGTTGCAGGGTCCAGGGATGGGAGCAATATCCCCAGCAGCAAGAAGGAGAATAATAAACGGAGTGAAGGTGGGCTAAGGATTTGTACTGAAGTTTTCTGGGGTGTTTGGACTTAGTGAAAGGAACAGCATTTTGTAAGTGCTGGTAGAGTGTGAAGGAATACTGGTAATTGAAAGGAAGAAGAGAGGAAGAGATAAAGACAGACTAGGGATAGGAAGGGAATGAGCCAGGGAGTAAATAAGACTAAAGTAGAGCACAATTGTATACATTGTTTAAAAACTGTAAAAGTCAGGTAGTGTTTTACTTGTCGATCTCCTTGTTGAACATAGTAACATAGTAATTAAGGTTGAATAAAGACATACGTCCATCAAGTCCAACCTATTCACCCTTTTTTTTTTTTTTAACCCTACCTAACAGTTGATCCAGAGGAAGGCAAAAAACCCCAGCTAAAAAGGGGGAAAAAATTCCTTCCTGACTCCAAACGGCAATCGGAAAGTATCCCTGGATCAACCAGATCTATATGCATTAATACCAGTAATTCTCAATATTTTTTAGTTTTAGAAACTTATCCAGGCCTTTTTTAAAGCTATTCAGTGAACTTGCCATTACCACCTCTGCTGGAAGACAGTTCCACAGTTTCACAGTTCTCACTGTAAAGAAACCTCTCCTAACCTGAAGATGAAACTTCTTTTCTTCCAACCTTAAAGGATGTCCACGTGTCCTCTGATATGACCAATTTGTGAACAATGCACCAGAGAGTTCATTGTATGGGCCATTAATATATTTGTATAAGGTTATCATGTCCCCACGCAAACGTCGCTTCTCCAATGTAAACAGCCCTAACTTGTCTAATCTGCCTGCATATTCAATCCCCCTTGTATATGCGTGAAGCCTTCCCTCAAAATATATTTTCATTTTATTTACCTACCCCAAAGATGCTCCTGAAGAGACTTACAAGACCCATTCCCTTGCTGCCTGGGTGCTGCCTCCTGTTGTTGTTTTGAGCATCTATTCAATGGAGGTGTAAGCTGGCACATTTTTTCCCACTACAATTCCACAATGCAGAAAATCTCTCAAAGGGATTATTGCATCATGGGATCTCTGCCAGGTAAGTGGTTTGGGTTGCGGATATTGCACCGCGCTGTTAAAATTATAAAACCACAGGACCTAAATTATTATTATTCATATAAATGTTTCTTTGCAGAAACATTGTTAATTTATAATACTTGGTTGCCATTTTTATATATAAAAGTTGATTATTATATTATTTTATTATTATATTATAATTATTATATTATTATTTTTAGAATGTAGTTAGAATGTAGGTCACGAAGTTACAGTAAATAATGGTATTATGCCTTTATAGTGTTACTAGGGGTATGATATAAGACAGGTATTTGTGCTTTGGTTCATTTTCATGCTCCTTATTATAGAAGAGTAAGGAATTTAGCACAAAGAGATATTTTCTTAAGAGTAGTTTGAGATATTTTTATAAAAAATATTGCAAAAGATAGTATAAATATAGTGGATAACTAATGTCTTTTTCTTAAGATTAAATGATTATCTGAGTCACAGATATCACAATTATAGTTGTGTCTTCTATGCTATAGCCTATAAATCACCTGCATGTTACACATGTTATGGCTTGATTAATGTCCTAGGCACAAACCAAAATGTCTTTATAAGTGTGTGTGTGTACAGCTTGTGTTCAATTCTTTACCATAACAAAGTCTACCTATCACTCATAAATAATATTCATAATGATTGGTGGTTCCCTTCTTCATTACAAAGTGAATATACATATTATAATAGATGCCTGACATTCATAGATAATTTCAAATTTTTGCCCCTAATTTGTGTTTACCAGTAAGAGATTGCATTATTTTTTTAAGATGCATTTTATACACTCCAAAAACTGTGATTGTAGATACCTTTACTAATGTTGTTAAAGGGAGCTTGTAGGTTTATAATGTTTAAAATAAAAAAGGGTACATATTAAAATAAAAAAGGGTACATATTAGAGGTTTGATCCATCATAGACGCTTAAGGAGCTTTTGCTTTTTGATTCTCTGGATTATATAACCCCTAGCTGTCTTATTTTCCATACATTTTTATGCCTCAAACTAAAGATATGTGTGCAGTTTACAAGCTGGGGAAGTACTATATGCTGGGAAAGTGCGGTATGCTGGAAAAGTGTTGTATGCTGGGAAAGTGCGATATGCTGCTAAAAACTTTTTTTTAATTAATTTTTATTTATTGGACACCAATTCATAAAAGTGCTGTGCTCATATATTTATATATAATATTTGCAGGGTAGTGACTAATGATAAAGAATTCTGATAATCTATATATATAAAAGTCTATCAGGGTTATTCAATAAAAGTTCTTATAATTTAAAATGGTGCTAATTTTGCCCCAACCAATCAGATCTTATTTAACATTTGAAAGCTAACATCTGATTGGTTGGGGCAAAATTAGCACTATTTTAAACAATAAGAACTTTTATTGAATCTCCCTGTATGTATGTATGTGTGTGGGTATGTATGTTTGTATGTTCCAGGAAACTTCTAAAAAGCTGGGACAATTTTCATGAGGCTTGGTATACTTATGTATAAGGACCTGGGGAAAAGCATCGGCTACTTTACAACTTGTAAAAATGCCTCTGTACCCCCTTTTTTCGACATTTTTAAAGTTAATCTGGTGGTGAATCAAGTTAATTGCACACCTTCGAAATACCACAGATTGTTCAGGGCAGTACAATGCTTTACTTCATTTTGTTCTGTTGTTGCTGTGATAGGAGGATAGAGCTGTCAATTATGAGGAGCAGCAGACCATGTGATGTAGTAATGTCATGTGACCACACACTCTATCATCTCCTCTCACTATGTATGGTGCAGAGTTCAGAGAAGGCAGTTAAGGCAAAATGAAAATCTATTCATACTTACGGCGATTTTCTTTTCCTGGTCTGAGATGGCAGTGGACACACTATGGGTCAACTCCTTGTCCCGCCCCTGACAGGCTCCTCCCCAAAGCAGTAAATAAATGATCTTTAGGCCCTCTCACCTCAAGTCTTTAAAGCTGTCTGAGCCCTATGTTAAAAGGAAAAATATACCAAAAATTCCAAACAAATCCTTAGACGGAAAAAGGGGAGGGGTTATGTGTCCACTGCCATCTCGGACCAGGAAAAGAAAATTGCCGTAAGTATGAATAGATTTTCGTTTTCACTTGGTCCTAATGGCAGTGGACACACTATGGGATCTGAAAAGAAATACCAAAAACAAATAATGGGAGGGAGCAAACGAAAAGATGCTTAATGTGGTTTATTTTGCAACCTGAAGAACTTTAGTGGCAAAATCAGATTGACTTGCTGACAACACATCTAGTTTGTAGTTAATAAAAGTGGACAACGACGACCACGTTGCCGCTCTGCATATTTCTTCTGGAGACACCCGAGAAGCCAGCGCCCAGGAAGTCGCCATGGCTCTGGTAGAGTGCGCTGTTATTCTGTTAGGCTGCTAGACCGAACTGCCTTGATATGCCTGTCTTATTGTAGACTTAGCCAGGAAGCTAATGTGGTTTTAGATGGTTGAAGACCTTCTTTCGTGCCTTCGAAGATTATAAAAAGTGCGCCTGACTGAAATTTTCTGTTAGTTCCTTATACGCTTTAAGTGTTCTGCCTACATCAAGAGATTCGGATTCTTTTCCCTCAGTTGGTTTTGAAGCAAGGAAGTATCAAATCTTGATTCATGTGAAACTTCAACACTACCTTCGGCAGAAATGTAGCATCTGTTTTAAGAATTACTTTATCATGGAGAAATACGAGGTAAGGTGCTGATACTCTTAAAGCTCCCAACTCTGACACCCTCTGGGCTGATGCTATGGCCACGAGGAAAACAGTTTTGAATGTTAAGTTCCGAATGGTTGCTGATTCCAACGGTTCAAACAGTGCAGTGAATTAAGTACTTACTTTAGATTCCATGGGGGAACAGATGACTTAATTTGAGGGAACAAGTGCTTGACCCCTTGAAAGAACTGAACAACCAACGGGTTGTTAGCCCATCTTTGGCTCGTTAATGCGCATATGGCCGAAACATGAGTTTTCAACGTAGAGAGGCTTAGTTTCTTCTGTAGACCGAGTTGAAGAAATTCTACAATCATTTTGACTGTAGGCAACAGTGGATTTATTTCCTTCAATTCGCACCATTTTGCAAACTTCTCCCAGATATTATAGTAACGAGTTGAAGTGGACGACTTTCTGGATGCGAGTAGGGTATTGATCGTGTTGTCTGAAAGACCTCTACTTTTTAACGTTAGTTTTTCAACAACCAGGCCGTCAGCGCTAGCTCTTCTGGCTTCGGATGGAGAATCAGCCTTGATTCAATAAATCTGGTTGATTCGGAAGTCGAATTGGTGCTACCTGAGACATTTGAAGCGCCCACGGAAACCAGGGTCTCCTGGGCCACCAGGGAAGAATGACTAGAGTGAGTACTCTCTCCTCCTGAATCTTTTTCAAAACTCTTGGTATAAGTTGAATTGGGGGAAATATGTAGACGTATTTGAACGTCCATGGGATCGATAGCGCATCCGTCAGATCCCTGTATAGAGAACAGAATGTCTTGATTTAAGCATTCTGTCTGGTTGCCATCATGTGCCATAATTACCAGCAAATGGGAACACCCCATTTGCTGGTAATTAAGTGGAACACTGACCTGTTCAACGACCACTCCTTCTGATCCAATTTCCTCCTGCTCAGGAAATCTGCTTGAGTATTCAAAACACCTGGTAAGTGAAGGGCTTGTATGTTCTCCAGAAACCTCTCTGCCCAAAGCAGTGTATTCTGAGATATCTTCCACAACTGATAACTTTGCGTGCCTCCTCTCTTGTTCAGATAAGCAACTGTTGTGGAATTGTCCGAATGGACCATAACAGACTTGTTGCTTATAAGGTATTGGAATGATTTTAGTGCTTTGAACACAGCCTGGAGTTCCTTCGCATTCTAATGTTTTGATGACTGGCTCCTGTCCCACATACCTTGGGCTATGTGGTTGCCGCAGACTGCACCCCAACCCTGAGGACTGGCGTCTGATGTAATCATGATCACTTGCGAGGACCAAAGTGACACTGGATGAAAATTCAAAGTGTTCGTCCACCAGGCTATATCCTGAATTACTTCCGGGGTCAGTAAGACCATCTGATTCAGGTTGTCCGAGTTCTGGAGTTGTTTTAACAAGAAAATCTGGAACTCCCCTATATGTAACATTGCCCACTTTACGACATCTAAAGTAGCGACTAGTTTCCCCAACAAATGTTGGCAGATCAATATTGTGGAATACTGGCTCCTTAAGAGGCTGCGAACTGACTTCACAGTGATCTCTTTTTTCTCATCTGGCAGGCACACTAGGAACTCCTCCGTGTCCACTATTGCTCCTAGAAATAAGATCTTCTTTGTTGGTTGCAATATACTCTTGGGGTAGTTCAGTATCCAGCCGTGTTCTGTTAGACATTGGATAGTTCTTCTTATGTGCTCCACCAGTTTTTGGATTTGGTCTGCTTTTATTAAGAGATCGTTGAGATATGCGAAAATCTGTATACCCTCCAATCTGAGTTTTGCTATAACAACAACGAGGATTTTTGTGAATACTCTTGGAGATGTCGCTAATCCAAAAGGGAGTGCCTTGTGCTGCCAGTGAAGACCTTTGATGTAAAAATGTAAATATTTTCGATGTTCTGGAAATATTGGTATATGGAGGTAAGCATGTTTTAAGTCTATCTTAGCTAACCACTTGTTTGGTGATAACTGGGTCAATACTGATCTCAATGTCTCCATTTTAAATTTTTTCCTGCTGAGGCAATATCCCCCTGAATTCCCCGGAAGATTTCCTTCTGAGAAAGAAGACTGAATATATTGCCTGTTTCTGTTGATATTTGGAAACTTCCTGAATTACTCCCAAATTTTCCAGCTCATGTAACATTTTCCCCATCGTTTTTATCCCCATTAAAGTTTTGGAAGATGAAGATGAAATGAGCCTGTTTCGTGTTGACTTCTCCAGAAATTTCAGATGATAGCCCCTGTTTATTATCTGGAGTACCCATAGCCCCTGTTTATTATCTGGAGTACCCAGGTCGACAAAATCCATTTTTCTTTGAATTCTGAAATCCTGCCCCCTTCTTCAATGAGAGAACCGGGGCATAGTCATAACTGTTTTCCTTTCGGTTTGAAACCTCTCCCACGAAAAGGCTGTTGTCCTTGTTCTTGTTTCCAGTTAGACCTTTGATTAAATGGCCGACCCAGTCTATATTGTTTGGCTTCCTTGAGTCTATTGAACTGTCTTGTCTATAATGTCATCTAATTTTGACCCAAAAAGCTTATCTCCTTCAAAGGGTATAGTGGTGAGGTTTTGCTTGGAATGTGTGTCTGCCTTCCACTGCTTCACCTATAGGGCCCTCCTGGTCATTACTGACAAGCTCATGGTTCTAGCTCCAAGTTTGACTGCGTCCATCGACGCCTCTGCTATAAAGTCATTACTCATTTTGACATCTTTAAGTGTTCTTAAAATGTCGTCTCTGGGGTTTCCATTTTTCAACTTATCCTCTATCTCTTTAAGCCAAATCCTGTTTGCCCTGGCCAGGTTTGTCATGGCTATGGCCTTATCCCGTTGTCTCTTCCCGCAGCAGCTGTATATTGTCATCTTCTCTCTGCGGCAAAGCCTGATTTATTATAGTAGTCACTTGGGACTTGATATCTTCCGAAAATTTCTATGAAAAAGAATCCAGAAAATTTTGTATCAGTTTTTCCATGGACTCCATCAAATTAGCAGATGTGCTTGCTTGATGTTCCTTGCATCTAGAACAGAGCTTTGATCCATGCGCAGCAGGTCTATCACATGTCGCACATTCTCTTTGTCTTGACCTATAATGACTGTCTATCGTGGGAGGATCTACAAAAAGATAAAATTTTTGTTTGCAATAACATTGTTCAGATAATAGAATTACTAGCACTCTCTTTCTTGTTTGCCCATCCCCTTGAACCAGACCTGGACCTCTTCTTTGAACTCATGACAGGCACTGGAAAAACAAATGGAGTCACAGTGTAAGTACAATGTGACCTCCTAGCCAAGCATATTAGAAAAAAATGCACAGATCAGTCCGCTCACATTTAGTAGGGACAGTCAGGCTAACCAGCAGCAACAGGGTATACAGGAGCTTGAGAAGGTCCTGGAACCAGCAGCCAGCAGGAAACCAGTAAGCAGCCACGCTGCTAACAACCGCTGCTATTTAAATTCTCGCGCCTTATGATGTCACCAGGCCGTGACCACACTTCCAGGATGCTGCTCCACCCAAAACCGGCACATTACACATGTGCTTGGTGCCGGGCGGACCGAGGGGAGAGAGGCAGCGAGACCCTCGTCTGTTGTAGCGGGGGTGAGCTCCTAACCTTCTGCCTGAATCATTTGGCGAGGACAGGAGAGAAAGACTTGAGGTGAGAGGGCCTAAAGATCATTTATTTACTGCTTTGGGGAGGAGCCTGTCGGGCGGGACAAGGAGCTAACCCATAGTGTGTCCACTGCCATTAGGACCAGGGAAAGACAATGCAAGCTGTGAATTGGATGACACTGCCCACACTACACTGCAATACAACTGCACTGTAAGGGGTTCATTTTACTTTTCTCTCTTTTCAGAATCAGAATTTAGGTAGTGACATAAAGGGGTAGTTGATGCGATACATGCTAAACGGGAAGGTGATGTGATACTTGCTAAAGGAGAAGTTGATGCGATACGTGCTAAAGGAGAAGTTGATGCAATACGCGATAAAGGGGGAGTTGCTGCGATACATGCTAAAGGGGGGTTGATGCGATACGCGCTAAAGGGGAATATGTTGTATGTATGGATAATTTTATTTATAAAGAGCCACTGGGTACGCAGCGCTGTACATTATAAAATACAGAGTATACAAACAAGGGGATAAGTGCAAGCCATTATACAGATAGATAAAAATTAAATTAAATAAAATGCATATATCGATTAAGAAAGCTATATATTTATAAATTATGTATAAATTGATATAAGTGCAACAAGCATTGACACATTATTCCTGCCCCGAAGAGCTTACAATCTAAATGGGAGGACAACATACAGATACAAGTGGTGGTGGGTGGGTACAAAGTGCTTAAAAGAACTAACAATCATTTGTTCTGCTGATGCTCAGAAGGAACAGTCTAGATTTGAAAGTATTAATGGATGTCTCCAGGCAAAGCGAGAGAGGGAGAGAGAGTTCCAAAGGTAGGGAGCATCAAGAGAGAACGGTTTAGAGGGAGGCAGCAGTGTTAGGTGGGGGTCTGTGGAGAAGATTTCCTTGCGAGGAGCGATGGGCACGGCGCTGGAACATAAGGGACCAAGGAGGAGATAAGTAGGGAGATGCAGTCAGTAGAGCAAAGGTATTTAAAGGTTAAAAGTATGGTATTAAATATGATTCTTTGTTTGATGGGAAGACACTCTATGGACTGAAGTATCTTGGTTGCGGGTTTCTCTTTTGGAGAGAGCGAGATGATTCGAGCAGCCGAGTTAGATAGACTGGAGAGGAGGAGATCAGAGGCTGGGAGTCCAAGTAGTAGAATGTTACAGTAGTCAAGACGGGAGATATAAAGGCATGGATGAGCATTTTAGTAGCGGAGAGATGAGAAAAGGCGGATCTTGGCAATATTGCGAAGGGAGAAAACGACAGGTCCTAGCGCCATTGTTAATGTGATGATGGAAGAAAAGAGAGGAGTCAAAGATTTGTCCAAGGCAGCGTGCAGATTCAACTGGGTTAATGACCATATTGTCAATCAATAGAGATGGAGAAGGGTGGACTAGGTCCCAGTTTAGGGGGGAAAATGATTAATTCCGCTTTGGATAGATTGAGTTTAAGGTGGCAGTCGCCATCCAGGAATAAATAGAGAGCAGACATTTAGAGATTTGGGATTGAACAGGGGTTAGTGCGTGGTGGACAAGTAAATTTGGGTATCATCAGCATATAAGTGATACTTCTCATCATCTATAGTGAAAAAAACACATTGCCCCTTTGAAAGTTAAATTAATGTACTCTGTGCTAACTTAATCCTATCTAGTCAGTGACTTTGTTTAACCATGGTGTCAGATCTGTGTGAGCACTCCCCCCTTCCCCCTCCCCCTCTGTTACCTCCTCCATGTCTCACTTCGGTTAACCGACAAGCTTATCAAGTGCAGTAGGAGTTAAAATTTCAACATCCTGAAAAACACACCACAGCCCAGTAGCCAATAGAAAGCAAGCTGTCCTGGAACACGGGAAGAAGAAGGAGAACTGCAGTTTACGATCTCTCACTTTTGTGACCCATCATCAATCAGTGAAAGCTATTAAGAAGGGGGGTCAAGTGCAGCCTATATACTACCATCAAAGCTACATCTCTCCCCCTGCTAATGCTCTTATCTCTATGTTATTACAGAGCAGGGAGAGGGGATAACGTCACAGGAATTTGATTGACAGTCCAAGTAGTAGTAGAGGAATGCAATCCCGTATTCTTCTAACTGGTGTATCTCAGGACGAGAGGGAATCTGAGCAAAGTGGGGACACTCTAGGGGTGTGTGGGAATTTTAGAACAGTTTTTCAGTTGAATGACCGGTCAGATTGTAACAGGTCCAATAGTTATTAGAATGGAGGTATTTAATGTGTGTAGAGACAAAACGTTCAGGGAGTTTTGATGCAAACGGTTAAAAGGGAGACAGGGCAGTAGTTTGAGAGACAGGTAGGGTCCAGAGATGTTTTTTTAAGAAGAGGTTTGACACACGCATGTTTAAAGTCAGCAGGAAAAATCCCAGAGGTCAGGGAGGAATAAAAAATGGGAGAAGGAGCAGGGGAAAGTATTTTAGGCAGTGTCTGAGTAGGAAGGAGGGCATGGGATCAAGGGCACATTGTAAGCGGCGAGGACAACAGGAGGTCGAAGACTCAGAATGGGTGGACGGGTGAAAGATTCCAGAACTGCAGGTGGTGGGGCAGGCAAAAGAAGGCGAGAGTTGTCCTGGGGTGAGGGGATTAGAGTACGGATATCATCTATTTTATTTCTAAAGTAGTCTGCAAAATCCTGAGGAGCGTTAATGGAATGAAGAGTGTCTGTAGAGGGGGGCTGCAAGAGAGCAAATAGCAAATAGACGACGTGGGTTTTTTTGTTATTGTTTATAATTGTGCTAAAGTTGGGGTGTTTAGCTGCCGAAAGAGCCGAATTAGACACGACAACATGAGCTTGACTGCGGGACTTTTTCCACTGCCACTCAGTGCATGAGTACAGCGGCATAGGAACTTGGTATCTGAATTGAGCCAAGGGCGGGAATTAGCGGGACTACGTTTGTGAGTTTGTAGGGGGGCAAAGAAGTCAATAGTAGTGGACAAGATAGAGTTATACGAATGTATTAGGGAATCAGAGTCAGACATGAGAGCAGCAAGGCTAGAACTGAGAGAGGAGGATAGAGATGGAGGTCTATTGTACGTGTGTTGTGAACAAGGACAGTATGGAGTGTAGGAGGAGAGTGGTAGACAAAGTAATTAGATTGGTTCGAGAGTGCGAAGGAGTTACTAGCAAACTGAGAGACAGAAAGATTTTAAGTAAAGACCAAGTCCAGGACGTGACAATCCTTATGGGTGCTAGTGGTGGCACTGCTGGAAGGAAGGAGGAAGTTAGGTGGAGAAAGCGAGAGGGCCAGGATTGCTTCATATCGTCAATTTGACAATTGAAGTCACCTAGAATTATAGTCGGACAGTCGGAGGAGGAAAGAAAGAGAGAGAGAGCCAGGTTTCAAACTCTGTAAGGAAAGTAGCTGTTGCTGAGGCAGAAGGGGGTCTGTATACGACTGCTACTCGTAGACATAAGAGGTGAAAAGGTTGGAAAGCATGGACTTCAAATGAGGAAAAAAGCCACAGAGGGCGGAAGAGAAACAAGTTTAAAGTGGCTGATAGGGGAAAAGAGAAGACTACCCCTCCACCCGATCCTGAGGAACGAGGTGAATGAGAGAAAAATAGGCCACCATGCGTAATGGAAGCTTCGACCGCAGTATCATGGTGGGAGATCCAAGTCTCCGTAAGAGCCAGGAGATGAAAGGCGGTTAGAACAGAACAGGTCATGAATAAAGTTGTGATTGTTAGCAGAGAGGGTGTATTAAGGAGGCCACAGGAAAAAGGAAGAACGAAGGTGAAAGAGTAGGGACAGTTTATATTAGAAGATTAATGTCTCTAAATGTGTAAGCAGGGGGTGGTAGAAACGTGAGGACGACGGCAGATAAAATGTTGCAGGGTCCAGGAGGAGGGAGCAATATCCCAGCAGCAAGAAGGAGAATAATAAACGGAGTGAAGGTGGGCTAAGGATTTGTACTGAGTTTTCTGGGGTGTTTGGACTTAGTGAAAGGAGCAGCAGATTTTGTAGTGCTGTAGAGGTGAAGGAATACTGGTAATTGAAAGGAAGAAGAGAGGAAGAGATAAAGACAGACTAGGGATAGGAAGGGAATGAGCCGGGAGTAAATAAGACTAAAGTGAGCACAATTGTATACATTGTTTAAAAACTGTAAAAGTCAGTAGTGTTTTACTTGTCGATCCCTTGTTGAACATAGTAACATAGTAATTAAGGTTGAATAAAGACATACGCCATCAAGTCCACCTATTCACCCTTTTTTTTTTTTAACCCTACCTAACAGTTGATCCAGAGGAAGGCAAAAAACCCAGCTAAAAAGGGGAAAAAATTCCTTCCTGACTCCAAACGGCAATCGGAAAGTATCCCTGGATCAACCAGATCTATATACATTAATACCAGTAATTCTCAATATTTTTAGTTTTAGAAACTATCCAGGCCTTTTTTAAAGCTATTCAGTGAACTTGCCATTACCACTTCTGCTGGAAGACAGTTCCACAGTTCACAGTTCTCACTGTAAAGAAACCTCTCCTAACCTGAAGATGAAACTTCTTTTCTTCAACCTTAAAGGGTCCACGTGTCTCTGATATGACCAATTTGTGAACAATGCACCAGAGAGTTCATTGATGGGCCATTAATATATTGTATAAGGTTATCATGTCCCCACGCAAACGTCGCTTCTCCATGTAAACAGCCCTAACTTGTCTAATCTGCCTGCATATTCAATCCCCCTTGTATATGCGTGAAGCCTTCCCTCCAAATATATTTTCATTTATTTACCTACCCCAAAGATGCTCCTGAAGAGACTTACAAGACCCATTCCCTTGCTGCCTGGGTGCTGCCTCCTGTTGTTGTTTTGAGCACTATTCAATGGAGGTGTAAGCTGGCACATTTTTTCCCACTAAATTCCACAATGCAGAAAATCTCTCAAAGGGATTATGCATCATGGGACTCTGCCAGGTAAGTGGTTTGGGTGGATATTGCAACGCGCTGTTAAAATTATAAAACCACAGGACCTAAATTATTATTATTCATATAAAGTGTTCTTTGCAGAAACATTGTAATTTATAATACTTGGTTGCCATTTTTATATATAAAGTTGATTATTATATTATTTTATTATTAATTATAATATATTATATTTTTTTAGAGTAGTTAGAATGTAGGTCACGAAGTTACAGTAAATAATGGTATTATGCCTTTATAGTGTTTACTAGGGGTATGAATAAGACGGTATTTGTGTTTGGTTCATTTTCATGCTCCTTATTATAGAAGAGTAAGGAATTTAGCACAAAGAGATATTTTTCTTAAGAGTAGTTTGAGTATTTTATAAAAATATTGCAAAAGATAGTATATAAATATAGTGGATAACTAATGTCTTTTTCTTAAGATTAAATGATTATCTGAGTCACAGATATCACAATTATAGTTGTGTCTTCTATGCTTAGCCTATAAATACCTGCATGTTACACATGTTATGGCTTGATTAATGTCCTAGGCACAAACCAAAAAGTCTTATATAGTGTGTGTGTGTACAGCTTGTGTTCAATTCTTTACCATAACAAAGTCTACCTATCACTCATAAATAATATTCATAATGATGGTGGTTCCCTTCTTCATTACAAAGTGAATATACATATTATATAGATGCCTGACATTCATAGATAATTTCAAATTTTTGCCCCTAATTTGTGTTTACCAGTAAGAGATTGCATTATTTTTTTAGATGCATTTTATACACTCCAAAAACTGTGATTGTAGATACCTTACTAATGTTGTTAAAGGGAGCTTGTAGGTTTATAATGTTTAAAATAAAAAGGGTACATATTAAAATAAAAAGGGTACATATTAGAGGTTGATCCATCATAGACGCTTAAGAGCTTTTGCTTTTTGATTCTCTGGATTATATAACCCCTAGCTGTTTATTTTCATACATTTTATGCCTCAAACTAAAGATATGTGTGCAGTTTACAAGCTGGGGAAGTACTATATGCTGGGAAGTGCGGTATGCTGGAAAAGTGTTGTATGCTGGGAAAGTGCGATATGCGTAAAAACTTTTTTTTAATTAATTTTTATTTATTGGACACCAATTCATAAAAGTGCTGTGCTCATATATTTATATATAATATTTGCAGGGTAGTGGACTAATGATAAAGAATTTGATAATCTTATATATAAAAGTCTTCAGGGTTATTCAATAAAAGTTCTTATAATTTAAAATGGTGCTAATTTTGCCCCAACCAATCAGATCTTATTAAAATTGAAAGCTAAAATTGATTGGTTGGGGCAAATTAGCACTATTTAAACAATAGAACTTTATTGAATCTCCCTGTATGTATGTATGTGGTGGGTATGTATGTTTGTAGTGTCCAGGAAACTTCACAAAAGTGGGACAATTTTCATGAGGCTTGGTATACTTATGTATAAGGACCTGGGGAAAAGCATCGGCTACTTTACAACTTGTAAAAATGCTCTGTACCCCCTTTTTTGACATTTTTAAAGTTAATCTGGTGGTGAATCAAGTTAATTGCACACCCTCGAAATACCACAGATTGTTCAGGGCAGTACAATGCTTTACTTCATTTTGTTCTGTTGTTGCTGTGATAGGAGGATAGAGCTGTCAATTATGAGGAGCAGCAGACCATGTGATGTAGTAGTATGTATGGACCACACACTCTATCATCTCCTCTCACATGTATGGTGCAGAGTTCAGAGAAGGCAGTTAAGGCAAAATGAAAATCTATCATACTTACGGCGATTTTCTTTTCTGGTCTGAGATGGCAGTGGACACACTATGGGTCAACTCTTGTCCCGCCCCTGACAGGCTCCTCCCCAAAGCAGTAAATAAATGATCTTTAGGCCCTCTCACCTCAAGTCTTTAAAGCTGTCTGAGCCTATGTTAAAAGGAAAAATATACCAAAAATTCAAACAAATCCTTAGACGGAAAAAGGGGAGGGGTTATGTGTCCACTGCCATCTCGGAACCAGGAAAAGAAAAATGCCGTAAGTATGAATAGATTTTCGTTTTCACTTGGTCCTAATGGCAGTGGACACACTATGGGATCTGAAAAGAAATACCAAAAACAAATAATGGGAGGGAGCAAACGAAAAGATGCTTAATGTGGTGTATTTTGCAAACTGAAGAACTTTAGTGGCAAAATCAGATTGACTTGCTGACACACATCTAGTTTGTAGTTAAAAAGTGGACAACGACGACCACGTTGCCGCTCTGCATATTTCTCTGAGAGAACCCGAGAAGCCGCGCCCAGGAAGTCGCCATGGTTGGTTGGTAGAGTGCGCTGTTATTCTGGTAGGCTGCTAGACCGAACTGCCTTGATATGCCTGTCTTATTGTAGACTTAGCCAGGAAGCTAATGTGGTTTTAGATGGTTGAAGACCTTCTTTCGTGCCTTCGAAGATTATAAAAAGTGCGCCTGACTGAAATTTTCTGTTAGTTCCTTATACGCTTTAAGTGTTCTGCCTACATCAAGAGATTCGGATTCTTTTCCCTCAGTTGGTTTTGAAGCAAGGAAGTATCAAATCTTGATTCATGTGAAACTTCAACACTACCTTCGGCAGAAATGTAGCATCTGTTTTAAGAATTACTTTATCATGGAGAAATACGAGGTAAGGTGGCTGATACTCAAAGCTCCCAACTCTGACACCCTCTGGGCTGATGCTATGGCCACGAGGAAAACAGTTTTGAATGTTAAGTTCCGAATGGTTGCTGATTCCAACGGTTCAAACAGTGCAGTGAATTAAGTACTTACTTTAGATTCCATGGGGGAACAGATGACTTAATTTGAGGGAACAAGTGCTTGACCCCTTGAAAGAACTGAACAACCAACGGGTGTTAGCCCATCTTTGGCTCGTTAATGCGCATATGGCCGAAACATAGTAGTTTTCAACGTAGAGAGGCTTAGTTCTTCTGTAGACCGAGTTGAAGAAATTCTACAATCATTTTGACTGTAGGCAACAGTGGGATTTATTTCCCAATTCGCACCATTTTGAAAATTCTCCAGATATTATAGTAAAGAGTTGAAGTGGACGACTTTCTGGATGCGAGTAGGGTATTGATCGTGTTGTCTGAAAGACCTTACTTTTTAACGTTAGTTTTTCAACAACCAGGCCGTCAGCGCTAGCTCTTCTGGCTTCGGATGGAGATAAGCCTTGATTCAATAAATCTGGTTGATTCGGAAGTCGAATTGGTGCTACCTGAGCATTTGAAGCGCCCACGGAAACCAGGGTCTCCTGGGCCACCAGGGAAGAATGACTAGAGTGAGTACTCTCTCTCCTGAATCTTTTTCAAAACTCTTGGTATAAGTTGAATTGGGGGAAATATGTAGACGTATTTGAACGTCCATGGGATCGATAGGCATCCGTCAGATCCCTGTATAGAGAACAGAATGTCTGATTAAGCATCTGTTGGTTGCATCATGTGCCATAATTACCAGCAAATGGGAACACCCCATTTGCTGGTAATTAAGTGGAACACTGACCTGTTCAACGACCACTCTTCTGACCAATTTCCTCCTGCTCAGGAAATCTGCTTGAGTATTCAAAACACCTGGTAAGTGAAGGGCTTGTATGTTCTCCAGAAACCTCTCTGCCCCAAGCAGTGTATTCTGAGAATCTTCCACAACTGATAACTTTGCGTGCCTCCTCTCTGTTCAGATAAGCAAACTGTTGTGGAATTGTCCGAATGGACCATAACAGACTTGTTGCTTATAAGGTATTGGAATGATTTTAGTGCTTTGAAAACAGCCTGGAGTTCCTTCGCTTCTAATGTTTTGATGACTGGCTCCTGTCCCACATACCTTGGGTATGTGGTTGCCGCAGACTGCACCCAACCCTGAGGACTGGCGTCTGATGTAATCATGATCACTTGCGAGGACCAAAGTGACACTGGATGAAAATTCAAAGTGTTCGTCCACCAGGCTATATCCTGAATTACTTCGGGGTCAGTAAGACCATTGATTCAGGTTGTCCGAGTTCTGGAGTGTTTAACAAGAAAATCTGGAACTCCCCTATATGTAACATTGCCCACTTTCGACATCTAAAGTAGCGACTAGTTTCCCCACAAAGTTGGCAGATCAATATTGTGGAATACTGGCTCCTTAAGAGGCTGCGAACTGACTTCCAGTGATCTCTTTTTTTCATCTGGCAGGCACACTAGGAACTCTCCGTGTCCATAATGCTCCTAGAAATAAGACTTCTTTGTTGGTGCAATATACTCTTGGGGTAGTTCAGTATCCAGCCGTGTTCTGTTAGACATGGATAGTTCTTCTTATGTGCTCCACCCGTTTTTGGATTTGGTCTGCTTTTATTAGAGATCGTTGAGATATGCGAAAATCTGTATACCCTCCAATTGAGTTTTGCTATAACAACAACGAGGATTTTTGTGAATACCTTGGAGATGTCGCTAATCCAAAAGGGAGTGCCTTGTGCTGCCAGTGAAGAACTTGATGTAAAAATGTAAATATTTTCGATGTTCTGGAAATATTGGTATATGGAGGTAAGCATGGTTTAAGTCTATCTTAGCTAACCACTTGTTTGGTGATAACTGGGTCAATACTGATCTCAATGTCTCCATTTTAAATTTTTCTGCTGAGGCAAAATCCCCCTGAATTCCCCGGAAGATTTCCTTCTGAGAAAGAAGACTGAAATATTGCCTGTTCTGTTGATATTTGGAACTTCTGAATTACTCCCAAATTTTCCGCTCATGTAACATTTTCCCCATCGTTTTTATCCCCATTAAAGTTTTGGAAGATGAAGATGAAATGAGCCTGTTTCGTGTTGACTTCTCCAGAAATTTCAGATGATAGCCCCTGTTTATTTCTGGAGTACCCATAGCCCTGTTTATTATCTGGAGTACCCGTCGACAAAATCCATTTTTCTTTGAATTCTGAAATCCTGCCCCCTTCTTCAATGAGAGAACCGGGGCATAGTCATAACTGTTTTCCTTTCGGTTTGAAACCTCTCCCACGAAAAGGCTGTTGTCCTTGTTTGTTTCCAGGTAGACCTTTGATTAAATGGCCCACCCAGTCTATATTGTTTGGCTTCCTTGAGTCTATTGAAATTCTTGTCTATAATGTCATCTAATTTTGACCCAAAAAGCTTATCTCCTTCAAAGGGTATAGTGGTGAGGTTTTGCTTGGAATGTGTGTCTGCTTCCACTGTTCACCTATAGGGCCCTCCTGGTCATTACTGACAAGTCATGGTTCTAGCTCCAAGTTTGACTGCGTCCATCGACGCTCTGCTATAAAGTCATTATCATTTTGACATCTTTAAGTGTTCTTAAAATGTCGTCTTGGGGTTTCCATTTTTAAACTTATCCTCTATCTCTTTAAGCCAAATCCTGTTTGCCCTGGCCAGGTTTGTCATGGGTATGGCCTTATCCCGTTGTCTCTTCCGCAGCAGCTGTATATTGTCATCTTCTCCTGCGGCAAAGCCTGATTTATTATAGTAGTCACTTGGGACTTGATATCTTCCGAAAATTTCTATGAAAAAGAATCCAGAAAATTTTGTATCAGTTTTCCATGGACTCCATCAAATTAGCAGTGTGCTTGCTTGATGTTCCTTGCATCTAGAACGAGCTTTGATCCATGCGCAGCAGGTCTATCACATGTCGCACATTCTCTTGTCTGACCTATAAGACTGTCTATCGTGGGAGGATCTACAAAAAGATAAAATTTGTTTGCAAACATTGTTCAGATAATAGAATTACTAGCACTCTCTTTCTTGTTTGCCCATCCCCTTGAACCAGACCTGGACCTCTTCTTTGAACTCTGACAGGCACTGGAAAAAAAAAATGGAGTCACAGTGTAAGACAATGTGACCTCCTAGCCAAGCATATTAGAAAAAAATGCACAGATCAGTCCGCTCACATTTAGTAGGGACAGTCAGGCTAACCAGCAGCAACAGGGTATACAGGAGCTTGAGAAGGTCCTGGAACCAGCAGCCAGCAGGAAACCAGTAAGCAGCCACGTGCTAACAACCGCTGCTATTTAAATTCTCGCGCCTTATGATGTCACCAGGCGTGACCACACTTCAGGATGCTGCTCCACCCAAAACGGCACATTACACATGTGCTTGGTGCGGGCGGACCGAGGGGAGAGAGGCAGCGAGACCCTCGTCTGTTGTAGGCGGGGGTGAGCTCCTAACCTTCTGCCTGAATCATTTGGCGAGGACAGGAGAGAAAGACTGATGAGGTGAGAGGGCCTAAAGATCATTTATTTACTTTGGGGAGGAGCCTGTCGGGCGGGACAAGGAGCTAACCCATAGTGTGTCCACTGCCATTAGGACCAGGGAAAGACAATGCAAGCTGTGAATTGGATGACACTGCCCACACTACACTGCAATACAACTGCACTGTAAGGGGTTCATTTTACTTTTCTCTCTTTTCAGAATCAGATTTAGGTAGTGACATAAAGGGGTAGTTGAGCGATAACATGCTAAAGGGAGGTGATGTGATACTTGCTAAAGGAGAAGTTGATGCGATACGTGCTAAAGGAGAAGTTGATGCAATACGCGATAAAGGGGGAGTTGCTGCGTACATGCTAAAGGGGGGTTGATGCGATACGGCTAAAGGGGAAGGTGATGTGATCGTGTAAAGGAGAAGTTGAGTGATACATGCTAAAGGGGGAGTTGATGAGATACGGGCTAAGGGGAAGTTGATGCGATATGCGCTAAAGAGGAGTTGATGTGATTTGTGCTAAAGGTTAAGTTGATGCAATAAGTATTAAAAGGGGAAGTTGATGTGATATGTGCTGAAGAGGGGTTTGATGTGATACGCGCTAAAGGGGAAGTTGATGCGATACGCGCTAAAGGAGATGTTGATGTGATACGTGCTAAAGGGGAAGCTGATGCGATACATGCTAAAGGGGGGTTGATGCGATACGCGCTAAAGGGGAAGGTGATGTGATACATGCTAAAGGAGAAGTTGATGCGATACATGCTTAAGGAGAAGTTGGTGCGATACATGCTAAAGGGGAAGTTGATGCGATATGTGCTGAAGAGGGAGTTGATGCGATACGCACTAAAGGGGAAGTTGATGTGATACGCGCTTAAGGGTGAGTTTATGTGATATGCTCTAAAGAGGGAGTTGATGCGATCCGTGCTAAAGGGGAGTTGATGCGATACCCGCTAAAGAGGAGTTGATGCGATATGCACTAAAGGGGACATTGATGCGATACGCACTTAAGAGGGAGTTGATGTGATACGCGGTAAAGGGGCAGTTGATGTGATACGCGCTAAGAGGGAGTTGATGCGATACGCGCTAAAGGGGAAGTTGATGCGATAAGCATAAAAGGGAATGTTGATGCGATACGTGCTAAAGGAGAAGTTGATGCAATACGCGCTAAAGGGGGAGTTGATGCGATGCATGCTAAAGGGGGTTGTTGATGCATAAGCGCTAAAGGGGACGTTGAGCGTATGCGCTAAAGGGGGATTTGATGTGATACGCGCTAAAGGGGAAGTTGATGCGATACACGCTAAAGGGGATGTTGATGTGATACGTGATAAGGGAGAAGTTGATGCAATACGCGCTAAGGGGGGAGTTGATGTGATGTGTGCTAAAGGGGTTTGATGCGATACGCGCTAAAGGGGACGTTGATGCGATACGTGCTAAAGGGGGGTTGATGTGATATGCGCTAAAGGGGACGTTGATGTGATACACGCTAAAGGGGGATTGATGTGATACGCATAAAGGGGAAGTTGATGCGATACGCGCTAAAGGGATGTGATGTGATATGTGCTAAAGGAGAGTTGATGCAATACGCGCTAAAGGGGGAGTTGATGCGACGATGCATGCTAAAGGGGGTTGATGCAATATGCGCTAAAGGGGACGTTGATGCGATATGCCTAAAGGGGGATTTGATGTGATACGCGCTAAAGGGAAGTTGATGCGATACGCGCTAAAGGGATGTTGATGTGATACGTGCTAAAGAAGAGTTGATGCAATACGCACTAATGGGGGAGTTGATGCAATGCGTGCTAAAGGGGTTTGATGCGCACACGCTAAAGGGGAAGTTGATGCGATACGTGCTAAAGGGGGGTTGATGTGATACGCGCTAAAGGGGACGTTGATGTGATACACGCTCAAGGGGATTTGATGTGATACGCACAAGGGGAAGTGATGCGATACGCGCTAAAGGGGATGTTGATGTGTATGTGCTATAAAGAGAGTTGTGCATAACTGGCTAGTGAAGGGGGAGTTGATGCAGTGCGTCTAAATGTTGGTTTGGATGGACTGTTCCACCTGCTAAATAAAGGGGACGTTGATGCGATACGTGCTAAAGGGGGGTTGATGTGATAAGCGCTAAAGGGGAGTTGATGAGATCCGCACTAAAGGGGAAGTTGATGTTATACGCGGTTAAGGGGGAGTTGATGTGATACGCTCTAAAGGATATGTTGATGTGATATGCGCTAAAGGGGATTTTGATGCGATAGGCACTAAAGAGGGAGTTGATGCGATATGTGCTAAAGGGGATGTTGATGCGATATGCTTGCAGATTTACATTTTTACCTATGTGAATTAGAATTGGTCATTTTAAATTGAAATTTGGGAAGGAATATGAGTGTAAATGTAAATTCCTTGTTAGTGACCTTCTTTGTATGTTCCAGTAATAAAACTGTTTTTAAGCCCTGATTAGAACTAAATACCAAATATGATTCCCACCATCTTGTATTGGCAAAGTGTTATAATTGCTGCATTACCACATATCCCTATTCCCTATTGGGGTAGTGACATGTATTATGGCATTAGATTGTAACAAAATTTATGTCATCACATACAATACATGAATACATGATAACCACATGCTAGTCTATAGTAGAGATGGCTGAACTTCTGAAAATCTGTTCCGCTCGAGGATTTCGAAAATCTGCCAATCCACCATTACAGTCAGCGTGGGAAAAAAACCGGAAATTTCTGCCTAAAATAATGGTATAAATGGCAGTGGTAACCTACTGTAAATGGCCCTGGGACCTGGGAAATGGTCGGGGTAACATGTCCCCATGGGAAGAACAGCAAAAAAACAGAAGTAGCGCACACGCACGCTACCTCCAGGTTACCGCGGGGCGGTTATAGTTATCCTCGAACGGTCGATTTGAGAATCCTCGAATGTTCGAGGAACCTGAATTCGCCAGTTTGAGGATTATCGTTCGGGGGTCCCGCGGCTCAACCCACTTAGAAGTGCCCTTGTGGCACTGACAAGTGCCTTTTAAGGCTTAAGGGATCCCGCATCTCATATTGAGACCCCCCTCTCCCCAGCACTTAGATGTGCCCTTGTGGCACTGACAAGTGCCTTTGTTGGGGGTCCTGCAGCTCGAAAGAAGGACCCCCATTGGCTCTAAGAAGAGCACTTGATGCATGTATTCTTTCTTCCCAGCCTGCGACACCGCTGACGTTGCTGACACCGGGCGATGTCAGCAACGGGGCTGGCGAGTTTCTTCTGACATGAATGTGATGACTTCTGAGCTCTGCAGGCTTTTCACCTCTTAATATAGGTTGCAGAAGGACAGGATCCAATTGTGATTGGTTAATATTTAAATTTTTGCAATCATATGATCACACATTAACCATATAACCATATATATTTGAATAATAAAATATCTATTCTATATAAATAAAATAGACCCTACCTAAGAGTATAAAAAGGAACTAACCACTACATCAGTTAATTTTACAGGAAAGCTATTTTTTAACGGTTTATGTCAATTTGCTGGTCACAAGCACAGTGATACAAAACAATGCCAGGCAGCTCCCATCTGCCACCTGCTTTGTGACTCATTCACTATAACTATAAAGGAGAGGTTGAATGGAACTACTGAACATGGCCCTATCAAGGCTTCAAACATACTAGAAACAATTCCGTATATTTCAAAAATACTGCAAGTGTCTAGGAGGGACTGATATCCGCTCAATTTTGTTCACAGCTAAAATAATGAATTGCAGGCATGACACCAAATGCACAAAGATCTAATTTTGTTTTTTCTATTCAAGGATGTCCTTGCCTTGATTGACTGGCTTTTTGTGGTTATTTTTAAAATTCACTGTTGTGTTTGCTTTATGCGGCATGTTTTTTTTAATGTTATTTCTTTTTTCCTTAAATGACAATTGTCTGCTCTTAAATGCATTTCAGGTCTGTCTGAGCCACCTGCGGTGATAATGTGTACATGCCTTGGACTGTGTTTGTCTTTTTGTTGTCCCTGATTCTGGGCCTTCGCCTTTTTAGCATGAAAAAACTTAATTCCGCTTTAAATGGGGGGGATTTAGGATGTTTAAAGGGGAACAGTGGCAAAATAACTGGTCTTCGTGTTATATTTGTTTTTTCCAATAAACGTTCTTCTCTATTTCCAGTAGCTCTCCCATATGTGGTGAATTTTTATTGACCTGTTTTGTTTTGTAGTTATTTGAAACGTATCGGCTTTATTATTTTTTTCAATGTTTTTCTTTTTCCATTTTACTTAGCTTATTTGTTGTTCAGCACAATTCTCCAAGAAGATGTTTTTTCACCCTCAGTGGATGTTTCCTTAAACTTGGATAAAGTTCCTTTGCATAAAGTAGCAGTTCAGACCACAGACACACTTGCTAGATGGGCACAAACAATCTATCCAGTCTGTCTATGAGACAAGCATAGATTTTATCTATATATACTAGCAGTTATGCTAAGCTACAAAAACACATATCAACAATTGATCAAACAGGCTATTATAAGTTTGCAATTAGGTGTTCTTTCAGTAGTACAGCTTATTTTTATAATTCCATCCATCATCTTTATATGCAGAATATTATATGCAGAATATTATGGAACACCATTACCCATGTATAAAATCCAGATAGCCTTAATGGTCTGTTTATATGTAGGATTGAAATACTCAAATGGATCATAGAAAAGCTATTTAAAAATATAGCGTATCAATCATTATCGCGACTAGGGGGAGCAGTGGCAAGAGCAGATTGTTTCTGTTGCAGTCCCTCTTTCAATAAAGGTCAATGACGACGACCTACTTTGATTGGGAGCGCACTCCCATTGATTTCTTTTGAAGGAATCGCCGCACCCTGACTTTTAACCTGCAATTTATACAAATGCAACCACACACTGTGTGGATACTTTCCCTGTTACTTAAAAACATATCAGGGTGGGCATCTGTGAGCTTTTAATAAACTTACCATGGGGAGAGGGGAGCAATATTCGAGAGCTAGTAATTGATATAAGCAATGCATTGAATGCTTGGTTTATTTTGTACAATACTTCTGGCAATTGAATGTATCTGGCTTTCCAAGCTACAAAACAATTTGAAGATTTTTTTTATGGATTTTTTTTAAATTAGAAATATGCGGGGAGATACAATAAAAGTTCTTATCATTAAAAATGGTGCTACTTTTGCCCCAACCAATCAGATGTTAGCTTTCAAATGTTAAATAATATCTGATTGGTTGGGGTAAAAATTTTTAATGATAAGAACTTTTGTTGAATCTCCCTGTATCCTAAAGGGCTGGTATATCGAAAACCCATTCATTAAAAAGAAAAATGTCTGCAGGAGCTCTTAGAAAATGGCTATAAGACCACACCCCTGGACCTGCTTCCACTACTTCTCGGTTACCCGAATGTTTTCTCGGTGAATTGGCAATTCTCTATGGAAGAACTGGACAAATCATTGTGTATGTCATGTATCATAATGGGTAAAGCTTTTTAGTAGGGTGAATATACATTACGGTCCAAAATAAAAATGTCATTTATGTAACAATATATAATTTATGTATACGGCAGAAATTAAACATTAATTAGACATTTTTCTATTAATCTGATAATTAGGTCAATATCTTCTACACACGGTTTGCTATTGTTGTTTGAAAAGGTAATCAATCTGTGCCTTTCATAAACAGTATGCATTTTTGGTCTATTAAAATGGGAAATAAATTAAAGAGGAGAAGTGTGTGTTTGATGCTTGGAAAGCAGTGTTAAAATGTATTGTCTGTGTAGGATGTTTGCACAGCCAACCAGCTGTAGAAGTAAAGTATATCTGTTGTATTCAGTTAGATCAACTGGACTTAAAGCTTAGTTCTTGAAGAGTAAACTATAGCAAATCAGAATTTAGGTAGTGACATATTGGGGTAAATTGGTGTTCATGATGCACACAGTGTAATAGTACAGTGCAGTCCTTTACAATTTCTTTGGTTTGTTACCCTACAGAAATCTAAAAAGTTTTATTTGTATCAAACCATGTACCGTATGTTTTAGCTAATGCAATTGTCCACTTAATTCAACAGGCATTTTAAAGGGTATGTCCAGCAAAAAAGAAACGTACTTACTTTTTTGCTGGACATACCCTTTAATGCATTTCCTCATTATAGATGAGTTACGCCTTGACTAATAAAAATCTTGTGCAGTAAAAGCAGCCAAACTGAAAGAAGAAATCAGCATTGTGTTAGCAAATCAAATAAACAAAATATTAACTATGGGGTATCGTTTTCTTTAAAAATATACTTCCAACCAGGGTTGAGTGTTAATTCTTTAAATGTAAACATTAAGGCAACTGGTTTCTCAGTCGAAATTTTATACTTAAAGGGAATGTCCATCCCCAATATCAAACTTCATATAAAAATGACAGAACTTCTACAAGCAGATATCCTGGCCAATATCTATTCTCTGCCCCCCTCACACCAGCTTTTACAGCATTCAGGAGTGAAAGCTCCTGCAGCCATTGGCCATGACTTTACCTATCATTGCCATGACTGCAACATATATACGGAAGAGTTGGTAGCTGCATAAAGGAGGAGACAAGGCACTGGCCAGGATATCTGCTTGTAAAATGGGTTTACTCATTATGGGGGCTATTTGGCCTGCATATGAAATTCAGACATTCACTTTAATAAAAAATTAAAGAACTTTAAACTATAATTTAACCCACTACTGGCCCCAATATGTAGTGGGTAAAAATCCTAACCTCACATCCCAGCTCCAAATGGTTCTCCTGTAATCCCCCCAAAGTCCCAAAAACTGCCCAGCAGGTGTACTGTAGAGTCCATATAGGACTCTGCCTCCTGTCTCCCCTCCGAGAGAAAAATGTCATGCGCAGTTTAGCCCTCCCCCCTCCCTTTCTCTCCCTCCCGATTTTGTCTCCCTCCCCCTAGCTACAAACTCTTTTGATATAATGTATTGCTTCGTCCGTATTATTTGCAGAAAGTGCCCCGATAGTTACTTACCTTACCTCTTTCCTCCTCCATTCTGAACTCCCAGCAGCGCGTCTGTGATTGGCTGCCTTCCGGCTAATCACAGATGCTGCTGCTGGTCCCGCCCCCTGCTTGCAGTTCCGTGCAAGCTGAGGGCCGGAGCAGTGCAGCGAAGGAGAGAGGCATAGTAAGTAATGATCGGGGGACTTTCTGTGAATAATACTAATGCAGTTGGGGCTATGGGAAGGAGCAGTACATTATATCAAAAGTTATGTAGAAGGGTGGACATGCCCTTTAAAATACAGCAATAATAATGCAATTGTTTTTGCACAGTCTTTTGAAACAAAGGTGATATTAGCGCTCATTTACAGTATAAATATGCCCCTTAGTGTATCCTGGGACACTGGAAAGATCTGGAAGCCCTGGGTGATTGATTAAAATCCCGTGTGCACAGTTTTATTATCATTTATGCAAATGTTTCTTTCATCTTTTCTACTAGCATTTTGATATTACTTATGCTTCATCATTTCATTAAGAAAAAAAGCTTTAAAAAGCTTTTTTAACATTAATATTGCAATTGCTCATGACATAAGGGACAATTTTAAACTGAAAAATGTAATTGCATTTATTAACTGTTCTTCACTGATAAATGTTGTTTAGCATGTTTTTTGATTGGTTTAGAATAGCCATGAGGAATCTTAATTAATGCGTTTTTTCTATATTGTGGGGGAGGAAGAGGAAACGTACAGTATGAGGGATAGAAGCATCCACATTAAACTATGTATTACTTTGATTTTTGAAAATCTGACTTATTCTGTAAGTTATTGATCAATGTGGTGAAATATAGAAGAATATATATGTTGCAGTCATTTTCCTTTTATATTTTTTAAGAAATTATTTGTGTTTTGTTATTGCAAAATACAATTTAATAGCAAAAGTCACACATTTTCCAAGTCTTTAAAGGACAATTAAACTCATAAAATGGGAAACAAGTTAAAGCTAATGTCTGTTGTGCTACTTTGAAGTCCAGCTTGTTACAGCCAGGAAACTCCATAAGCTCAGAGCAGAAAGTAAATCACACTATTAGAATTTTGTAGATAATAGACAAGGCAGGTACATAGCTTAGGGAGAGGTGGGCCAAAAGGAGTAAAAGCCCTCCACTGAGCATAAAAATGGAGCAGAACCTTCTTATAACAGAAGGTATCTTGCAGTCTCATGCTATATATGTATGGCATTGCCGACAAAATCTAAGAAACAATAAGTAATTTCTTACTTCCAGGTTCCCCAGAGTAAGGGGCGGAGAAATGCAAAATTCTCCATTATGTCCCTTGGTTTATGCATGTGTCCAGAACTGCTGGCTTAATAACATGCAATGCAGCCTATTGCATGCTGTAGATAAGAAAGAGTGACAGAGTTCAGCAAAGCTGTATGCTTCCTGACCAATCCAATGGCACATTCTAATTTTCATCGCTGACAGAAAGGCAGGATTTATGGCCTGGGGAACGGGAGTTTGGACATTAAAATCTTCCTTCTGACATGCAGGAACACAAGTGGGTGGGTTTTATTGTATACCTATTTTACTCTCTGCTGACCATGTGTGTGTTTCACCAGTTACATTTTTACTATGATTTGTACAATACACAGTTATAAAACATGCATGCATTTGCTGCTTTTGTAGTTAGTATCATGTAGGGGGATATAAAAGCGGATTGTTAAAAAAAGTAAAGTGGCAAGAATAAAAGATAACTCTGTAAAGCTTAGCATTAAAATAGCATTAAAGTACCATTACTTTATTTCTTACCTGTAGAGCTTTATATAACTACCCAGCAGTTACTGATATGCAGATTCAATACTACCTTTAGCATTCTTGTTGCCATTGCTATGGTGGTTTTAGAGAAATATATATTTTAATTATTTGATATCCCTTATAGGGAGGCATATGTTTACTTCTAATGTTCAATACTTATAGATTAGAAAATCTCTTCAACCAGTAAAAAAAAAAATATTATCCATATTGATTTGTACATCCTTTATAATGGAGATATGCTTTGTTTCCATTCATGACATGAAGTTTTCATTGCCTGTCCACTAGGTCTGGGTGGTTACTTTTGTCTCCTGTTGGATTCTACTTAATAATAGAGGCCAACCATTTATACCATGTTTGTCACCACATCATTTTATTAAAAAAAAAGCATGGAAATGTACAGTAGTAGATTGTTTTTCATTACTGTGAATTTTTTTTTTAACCCAAAACAAAAGTTAATTATTTGTATTAAAACACCATCAGGGAGATTCAGTTAAAAATGTTATTGTTTAAAATGGTAGTAAGTTTGCCCCCAAGAATATCTTCAGTTATGGTATCCTGCCAAGTATAATACTACTCTAGGCTAGGGGATTGTGTACTAAGGGAATCCGAACACTGGCCAATAGTACAAAGGATTGATGACTCCCTGATCAATTTCTACGTTACCACAAACATTTATTTAGGAGCTTCACTTTATTGGGCTGATCTGTTATCTGATATTTTGTGTTTAGGTGTGTATATAGCTTAAAAGTATAAAATGTTCTACCTCTTGTTCTGTAAACCAGTAATCCAAAGTATGCGAATCATGTTATTCAGTTAATTAATTCTGTCTGTTGCTTTTAACTGAATGATTTGAACTTTTTTTCTACTTTTTTTAAAAATAGTTAATTGTAATATTTTTCAATGAAAAACACAATGCTATCTTCTTTGCTGGTGCAAATTTATATATTCAAATAAACTATGATACAAATCATTTATCTAAGGTATCACTTATGAGATAACACAAATCATGCTATCTGTAAAGACTTAATAATGTGGGCAAAATAAGTATTGAACACAAAATCAGGGCTATATACGGAGAGCCGTTATTGCTCTCTATAAGGCAATGCACTAAGCTCATAACTGCTCTCAGTGCATTGTGAATGGGGTTTACCTTTTGTATAACGCCGCAACTGCTGTTAGTTGTGTCTTAAAGTCACATCGGTTAACGTGACTTTAAGACACAAATTGCCAATAGTGGCTCTCAGTACATAGCCCTGTAAATATTTTTTAATGGGGCTATTGACTGATTGAAATTTATAGCAGATGTCAATAACAACCCAATTAATCCACACATACAAAGAAATCAAAACAAATTAAGTAATGTGTAATTAAGTTGAATGACACAAGAAAACAGCTGAAATGTTCTGTATATCCCGAATATAAGTCGATCCGAGAATAACCCAAGGTACTTTTTACCTGAACATCAAACAAAACTGATTGGCTCAAAAATAAGCCGAAGGTAGAAATTATCACCATTTTTTATAAAATAAATAACACTTGTATTACATGCAGTAATAGCCAAATCCAGTACTGGTTACCCCCAATTCCTTGGCACTCCAGATGTTTGAAAGCTACAACTCCCAGGATGCTTTGGTTGCTGAGAGTTGTAGTTTCTAAACATCTGGAGTGCCAAGGGTAAACAAACTCTGGAGGCCAAAAATGCCCCTGCCCACCTCTAGCCCATAGAAGCTAAACCTACTGGTAGCTCCTTACTTGCTCCTCCATTGGTATATCCATTGAAGAGAGGTGCGTAACTGCGCCTATGTGCTCGGGCAACTGTGTTTCTGAAACTGTGTTTCACTCCTGACTGCCCCAGTCTTTAGAGTTGAGTCCACAGGACAGAAATTATGTGAGTAATTACTGTACTAAAGACACATACTGGTATCTCCTTTTGATGTGTCTCCGGTCTCCTTCTTCACTATAATTCAGCCTTGACTCGAGTATAAGCCGAGGTTAGGTTTTTAAGCTAATTTTAAAACCTAAAAACCTCAGCTTATATTCAAGAATATACAGTATTTCATACTTACTAGAATGTTAGTAATGACAGCTTTAACCCCTTTTATTGAAAAACTAGTCGCATGCGTTGCTCAGGTGTTATTTTGGCCAATTCTTCCACACAAATTGCCTACAAGTCTTGAAGTTTCTGGGGCCGCTTTTGTTTACTTTGAGCTACAGTTATTTCCATAGATTCTTAATTAAATCAAGTTGGGTGATTGACTGGGCCCATCTAGCAGCTATATTTTCTTTCTCTGAAACTAATTAAGAGTTTCCTTGGCTGTGTGTTTGGTATCATTGTCTTTCTGAAATGTCCACCTGTCCACCTGTCTAAGCATTCTGATGTCCACCTGTCTAAGCATTCTGATAGATGGTAGATTCTTATCAAGAATGTCTGGATATATTTCTTCATTCATCATTTCTTAGTTATATGAAGTCTGCCAGTACAATATGCCGGAAATCAGTCCCACATCCAACCTTCACTGTTGGTATGTTGTGTTTGTTGATGACATGCTTTTTCTTTAATAGTGGAGTCTTGCACAGAGTTAGTGACAACTGAGTGAATTACTTTTTGGTTTGTTTTCTTTGAAACAACTGTATCTGATAATTCCAGGTCTTCTAAAGCTCTCCGCGAGTGGTCCTTTGCTCTTGGACAACTCTTCTGATTATTTATTTGTCTCTTCTGTCAGAAATCCTGCAAGAAGCACCTGGCCATGGCTTAGAAATACAATATGTAACCAGTGCCATCAGTAGGTTTTGCAACAATAATCTTAAGGTGCTTTTTTGTGTGATACCTTGGAAATGTGAAACCTTTTTATAGGCCACAAATACAGCTGTTTTGCACTAATAGAAAAAATCAGCTGTTTTCTTGGCTTTTTGGGCTTTTTTGCACCTCCTTTTCTTAATTTGTTCAATTTCCCCCGTGCCATTATACTTTACTACAAATAACTTAATCTATTGGCTTATTTGTATTGATTTGTTTATTAAACATGTGTTCATAAATATTGATAAATAGGAAGTCACACAGGAATACAGGTGCAAGGGCGATAAAAACCTATATTACTTAAAATTTAGACTGCATCAAGCATTCATTAATTTGCAGATAATTCAAATGTGCCTACCTTCCACATAGAGTATGATGTATACTTTGATTTGATCTTAAATAAATGTTCTAAAGGAAACTTATCATACTTGTTCTCATATTCAGATCTTTAATTTGCAACTCTACATGGCACTTCTAAATTGAAAAAAGCACCCTGTAGATATGTAATTTTTCTACTAAAAAAACTTAATTAAATGGACCAGTGCTATCAACTATAACTATTATTAATAGAATAGTTGTTACTGTCCTGCTTAGAGCTGTTATAGGCTTAAGAACATATAGTATCTCTAACAGATGTAACCTTAATATAGTGCTGTAGATATACAGCAATGGATCCGGAAGAGAAACCTATAACAGCATTTGTATATTTGGAAATATTGTACACTGCTAAAACATGTAAGGTGTCTTTTAATGGGTTAGATAATTTAGATAAAATAATATGACAATTGTTGTTGTTGTATGGAAAATTGATGCTGATTCCTGTGCTGAAATTGACTAGAGATGTTCAAAACCTCTGAGTCCCATTTAATTTTCGGATTTTTGAAAAAAATTGAAATTTGAAAATCTGAAAACGGACCCATAGAAGTCAATGGTAGAAAAAAATCTGAAAGTTCTGATTGAATTTAAGGTAGAAACACCAATAATAAGTTTGTGTAAATGATACAGGGACCTGAGAAATGGTCAGGGGAACACGTACAAGTCAACAAATGTAAATAAAAATGAACTTCCTTTACATGCGAGCTACTTTTAAGTTTCTGTGTGTATACGTGGTTAATTTTGGTAATCCTTGAAAGTAGCCCCGTATACTCATTAGTAGTTCCATATTTTTACAAATTATTAGAAATTGTGCTTTTATTTTGTAATTTTAGGGATTTTATTTTTCAATTCTGTATATTTGACAGAGAAACAAGGTATAAATTAACAGGGAGATGTAATAAAAGTTATAATCGTTAAAAATGGTGCTAAGTTTGCCCCAACCAATCAGATGTTAGCTTTCAAATGTTAAATAAGATCTGATTGGTTGGGGCAAAATTAGCACCATTTTAAACGATAAGTACTTTTATTGAATAACCCTGTATGTTAGCCACGCACTATAAACATACCGCCTGGCCCTATCTTTATGCAATCAATATTAAGATCGTAATAAAAAAATAAAACAGGATTCAGTAGGAAATAGTACAGATCGCTGGCAGGCAAAACTGCTGCTCCGCACGACATTACAAAAGATTTGAAATTCATCTTGGTTGGAATATCTTATTGTTGTAATGTAAAGGTAGTGTATGGCAATCAGTTGTACCTATTCAAGAGACAGATAGTTATGGTTTAATATGCCTGTGACATGTCTATTCTTATGAATGGACAAAAAAAGTCGGTAAATTCACAGATAACTCCTGAAAACTTCTATGGATAATTCAGCTAGAAAGAAAGCATACTTCACAGAAATGTTTCGTAGGTCTATGATGAATTTCGTTTTTCTAGCTCGGAAACTGTGGAAGCAACAAAATAAGTGGAATAAAAGATAAGAAAAAATTTAGCCAGTAGAGAATATAGGGATGTTGGAGTAAGCAAAAAGTATTAAGGGCAAGCAAAACATCATTTTTGGAAAATGTGTTTTAAGGTGAACACCTCCTTTTATTTTCTTATACAATAAAGCATTATAATTAATTTTTTATCATAAAAACCTGACACCTGACAGGCAACCTTTCAGTCTAAAAATCATCGGCATGTAGACATCACCCATTTACAATGTTACTGAAGGTTCTGCCAACAAAGATGCAGAGACAAGGAAAAGACTTTTCAGATAAGCAGCAGTAAAACATCTGTAAACAGAGATAGAGAGAAAAATCTAAATGTGCAGAGAATCCTACTGTGCTTTACACTGTTCATTTCTTTAGCCTATTGTTAATTTAATACTGATGTTTTATAGATATAACATGGGCACATTGCCTGGCATATGTCCCAAATTAAAGCTTGAATCAGGAAATTCAAGAAGACATTCAAAAATTAATAAACAGCTGTCCCTTAATATAACATGTAGCTCTATCTGTTTGGAAAGTACCACATTCAGATGGAGGCCATACATTTACACCCTTACTTTGAAAAAGATGTTAGAAGGATTGGTTTTATTAATTATTTTAATATTTTTCTCCAAGGAATAACCAAGGCAATTAAGACAGCATGCGTGCTAAAAGAATCACACAGAGCAGACACACAGAGCAAACACAACAGAGCAAAAACAACACAAAGGTGTGTAAAAAATAAGTGGGATTATTGAAAAATAGGTGCACAGTAAAGGGAGTCCTTAGTGTTTATTTGTCCTGTAACTGTTTAATTTTCTATTTTGACTATATAGGCAATTACAAAGGTTAATGTATAAACATAAAACAAAAAGGACAACAGTTCAAAAAGCTTCTAAAACATTAAGCCACCGGGGGCAAGTCTCCTTCACTCTCGCTCGCTGGATAATGCATGGATCAATCAATGGCTGGGGAGTCTGACCAAGCATCTAACACTGTTCAAGTCTCATCGGGGAAAAGGCTAGAACAAAGGTTGCTGAACATCCACTGTTTATTGTTGTTTAACTTTTTTTCAGCTTCAGGTGCTAAAAGCGATAATAATCAATTTCACAGGCAAGAAATATCCCTTTTTAGGGCTAGGCCACACTGCTGCGCTTTTTTTGCGTTTGCGTTTTTTTCATATCATTGAAAATGTGGCAACGCACCAAAAATGCGCGTTTTCGGGTGCGTTGCGATTGCAATTTGCGTTCCGCATTTTAAATCACAATCGCATGCGTTTTTCAATAGTTAATGAAAAAACGCAACAAAATTGCAAATGAAATCGCATGCGATTGCGTTAGAGTTGCCATGTGGCCGCGCCCTCAGACATTCATTTATATTTGCTAGTTTTCCTATTAAAAAATCTGCCTATCCCCAAGAGCACAGTTAATCTATTCACAGAAACAGACCTGTATTTACATACAAACAGCTCCCTACAGGCCACAACATGTTAGGCTCCTCATAAATGTTCAATCCTTAATAATTATCAATCCTAAATACGATTGAATTAAAAAATACATTTAATCAGGATTGCTTTCTTTGTGAAGTATTCTACATTCACTATCTTTTATATTTAAAAGTCTTTACCACTATCTTGGGTCTACTAATATGTAGAGATGGAAAAATACTGCTAAACTTCAACATCAAAATCTCAACCAATTACTGTTTATTTTGTTGCTTTAAAAAATGTTTTTACCTCAAATGTACTATTGTATAGAAAATGGGTCACGTCTCTAGAAAAAAAATTCTGTAAGTTGGTAACAAATCTTTTTTTATGTGTGTGATGGACCAAGTTTAATGTAAAAAGTTCACAATAATTTACACTATGTTTTTTTTTTTATTTTGAAAGCTAACATATTCTTTAAGCACCAACAAAGCTTCTGTGTGCATTAAGAATATATTGGTTATGGTATGCTATGGGGATCGTAAATTTACGATCGCCTTATCGGTAATTTATGGTCGTTATTGTTAATTAACAATAATGAACGTAAATTAATGATCGCTAAACCAATTGGAAATTAACGATCGGTTTAACTGCCATTAAACCGATCGTTAAAAATGCAGTATCGCTACAAATAGGGCCCAAAGTCTACCCCACAGCATTATATATTTCTTTATAAATACAACCATATACATCCACACAATTTAACCTGCAACCAATGAACAATTAAATATAATACATGAACAAAATAAAATCGTAGTGCACATCCAATTCATATTTTTTGAAGCATTATTCCATTGTAATACTGCTTTAAAATCCTGCAGTTCTCTATGGATTAATTAAAGCAATTAGTTGAATAATCTTTCTTAAGGTGGGTCCTACACTACTACTGCAATTTAAAAGTCCCTGCTACTCATCACCACCACAAGTAGTACAGTGGGAACATTTTATTTAGTAGTGCAGGGACTTTTTGAGAGCCACTATCACTCTCTATTGCCCCCTTTAGGCAATGCACCGAGCCGATAGCGTCTCTCTGAGAATAACATCTTAAAGAGCCATTATCATCTCAGTACATCAGTTGCAGCTGTTGTACCTACCAAGTTTTTGGGCACTGCCACAACTGCTGTAAGTTGTGTCTTAATACCGTCTTAACCCATGGTACATCAGTTAACGCCTCTCCATTCATAGCTCCATAGATGTTCTAAAAAAGCAATTTCAACAAAGTCTTAATTAGGGTCACTGTAAGGGTCCGTCTATCGATTATAGCATACAGTATGTTGTTAACCACTGCATGGTTTTGTATATCTTGATATAAATAGATAATAATACTGTTAAAATGACTGGGATGGACACAAGGAAATAAATTGTGAACCACCTGTACATTTCCCATACAACTGAATGCCCATTGTATATATTACCTACATTTTATTAGCTAGGCAGTGCTGTTTGTTTCTAGGTTCTTATTGCTATAGAGTATTTATCACATGTCATGATCTTATCATGTACCTCTCACAGCTCATCCAATGTGTTAAAACATGATTTATTAGATTATCTTTCTTTAGATTCTGGAACCTTATTCATTTGCACAGTTTTGTTCTCTTTGTTTCCTGTTCTATTGCTGTGTGCATATTTCTATTTATATAGCACTGAATAAATATGCAGTGCTGTATATTTTAATAGACGCTAAAGATAAAGTGCAAGAAACTGTATACATAAATGTATATATTACATTGACATAAATAAATTGCACATTAATAATTGCACATTTATAATTAATATCACATTTAGAGATTAGATTTAATACAGTTTATTGTTGCATCCTTTTTATCTGGAAATGCCAAGCATTTACTTTAGAACTAATGTCAAGTTGTATCTGTCAAACTGTTGATTGCATAGAAGAGGTCAGAACAGAAGCTATAGAACACATTTTCTAAATGCCTAATTATGGAAAAAATAAGATGGACCTATCAACCTACATTCTTTGGGCTCTTTGTGTTTCAGTTTCTTAGCTTCTTTTATCTGTTCCTGAATACCAGCTAAATCAGATATGCATGCTATTATTATTTCATCTACATACACAGGTGTAGATACATCATTTTACAGCAGGCATTAGATTGTTAAATCTTTTAACAATACTACTTATCAAATGTTACCACCCTCTCTCTCATCCCCATATCAGTGCATTCAGGGACATAACCTACATCTCTGTGACCCTGTTTGGAAAGATCAGAATGCAATGGGATCTACATTATTTAGGTTTTCATTCTAAATCAGTTGCAGAAATGATAGCAGCTGATTAAAAGGCAATTATACTGTTAAGTATTAGGTCCTCAACACTGATTGGCCAGACTCCAGACACAAGCCGTTGGATGTGAAAAATCTGCTTGCAATTAGAAAGTTCAAAGTTATAGCATTTTCCTGGCAATCATCTTGGGTACTTTTTTGGGAGGGTGTGGGTAGAGTAGTATAAATGCCCCTTAAAATACTGTAAGGCATGCAATATTCTTACAGCATATGTACAGAACAATCATTGTGAGAGAAATAAATGTAATTTGGATCACATTACAATTTGTCTGCAGAGAAGAGTAAACAGTTTTCTGGACAGATACAGACTGGGTTATAACAGTAAATGGGCCACTTAACATAGTCCTGGGAATGAACAATATTTGTGATGCACAACGAAATGGCCTAATATGATTATTTTTGATGTTGTGGCACCAAACAACATGTTACATTAAGCCAAGCACCAGTCTCCTTTTAAAATTATGCATTGACTGCTTAATGCACCATATGCTATATAATTAAAATAATATTTTTCTGTTGAGGCAAGTCTTTGTGATAAAATATTCTTCCACTATATAAAGAGATACTGTTTTATTTAATTGTATGAAAAAATGCAAGACCCTAAATCTATGTTTTGCAGTACTTACTGAGTAATATATACAGAACATATATAATATAATGTATGTATGTATAGTTTATTTATATAGCGCCACAAAAAGTCATACAAGGTAAGCAAATACATAAATATTTCAGTACATAAGTGCTTGAGCCTTGCCACAAGAGGAAAGGAGGTCCCTGCCCCATAGAGCTTTCAAACGTTTTAGGAAGATGACATACAGATACAAAGGAAAGGGTAGAAGAGCATTGGTGAGACTTATACAGTGCAAATAAAACAATCATATACTGTGCTGGATACCAGATAGGTTGGATGTAAAAAGATTTAAACCTCCTAAATAACTCCTGCGCAATAACTCTAATCCTGAATGAACCAACAATTGAAAGAAATGCACATAGGAAAAAAATATCGTCTATATACCTCCACCAGGCCAAATGGAGGTATATAGACGATATTTTCCTCCTATGGCGGGGCGACATTGGATCCCTGGAGGGATTCCACACTGATTTAAATAAATTGCATCCTACTATCACATACACCCTGAATTGTGACTTGAGCACAATTTGCTTTTTGGATGTAAGAGTAAAGAAGGGAGTAGGTTGTTTTAATACTGAACTATTTTCTAAACCTACCGATAGAAACCAGTTGTTGTCTTTTCAGAGCATCACCCCAAACGTGTTAAAAGGTCCATCCTGGTGAGTCAATTCACTAGGGTAGATAGAATAGTTACAGAGAATGAAAGGAAAGAGACACAAACTAAAGAGATGTTTATGAAACTTAGAAGTAGGGGGTATCCTGAAAAAGTATTGGGTGATGCCCTAGATCGGGTGCGCTCAAGAGATGAAAATGCAGTACGGAGCACGACTAAACGTATACCATTTATAACAGACTATGGCATTGGTACCAATTATGTGGGCAATGCCATACGCAAACATTGGCATTTGCTTGGACAAGCATATCCAATGGTGGCAGAATTCTCCCAGCCCCCTTTAGTATCATATCGGAAGGGTAGAACAATTGGCAGTCAAGTGGTCAGATCGATGTTTAGGAGTCAACCGGATTGGCCACAACACTTTCTAAGCACTAAGAAATTGGGCATGTTTCCCTGTGCCCGCTGCGCCCAATGCAAATTTGTCCATAAGGGTAACACATTTGTACATCCGAGTACGGGGGTGCCATTTAAATTGAGGGGCACCTATACGTGCGACAGTAAATTTGTTGTGTATGCTCTTTGGTGTCCGTGTGGACATCTTTATATAGGTGAAACCACACAATCTATTAAATGCAGGATTTTGCAACACCGATCGAGCATTAAACTCCGTGATGATAAGCTACCGGTACCTAAACATTATGGAGAAGCAGGGCATAATGAAAACGATTTAAAGTATATGGTGTTGGAGTTGGTCAAGCCCTCCGTTAGAGGGGGGGACAGAGTCCTTAAATTGCGACAAAGAGAGGTGTGGTGGGTCCACAAATTGAATTCATTGTATCCAAATGGATTAAATAGAGACTTTGATCTCTATCTATTCCTTTGATACTAGTCCAGGGTTGTTTTCTTGTTAACTGAACACTGCTGTATTTGGTATGTACAGGTTTCAGGGCGGCCTCTATGGCCTATTGGTAATTGAATGAAGGGGGAGGGATTAATATTATGTCACTTCCTGTAGCAGGCTTTATATTCTGTGTTGAGTACATATTATGGACATTGTCTGTCATCATCTATTGCCTGAAGAAGGGGAGTCTGTTTCCCCGAAACGTCGCTGATTGTACGTTTGATGCAGATGACTGAATAAATCACGAAAAAGCTAATCCTGAGTGCTGTGTCGTTCTAGAAATTATATATATATATATATATATATAATATATATATATATTTAGAAAAATCCTTCGCACTCCGTTCAAAAGGAAACCAGGCCTGGGTGCTGCTGTAGTAATATGCATCCCTACAAAATGTAACACAGAGCACTCTTAGGACTTCATAATTGAAAGTTTTTTTTTATTCCATATGGTAGGACAGTGCAACCTACGCGTTTCGGCCCTTACCCACGAGCCTGTGTGATGACGGCTCATGTGTAAGGCCGAAACGCGTAGGTTGCACTGTCCTACCGATTGGAATAAAAAAATTCATAAATTATGAAGTCCTAGGAGTGCTCTGTTTTATTTTGCTGGTATATATATATATATAAAGCCAGCTTTGTTCAACCTCATTTGAATTACCTCATTTGAATTAGTGAGGTCAATTGTTTTAGTTGACTAGAGTTAAAATATAATAATATTTTTTATGCCACAATGATTTATCTCCATGACATCTACTGTGCATATGGCATGTGCAAATCTTCTTAGGTGATAATCTCTGATCACGTTTTAATCTTTGTTCATAGGGAGTATTAGCAGGCTTGGCTTGTTAAATTAGTTATCTTGATTTCCAGCAGCAATCAGTAGTATGAAACACCTTCTGTTCATCTAATTATTGCTTTAAATCCATGCTGGGATCCTGAGTCTTAAAATAAACATTCTTTTTCGTGTTGTGCCATAGAAAGTTCCATTTAGTAGTGGAAGTAGTCTAGGACATATGCAAGGAGACGAACAGATTTCAATATTATCTTCTGTTATCTCCAATAGATAGTAGAACTTAGATCATTTTTATCATTTCATTTCCAATGTTGTTTCCAGAAACAAAAAATGTAAAAGAGCTGTTATCTTAAAAGACAATCTAATATTTACTTGTGCTCAATAAAAAAGGAGAGTTAAAAGCATGTGATTGATGACATTTCCTTTACATTTAATTGACACACAGGTAAGAGCATAGTGCCCTACTCTACTGTTACATCCTTTTGACAACTGCCAATTTTTTTCTCACTTTCTAAGGTAATAGTAAGGAAGAGTAGAATGAAGAAAGAAATGTAAAAGTCAGCTGGGCAAACCCAAGTGTGTTTTATTTTACTTTTAAAGAAAATGTTACAGCACAGCTAATCTCCTATGTAATACTTTAAAAACCCTTTGTAAGGTTTATTTTTAAGTTTGGTAATACTGCAGCATTAGATTTGCAATTGTGAATTTGGATCTGCACTTTCATTTGGTGCTTTGTTGATTTGCTTTACAGTTCAGAATCTAGTTTAAATAAATTTCCTCATTGTAGTAGTTGAACATTATTTGGTTAGCGCCTCCAGTCTTTAGCTTAAATGTTACTCAATCCACAATATAGCTAGACTTTTTATATTATTATATTTTAATACTCCTCTCAATTCTTTTGTAATTTGTGTCTCTTAAAAACTATAAAGGAAAACTATTTCTTTATGTTTAATGTTGTTTTCTACCTCCAGAGGAGATGGGAACACTTTTTTGACTAATTTGGTCCATTATAGTCGATATTGACGACCTGCTTTTTATTAGGAGGGGGGATGAAAAGAGTCTTGTATCTTTTGTAACCCAATTGAGTAATAATGTTTTTACTGTTTGCACTAACACAGATATTATGATAGTATATGGGGCCCAGGAATGTGCATTGATCATCTCTTTTCTTGTTTGTTCTAATATCTGTTGTATTCAATTAGATCAACTGGACTTGAAATGTAGTTCTTGAAGACGTTTCGCTAGTCATCGACTGGCTTTTCTCAATTCAGAATGACTTGTACAAGAATCTGGTGGCAATTATGTACCCTGGAAAATCCCAATTAGCATATCACAGCCAGGTGTTAAGGGTGTGATTAGATTGGCTAAGAGGTGTTATGGAACGCCCAGTAGGTTTTAAAACAGCATTGTACATGGCAGACAGTTGGTGTCGAACCCCCCCACCTCTATTTACTTGGTTTCTTATTTTCACATAAATGGCCTCATTAACACCTCTCTTGAACCAGTCACGTTCCTTCGCCAGTATGTTAACATTACAATCTTCAAAGGTATGTCCTTTTCCTTAAGTGCAGATACCGGCTGAGTCCTGACCCGAGAATTGGCTCTTCTGTGCTGGGCCATACGTTGATGCAGTTGCTGTTTGGTCTCCCCCACCTACAACCAGAGCATTCTTCACTGCACTGCACTGCATTATTATGTCCTTTTCTGTGTTTTTGGTATTGGGTCTTTCGGATGTACCAATTGCTGCCTCAGTGTGTTGTTCGGTTAAAGCAGACAGGGATACATGTTTTTTGAAAATTCTTCTTAATTCTCGGAGACCCCTGCTACATATGGGATGACCATTTTCTTCCTCCTGTCTTGCTTTTCCCCCTTCACTGTTGGTATTCGTGTTCTTTTCTTTCCTTCTACTTCTTTTGACAAAGGCCCAGTCTGGATATCCACAAGTTTTAAGGGCTCCTCTGAGATGTTTCATTTCTTTAGTCTTCGCCTCTGTGCTAGTGGGGATGTTCTCGGCTCTGTGTTGCGGGGTTCTGATGACCCCCAGCTTCTGATCTAAATGGTGCACAATGCTGTTTTAACACCTTACTCTGGGCGTTCCTATAACACCTCTTAGCCACTATCTAATCACACCCTTAACACCTGGCTGTGATATGCTAATTGGGATTTTCCAGGGTACATAATTGCCACAGATTCTTGTACAAGTCATTCTGAATTGAGAAAGCCAGTCGGATGACTAGCGAAACGTCTTCAAGAACTACATTTCAAGTCCAGTTGATCTAATTGAATACAACAGATATACCATGACCTGGATGAATGAGAACCTTCACAAGCATGTTTGTTCTAATGTTTTGGTCAGATCAGTAGCACTTCCACTATATGTTATAATAATGTTGTCATAGGAGTGCTCCCACAGCCCCCCCTTTCTGTTTATATAATGTTTTTAATATCTTCCTGACTTTGAACACCAGTACCACACAGCTCCTCCCTGTATAAGGAGGACCTGTGGTAATGTGAACTTATCTAGGACTAAGGAAAAGGTCCATGAAACGTGTCAGAATAGTCTGCGTCCTGTTCTCTTCTCCTTATGCCTGAAATCAGACCTGAGGCTGCATGGATGCACACCCTGAGTAATTCAGCTATATAGCCCCGTTTGCTAATCTTCCCTGCCTCCCTCTTGGAGCCCTATAGTTAAGATTTAGAAATTGTCATTAAAGGATAAGTGCACTGTAAAGTCAAGTTATGTTTATTTGGAAGCTGCAGCTTTAAAATACTGTTGCCATATTTTTTTTACCTATGTCCCTCCAGAGCCTACCTTTGTGCCTTGATAGTTGCTGACATCTTGTTACTGGTTTGCTGAATGTTAAGCCCCGCCCCTCTGAGATTTCCTCTGCTTTCTCCTGCTTGAGCCTCAAACAATAATGCCTGTGATTTCCGTGCAAATGCACATCCACAGAACTCACAGGCATTACCGTTTGAGGCTCAAGCAGGAAAGTGCACGGAACTGACAGGCATTACCGTTTGAGGCTCAGGCAGGAGAGTGCATGTTAGCTGCAACAGCATGTACTGTTTGAGGCTCAAGCAGGAGAGTGCATGGAGCTCACAGGCAATTACTAGTTTTAGACGTCTAAAGCAGGAGAGTGCACGGAACTCACCGGCATTACTGTTTGAGGCTCAAGCAGGAGAGTGCACGGTACCCACAGGTATTACTGTTTGAGGCTCAAGCAGATGAGTGCACGGAACCCACAGGCATAACTGTTTGAGGCTCAAGCAGGAGAGTGCACAGAAATCACAGGCATACCTAACTTGATTTTACAGTGCACTTATCCTTTAATAACAGAAGTAAGGTAGTGTTTTACATTGTTGCTTTAATAAAAATGTTTTTTTTTTGCTTGTTTTTTTTTGTCAATCATTAAATAAAACATGTTTTTTACATTTTCAAAAAGGTCTCATTTTATACCCATTTGCCGGGCTATTAAATTTCCCTTTCAAGAATTGTGCATGTATTCTAATGAAAAGCTTTGGCCATTTGCCCACCGGTAATATAAACAAAATTATATCAAATTACTGGCAGACACACAGGAGTGGACTTGGAAAGGAAAGACGCTGTTTATGAGACAGGAAGGTTTATCACTTGCTCTACAGAAAACACTGCAGTCTTAGATTAAAATGAGGCCTAAAAATGGAACAGAAAGCAAATCCGTAAGATGTAGAAGAATCCATTTTCTTGTAGCTGTTCAGTTTTTGTCTCTGCCAAGGTTCTGTGGAACTCAGGGATACCCCATAGGTGTCGCATTAGTGCTCATTGGAATTCCAAGAACTGAGAGACAAGGGGTATGAGAAGACTACTGTGAAAATTCACTGGATAAAAATATTCACCCTAGCTATTTGCATTTTACAAATGCGAGAAGCCTGGCTGACAAAATGGGTGAATTGGAGATAATGGCGTTAAATGAAAAGTATGATGTAAAAGGTATAGCAGAAACGTGGTTAAACAGTTCTCACGACTGGGCTGTAAATTTAGAAGGATACACCCTGTTTAGGCAGGACAGAGAAAAAAGGAAAAGGGGAGGAGTATATGTTTATGTTAAAAAAGAATTGATAACTGGCGATATGGATGTTAAAGCAGAGGCAATATGGGTGGAATTAGGCAACAGGAAAGGGGGTGATGTCATTGTTGGTGTCTGCTATAAGCCGCCAAATGCTACCAGGGAGGAAGTGAGTCAGCTTCAAATGTAGCTGGCAAGGGCTGCAAGTTTTCGGAGTGTACTCATTATGGGGGACTTTAATTATGCTGACATTGATTGGTGTAGTGGAACTGCCAACACAGAAAATGGCGATTAGTTCCTGAATTTGCTGCAGGATAATTTTCTTTCACAGGTGGTTGAAGTTCCATCTAGAAAAGGAGCTCTGTTGGATCTGGTAATATCTAACATCGTGGAGCGTATTATAGATATAAAGGTAACTTGAGGCTTAGGGAATACTGACCATGAAATAGTGTCGTTTGGAGTATGTTATCAAAAGGAAAAGTGCGCTCGGTTAACAAAGATTTTTAATTTCGGGAAAGCAAATTTTCTCAGGCTAAAAGTAGCTCTTCAGAATTTCAAATGGGATCGGGTATTATCAGGTAGAGGTACTGACTGTGTTTAAGGGGATTTTAAGCCATTTCACATCTAAATTTATACCCTAGGGAAATAAATGTAAAAAAAAAAGAAATCTGCGCCCATGTGGCTGAATTCTGATATAAAGAGGCAAATGGAAAGGAAGAAAAAGGCATTAAAAACCTTTAAGTCAGAGGGAACAGAAAGGGCTTTAAGGGATTATAAAAACTGTAACGAGTGTAAGAGAGCAATCAAACTAGCTAAAATTAATAATGAACTTAGGATAGCTGAACAAAGCATCACTAAGCCTAAATATTTTTATAAGTATATTAATACAAACAAAATTTACTATGAAGTATATTTACTTCTCAGAGCATGAACAGAGAATAAACATCAATACATGTAATTCAAAATCTTAGTCCCGAAACCACTGTCCAGTATTTTGAAAAATAAGTATCCAAAAGTTACTCAACTGGTGGTACACGGATGCCTAGTGTCCTGGCTCAGTGTACTGTTCTGTAGGTAACACAGAAATATCAATACTTGCTTAGTAGAATCCACAGTGATCATATTATCATAACAAGTATCTCAGGAGTAGGTATCCATTAAGTAGCCAGGTTTATAAAGAATTGAGTTTCAAAGCATGGTAAGTTGCTTATTTTCATTAACAATGCCATTGCCTTTACTCAGTATAAACAAGGTAAGTATCAATACAAATTTTACAAGGTTCTCAGTGTTCATATTTGGTATCTCCAGTGAAAGACTGAAGGGTATATATTCATAAAGTAGCCAAATTAACAAAATCGGGTCTCAGCATCCTTTGTATATAAAGCATCATGATGAAGGATTTTGTCTCCAGTGAGAGACTAAAGGGTATATATTTATAAGATAGCCAAATCAACAAAATTAGGTCTCAGTTTCCTTGTAGAAGGTTTTTGAACTCAGCCTTGGTGGACCCCTGAAGTACCATAGCAAAATGCTCTGCTACACTGCTGACACTCTTCCCCATGCCCAAATCCCATCTAGCATGACATATATTAGATAGGTGAGATGACAGTCTTTCCTTAATTTTCTGACCTGTCATACCCACATAACTTATTGGGCAGGGGCAAGTTAAAAGATACACAACATTTGTGGAATTGCAATTATAATATCTGTTGTATTCAATTAGATCAACTGGACTTGAAATGTAGTTCTTGAAGACGTTTCGCTAGTCATCCGACTGGCTTTCTCAATTCAGAATGACTTGTACAAGAATCTGTGGCAATTATGTACCCTGGAAAATCCCAATTAGCATATCACAGCCAGGTGTTAAGGGTGTGATTGGATAGTGGCTAAGAGGTGTTATAGGAACGCCCAGAGTAAGGTTAGTAAGGTTACTTGGGCTGATTTTTCTGTTGGCTACAGGCTCTTTAGTAGAGACGGATTGCACCTCAATGGTGATGGTGCAGCTGTTTTGGGGGAGAAGATGGCTAGGGGGTTGGAGGAGATTTTAAACTAGGTATGGGGGGGAGGGAATGTTTAACTTCACAGGGGTAGATAGAGAAGTTAGGGATCTGGGGGCTAGTAACACAACGGAGGGAGGAGAAGGGGGAGGGGGGAGCATAGAGGATAAGGAGGCATGTACGACCATGTATGGAAGTAAATCAATTGATAATCTAAAATGTATGTTTACAAATGCAAGGAGTCTGGCTGGAAAAAACGGCGAACTTGAAATAATAGCATTAAAGGAAAGGTATGATGTAATTGGTATAGCAGAATCATGGCTTAATGATTCACACGACTGGACAGTAAATATTGAAGGATACTCCTTATTTAGACATGACCGAGTTAATAAGAAAGGAGGAGGAGTATGTATGTATGTTAAACAGGAATTGAAGCCAAATTTAAAAGATGGAATAGATGGGGGAGCAAACGATACGGCAGAAACATTATGGGTGGAACTGTGTACAGGAGCAAGAAGGTAGGTAAATTAATTGTTGGAGTATGTTATAAGCCGCCAAATGCCGAGGAAGAGGTGGAAATGAATCTCCATATGCAGTTGGCGAAGGCTGCTGGTATGGGGCATGTTCTGGTCATGGGGGATTTTAACTACCCTGACATAGATTGGAGTAAGGGAACTGCCAGCACCTCTAAAGGTATAAAGTTCTTAAATTTTCTATATGAGCATTTTCTTTCACAGATGGTAGAAGTTCCTACTAGACAGAATGCGTTGTTGCATCTGGTGATATCTAATAACCCAGAGCTCATTATGGAGATAAAGGTAATGGGAAGCTTAGGGAATAGTGACCATGATTTAGTGTCATTTAATATAGGTTGCAAAAAACTAAAGTGCACTGGGTTAACAAAAACTTTTAACTTTAGGAAAGCTAATTTTATGCTTTTAAAGGAATCGCTCCTGCTCATAGACTGGGGGGAACTGTTTCTAGGTAAAGAAACTGAGCAGATGTGGACCACTTTTAAAGGGATATTAAACTATTACATTTCCAAATCGGTACCTTTAGGTAACAAGTGTAAAAAAATTAGGTCCAGTCCTGCATGGCTTAATGCTCAGGTAAAAAGGGAAATGGAAAAAAAGAAAAGGGCTTTTAAAAGTTTGAAAACAGAAGGCACAGAACAGGCTTATAGGGAGTAGAGATGGTCGAACTATTGAAAGTTCGGTCCGTTTTCGAACTTTCGAACTATTGAAAAAGTTCGAAAGTTCGAAAGTTCGAAAACGGACCCATTAAAGTCTATGGGAGGCAAATAGTTAGAAAAGTTCGAGTCAAATACAACTAAAATATTAATGGTAACTTAATGTAAATGGCTGTGGGACCTGGGAAATGGTCTGGGGAGCATGTTCCAATATCCAGGACTTTCGTAAAATCGATTTTACTCTCACACGCGCTACTTTCGAGCTTTCGCGTTCGAACGTTCGAGGTAACATGGACATTTTACTCGCAGATTCGATGCTCGCCTATAGGCTTTAATGGAGACTTTATTCGCAGATTCGATGTTGGCGCCTAGATACCATGTACATTTTACTCGCGGGTTCGAACGTTCGAACATTCGATAAATCATCGAAAGTCCGGGAAATATCGAAAGTCCGCGTCCGAGATAGTTCGAGAAGTCCGGGTCCGTTCGAACTCGAACAGTTCGGCTCGAACTCGGGTTCGAGTTCGAGTTCTATGCCATCCCTAATAGGGAGTACAAAAGCTGTAATAAAGAGTGCAAGAAAGCAATTAAACTAGCTAAAATAGAAAATGAAATACGGATTGCCGAACAAAGCAAGTCCAACCCCAAAATGTTTTTTAAGTATATAAATGGTAAAAAGATGAGGACTGAGAATGTGGGACCATTAAATAATGGAGCTGAGGTGGTTGTAGAGGATGCCGAAAAGGCTAATCTGCTAAACCGTTTTTTTACATCAGTTTTTACTGTTGAGAATCCTTGTCCTTACGGTAGGGATTGTAGCAATATGCAGGGAAGAAATGAAGAGTTTTCACATTGGATAACGGAGGATATGGTACGGAAACAATTAGACAAAGTTAATATCAATAAAGCGCCAGGACCAGATGGATTGCATCCTAGGATTTTAAAAGAGCTTAGTTCAGTTCTAGCTAGACCACTGTTTCTCATATTTTCAGATTCGCTTTTGTCTGGGGATGTGCCGCTGGATTGGAAAAAAGCCAATGTAATACCAATATTCAAAAAAGGTAGTCGTTCACAGCCTGGTAACTATAGACCTGTAAGCCTAACATCAGTGGTAGGGAAGGTGATGGAAACTTTGTTAAGGGATCAAATCCTTGACTTTGTCTCCAGAGATCATCTTATTAGTAGTAGTCAGCATGGATTTATGAGAAATAGATCATGCCAGACAAATTTAATTGGTTTTTATGAAGAAGTGAGTAAGAAGTTGGACTCAGGCACAGCAGTGGATGTGGTATATTTGGATTTTGCAAAAGCTTTTGATACTGTGCCACATAGGTGACTAATGTATAAACTGAGGACTGTTGGCCTTGAAGAAAACCTTTGTTCATGGATAGAGAACTGGTTATTGGACCGCAAACAGAGAGTGGTGGTTAATGGAGCTACATCTATGTGGGCTAAAGTTCTAAGCGGAGTGCCTCAGGGTTCTGTACTGGGGCCGCTTCTGTTTAATCTGTTTATAAATGACTTAGAAGGGGGCATTGAGAGCAAGGTCTCTGTGTTTGCTGATGACACTAAATTATGCAGAGCTTTGGAAACTTCCAATGATGTGCAAGTGCTGCAAGCAGACCTAGATAGATTATCAAAATGGGCAGCAGAATGGCAGATGAGATTCAATGTAGATAAATGTAAGGTGATGCATTTGGGATTTAATAATCCCTGTGCCATCTACACCATAAATAACTCTGTTAAGTTCATCTGTAATGGAAAAAGGTTTGGGGGTTCTGGTAGATAACAGACTTAGCTGTAGCAAACAATGCCAGGTAGCAACAGCTAGAGCTAGCAAGATATTGTCTTGTATAAAAAGGGGAATAGATTCAAGAGAGAAAAATATTATTCTCCCTCTTTACAAGGCACTGGTAAGGCCTCATTTGGAATATGCGGTGCAGTTTTGGAATCCCATATACAAAAGGGACATCTTGGAAATTGAGGCAGTTCAGAGAAGGGCAACTAAATTAATAAGGGGAATGGAGGGGCTTGAATATGCAGGTAGATTAGACAAGTTAGGGCTGTTTACATTGGAGAAGCGGCGGTTGCGTGGGGACATGATAACCTTGTACAAATATATTAATGGCCCATACAATGAGCTCTCTGGTGCATTGTTCACTAATAGGTCATATCAGAGGACACGTGGACATCCTTTAAGGTTGGAAGAAAAGAAGTTTCATCTTCAGGTTAGGAGAGGTTTCTTTACAGTGAGAACGGTGAAACTGTGGAACTGTCTTCCAGCAGATGTGGTAATGGCAAGTTCATTGAATAACTTTAAAAAAGGCCTGGATAAGTTTCTAAAACTAAAGAATATTGAGAATTACTGGTATTAATGCATATAGATCTGGTTGATCCAGGGATACTCTCCGATTGCCATTGAATCGGAAGGAATTTTTTCCCCTTTTTAGCTGGGGTTTTTTGCCTTCCTCTGGATCAACTGTTAGGAGGGTTAAAAAAAAAAAAAAAAAAAAAGTGAATAGGTTGGACTTGATGGACGATTGTCTTTTTCAACCTTAATTACTATGTTACTATGCTATAAGCTAACTAGATATGCTTGTGAAGGTTCTCATTATCCAGATCATGGTATATCTGTTGTATTTAATTAGATCAACTGGACTTGAAGTTTAGTTTGAAGACGTTTTGCTAGTCATCCAACTGGCTTTCTAAAGATGTCAAGGAGGCCGTTTATGTGAAAATAAAGAAACCAAGCCTAAATAGAGGTGGGGGGTTCGACACCAACTGTCTGCCATGTACAAGCTGTTTTGACACCTTACCCTGGGCATTCCATAACACCTCTTAGCCACTATGCAATTCCGCCCTAAACACCTGGCTGTGATATGCTAATTGGGATTTTGCAGGGTACATAATTGCCACAGATTCTTGTACAAGTCATTCTGAATTGGAGAAGCCAGTCGGATGACTAGCGAAACGTCAAATACAACAGCTAACTATATAATTACAATGCAAGTCAAAAACTTTGTTTTAGTTAAAAGCTCTAGCTTATCATAGAAATGTGCTGATGACCTTTAAAGCCGACATCCCCTAGACTCTTGGCAATGCCACCATGGTGGTTAGGACCAGTTTCATGGCAGTCACACATGCTTGGGGGGTGGGGGTAAAGCTCTTTTATGGGTGACATTATCTAATCAGCGCTATCAACAATTTCAAAGTATCATTTCTCTTTATAAAGTTAGCTGCCCAGTGTGCTGGACTGCTGCTTTATATTCTGTGCAAAATTAAGTTATTTTCATTTTATTACCTTTTATATATAGAAAGCAAAGTAGATACAGTATGAATGTTGCATGTTCCATAAAAAACACACAAAAAAAAAGACTTCAATATAAATATTAAGCAGAGAACAAAGTGCTGGCATGTTATGGAGCTTGTGAGCTTAGGCAGTTTTCATGTATGAAGTGGACTTTTTAGCTGCACAAGTAACGGCCATGTTTTAAAAAGTGATGGCACATTGCCTCCTGGATAGCCAGGCCAGTCTTGTATAGAGATGTATGAACTTCGCAAAATCCGGTCGTCCGCCAGGATTGGGATTTTCGGAAAAATTCGAAAATCCGCAAGCGGACCCATTAAAATGAAAAAAAAAACTCGAAAATACGAGAAATCCTTGTACGTATTTCCGAAAATACCAGGAATCCTCATAATTTCGAAAATTTGCGAAAATATGTATTTTCGAAAATACAAGAAATCCTCGTAATTTAAAAATTTCGAAAATAAGAGATTCTCGTATTTTCAAAAATAAGGGAAACCTCGTAATTTCTAAAATTTTCGAATATACGAGAAATCCGCGGTTCGGAAGTTCGGAAGGCGGAAAATCCGGAAAAATCCGCCGTTCGCGAACAGGATAAGTCCGTGGCGGATCCGGGTTCGGATCCGCGAACCGGCCATCCTAGTCTGTAGCCATTGCTTGTTTGGCTGGATGCTGAAATGTTAGGAAATATTGTTCATTTAATCTATAGATTAAGAATTGCATCTATGCCTTCCAGCAATGGCTATAGTATCTTTCCAAAATTCTAAAGAGTGCAAGTTTGTGATATGTGTCATTATATATTTAAATTGACCCTTTGGAGCAGGGTCAGACATGGATGGGTAAAGAAACTGTGTAGTGCTGCAGAACATATCTATAGCTATGTAAAAATAAAGGAAAATAAAGTAATGTATTGAAATTTATAATAGGAACATATTTATTGCTTAATGCATTGTCTTTGGTTAGTTTACATGCCACCTGCAAAAGCTTAAAAATTAACCAAATAGTCTCTTAACATACAGGGAGATTCAATAAAGTTCTTATCATTTATAATGGTTCTAATTTTGCACCAACCAATCAGAACTTATTTAACAATTTAAAGCTAACATCTGATTGGTTGGGGCAAAATTAGCACCATTTTAAACGATAAGAACTTTATTGAATAACCGTAGGTATTGAAATATGCACAGTATGTATGACCAATAAAACACACAAGGGAGTGTCCCTATTCAAGTTTATGTGTATGGAATTCCGAATTGGGCAGTGCTCAATTTATAACACTGCTACCTGCTATTTAAAGGTGCCCTCCAATTTCAATGATTACATATACAACTAAACTATTTAGTTTTAAGGAGAATTATACACATCTTTCCCCTTCTTCAACACATGATATACCCAGGATCAGGACGTTCTTAGTCAAGCAGCTTTAAAGGAGAACTAAACTTGATTTTTAAAAATCCTAATGTGAAAGCTTTTCTCCCCAGAATACCTATACATTGAAAGATTCTTCTAGTTATTGCATTTAGTAGATACAGTAAAGAATAGATTCTGTAACATAGGAGGCTTCCATATTGTTGCCAGTACTACTGGTAGCTTATGTTGGCTTCAAAGAGCCACGCCCCCTGACCACAGGATTCACTGTCTCTATGCACAAATATCTAGCTTCTCTTTCTAGCGATGTACCTGGGATCACAGTTGAGTTGCTGGTGGCACACCATGTAAATGCTGTGATTTTAGGAACAAACACACCAAGTTCTAATCCCTAATTACTTATGAAACAATATAACATAATCTACTGCTTGAGTTTATTGCTTTGTTGCTTGTTTGTTTCTATGTTTCTAGAAAAATATAAAGTTTCTACATGTGTACAAACTTTATATAGAGCTCTGTTATTTATTTACCAACCAGAGTGAATTTCTGACAGCCTTCCAGTAGCAATACAAACAGTGAACTGCTTTTACTGACATTTACTGAAATATATTTTGTGTCTAGTGCAACTTCACTGGTGGTGCGTTCTGTTAAAGTGCTGGGTTAGTAAAAAAACATTTTATTTTTTTTTGTTTTTATTATGTGTCTAGAAAAAGATAAAGATTCCACATGTACTAGATAATTACTTATTAGCCATTGTGGCATAGAGGTAGGAAGCTTTGTTTTTAGAAAGACACAGTATAGAAGGCAGACATCCCACCCTGCCGACCTGGCTTCCGGGCAGGGTGGGGAGAAGGAGGCGTGGCAGAGTGACGTTACATCACTAAAGGGGCGGGGTGGAGTCAGGGGAGGGGTCAGTTAAGTCCCTAGCTATGCCTCTAACGTGCCGTAAATTACGTCACATTAGAGACGTGGCTAGGGCGTAACTGGCCTGTGTGACATAATTTACTTCACATAGGAGGCGTGGCAAAGGCATTCTGGAGGGGATTCTCAGGTAGGTTCGGGTCGTGGGAGTTTGGGTGGTTTCGTGGGAGGGGTGGGATGCCTGAGAAGGTTGTGGTTCGATTCCCCATAATTACTTTTATTTTTTGCTGAAATGTTAAATGTTCGTTTTCCTTAGCAAAGACATACACTGCAAAAATTACTTTTCTTTTTGTATGAAAAGCAAAGGACTTTATCATTATTAGGGACAGGGCATTTGTGATGTGTTTACAAAAAACTGCACTGAGTTCTGTGTCAGAGGGAGGGATCTCTGAGCTGTAACATGATTGGCTGTCAGCTTCCAGGAAGCAAGACTGCAGTTTCCTGTAAATGTGTACTGTGCACACTTAGCGGGGTGTTCCCAGATAAGGTGAATTATGGAGTGACCCCTGTACTCGCAGCATTTTCATAAATCACCCAGCCTCCACAGCAAAGGGGGAGATGAGACACAGCTTGTTGTGTGTTTCTGAATGTGCTCTGTCTAATGGGACAATGTTGTCTGGGACTTTAGTTCTCCTTAATTACTAACGTTACCATCCCTGTTCTGGTCAACTCTGATCCGTCGGTGAAAAGGCCGATAAGAAGGTGCCCTCTTTAAGGATCGCATTTCCTATTGGCCCATGTAAACAGAGAGGAACCAGAGAGCGATGGAAACTTTAGGTAAATAAAGCTACTTAACTTATATATTGACTTAGATATTGATTGAAGAAGAGAGGTGGGGGAAAAGTATTGTCCTTTAAAACAGTTTTTTACTAGGAAATGTATAGATCCATTTCCAAATAATGGTTTGCCCACAGCCATTCACCCATGAAAAATATACATACAGTGGCAAGGGAAGAATAAGAAATGGCAACTAAGTGTCGATATGAGCAGACGGATATGTAAAAGTGTAAGAAATGAAATATAAAGGTTAAGTGAGGACCCCAACACCCCATTTTGACAATCACCTGCTATAGTGGTTTTTCTTATGTAATTTTTTTTATCTTAAAGGAAAACAAATGCTTAAATCTGATAGATCCATAATGCCTAACTAGCAATGGCTCTTACCTCTGCATAAGTCTGGATATTTGCTTTTTGCATTTGCGCAAGTAACATTTTTGCTGATGATGGAGTTAGGTGCAGACCCAGGCAGATTTAATACTGTGTTGTGGCATGTTTAGGAGGTCATTGCACCCCTTATAGTGCCACCAGCTGGTCACAAATGAAATTCTGACCATGCTGAGGAATCATATCTTCACTCATATGGCCATTTGACTTGTCTCTCTGTTTTGTAGCTGTAGTCTTAATTCTTATATTTACATAATTCTATCTGACTTCATGTACCTACAGTAAAATAATTAATTTATTTTATTTAATTTTGCTGTAGAAGTATAAACAAAACTCCAAACTACTTGGATTGGGGGGGGGGGGTTTGCTATAAAAATCTATTGAGTAAGCATAGTCAATGTTCCCTTTGTTTGAAAACATAAGCTGAAATGACATTCCTAGTATTATTTAGTGTGATTTCAGCCTTTTTCTTCCAAATCATTTTTGTAATGGAAATAATGTAATAACTGAAATTGAACATTACTGTAATACGCTGAGTTGTAACTTCTCCACTGCAACAGACTATAATCTTCCCAGAATCAAAACTTTTGACAATATTAAGGCTTGGAAAGATCAAAGCTAATAGCTAAAAACTTTCCCAATAATGTCACTATTTACAATATTCTCCTATAGCTTTTGCATTATAAATGTGTTCTAAACCTCTAAATTGTGAGCTCAGGTAAGCTTTGCATTATTTCTGAGTGTAAAAAATTGCTTGCTGCAGCTCAGCATTGGGGCTGGCCTTACAATAAATGGAAGCCTTTGCAAAAAAATTCAAAAAGATCGGGGCAAAGCTGAGAATCACAGTGCCCCATAGCAAGATTTTAGATGGGCCCCCCCACCCACATAAAAAACTGTTTGGTGCAGTTCAACCTAACCAGACCCAGCTGCAGCCAGGTTTTTAAATTTCCACCCTCCTAAGAAAACTTTTACATCACGTAGTTCAGCCCCACAAACACTCCTTTTCAATTTACAAAACCTTGATCCCTGTTAGTTACAAGCATGCACAACAGCAGAGGAGGCCCATTCTGTAATCACGATCAGCATCAGATCAGCATTCTTCTCAAGAGAAACTACAGGGCACATTTAGTAACCTGCAGTTCGGAAACCTCTGATTCCATGGTTTAGCATAAAAAATGGCTGTAAAAATGTCTGTGTTTTGCATTTATAACCATGCGATATACCAGGATTGTGATTTTCCGACTGAAATTGTAATTGATCACAGCCGCAAAAATACCATCTGTTAAGGCACAAAATTGCTATACCGCGCCCTTATATATATTAATACAGTAATTTATATATTTTGGATTTTAGAAACTTATCCGCCCCCTTTATCCAATGAACTTGCCATTACCACATTCTAGAAGACAGTTCCATAGTGTCACCGTTCTCACTGTAAAAAAACATTTCCTAAATTAAGGGTGAAACTAATATCCATGTGTCCTCCGAAAAATCTATTGGTGAACCATGCACAAAAGAGGTTATTGTATTTAATTTAAACATTTGCAGGGAGATTTAATAAAAGTTATTATCGTTTAAAATTGTGCTAATTTTCAGATCTTATTTAACATTTGAAAGTTAAAATCTGATTGTTTAGGGCAAAATCAGCACGATTTTAAACGATAAGCAGGTTATTCAATAAAAGTTCTATAGTTTAAAACGGTGCTAATTTTGCCCCGACCAATCAGATCTTATTAACATTTGAAAGTTAACATCTGATTGGTTAGCACCGTTTTAAATGATAAGAACTTTTAGTGAATCTCCCTGAAGAACTTTTATATAATAACCCTGTTGGTTTTTGGACTAACTATGGAACTATGGAAATCTGAACACATATTATCTCAGCTTTGACTTTCCTTTAAACCCATATTTTTACCAAGCTACATGCATTTAAGAGCATTATGGCTAATCTCACAGATGTATAATGATTGTTCAAACGATGTGTCATAAAAATGTATTGCTGTCTGCCATATTAGGATGATGAAATTGCTGAAAGAATTGGACCTCCATCGACCATTCATGACATTTGCTTGCAGGAAGCAGGTTTAAACTTTGCTTACCACAGAAACAGACTTAGAACTGCAAAGCAGCCAATACTTTAGACTTGGCAGGCCTCACGTACTTGGAAATTACTTGCATTCGATTTTGTTTTTAGGCCAGTACAAAATATTAGATCCTGTATTGCAGCATAGCCTTTAGACAAAATATCGAAACACACTTCCAAAGAGATGGACTCCATATGTACGTGTGCTTTCCCATTAAATAAAATTATTGTTATTATTATTGATTTAAAGCGCCAACATCTCCCGTGCATCATTCTGTATAATATAACATGACATTTACCTGACAGAACTACACTTTTATTGTTTTCTATTTTACAAGAATTTTTTTTAAAGGAAAATGTCCAAGAAGAAATTTAAGGCTCATCCAAAATTTTACATCTTATAACATTATTATTTTCTTTTAATATTTTTTTTCTGGGATCAATTTCCACATCTCTATAAAAATAATCATAGACATTTTTGACATGAAACTTTTTTTACTCCTAAGGTTGAGTTGGAGGCTCCACCCATTTGGGACGTCATTGTGGCACATATGCATTCCAATGACCTCTCAAAATGAGCGGAGTCTCTGATGAGAGGAAACGACGCATGGCCTAAACAGTACTACAAGATGTGTCAAGTATTCCACAGTCCAATGCAGAGGTAAGGATTACAGAGATAGTACTAAAAATTAATTGGCTACAGATGGGGACTCAGAGTACGAATCTCAGATTATAGCTAAGGAAATAAGTTACTGACTGATTGTTAATGCACAGAAACAACACAAAGCTTACTGACTATGATTATATTTGTTTGCTGGTATTGCCTTCAACAAGTTGATACATTTAGCTTATCTCTATTTCATTATAGTGTGGGCTTGCATAAAACAAATTTATAGTAATAGTAGGTTGAATAAAGACATAGTTCCAATGGTTTGCCTTACCATGAATCTGCCTAATTAGTTCCAGTTAAATGATGCTGGATGCTCATCTACCAGTTTTCCCCTGCCCATGTTGCTAGCTCCATGTCAGGCTAGCTACATATTCTTCTTCATGCCACTGACAGATATGTAAAGCCTGTCTGGGGGATCAGAGACATACACCATAATCAGTGACAATGTATAAAATCTGCATATGACTGCGGTTGTTTTTACTTATAGAGGATAATAGCTGTGCAATTCATCGTATCACAGATGTTCTATGTTTGCACATTTATATAACTTTATGACTGGTAGAGTAACTTGATATATCCGTAGCACATTATAGACTCATACAGAACTGGCTTTGGAAGAAAGATCTATTAGTATTATCTATATTTTAGCTACTACATTTTATTTATGCTATTTCATTTTATTATGCTGATTTGGTACATTTTTCAAATAAAATTTATTCCAAAATGTTCTTATGTGGAGTTATAACGAACAGAGGTTACATGTTTTTGATATTTTTCTGGTAAAACTATATTTACAATTTACCCAATTGCGATCTGGAATGGTCTAATTAGCAGTATTTGGGGGGAAAACATACATACTGTCGTTGGTGCACTGCATCTGGAAGGATGATCTTATAATATCCAAAGTTGAAGTCACTTTTCCTGTTTAACTAGAAGAATACTAATAAATACCTTAAAAACAATCCAATTAGTAATGCTGGGAACAGGACAGCATTAATGTGCCTTAGCTGAATTGTAATAATGTTTTTCTTGGTGTATGTGTGGGAACCCGTTCACTGGATATTAATGCTAATGAAGTCTAACTAAAATTCAGATTATTCTCATGCAATTGAGAGTTGAACTGCTGTTCTGTTACACACTAGTTCATACGTTTATAAACAAGCTCATACAGTAGTTAATGCTGGCTCTCTTCCTGTTCCCCATGGCTGGGTTGTATAAATAAACGAGGTTGGTCAGAACTCAGAAGGTGTTGCAAGGATTTTTTTTAAGTTAGGTAAAACAATGCAGGCCCTAATTCCATGGAGAATCAGTCAAGGTATTTTACTGTTTAGTTCTCCTTTACAAGCACATTAAAACCTGTCTATTGAGATACTATGAATAAACAAATATTTCTATCTAACAGTCACTGTTGTACTCTTTTAGGCTTTGGGACTAATTAAAGCCAACATTTATGCAAACAAAATTGCTAGGAGAATGTTAAAAAGCTCTTCAGTGTATGCCCTAATGAGAAAGCAGGCTCTCCACTTCTTTCTTTTATTCAAGTCTGTTAAATAATCTCTAAATTATTAAAAAATATGCAGCCTCTATAATCATACAAGATGCGGCATTATTTTGAATGGTTAGCTAAAACAAATGTCTTGATTACTTCTGAAAGACACAGACGTCTTATGGGTTCCAAATTAAGCATAAATGGGTGCGTCATGTAGTGAATATATACACACACTTCAAATGATTTAGATACACGTTAAAAGGCCATGGTGTCTAAGGTCATTAGAGAGAACAAAGGAAACAATTTTAAATAATAGCTTACCTGGATATGTTGTCATTATTTTATTCAGTGGTCAGAGGGAGAAAAGCAATAGAATTGTTAAGAAGGAGTAGAATATTTTGTCTTACATTGGGCTGTTAAGTTGAGCTAACCAGTAGCAAATGTAAATCCGCGCATCCGACACTCGCAATTCAATAACGTGTTGGACTAGTTTTAACACAGGAATTTAACACCAGCAATAGCTGCCTTACCGGAATTTACCCACATTCGCAATCGCGATATTGAATCGCGAAAGCAGCATTTACCCAGAGCGATAGTGGAGCCTGAATATGTCCTGAAGAAGGCAACTTATATCGTAACCTTTGTTGGTTATTAACTCTAAAGCAGATGTCAATGAAGCTCTCCAGTAGCATCACTAACTAAAGAAAAGGCTAATTTACTTTCCCTATTTTCCAACATTACCCCAGGAAGGATTGCACCAATAGATAAATTATAGTTCAGAGTTATAATCTAATATTATAATACATTCTTCTCTCAAATTGTAATATTTTTTGCAGGTTTTATTTAAGTATCACGCCTTTTTTTATTCTCTAGTCCTGTTAAATGCATTATTGTCTCTGTATTTGGAAGATTAACCATAAATGAATATATGCTATTGACAGAAGATTTCTTGTAACACAATTTTTTACGCTGATGATATTTGGTTCAATGAAAACAGACTGAAGTTGGAAGTGACAGTAAATGGGGGATCTTAACAACTGTGATAAATGATAGGACTTGTCCATCTGATTTCTTGGTATTTAAGTTTTATCTTTTTTCTCTTATGCTCTTAAGGTCAAAAACACTTTTCCTCCCAGTTGATGCATTAGTGAACTTGTAATGCTTTGTGCATAGCAATATGGTATCACCCCCAAACCAAGTGTGGAAACTTACCAGAAGTTGGTAGGTGCTATCCTCCAAGACCCCTTACCCAAGGGTATAAAATTAGGAACAGCAGGGTGAGAGAAGCACACTGCTATTTATTGTGCAAATTGTGCAAACATACTTTGATTAACCATCTGTGCTGTTCATGTTTTTTTGCACCCTTTATTATATTATGCACTGGAGACCATGAATTGAAATAATCACTTTAGGGTTGTGATTATATGCTGATATACAGCACTGAAATTTACACAGTGTCTCAAGATTCATTTAAAAACCTGGGTAAATATCAGATATTGGACTGGTCTTTGCAGATTAAACAACTATTTAATTATTCTGGTTATATTAATGTTTACCTGGCTCAGAGAAGGATGAGAAATCAGTGAACTATGGTGAGGGGTGCTATGAAGGGTAATGGATAGGTTCCAGGCATTATTACTGTTGAGTCAATGGCAATTGATATAATAAATATTCATGCCTATGTAATAAAAGTTCTTTAGGAGATGTAATAAAAGTTCTTTATCATTAAAAATGGTGCCAGTTTTGCCCCAACCAATTAGATGTTAGCTTTCAAATGGTACATAATTGATTGGTTGGGGAAAAATTTGCAACAATTTAATGATAACTTTTATTACATAGGCCTTCACAGGTTTCTGTGTTGCTGAAGACAAAAAACTTTGTCAACCATTAAAAACTTCAGAGGATGTGCAATCGTTGCAAGGGGATCTAGAAGATTGTCACAAGTGGCAGATGAAATTCAATGTTGATAAATGTAAGTGATGCATTTTGGACTTAAAAACCCTGTGCTACTTATACTATAAATGGCTCTGTGTTAAGTGAATCCCTGTTGGAAGGATCTTGGCGTTTTGGTGGATAACAAACTTAAAGGTAGCATGCAGTGCCAGGAGGCAACAGCCTGAGCCAGCATGGTATTGTCTTGTATAAAGAGATGTATGGATTCAAGGGAGGAAATGTAATTCTCCCTCTATACAAAGCATTGGTAAGGCCTCATTTGGAATATGCAGTGCAATTTGGAATCCTGTGTACAAAAAGGACATCTTTGAAATGAAAGGGTTCAGAGAAGGGCAACTAAATTAATAAGGGGATTGGGGGAGCTTAAATTGAAGAGAGACTGGAAAAGTTACAATTATGTACGCTGGGAAAAGGTGCTTGCGTGGGGATATGATTACTGTGTATAAATACATTAAGGGCCATACATAAACTATCTGGGGCATTGTTCACCAATAGAACATGTCAAATGACACAAGGACATCCCTTAAGACTTGAAGAAAAAAGGTTTAGGCTTCAAGCTCGGAAAGGGTTTTTCACTGTGAGAACGATAAAGCTATGGAACTGTCTTCCAGTGGACGTTGTTATGGCAGGTTCATTGGTCAGTTTAAAAAAAAAGCTGGATGAGTTTCTGCAAACAAGGAATGTTGAAAGTTACTGGTATTGATACATAAAGTAGAGTTGATCCAGGGAAATTTCCGATTGCCACTTGGAGTCAGGAAGGATTTTTCCCCTTCATAAATTTGGTGTTATTTTTTTGCCTTACTCTGGATCAACAGTTAGGCAGGAATTAGGATATTGCTAGATGGGTTGAACTGAGACGTTATATTTATTCAACCTCAAATTAATATAATACTATACTAGTATGGAAGATTGTTAAAAGATCTTTCTACGATCTTCCATTAATTTCCACATTGGACCAGTTGAAAATTTTTTGGCCAACCAGCATCCAATCATGCGACTTGCGGCTTGTACAATGGATTGTAGTCTATGGCCACCATTAGTGTGTTTGTCTGAGCTGCAGATTTTTTTAAACTCAACAATGGCAGCGACATTTTTGATGATTGGTCAAAATTAGGTTTGTAACTATACTTACCCTTTAAATATGGCTGCCACATAATGAATGGGTAGATTAGTTGGTGTGTGTACCTGTGTCAGGTACCCATGATTGGTCAAATGTTTTTTTACTATTGTTACCCTTTGACTATTGTACTCCTCCTTGTCTACATTTAGCTCAATTAGTGAAAAACAGGACAGGAGAGGAGAATGGCAATTAACTACTTATATACTAAAAATTGCTTCCTATATAAATTACTAATACAGGTAGGGGACAGGGAGAGGAGCATAAACATGGAGGGGGGGAGACTGTGTCTGTGCGGTTTGTTTTTTTTGGGGGGTCGGCCTTATGTATTATATGAAATAATACGCTACTTACAGTGTAATATACGGATATTACTTCATCTCCGAGTTTCAGGAGTGTTATAAAAGCACTCGGCCTATGGCCTTGTGTTTCTATATAGTCAAGGAACTCCTTGGTGAGGTAATATCCTTAATTAACACTGTAGGTAGTGTATTATCCCTTATGTCTATATTAACTTGCAACATTGCAAATGTAATTGTAAATGAACGAGTAATATCTGCAGGTTCACAATGAAGCTTAGCAATTTTCCCCCACTTTGCAATTAAGGAGTTTTATAGAATTTAGGTGAGTATAAAGATTTCTTAATGCAAGGATACAGTGCCTCTCATAATAGAATTACCCTACAATGATTTCTATCTCTAAACGTAAGCTCTTTGGGAAGGGTCCTTTCCTTTTGGTATCACGGTATTGCTGTAAGTTACTCATCACTCTGTGCACTTATATTATGTATTACCTGTGTATGTAATATGTATGTATAAAATGTATTACCCTTGTATGTAATGTAGACTATGTAATTGTAAAGCGCAACGGAAGAGTTTGGCACTATATAAATCTAATAATAATATTAATATATAATAATTCTGTATGTTGTATTCATACATATTGACAAGCTAAATGTACAAAAATAACTGACATGATTTCCCAAGGATGTAAGAACTGCCTTGGATGTTCACTGGTGGTTTTGACGGTTGAAATTTTTTATTAGTTTTAACCGTGACATTTCCAGTATGTCTTTATTCCCTAGTGATTCAGATCTAATGGAGACCTAAATCATAATATTTAAAACGGTAAAACCTGTGTACATTAAAAAAAACAAAACTTATGTTTAGAAAAAAACTTACATTTCAGAAGAATTTGAGTGTCAGTGTGATTTGAGAGTTTTAAATCTCAATTTAAATCTCAACAGTATGCCATTAAAAAGTGCTTTTTTGCATTCATGACAAAATCTAACATTATGTATTGTGCTATGGTGGAAGGGGTGCATAGGAGCACAAGTTGGTGCGTGTACCTGTGTCTGTGAGGGGTTGAGAGGAATATTTTTGCATCTATAGACTTCTATTTCCTTTTTTTATAATTAGGATTTGATGGTGTAGGGGAGCATCAGTTGGGGTGTTTACCTGTGTCTGTGTGGGGTTAAGAGGTACGTTTGTGCATGTGTATAATCTTTATGCTGTATATAAAACACACTAAAATGCCAAAATTGGAAAATACACATTTATGTGTTGCACATAATTTATTTCCTCATTCTTCCCTAATGAACTGTATAACTCCTGAGTTGAACTTTGTTGGTTTGTGGTAAAACTGTTTAAAACAAAAATAAATGAATTTAAAAAGGTACAACAACCAAACTGAGACTCTTAGGCTGGGTACACACCATAAATATTTGTATATGTATCGACCAGTCGACCAGAGATATTGTATGGTGTAGGTGGGGTGGCCTTGACCAATCTCGGTCGCCCGATTGTCCGGATCAGACGGATTGGTACCTCCAACCATGTTAAGAACATGAAGTACACTATTTATTTTTTTTTAGTGAAAGCTTGATTCCCCAGAACCTCAATGCATTGAAGATACTATTCCAGTAAGTTTTGTTTTTCAAACATGTAAGAATTACTGTAAGAAGGCTACATGTTGTTTCCAGTACATATCTCAGTCCTGTAGTTCACACCAATATGGAATTCCTTGATAGACTAAAGGTAGCCATACATCTGTGCGATATTACTTACCCGACCGAGCGCCCCGAACGTTCATCGATCCTGCCGGAACCGCCTCTCCCGATCTTATATTCGACCGACATGCGATCACGAAATGCCATTCATTTGCGATCGCTGTCGGTCGAATATAAGATCGGGAGAGGCAGTTAGTTTTACAATTATTTAACTATACAGCACAGGGAGAGGTGTGACTGAACCACTCTTGGTTTCATAGCAGTTCCGAAGCACTTATTTAGTTACCTTTGTTAAAACTTTGTTAACCAGTAAAATCCTGTGATGTTTGCAATTTACAATAAATCTAATATATTTGTTAATTAGGGGCATTTTGAGCACTTATTAACACAGCCATAGACTTACTTTACAAAATGTCTGCCCTGATAATTTTACCTTTATCTCCTGCTAGTTATGATTGTACAGGCTTTCTACAATAAATTTGATTTTTAAATGTCATTTGTGAAACTGAAACTTTAAAGGATACTTTATTCTAAATTTTGTATTTTGCTAAGAAAAGACAATTATCTGACTGTAATACCCTTTATATAAATGATAGAATGTTATTTTAAGAAAAAGTAAATATATCAATAAATAAACAAGAAGGCACATTAGGAGTGCAATTACCATGGTGATATGTTTAAAAGGGAAAAATGTCTCCTAAAAAACTAAAAAGAAGATGATAAACATATTGCAAGGTGTGTCTTGTTCCCGGATGTATCGTTACCAGTAGTTTGTTAAACAGGAGAGAAATCTGAGTGTTCCCTATGGACCTAACGCTTTTGAAGCCTTTTGTAAAGATAGATGAGTAAGTGTGTGACTGAAACAGGTTGTAGAAATGTTTAATATTAAGAATGTTCCGTGCTTTCCCAGAACAAAAAACAGGTTACCAATTAATAAAGGTATTTTTAATATTTATCTCTCTAAATTGTTGAGATTGGGACCATATTTATTATTTCATTTAATATTTAGACAGGTTTTATTTTTTGTGAAAAATGACATAAAAAATGCTGCCATGAATAGATTCCATTGTATTTCTGCTTTATTCAGTGACCAATGTTATGCCACCATAAATATCAACAGATACTGCAGCTTTGTAAATATTTTCATAGTGTTTTCTTTACAGCAAGGACAGTTCATAGGTGGGTACATATAATCAAAACTCCAGAACAATACCTCAAATATTAGTCTTTTCAGTTGGCTACAGGCTCTTTAGTAGGGATGATTAACCTTACTGATAATGGTGAAGCTTTTTGGGGGAGAGAAGATGGCTAGATGGTTGGAGGATATTTTAAAGTTACTGGACATCACTGGCGGAGATAGCGGTGTAAGGAATCAGGGTTAAATAATGATCATTGGGACTGGGAGCAGCAGTGCGTAACTAACTACCAGTAGCATAGAGAAGAGGGAGGCATGTATGTACATGAAATTATGTAAAAATTAAATCATGATAATTTATATGTATGTTTACAAAAAGAAGTAACTAGCTAAAAAGGACCAAAGAGAATTCCCAGAGAATATTGAATACACACATATTTACTGATTATTTAACCAATTACACTAAAACTGACCGGTCAGTGTACTACTGTATATATACTATAAAATTGAATGAAAACCTTTAAAAAGCACACCTCCCAATAAATATTAAAGGACATGTCCACCCCCCAAAACTATAATCCCCCCACTACTGGCCCCACTGTGTAGTGTAATAAAATCTACCTTACATCCCAGCTCCAAATGGTTCTCCAGTATCCCCCCCAAAGTCCAAAAACTGCCACCAGGAGCACTGCAGAGTCCATATAGGACTCTTCCTCCTGTCTCTCCCCAGGAGAATTTTGTCATGCTCAGTGCAGACCTCCTCCCCCCCCTCTCTCTCTCCGTTTCTCTTCCTCCCCCTAGCACAAAACCCCTTTTCTGTAGTATGGGCTCCCTCTCCCAACCCCAAACGCCATAGTAGTTTCACACAAATACACCCCTGATCGTACTTACATTACCCTTTCCCCCGCCGATCTGCACAGCCAGAAGCCACGTCCGTATGGCGCCTCTCAGCCAATCACGGACGCGGCTGCGGTCCGGCCCCCTGCTTGCAGTTTCATGCAAGCAGGGGGCCGTGACACATTGCCGGGGAAAGATGTGATGTAGTTGTTATCAGGGTGTTTGTGTTGAAACTACTATGGCGTTTGGGGTTGGGGAGGAGCCCTACACTACAGAAAACAAGTGGTAAAATGGGGTGGACATGTCTTTAACAATAATACATGTAGTATGTATAAAAATAACTATTATCATATTCCATCTCTCTCAAAGTTCTCTCCTTAGGGTGATTGGGTGCAGTCAAAATGTCAAATGATGTGTGATAGCTGCAGACAGACCTAGAATGGCGCAAAGTGGCAGGTGAAATTCACTTTTGATAAATGTAAGGTGATGCATATGGGGTTTAAAAATGTTTATGCTTCCTATACTTTAAATGGCTCTGTGCTAAGTGAATTCTGTTGGAAAAGAGTGTGGTTTAGTAGGATAACAGATTTAGCTGTATTGTATCAAGCAATGCCAACGCAATGACAAGAGCAAGCAAATATTCAGGGAGGCTGGGGCTCTGGGTAGATCTCTCTGGGTAAGATATGACAGCAATTTTGTGGGAATTTCACACCACATGCCACTGGTTATATCTTGGCCAATCAGTATTGTGACTTTAACCCATAGTCGCTATGGCTTAGTGAATACCCCTGAATGTCCTTTATAAAGAGGGGTATAAATTCAAGGCAAAACACTGGTAAGACCTCATTTGGAATATGTGTGCAGTTTTGGACTCCCATATACAAAAGGGACATTTTGAAATGAGACGTAATTCAGAGAAGGGCAAAAAATGAATATAATAATAGAGGGGCTTTAATATGGGGATTGTATTTAACATGTTAGGGCTAGTTATATTGGAAATGCATGCTTTGTGGCGATATGATCACTTAATACATACCGTAATATTCGAGTATACCAAGATTTTAGGTTTTAAAAAAGCTGAAAAGATAACCTCAGCTTATCTCTGGTCAAGTCCTACCTTAACTAATCTGTCCGCAAGCCAGGAGAGCCGGTAGAGGAAGGAACTTTGGCGTGCAAGTGGCACCGTAACGCACTGCCTCTCACAGTGAGGAGAGCAACTTCCATGATGTCACAGACTGCAATAGTGAGAGTACTACTACCACCTTAATACTACTTGAGACTACTACCTTAAAGGGTCACTATACTCACTGAAACAACTTTACATTATCTGAAACTACAATTTAGAGAATTAAAATGATGGTACCCACAATTTATCTGTGCTGCTTTGTTATTAAATTATTAATGTTTAGTTAGTGCTCCTAATTGCCCCCACTCTCCTTACTCACTTGCCTTCTTATAGTGTCTGCGACTCTTATAAGTTTACACAGCCTCACCATGGACCCTGCTCTGCTTACACATCCCCCCTCCCTCCCCCCTGCCTTGTTTTCACGAAGATTCTCTTAATTGTTGCGAGAAAGTGGTGGCAGACAGACAAAGATCCTAGTAAGAGGGTCATTAAAGGGTGAGATGTTAGAAACTTACCGGCTCGCTCGCTCCCCGGCGCTTGTCTACAGTCCCGACGGACCTTGCCTTCTATGCGCATAGATTGCGCATGCGCATAGAAGACAGTCCGTCGGGACCTGTCAGACTACATGCCGAGGGAGCGAGCGAGCGGCGGGTAAGTTTTGTAACTTCTCACCTGTCCTGTTTGTTCATTGAAGAACGGAAGGTAAGGCACAGCTCTTACCTCCCGTCTTCAATAGAAAGGATTACCAAACCTTGAAAATATGAGTGGAGATACCCTTTAATGGGTCACATATACAGTTTCGTCCTGGAGTGGCAGGTCTTCCCTGTAAATGCTTGTGATTAAAATTATGATTTTCCAGGATCTACAGCTCAGATTTAAAATCTGAAAAAGTTTTGAAGCAGTGGGATCTTGCTGTATTTAAAGATAATTTATAATTTTTGAAAATTAATTTTTTTAGTATAGATACCCTTAAGTCACTGTCTAGTTACTGCCTGGAATGCTCCTTTTGTTTTCTGGTGGCACAGAGGTCAGAGGTATTTGAGAAGTACCCAAATTTCTGCGGGATATGTGCACAGAGGTTTCCTAGTTTTTGTGGCACTGTTTAATAGAGGACTCCTAGAGTGTAAAATCACTTGGTCAAACTTCATCATTCCTATACTGGGTTAAAAATGTATGAAGAAAATCAGGTGCAGTGATGAATAGCATTACAGTAATAGCCATATCCATATGTTTAGAAACTATAACTCCCAGCAACTAAGCATGCTGGGAGGTTGTAGTTTCTAAACATCTGGAGTGTAAGGAATTGGGGTTACCAGTACTGGATTGGCATTACTGTATGGGATTACTGTATGGGATTCCCGCTGTCCATTTAAGGGCATCTAAAGGTCAAAACAATACTCAATCAGAAGGCAGTAGTGGTCATAATTTCTACCCTCAGGCTTATACTCGACTCAATCAGTTTTACTACTACAGTCGTAGAAAAGTAAAAATTGTGGAACTGTCTTTCAGCAGTCGTGGCAATGGCAAGTTCAGTGGATATTTTCAAGAGGGGTCAGGATAAGTTTCTAAAATTGAAAATTGAAATATAATGGTATTAATACATATATTGGCCTAATTTACCTGATAGCTGGCCTTTAAATACTTAAGTGCGGGGGAGATTTCCCACTACAGGAGATTTGCCAGAGTGCTTGCATCTCTGGGTGAATCTCCCTGATAGTTCTAGTTTATCCAGTGATCTTTTCTGATTGCCATTTGGAATAAGGAAGGATTTATTTTCCTATCCCCGCTGGGTTTTGCCTTTCTTTGGATCAACTGTTAGGTAGTGTTTATGGATAGGCTAAAAATGTTGAACTAAATGGACCATGCTTTTTTTCAGTTTTCAAAACTATGTAACTATATGGGACAACGCAAGGCCTTTCAGGAAGTTGCTATCCAATGGCTGCATGGAGAAGCATATTGCATTGGGAATCAACAAAATCTCAAACCATGGCACAATTATGTATCTGTTGTAATAAAATAACATGCTAAAGTATAATAGTACATACTGTACCACCAAAATAATTGGTAATTTATTCTGCCTTCTTGTTTTCCCTGTCTTACGCATTCCAAGTAAAATAGTGTTATAAGGATTGAGCATTTTATAGCGATTGAAATCAGTGCCAATTATAAGTGCGAATAGATGAAATTCCAAGTCTAGCGTGTGAGTTCAAACGCAGCCTGACACATGGTGAAATGGTTTTGCAGGTTTCCCAATCCAGTGTTGAGATTTACCTCATTAGATGTACATTAGTTCAGTGTATTAACTATGTGCAGGTCAGGGGTTGATGACTAGTTTTAAAACAATGATGTTGAAGTTCTTCTAATGCCTATTGACATTGGACTATTAGTAGGTGGACAACACAATCAACACAACTCTTTACAAGTTCTAAGTAGTATTATGTTCTGTAACAATATCTGCACCAAAACCTTTCTCCTAAAAAGATTCACTTCCTATTTGATGGCGTACATGGGCCCTTAAACTCCACTTGCACTAACCAGACTGGCCCCATGCTATTCCTTTATGCTTCCCTGATGCTTGGTCCTGAATCCCCTGCTGCAAACAAGCAAGATGTTGTAGCATAGCAAAGAAGCTGATAGCTTCTTTTAGCATTACTAATATTGTAGTTAAATATCAGATATGGTGATGGTAAATCTCTATTCATGTTCTATTAAATTACAGGCACCAGTTCCCATTTCAATGTAATAACAAGTGTCCAAAGCACTTTTCGATAAACACTTTTCCTCAAGGCGATGTTGGTAATATGGGACAGATTCCATGCATTATCATGCATCATATATGGCTGTTGTAACTCAATTTTGCTAAACGCATTATAGTATAAATATAACTGGATAAACGGCTTATTTGCTTTTGTTATAATCTTCTTTATGTGCAAATTTTTACTTATATCAAAAATCCCACCCTGCTTATGTTGAACATATGGAAAATGTAATTTCAAAATTGAGTACAACACATTGATTCCAAATAAGTTCTATTTGGAGAAGAAAAAATAGCAATGGTACGGCGACTCTTGGTTGTAAGTTGTTTAGAAAAATTAGTAAATTGGATTTTATGGTGTTTATAGAAATGTTACCTAAGTTTTATTATTTATTATTTTGATTGTTAATGTAAAAATTTTCAAGAATGTGTGCATTTGCAAAACTCTCTTACACAGTGCTTCTGGTCCTTTTATGAGGTTTTAAACAAAAACCTTCTGTCAGGATTTATAAAGGAAATATTGGAATTAAGAACAAAAAAATACATTAGCAATTTCTTCTGTAAATGTGTTACGGGAGATATTTAATCAGCTTTTTCATTTTAGCGAAGTCTCTTTTCATTTTGTTACATTATTAAAAGTAGAAATTGTATTTCAAAAGCACAGCAATCTGAAATTTATGGTTCCATGTAGTAATATTCATCCTTAAATGTTTCATAATCAATATTTTCAATCTGTATTCTTTATACAGTTAGATTTTATTCAATAAATATATAGTGTAAAACACCGTTTTTTTAGAAGCAAAGTTTTTTCTTCCATTGAATCTGCTTGAAAATGCACATCTTACAAATGATGGGTAAGCAAATATGAAATCTATGGTAGTTTTTGGTGATTTTTAGAGTGTTATACAGCAGAATTATCAAATGGGACTTGCTGAAACACTTTGGCAACTATTACTAAGTGAGTTACTCTAAAAATAAAATCAATGTAAATCCTAGACCACGAAGAAATATCCGACATTACTATGCACTAGTTTGCCTTTATCTCTTATGTGATAATTGTATTTCAAATGTTTTACAATAGTGTTATGGTGTACTTAACCTGGAAGACACCCAGAGGGAACTTCTTATCCTCCAATGGCATTTTAATTCTTCTTGGTAGTTGAGTTAAACTGTTGTTCTCGTTTAACTTAGGCTAAACTTGGGGGCAAATAATTAAAGCTTGAATTTGTTCATACAATTAAAGCATACAGGATAAGACAAAACTGATAAATTAAAATATAATTAATGCCTCCGTGCAAATGAAATATATTAGAGAAATAGCCCCTTACAGGTAATATAAGGATATAAATTCCCCGAGGAGTTCCCTGACCATACAAAAGCATGAGGCCACAGGCAGAGTGCTTTTATACAGGGCAGGGAACTTGATTTTATAAACCTATATTGCACTGTAATGGGCGTATTATTTCTTATAATACATAATGTTTAATTGTTTTAATTTTAAATGGTGTGTGGGCTGTGACAGCTTTAAATAATAGCTGTGTTTTTTCCACAGCCTGTCACCATTAATAATAAAGATTTTAGTATTTTGAGTGTAAAATTATAGCAAGACACAGACCTGAACAGTATCCTGTCAAGCAGCACATCGTGATTTTTCCCTTCAGTCACTTTAAATCCGGTCTCTGTGATGACATTGTGTTTAGTGCAGCTCAGGAGACCTGAATGTCTTTCCTATCAGTCATATATACACCATCCAGGTCTCCTAGGCTGCACTGAACAAGAGTCATAACGGAGCCCGGATAACACTGACTGGAGGGACTCGATGTTCTGCTTGACAGGAATCTACAGTTCAGGTCTGCGTCCTGTTATATGCTTTACACGAAAATTACTGTATTAACGTTAAAGGCTTTCAATGGGGGGGGGCAGTGATATATTCTTATACAAAACCTCTTGGCTCTGCAGCGCCAGAGGTTTTTATAAGGATATAGTAAAAAATACAAAAACTTGCAAGTAACATGGCAACATAATATAGGAGGTTTAGTCATCTAGTCCAACAATTATATCTACTGTACCAAAATGCCTGACAAACAGTAAGTCCATTCTGAGCTTTGCTCAGAGTCTGCTCTGCAAATTACTGGTGGAATGAACCTCTATGGGAATTTGCATCCTCATTCCTGGTAATATATAGACATTTAATTACGGTGTATTTGTTTGTGTTATGCATGATACTACTTAGTTCATCTGCTCTCTAGGGCTGACGTTATTGGCTGTTGTTCTCTCTGGTCCAAAAGTGAAACTTTTCAAAAGCTTAAGATAGGATGTCTTCATAAATATACTTCTGGAAATCTGAATTAGCATTGGTTATAGAAAAACCATGTTATAGTTTCAATATACTTCATATGCAGGTGTATGTACCGTTGACTAAACTAGCTTATAGATAATTTGAAAGTATACAAACTATTAATAGTTGCTTTTCCATTAGATTTAATGATAACTCATGGAAGAATTTTGCCATATGTTACATTGTCCTCAGAGAATTTCTCACGATGATTACAGAATAACGTGTGAGACCATCTGTGGTTCTGAGACCACCAACTGTTTGTCATTGATGGTTATAAAAAAGATACGAAACTGGTCAGTAATATTTCTATAGCACTTCTGCTGAACCTTTTGAAGGTAACTGTGGTCTCCAATTCTTTCAAACTAGTAAGGATTCTATAAAAGCCTCCATCATACCTTCAAAATTAAACTAAATCACATCTTTAATAATAATTGTTAGGGTTAAGGTTCAGCAACATTACTTCCTACTGTTTTCATCTTGAAGTCATGTGATCAGCCTCTGCCTGCCTTAATAGCCTCCCCTTCCAACTGTTAATTTTTTCCCCAGGTACTTCCTGTTTTCCCAACATAAATCTTAACTGAGCATGCTTCTCCCCAGTGTCGAGGGCAGGGCAGAGGCAGAGGTCAGTGGATGTCACTGAACCAAACTATTTATAATTTCAGGCTTATTTTAAAGTATATAGTGCAGGCTTTCATTTAAACCTAACTATTAGGAGACCACAGTTGCCATTGGAGATCTTAAAATAGATTCAAACTCAAGAGAATTGGAATTTTTTGAATTTTCACAGTTTTCAAATATTTGATAGAAATTTTCAGATTCTAATTTTAGATTTTAGATCACAAGTTCGATAAGTTCAGAAATTATCGTAAATTATCGATAACCCTTGAATGCGGTTGTTTTTGGCAATATCCCTCGAATGTTCCATTCGGCAATAATTAATTAGCGTAATAGAGGGTCTTAATGCAAGTAAGAACTGTGCTCTTCCCTTCTTACGGATACACAAAAAAGAGATATACAATATATTATCATATCAAATCAATTTACATCACTGATACATACCATAAAGAAAAAAAGCACTTTTAGGCTTATTTACCCAGAGCTGCTATCGCCGGGGTAAACGTCTTTTGCAATTCAATATCGTGATTGCGAAATGGGTAAATCCATAAAAAGTGGTTGTCAGAAGTGGTCGGGACCTGTCAGTGGGCTCAAATTAATTGAAGAACAGTTAGCTTCTTTACCACCCATTCTTCAATAAAGCAGTAAAAGAATAGTTCACATTCTGAGTAAACTATTCGTTAATAGCCGGTTCATTGGACATCTTCAAGAGTGGGCTGGATATGTTTCCAAAATTTCTAAATGTCTAATATTAATACATTAAGTACTGGTTGACCCAAGAGGATGCAAGAGATGGACTTAGAACAACCAAAATCAATCTGAACTTTCATAGTTCTGACAAACTTGAAATATCGAACTTTCCGAACTCCAAACTAGTAATTCGCTAATTATTGAATTTTACTTATAACCCTCGATTTCCTCTATAACCCTCGAATGGGGCATATTGGCGAAATCCCTTGAATGTTGTTTCAGCAATTACCCTCAAATGTATACGTTCGGTAACTCTCAAATATATCGATCGAATTCGGTAAACCTGATTGTATTGTTCAATTTTCGGTAACTCTCGAATGTATAGTTCAGTAACCTTCAATGTATTGTTCAATTTTCGATACCCTCAAATGTATGGTTTGGATTTTTTGGTAATGCCAAACTTTTCGAAAACTTTTTTTCTCCAGAATGACCTTTAAGGATAAGTGCACTGTAAAATCAAGTTATGAATTTGGAAGCAAAAAAAAATATGCCAATAGTATTTTAAAGATGCAGCTTCCAAATGAACACAACTTGATTTTACAGTGCACTATCCTTTAATGGGTACATTCCAAACTTTTTGGCCATCTCTAATCCTTGCCATTTGGAGTCAGGGCAGGATACACAAACACACAACCACCTATTTGTTTCCATAAACCATCGTCAGATCAACGAACGACCCCCAACCGAACAATACACATGGACGATTCTTGACCGAAGCGGCCATTCGCCGTGTGTAGCCGTCAGTGTCGGGGGTCGTGGCTCGGATGCACATTGTGTGTGTGTAAGCCTTTAGTCTCAGGGACTGACCTGATAAGTAGTAATAAGCATGGATTTATGAAGAAACATCTTGCCAACAACTTGTTGGCTTTTTAAGAAAGAGAGTAGACTGGGTGGCACATTTGTACAGAATAGAAAATTGGTTGATGGATCAAATGCAAAGAGTAATTGTTAATGTGCTTCATAATGTGAACCTAAGTTCTATGTGGTGTGCACAGGGTTCGTTATTGGGGCCATCTTTTAAATGATGTAATGATGTGGAAGTAGATATTGTCAGCAAGACTCTGTGTTTGCGCACGACACAAAACTTTGTCCAATTAAAAGCTGCAGAGGATGTGCAACATGAGCTGCTAAGTGGCAGATGACACCAATGTTGATAAATGTAAGGTGATGCATTTTGGGCCTAACATCCTTGTGCTGTTATAAATAAAAATACTATAATGAATATCTGTTATAAAGGATTTTGGAGTTTTGGTGGATAACAAACTTAAAGGGAAACTAAAGTCTCCAGACAACATTGCCCCAATAGAAATAGCACATCACAAAGATACAAAATGTTGTTCTCACCTTCTCCTTGCTGTGGATGGGGTTGATGTAGGGAAAATAACCTGCAGGTACTAGGGGTCAGATAATTCACATTATCTGGAACACCCAGCTATGTGTATCAGTACACTTTTCACAGGAAGCTGCAGCCTGCTTTTGGAAGCTGACAGCCAAACATGTTATGCTCAGAGATTTTGACAGACACAATTTAGTGCAGTTTTGTGTAAACACATTACAAAAATTGTTTACACTTTGCTGTTTAGTCTTTTCTAGCATGGATGTAAGAAACAGAATTTAACATTTCAGTAAAAATAAAAGTAAGTCTGGGGAATGAAACCTGCAATTTATGCTGTGTTGCTAAAAAGAAAGCTTTCTACCTCTAGGCCACAAGGGTTCTAAGTGTGTCATCTGTACGTGTGTAGATCTCATGTTTTGCCTAAAACATAATAGAAACAAAAAATGGGAAACCTGGGAATTGTGAACCGCATCCCAATGATCTGTTTGTCCAATATCAGCACTTTAGCGGCATACCACCACTGCACATGCAACAAAAGTAAATTTCAGTAAATGTCAGTAAAATCAGTTCATATTTGGATTGTCCAGAAGAGGGTCAGCCTCACGGGGTTGGTAAATAAAAAAAACAGATCTGCATATATTAAAGGTTGTAAACTATGTAGCTATGTATATATTTTTCTAAAAACATGATGGAAAAACAAACAAAAAAAACCCCAATAACTCAGGCAGTCAGTAGACTATGTTGTAATGTTTCATAAATGAAGTAAGGGGATTTGAACTTGTGATCTGTGGGGTGTGTGTCTGTTGCATTTCATGGTCGCCGAGCAATCACATGAGCACAGGCACATTTAGAAACTTTATCTTTAAACACAAAGAAGCTTGAAAACTGTGCATACAGACTGAATTCCTGGGGTCAGGGGGCATGTCTCTTTGAATACAAGATGGGCTATGAGTTCTACTGGCAACAACAATGGAATCCTTCTTTATTAACAGAATCTATACTGTACATTACTAAATATATACTAAATGCAACTTTGAAGTTTGGTCCCGTTTCGAATTTGGCGAACTATATGGAAATTTCGAAAGTTCGAAAAGCGACCCAGTTAAAGTCAACTGGGAGTTAATAGTTGAAAGTTCAAAAGAAATACAATTAAAATATCATGGTAACTAGTAAATGGCTGTGGACTGGGACATGGTCTGGGGATCAGTTCGAACTCCAGGGGGACTTTCGAAACTTGATTTTGGCTTTCACGCGTGCCTGGACTGTGAGCTCCTCACTTTCGATCATTCGATAATAATCCCAGAACAACTTGCAGAAGATTTGAGAATTCTTTCACGTATAATAGACTTTACTCTCGGATTTGGATATTAGATATTTACTCAGTATTAGTACAATGACATTTACATTACTCGCCGGATTCGAGAATTCGATATTTACCACGTTAAAGGCATAAAAGAATTTTACTCGCGGATTTGATATTTACCCCGTATAGGTATAATAGACATTTACTTGCGGTTGATAATTTGATATTTAACTCATGTATAAGGTACTAATCACATTTTAACTCGCATATTCGCAGGCCTCCTCCAAAGTTCGAAAACATTCGATAACTATCGAAAGGCCTGAAAAATATCGAAAAATCGGGTCAAGTTCTAGTCAATCTTACTAAAGAAGAATCTTTAATTCTTATATTTCCCCCCAGGTGTTCGGGGGAAAAGCATTTCATTAGGATTTTAAAAAATATGAAGTGTAGTTGTCCTTTAATAGCCTTTTAAAAGGTGTCCTTTAAATCATGCTCCCTACATGCTAGTGTTGCTGGAGATCAGCAAGATTGTCTTGTATACAGAGGGTATGGGATTCAAGAGAAAAATATCTCCCTCTTTGCAAAGCACTGGTAAGGCCTTATTTGGGGTTTGCGGTGCAGTTTGAATCCTTTACAAAAGGCTATCTGAAAGGGACCACGTTTCGGAGAAGGGCAACTAATTTAATAAGGGGACTACAGGGAGCTTGAATAGAAGAAAGATTGGATAAGTTTTACAGATATGCACCCTAAATGAAAGTGCAAGGTGAGTATGGGGACATGATCACTGTGTACAGTATAAATGCATAATGGCCATACAATAAACTATCCAGGGGGCATTGTTTCACCAATAGAGCCTGTCAGAAGACATAGGAATGCTTAAGGGTATGTCCCGCAAAAAAACAACGTAAGTATGTTTCTAAATGATTGGACTGAAGACAGAGGTAAATGCACTATCTCTACCTCCCCGTCTTCAGTAAATCTTATCCGGAATGAGGAGACACTTACCCGCGGACCCACTCCATTGGAGTGATACCCCTTTAAGACTGGAAGAAACAGTAATTTTAAGTTTCAGCAATGGTTTCATTCAACTATTTATGTGATGTAAAACTCTTTTTAAGGTATTGCAGTGACTAATTAGCAACTTCAAGCACTCTGTTTTCTCTCTATTGAAATCACGCATAATACTATAAAAGGTGGAGATGAGGCCCATCAAGTGATGAACACACACACCCTGTTTCAAACCGGCAAGATTGTTGAACTTCTTGTTTCAATGCATTGTTCATTAAAAGCCAATACATGTTTCTTTTAGCTTTGTCAAGTTTCCAGGGGGGAGTAATTTCAGGACAATCTAGCACTATTCATGCCTAAATGTTTCAAATTGGATTTAGGTGGGCTCTTCCTGGGTCCTCAAGGACTTTTTAGTATTTTCCTAAACAATTTTCAGTGTAGATGTGTTATGTGCTTAGATCAACTGTCATGCTGAATGCAATCTCTTTTTTCAGCTTCATTGTCCAAAGAACAGCATATCTTAAACTCTAGAAAAGCCATTAATTTTCCCCCATCTCTCCTATACGCTCCGCTCTCCCACACATCCATGATGAGACATTCCTTGGAACATTATTTGAGAGCTTCCTCTCACCTTAAAATATGTGATATCAATGGGGTTTGGGTCAAGATTGTGTTTACTTGTAAACCAAATATTTGTAATTAACATGTGGGACCACAAACATGATGCACATTGGCTACCATAGTACTGAAATTATTTTCTTAATAATAAGCATAATGTGACATAAGCATTAAGACAAACCTGCTGTCTTTGTGATTTTAGCTCCCCTTTAAAATGCTAGAGATGTTGTCAGTGACAACTATACTTTGGCTGGTCTTGGCAATCAACAACCTGACTATGAACCATCAGAGTGGGCCATTGGCTCTTCTTTTCTTTTTCTTATACTGTTTACTCTATTTCTTTCTCAGTGACAGCTCTATGTGTTGATGCTTTAATACATGAATGTGAATTGATTTGCTTCCTTACTATAATTTTTCCATTTCCATGACCTCACAAATGTGAACGCAACTCCTTTCAATGCCATTGTGCTACAAGTTTCTGCTTCTGCTTTTTCAATGTTTTTTCGTCAGTACACATATTTTTCTGTTCTATTATGCACTTCCTTGCATGTCAATAAAAAATTTACAAAAAAAGATTTCTTGCTTTATAGATGATCTGGCATTTCCAAGAAACAATAGACAAATTGCATCATGTCAGGTGTTGTAAATTTTTTTCACCAAGTTATTATTATTTGGATTTATATAGCACCAAACATCCTTTCTGTAAGCGCTTTACAATTACTGTATACATTCATATCATGGCTCTGCCCAAAGAGGCTTACAACTCTAAGCACATTATTTGACACATGATAACCTATCAGTATCCGGAGGAAACCCCACCATAGCATGTTGAAACATACAAACTCCTTGCAGATTGTCCAAGGGGGGATTTGAATTTAGGAATTCCAGCCCTGCAAAACATCCCTGACTAACCATTTGCCACATGCCCAAGTTTAGGCAAATATCTTGATTTTATTTTACACTGAGTTATTAGTAGTTTTCTTCTTAATCTGATGAGGACTAATTGATTTTAAATTTTGTATTTGCTTGACGAGCCAAAATTCATGTTCTTTCTATTTCTCCTCTTCTGTTTCATCTCCAATTTTTGGACTGTATCTCTCCCACAGTTTCAAATTAAAGACACAAAATTCTGTATTTTTTTATTACAATTTACATGGATCATAACAATTTTGAATTATTAATATAGCTGCATAATTTCATTCAGATTTGTACCTGTGATTGCCATCACAAGGAGCAGATGCCAATCGCGACCCACCTGCTTGATTCCATGCCACGGTAAAAAGCACAGGACATTAAGCAGAATCAGCCAGAGGAAAGGAAGGCTGGTTGGCGTAAGTACATTTGGGGACATCTTATGCTGCGGTAAACATGCAAGGTCGAGGTTTACAGCCTTTCTACAACGTAATGAAAGTTTAGTTTGGGGTTAGACATTTAATTTTAAGGGGAAGGAAATATCCTGTGCTCTACATATATCCTGGGGCACATATTGGCCTAGTGGGGGGGATTGATTGTCAGATATTTGCCTTTGGTAGCCATACATGCTTTGATCGCGGGTAATATGATCAGTTGATCGTACAATCATTGGCCGGTGTATGGATAATTGGGTAGTTGACAATTGGGCTAGTGGGGGAAAAAAAATCTGTTTGGCCCATCCTTCATACGATGTGGATCGTGCAAATTGCGTTCTAACATTATGGCTACCTTGTGCAAGCAAGAGATGTTTAAATTAAAGTGTTTACACAAAACCAACTTTCAAGGAGATTTATCCAGAGCCACTATCCTTTTAGATAGATCACCTATACACAATACAATATCGCATGTGCGGATTTCTTTGGGGGAAGCTCCAACAAGCTTAACCTGTTTCACGCAAAAATTGTCACAACATGCAATACTGACTTTCATATGCTGTCTTTGAACAGTTAGCGTGACTAACTTTAATTAAAAAAAAAGCACAGCACCTCTCACTAAATCCCGCCATTGGTTTTCAGCATCTGTTGTTTTTAGATTCATTCTATATTATGTTTTGCTTAATGTTTTTTAATTTTAAAACAGCGGATTGCCAAAAAACTATTGCAGATGCGTTTTTATCAAATTTATTCAAAAACCATCAATAGCCAAAACTTATAAGCACCTGATTAATAATTTATTTCATATTGTAAATGCTCTTATGTGGCAAGCTAGACTTGTGTATTCTCACAACCATCATATACTTTGGCAGAAATTGTGTTATAGTGACCTCATAACAGCTTTTCAGATTATGTAGACCATGTGGGTTGAAGCAAGGGAAGAATTACGTAACAAAAACAAACTTTTGCTAAAATTATTACTTGTACATCAATTTAACTATTAGTTGTCTCGCTTGTATATTGGTTGTGGTGAGACAAATTTATAATGGGCTTGACAGTAATCTAATCTGTTGCAAAGTTGGCAGAAGGATGGATTCACAGGTTTTTGACTATTTAAAACATTGTACTTACCCCAAAGACGGCCATAAGTTTATTTCTATTTTTACCCATTGTATTCAATCATGGTTCATTTATTTGTGTGATATGAGACAAAATGATTCATGGTGTTGGTTGGCAAAGGGTTAGACTAGAGCCTGCTGTCAGACGAAAATAAAACCGTTATCCCAAGCAAACCATCAGAATTTCTTCTGTTTTCACAGTTAGGTATGCCAATAAAATGATAATTTCTCACTACAATATTTCTGAAAGTTAAAAATCCTTGATGTGTGATGTGCTTTGTGTATATGGTGAAGCCTAAAAAGGGTATTACAGATTACGAATCATTGCTATGGCTAGCAGTTGGATGATGAGTGTATGGTATTTATTGGTGATTTGGGAACTTCTTACAGAGTGATGAATTGTACAGCACTTTTTGTTTTTGGGAATTCAGGCAGAAGAAAATGTCACTCTTGTGTACATGATATTGTTAACAACATTAATAACCCACTCTTATGAGGCTAAATAATAAAGGATTTTCTGTATCACATTATAATGTGACAAGAAAGCATTATGTAAGAATTATATTATAGAATATGTTCTACAAACATTTCCTTAAGGATCAAGAATTAATTAAATATCAGGGGCACTATAAGGGCTCCATAGCATACCCATGATGACAGGCCTAACTTAATTAACTGTGCCATCATAGCATGCGAATTACTATAAACATTGATTCTTTTACAGTCCCTAAACATGTAAATAAACTTTCCAATCTGATTTGTCCTTTCATAACTGAACAGTTGGCCACAGTTATGGGTGCTCATGGATGAAAAATTAATCACAAGGATGGATTAATGCAAGAACAGTAAGCCCCTATTGTGTTTTTCTTTAATTGATGTGACATGTGGTGCGTTATGGTCGAAAAGGGATAGCGAAACATCTTTAATCCATGAGAAATAATATTACGTCAGGCTTGTTTTGGGGGTGTTTTATTGATATTTTAAGAAACAACTATTGCAATTAGGCACTGGTGTGCACAGCTTCTCGCATAACTCGATATCTTGCCACTATGCTGTAGGAAGTGTGCAGGATCATTTATATTGGGTTTAGTGCGTGGTTGGTTACTTATTTTGGGTTAAAGCTGCACAAGAGAGGGTAACATTTTCAGATTAATGACTTCCACCTTCAACTTATCGACCCCAAAGTGGCCATAAAGCTTTGAATTTCTGAAAGTTTGGTGTCAGATATATATTTAGAGAATTATGGTAAAATTCTAAGTCTTAATATGGTAAGTCTAAGGGGCCTATTATAAGGATTTGTCTTTTCGCCAAATAATTAGCGCGCACAATAGCAGCGAAATAGGAGCCATTGGGCTTCTTCGTTGCGCCTTATTTATAAAAAAAAGCGAAAAAAAAAAACACTTCGCGGCTGAAACAAGGCGACACGGGGCGCGATAAAGAGCCGAAAAGTATAGCGCGAAAAACTTAACTATCTAAGAAGAATGCATGCGAAAACCATTGGAAACCAGAGAAAAGCCCACTAGAAAATGATGTCAAGTTAAAATGGCCACCTCACATTTACCAAGAAGTCAGCAATGTTCTTTATTTTAGTCCTCTTCTTAGATTCTCAATTGGAGGGAATACAATTTCTTTTGCACTGACATTCGCCTCCTTTCTAATGCCGCATTTGCGTTTCCAAGGCATATTCCATTATAATGCGCGGTGCCTTTCGAATGTGCGTTCGCCTTTCTAATGTGCGTTCGCATTTTCTAATGCGCGTTACTTTTCCAAGGCATATTACATTCATAATGACGTGATCGCCTTTCTAATGGCGCTTTTCCAAGGCATATTAATTCTAAGCGCGGATCGCCATCTAATGCGCGTTCGCTTTTCAAGGCATATTACCCATTAGAAGCCTTTTCGCGCAAACAATGACCTTTTTACCACCTTCAGCGGTCGCGCTAATCTTCGCTTTTTTAACGCAAAAAAAAAAAAAAAACACCTTTCGCCTTTTATAAGCGCGTTTTATGCATTTTCGCTCCCTTTCGCTAAACTTCCATTTGCGAAGTAAGGCGAAAAGGGTTAGCGAGAGCTAGCGGAAAACAGTTTCGCCCTTCGTTAACGCTACCTTTATAAATAGCGTTAACTGTCTTTTTGGCGAAACCATGCGAAAAGCGAAGCGAAACAACATTCGCTACTTTTCGCTAGTTTATAACATGGCCCTAAGGGACATTTGTTTTTGATGAACAATGACATTTTTTCCAGAAGCGTGGTGTTGAAAAATATTTTTATGTGGCGTATGGTATACAAACATCTGATTTTGGATATTAAATATGCACAGATAGTAAAGTAGAGGAGAAATCTTTTTGCCACAGTAGTTCAAATAAACAAAAAACCAGCATAATGGTATTTGGCAGGGATCTCCTCCTTCTGGGACAAAATGCATTAAATAATCAGCTTCCAACTCAATATGGAAAAGGCTGTTTGCTAAAAATGGAACACATGCAAGAAATGTAAAACAATTGATGATAAACAATATTACCAAATTATAATGTCTGTGCTGAATAACCAAAGAAAAAGAGTTTGTAAGCACAAGTGAAATCATTTGCAACCTGCATCTGTGTGTGCACGAGTTGGGCATGTACACGTGCGGTGGCCGCGTAGGTGCACACAATAGATTGGCCGCGCGCACACATGCCGGCAAGTGCGCAAAATGAAAAAAAAAAAGAGGTAGTGTTGAACGGTTCAGGGGGGAATTTCCAAATTTCAGTTTGGGGTATGTATTGGGACACTTGGGCTTGTATATTACGCAGTCAGTGTTGGTACTGGGTATTGGGACAATTTAGTTTATAGGTCAGTGTGTGCAGTAGGCACTGGGGCATTTATATTTACAGGTTAGTGTTGTGACCTGGACATTGGGGACATTTTATATTACAGGCATGGTGGGACTGGACATGGGCATTTTAGTATTATTACAGGTCAGGTGTACGGGACATTGGTGGCATTTATATTATAGGGCAGTGTGTACCTGGACATGGGGGCATTTTATATTATAGGTCAGTTGTGTACTGGACAGTGGGGCATTTTTATATAACAGGTCCAGTGTTTGTACTGGACATTGGGGGCATGTTATATCAACAGGTCAGGGTTGTATGAGACATTGGGGGCATTATTTTATCATTAAGGGCAGTGGTACTGGACATTGGGGGATTATTTAAAAAAGTCCAGTGTTGTACTGGACATTGGGGGCATTTATATAACAGTCGTGGGTTGGACATGGGGGCCATTTATATTATAGGGCAGTGGGTACTGCACATTGGGGGCATTTTATATTACAGGCAGTGGTGGACTGGATATTGGGGGCATTTTATATTTAAGGGCAGTGTGTACTGGACTTGGGGCATTTTATTTTTACGGTCAGTGTGTAATGGACATTGGGAGCATTTTAATTACAGTCAGTGTGTGATTGTGCTGGACATGGGCATTTAGATACAGTTAGTGATTGGACTGGACATGGGGCATTTTAGATAGACAGGTCAGTGTGTACTGGACATGGGGGGCCACATTTTATATTACAGGTCAGTTGTGTACTGGACATTGGGGCATTTGAATTAAGTCAGTATGTACTGGGAATTGGGGGCATGTTATTACAGGGAGTGTGTAATGGACATTCGGGCAGTTTAACGATTTACAGTCAGTGTGTGTATAGACATTGGGTAGTATTTCTTTATTACAGGTCAGTGTGTACTGGGACATTGGAGCATTTTATATTATTATGGTCAGTGGGTAAGGGGAGCTTTTATATTAACAGTTCAGTGTGTATCTGGGACATTGGGGGCATTTTATATTTACTGACAGTGTGTAGTGGGGGCCACTAGGGGCATTTATCTTATAGGTCAGTGTTTACTGGACATTGGGGCATTTATATTACAGGTGAATGTGTATGAAAAAATAGAAAATGGAGGCCCCCCGTGTCTGCTTGGGTCCCCCTGCGGTTTTGCCTCCCTTGGTAGTTACGCCCTTGGTGCCTTTTGCATCCTTGACAAGTGCCTTTGGGACTTAAGGGGTCCCAAGCTCAAACCGGACCCCCTCCCCGGCCCTTATAAGCGGCCCTTGCGCTTCTCCACCAAGTGACCCAATCAGCCCTGGACAAGGGCCCTTGGGGAATAAGTGTCCTGCCCTGCTGATCGAACCGGGACCCCCCTCCCCGGCACTGGGAAGTGCCTTTGTTGGGGGTCCTGCAGCTTCAAAAAAAGGACCCCTGTTTGCTCTTAAGAAAGCCCTGGGCGATGTTCTTTTCTTCCATCCGTTGACACCAGCTGCTGAAGTGGGGCCAACACCGGGAGGAGTGGCTCCAGCGCTGACCTACTTAACGTAGCCGATGTTACCGGAGTTCTTGATCTGATGTCTTCTTTCTTCCACAGCAGAGAGACCAAATCCGCGGAAGGGGACGTGAGAAGGCAAAGCAAGCGGAGCAGAGCATGTGAAAAAGGAGGGTAGGGAAACAGGTGACAAGAGGAGAGAGGGGGTGTGGAGAAGGAAAGAGCACGGAAATTTGCAGGGCTGATTACTAGCATTCTCTGTATAACTGATAGACAAACTTCTGATATTTATAGTGAATTATGAGGCTGTTGCACCTTGGAAGGGCTTTTATCAATTTGGACATTGTGAAAATTGATAGTAATGTTGGGTAGGTAATGGTGCATGACAACATACATCGGGTTCATGTATAGAAGTTCAGTGCGGCATTGTGATTATTCAAAAACTGGTCATAAACGGATGCCTGACCTAATTCCCCATGACACCACATGGTCGTTGAGTGCACGTCTGTACTAGCTAGATTGGGTAAAAATTGGCAGGGTTTGCATAAAAATACACTAATCAATACCACAATAATATGATGTTGTAGGAGGGATTACGTGCAAGAATTTCCTTTAGATACACTATTTTGTAATGCTTTGCTTTAATCGGATGGTAACTCTCACCAATGGCAATACCATTTGCGCATTTCAACATTTTGATGTGAGTAGAGATGGACCCAAGCCGAACTCGAACCCGAGTTAGTCAAGCGAATTTATTGAGTCAGACGAAAACTAAAACTATCTAATTGAGGTTCAGGTTCAAACTTCTTTTTTTTCCTTCTCGCTTCTTTTTCTTTCCATCTCTATTTTTTCTCTTATCACCCCCTGGATCAACTGTTAGGTAGGGTTAAAAAAAAAAAAAAAAAAAAAGTGAATAGGTTGGACTTGATGGACGTATGTCTTTATTCAACCTTAATTACTATGTTACTATGCTATAAGCTAACTAGATATGCTTGTGAAGGTTCTCATTCATCCAGATCATGGTATATCTGTTGTATTTAATTAGATCAACTGGACTTGAAGTTTAGTTCTTGAAGACGTTTTGCTAGTCATCCAACTGGCTTTCTAAAGAATGTCAAGGAGGCCGTTTATGTGAAAATAAAGAAACCAAGCCTAAATAGAGGTGGGGGGGTTCGACACCAACTGTCTGCCATGTACAATGCTGTTTTGACACCTTACCCTGGGCATTCCTATAACACCTCTTAGCCACTATGCAATTCCGCCCTTAACACCTGGCTGTGATATGCTAATTGGGATTTTGCAGGGTACATAATTGCCACAGATTCTTGTACAAGTCATTCTGAATTGAGAAAGCCAGTCGGATGACTAGCGAAACGTCAAATACAACAGCTAACTATATAATTACAATGCAAGTCAAAAACTTTGTTTTAGTTAAAAGCTCTAGCTTATCATAGAAATGTGCTGATGACCTTTAAAAGCCGACATCCCCTAGACTCTTTGGCAATGCCACCATGGTGGTTAGGACCAGTTTCATGGCAGTCACACATGCTTGGGGGGTGGGGGTAAAGCTCTTTTATTGGGTGACATTATCTAATCAGCGCTATCAACAATTTCAAAGTATCATTTCTCTTTATAAAGTTAGCTGCCCAGTGTGCTGGACTGCTGCTTTATATTCTGTGCAAAATTAAGTTATTTTCATTTTATTACCTTTTATATATAGAAAGCAAAGTAGATACAGTATGAATGTTGCATGTTCCTCCATAAAAACACACACAAAAAAAAGACTTCAAATATAAATATTAAGCAGAGAACAAAGTGCTGGCAATGTCATGGAGACTTGTGAGCTTAGGCAGTTTTCATGTATGAAGTGGACTTTTTAGCTGCACAAGTAACGGCCATTGTTAAAAAGTTGATGGCACATTTGCCTCCTGGATAGCCAGGCCAGTCTTGTATAGAGATGTATGAACTTCGCAAAATCCGGTCCGCTCGAGGATCTGCGGATTTTCGGAAAAATTCGAAAATCCGCAAGCGGACCCATTAAAATGAAAAAAAACTCGAAAATACGAGAAATCCTTGTACGTATTTCCGAAAATACCAGGAATCCTCATAATTTCGAAAATTTGCGAAAATATGTATTTTCGAAAATACAAGAAATCCTCGTAATTTAAAAATTTTTCGAAAATTAAGAGATTTCTCGTATTTTCAAAAATACGGGAAACCTCGTAATTTCTAAAATTTTCGAATATACGAGAAATCCGCGGTTCGGAAGTTCGGAAGGCGGAAAATCCGGAAAAATCCGCCGTTCGCGAACAGGATAAGTCCGTGGCGGATCCGGGTTCGGATCCGCGAACCGGCCATCCCTAGTCTTGTAGCCATTGCTTGTTTGGCTGCTATTGCTGTAAATGTTAGGAAATATCTGTCTCATTTAATCTATAGATTAAGAATTGCATCTATGCCTTCCAGCAATGGCTATAGTATCTTTCCAAAATTCTAAAGAGTGCAAGTTTGTGATTATGTGTCATTATATATTTAAATTGACCCTTTGGAGCAGGGTCAGACATGGATGGGTAAAGAAACTGTGTAGTGCTGCAGAACATATCTATAGCTATGTAAAAAATAAAGGCAAAATAAAGTATAAATGTATTGAAATTTATAATAGGAACATATTTATTGCTTAATGCATTGTCTTTTTGGTTAGTTTACATGCCACCTGCAAAAGCTTAAAAATTAACCAAATAGTCTCTGAACATACAGGGAGATTCAATAAAAGTTCTTATCATTTATAATGGTTCTAATTTTGCACCAACCAATCAGAACTTATTTAACAATTTAAAGCTAACATCTGATTGGTTGGGGCAAAATTAGCACCATTTTAAACGATAAGAACTCTTATTGAATAACCCTGTAGGTATTGAAAATATGCACAGTATGTATGACCAATAAACACACAAGGGAGTGCTCCCTATTCAAGTTTATGTGTATGGAATTCCGAATTGGGCAGTGCTCAATTTATACACTGCTACCTGCTATTTAAAGGTGCCCTCCAATTTCAATGATTACATATACAACTAAACTATTTAGTTTTAAGGAGAATTATACACATCTTTCCCCTTCTTCAACACATGTATATTACCCAGGATCAGGACGTTCTTAGTCAAGCAGCTTTAAAGGAGAACTAAACTTGATTTTTAAAAATCCTAATGTGAAAGCTTTTCTCCCCAGAATACCTATACATTGAAAGATTCTTCTCTAGTTATTTGCATTTAGTAGATACAGTATAAGTAATAGATTCTGTAACATAGGAGGCTTCCATATTGTTGCCAGTACTACTGGTAGCTTATGTTGGCTTCAAAGAGCCACGCCCCCTGACCACAGGATTCACTGTCTCTATGCACAAAATATCTAGCTTCTCTTTCTAGCGATGTACCTGGGATCACAGTTGAGTTGCTGGTGGCACACCATGTAAATGCTGTGATTTTAGGAACAAACACACCAAGTTCTAATCCCCTAATTTACTTATGAAACAATATAACATAATCTACTGCTTGAGTTTATTGCTTTGTTTGCTTGTTTGTTTCTATGTTTCTAGAAAAATATAAAGTTTCTACATGTGTACAAACTTTATATATAGCAGCTCTGTTATTTATTTACCAACCAGAGTGAATTTCTGACAGCCTTCCAGTAGCAATACAAAACAGTGAACTGCTTTTACTGACATTTACTGAAATATATTTGTGTCTAGTGCAACTTCACTGGTGGTGCGTTCTGTTAAAGTGCTGGGTTAGTAAAAAAACATTTTATTTTTTTTTTGTTTTTATTATGTGTCTAGAAAAAGATAAAGATTCCACATGTACTAGATAATTACTTATTAGCCATTGTGGCATAGAGGTAGGAAGCTTTGTTTTTAGAAAGACACAGTATAGAAGGCAGACATCCCACCCTGCCGAACCTGGCTTCCGGGCAGGGTGGGGAGAAGGAGGCGTGGCAGAGTGACGTTACATCACTAAAGGGGCGGGGTGGAGTCAGGGGAGGGGTCAGTTAAGTCCCTAGCTATGCCTCTAACGTGCCGTAAATTACGTCACATTAGAGACGTGGCTAGGGCGTAACTGGCCTGTGTGACATAATTTACTTCACATAGGAGGCGTGGCAAAGGCATTCTGGAGGCGGATTCTCAGGTAGGTTCGGGTCGTGGGAGTTTGGGGTGGTTTCGTGGGAGGGGTGGGATGCCTGAGAAGGTTGCTGGTTCGATTCCCCATACTTACTTTTATTTTTTGCTGAAATGTTAAATGTTCTGTTTCCTTAGCAAAGACATACACTGCAAAAATTACTTTTCTTTTTTGTATGAAAAGCAAAGGACTTTATCATTATTAGGGACAGGAGCATTTGTGATGTGTTTACAAAAAACTGCACTGAGTTCTGTGTCAGAGGGAGGGATCTCTGAGCTGTAACATGATTGGCTGTCAGCTTCCAGGAAGCAAGACTGCAGTTTCCTGTAAATGTGTACTGTGCACACTTAGCGGGGTGTTCCCAGATAAGGTGAATTATGGGAGCTGACCCCTTGTACTCGCAGCTTATTTTCATAAATCACCCAGCCTCCACAGCAAAGGGAGAGATGAGACACAGCTTGTTGTGTGTTTCTGAATGTGCTCTGTCTAATGGGACAATGTTGTCTGGGGACTTTAGTTCTCCTTTAATTACCTAACGTTACCATCCCTGTTCTGGTCAACTCTGATCCGTCGGTGAAAAGGCCGATAAGAAGGTGCCCTCTTTAAGGATCGCATTTCCTATTGGCCCCATCGTAAAAACAAAGAAGAGGAACCAGAGCAGCGATGGAAACTTTAGGTAAATAAAGCTACTTAACTTATATATTGACTTAGATATTGATTGAAGAAGAGAGGTGGGGGAAAAGTATTGTCCTTTAAAACAGTTTTTTACTAGGAAATGTATAGATCCATTTCCAAATAATGGTTTGCCCACAGTCCATTCACCCATGAAAATATACATACAGTGGCAAGGGAAGAATAAGAAATGGCAACTAAGTTGTCGATATGAGCAAGACGGATATGTAAAAGTGTAAGAAATGAAAATATAAAGGTTAAGTGAGACCCCAACACCCCATTTTGACAATCACCTGCTATAGTGGTTTTTCTTATGTAATTTTTTTTATCTTAAAGGAAAACAAATGCTTAAATCTGAATAGATCCATAATGCCTAACTAGCAATGGCTCTTACCTCTGCATAAGTCTTGGATATTTGCTTTTTGCATTTGCGCAAGTAACATTTTTGCTGATGATGGAGTTAGGTGCAGACCCAGGCAGATTTAATACTGTGTTGTGGCATGTTTAGGAGGTCATGTGCACCCCTTATAGTGCCACCAGCTGGTCACAAATGAAATTCTGACCATGCTGAGGAATCATATCTTCACTCATATGGCCATTTGACTTGTCTCTCTGTTTTGTAGCTGTAGTCTTAAATTCTTATATTTACATAATTCTATCTGACTTCATGTACCTACAGTAAAATAATTAATTTATTTTATTTAATTTTGCTGTAGAAATGTATAAACAAAAACTCCAAACTACTTGGATTGGGGGGGGGGGGTTTGCTATAAAAATCTATTGAGTAAGCATAGTCAATGTTCCCTTTGTTTGAAAACATAAGCTGAAATGACATTCCTAAGTATTATTTAGTGTGATTTCAGCCTTTTTCTTCCATAATCATTTTTGTAATGGAAATAATGTAATAACTGAAATTGAACATTACTGTAATACGCTGAGTTGTAACTTCTCCACTGCAACAGACTATAATCTTCCCAGAATCATAAACTCTTTTGACAATATTAAGGCTTGGAAAGATCAATAGCTAATAGCTAAAAACTTTCCCAAATAATGTCACTATTTACAATATTCTCCTATAGCTTTTGCATTATAAATGTGTTCTAAACCTCTAAATTGTGAGCTCAGGTAAGCTTTGCATTATTTCTGAGTGTAAAAAATTGCTTGCTGCAAGCTCAGCATTGGGGCTGGCCTTACAATAAATGGAAGCCTTTGCAAAAAAATTCAAAAAGATCAGGGGCAAAGCTAGATATCACAGTGCCCCATAGCAAGATTTTAGATGGGCCCCCCCACCCACATAAAAAACTGTTTGGTGCAGTTCAACCTAACCAGACCCAGCTGCAGCCAGGTTTTTTAAATTTCCACCCTCCTAAGAAAACTTTTACATCACGTAGTTCAGCCCCACAAACACTCCTTTTCAATTTACAAAACCTTGATCCCTGGTTAGTTACAAGCATGCACAACAGCAGAGGAGGCCCATTCTGTAATCACGATCAGCATCAGATCAGCATTCTTCTCAAGAAGAACTACAGGGCACATTTAGTAACCTGCAGTATCGGAAACCTCTGATTCCATGGTTTAGCATAAAAAATGGCTGTAAAAATGGCTGTGTTCTTGCATTTATAACCATGCGATATACCAGGATTGTGATTTTCCGACTGAAATTGTAATTGATCACGGCCGCAAAAATACCATCTGTTGAAGGCACAAAATTGCTATACCGCGCCTTATATATATTAATACCAGTAATTTTATATATTTTGGATTTTAGAAACTTATCCAGCCCCCTTTATCCAATGAACTTGCCATTACCACATCTAGAAGACAGTTCCATAGTGTCACCGTTCTCACTGTAAAAAAACATTTCCTAAATTAAGGGTGAAACTAATATCCATGTGTCCTCCGAAAAATCTATTGGTGAACCATGCACAAAAGAGGTTATTGTATTTAATTTAAACATTTGCAGGGAGATTTAATAAAAGTTATTATCGTTTAAAATTGTGCTAATTTTCAGATCTTATTTAACATTTGAAAGTTAAAATCTGATTGTTTAGGGCAAAATCAGCACGATTTTAAACGATAAGCAGGGTTATTCAATAAAAGTTCTTATAGTTTAAAACGGTGCTAATTTTGCCCCGACCAATCAGATCTTATTTAACATTTGAAAGTTAACATCTGATTGGTTAGCACCGTTTTAAATGATAAGAACTTTTAGTGAATCTCCCTGAAGAACTTTTATATAATAACCCTGTTGGTTTTTGGACTAACTATGGAACTATGGAATCTGAACACATATTATCTCAGCTTTGACTTCTCCTTTAAACCCATATTTTTACCAAGCTACATGCATTTAAGAGCATTATGGCTAATCTCACAGATGTATAATGATTGTTCAAACGAATGTGTGCATAAAAATGTATTGCTGTCTGCCATATTGAGGATGATGAAATTGCTGAAAGAATTGGACCTCCATCGACCATTCATGACATTTGCTTGCAGGAAGCAGGTTTAATACTTTGCTTACCACAGAAACAGACTTAGAACTGCAAAGCAGCCAATACTTTAGACTTGGCAGGCCTCACGTACTTGGAAATTACTTGCATTCGATTTTGTTTTTAGGCCAGTACAAATATTAGATCCTGTATTGCAGCATAGCCTTTAGACAAAATATCGAAACACACTTCCAAAAGAGATGGACCTCCATATGTACGTGTGCTTTTTCCCATTTAAATAAAATTATTGTTATTATTATTGATTTATAAAGCGCCAACATCTCCCGTGCATCATTCTGTATAATATAACATGACATTTACCTGACAGAACTACCTTTTAATTGTTTTCTATTTTACAAGAATTTTTTTTAAAGGAAAATGTCCAAGAAGAAATTTAAGGCTCATCCAAAATTTTACATCTTATAACATTATTATTTTCTTTTAAATATTTTTTTTCTGGGATCAATTTCACATCTCTATAAAAATAATCCATAGACATTTTTGATATGAAACTTTTTTTACTCCTAAGGTTGAGTTGGAGGCTCCACCCATTTTGGGACGTCATTGTGGCACATATGCATTCCAATGACATCTCAAAATGAGCGGAGTCTCTGATGAGAGGAAACGACGCATGGCCTAAACAGTACTACAAGATGTGTCAAGTATTCCACAGTCCAATGCAGAAGGTAAGGATTACAGAGATAGTACTAAAAATTAATTGGCTACAGATGGGGACTCAGAGTACGAATCTCAGATTATAGCTAAGGAAATAAGTTACTGACTGATTGTTAATGCACAGAAACAACACAAAGCTTACGTGACTATGATTATATTTGTTTGCTGGTATTGCCTTCAACAAGTTGATACATTTAGCTTATCTCTATTTCATTATAGTGTGGGCTTGCATAAAACAAATTTATAGTAATAGTTAAGGTTGAATAAAGACATAGTTCCAATGTGTTTGCCTTACCAATGAATCTTGCCTAATTAGTTCCAGTTAAATGATGCTGGATGCTCATCTACCAGTTTTCCCCCTGCCCATGTTGCTAGCTCCATGTCAGGCTAGCTACATACTTCTTCTTCATGGCCACTGACAGATATGTAAAAGCCTGTCTGGGGGATCAGAGACATACACCATAATCAGTGACAATGTATATAAATCTGCATATGACTGCGGTTGTTTTTTACTTATAGAGGATAATAGCTGTGCAATTCATCGTATCACAGATGTTCTATGTTTGCACATTTATATAACTTTATGACTGGTAGAGTAACTTGATATATCCGTAGCACATTATAGACTCATACAGAACTGGCTTTGGAAGAAAGATCTATTAGTATTATCTATATTTTAGCTACTACATTTTATTTATGCTATTTCATTTTATTATGCTGATTTGGTACGATTTTTATACAAATAAAATTTATTCCAAAATGTTCTTATGTGGAGTTATAACGAACAGAGGTTACATGTTTTTGATATTTTTCTGGTAAAACTATATTTACAATTTACCCAATTGCGATCTGGAATGGTCTAATTAGCAGTATTTGGGGGGAAAACATACATACTGTCGTTGGTGCACTGCATCTGGAAGGATGATCTTATAATATCCAAAGTTGAAGTCACTTTTCCTGTTTAACTAGAAGAATACTAATAAATACCTTAAAAACAATCCAATTAGTAATGCTGGGAACAGGACAGCATTAATGTGCCTTAGCTGAATTGTAATAATGTTTTTCTTGGTGTATGTGTGGGAACCCGTTCACTGGATATTTAATGCTAATGAAGTCTAACTAAAATTCAGATTATTCTCAATGCAATTGAGAGTTGAACTGCTGTTCTGTTACACACTAGTTCATACGTTTATAAACAAGCTCATACAGTAGTTAATGCTGGCTCTCTTCCTGTTCCCCATGGCTGGGTTTGTATCAAATAAACGAGGTTGGTCAGAACTCAGAAGGTGTTGCAAGGATTTTTTTTAAGTTAAAGGTACAACAATGCAGGCCCTAATTCCATGGAGAATCAAGTCAAGGTATTTTTACTGTTTAGTTCTCCTTTACAATGCACATTAAACTGTCTATTGAGATACTATGAATAAACAAATATTTCTATCTAACAGTCACTGTTGTTACTCTTTTAGGCTTTGGGACTAATTAAAGCCAACATTTATGCAAACAAAATTGCTAGGAGAATGTTTAAAAAGCTCTTCAGTGTATGCCCTAATGAGAAAGCAGGCTCTCCACTTCTTTCTTTTATTCAAGTCTGTTAAATAATCTCTAAATTATTAAAAAATATGCAGCCTCTATAATCATACAAGATGCGGCATTATTTTGAATGGTTAGCTAAAACAAATGTCTTGATTACTTCTGAAAGACACAGACGTCTTATGGGTTCCAAATTAAGCATAAATGGTGCGTCATGTAGTGAATATATACACACACTTCAAATTGATTTAGATACACGTTAAAAGGCCATGGTGTCTAAGGTCATTAGAGAGAACAAAGGAAACAATTTTAAATAATAGCTTACCTGGATATGTTGTCATTATTTTATTCAGTGGTCAGAGGGAGAAAAGCAATAGAATTGTTAAGAAGGAGTAGAATATTTTGTCTTACATTGGGCTGTTAAAGTTGAGCTAACCAGTAGCAAATGTAAATCCGCGCATCCGACACTCGCAATTCAATAACGTGTTTGGACTAGTTTTAACACAGGAATTTAACACCAGCAAATAGCTGCCTTACCGGAATTTACCCACATTCGCAATCGCGATATTGAATCGCGAAAGCAGCATTTACCCAGAGCGATAGTGGAGCCTGAATATGTCCTGAAGAAGGCAACTTATATCGTAACCTTTGTTGGTTATTAACTCTAAAGCAGATGTCAATGAAGCTTCTCCAGTAGCATCACTAACTAAAGAAAAAGGCTAATTTACTTTTCCCTATTTTCCAACATATACCCCAGGACAAGGATTGCACCAATAGATAAATTATAGTTCAGAGTTATAATCTAATATTATAATACAGTTCTTCTCTCAAATTGTAATATTTTTTGCCAGGTTATTATTTAAGTATCACGCCTTTTTTTATTCTCTAGTCCCTGTTAAATGCATTATTGTCTCTGTATTTGGAAGATTAAACCATAAATGAATATATGCTATTGACAGAAGATTTCTTGTAACACAATTTTTTACGCTGATGATATTTGGTTCAATGAAAACAGACTGAAGTTGGAAGTGACAGTAAATGGGGGTCATCTTAACAACTGTGATAAATGATAGGACTTGTCCATCTGATTTCTTGGTATTTAAGTTTTATCTTTTTTCTCTTATGCTCTTAAGGTCAAAAACACTTTTCCTCCCAGTTGATGCATTAGTGAACCTTGTAATGCTTTTGTGCATAGCAATATGGTATCACCCCAGCACACCAAGTGTGGAAACTTACCAGAAGTTGGTAGGTGCTATCCTCCAAGACCCCTTACCCAAGGGTATAAAACTTAGGAACAGCAGGGGTGAGAGAAGCACACTGCTATTTATTGTGCAAATTGTGCAAACATACTTTGATTAACCATCTGTGCTGTTCCATGTTTTTTTGCACCCTTTATTATATTATGCACTGGAGACCATGAATTGCAAAATAATCACTTTAGGGTTGTGATTATATGCTGATATACAGCACTGAAATTTACACATGTGTCTCAAGATTCATTTAAAAACCTGGGTAAATTATCAGATATTGGACTGGTCTTTGCAGATTAAACAAACTATTTAATTATTCTGGTTATATTAATGTTTACCTGGCTCAGAGAAGGATGAGAAATCAGTGAACTATGGTGAGGGGTGCTATGAAGGGTAATGGATAGGTTCCAGGCATTATTACTGTTGAGTCAATGGCAATTGATATTAATAAATATTCATGCCTATGTAATAAAAGTTCTTTAGAGAGATGTAATAAAAGTTCTTTATCATTAAAAATGGTGCCAGTTTTGCCCCAACCAATTAGATGTTAGCTTTCAAATGGTACATAATTGATTGGTTGGGGAAAAATTTGCATCAATTTTAATGATAACTTTTATTACATAGGCCTTCACAGGTTTCTGTGTTTGCTGAAGACAAAAAACTTTGTCAACCATTAAAAACTTCAGAGGATGTGCAATCGTTGCAAGGGGATCTAGATAGATTGTCACAAGTGGCAGATGAAATTCAATGTTGATAAATGTAAGGTGATGCATTTTGGACTTAAAAACCCTTGTGCTACTTATACTATAAATGGCTCTGTGTTAAGTGAATCCCTGTTGGAAAGGGATCTTGGCGTTTTGGTGGATAACAAACTTAAAGGTAGCATGCAGTGCCAGGAGGCAACAGCCTGAGCCAGCATGGTATTGTCTTGTATAAAGAGATGTATGGATTCAAGGGAGGAAAATGTAATTCTCCCTCTATACAAAGCATTGGTAAGGCCTCATTTGGAATATGCAGTGCAATTTTGGAATCCTGTGTACAAAAAGGACATCTTTGAAATGGAAAGGGTTCAGAGAAGGGCAACTAAATTAATAAGGGGATTGGGGGAGCTTAAATATGAAGAGAGACTGGAAAAGTTACAATTATGTACGCTGGAGAAAAGGTGCTTGCGTGGGGATATGATTACTGTGTATAAATACATTAACGGGCCATACAATAAACTATCTGGGGCATTGTTCACCAATAGAACATGTCAAATGACACAAGGACATCCCTTAAGACTTGAAGAAAAAAGGTTTAGGCTTCAAGCTCGGAAAGGGTTTTTCACTGTGAGAACGATAAAGCTATGGAACTGTCTTCCAGTGGACGTTGTTATGGCAGGTTCATTGGTCAGTTTAAAAAAAAAAGCTGGATGAGTTTCTGCAAACAAGGAATGTTGAAAGTTACTGGTATTGATACATAAAGTAGAGTTGATCCAGGGAAATTTCCGATTGCCACTTGGAGTCAGGAAGGAATTTTTTCCCCCTTCATAAATTTGGTGTTATTTTTTTGCCTTACTCTGGATCAACAGTTAGGCAGGAAATTAGGATATTGCTAGATGGGTTGAACTGGATGGACGTATATCTTTATTCAACCTCAAATACTATACTATACTATACTAGTATGGAAGATTGTTAAAAGATCTTTCTACGATCTTCCATTAATTTCCACATTGGACCAGTTGAAAATTTTTTGGCCAACCAGCAATCCAATCATGCGACTTGCGGCTTGTACAATGGGATTGTAGCGTCTATGGCCACCATTAGTGTGTTTGTCTGAGCTGCAGATTTTTTAAACTCAACAATGGCAGCGACATTTTTGATGATTGGTCAAAATTAGGTTTGTAACTATACTTACCCTTTAAATATGGCTGCCACATGAATGAATGGGTAGATTAGTTGGTGTGTGTACCTGTGTCAGGTACCCATGATTGGTCAAAATGTTTTTTTTACTATTGTTACCCTTTGACTATTGTTACTCCTCCTTGTCTACATTGTAGCTCAATTAGTGAAACAAACAGGACAGGGAGAATGGCAATTAACTACTTATATACTAAAAATTGCTTCCTATATAAATTACTAATACAGGTAGGGGGACAGGGAGAGGAGCATAAACATGGAGGGGGGGAGACTGTGTCTGTGCGGTTTGTTTTTTTTGGGGGGGTCTGGCCTTATGTATTATATGAAATAATACGCTACTTACAGTGTAATATACGGATATTACTTCATCTCCGAGTTTCAGGAGCTGTATAAAAGCACTCGGCCTATGGCCTTGTGTTTCTATATAGTCAAGGAACTCCTTGGTGAGGTAATATCCTTATATTACACTGTAGGTAGTGTATTATCCCTTATGTTCTATATTAACTTGCAACATTGCAAATGTAATTGTAAAATGAACGAGTAATATCTGCAGGTTCACAAATGAAGCTTTAGCAATTTTCCCCCACTTTGCAATTAAGGAGTTTTATAGAATTTAGGTGAGTATAAAGATTTCTTAATGCAAGGATACAGTGCCTCTCATAATAGAATTACCCTACAATGATTTCTATCTCTAAACTGTAAGCTCTTTGGGAAGGGTCCTTTCCTTTGGTATCACGGTATTGCTGTAAGTTACTCATCACTCTGTGCACTTATATTATGTATTACCTGTGTATGTAATATGTATGTATAAAATGTATTACCCTTGTATGTAATGTATGACTATGTAATTGTAAAGCGCAACGGAAGATGTTGGCACTATATAAATCCATAATAATAATATTAATAATACTAATAATTCTGTATGTTGTATTCATACATATTGACAAGCTAAATGTACCAAAAATAACTGACATGATTTCCCAAGGATGTAAGAACCTGCCTTGGATGTTCACTGGTGGTTTTGACGGTTGAAATTTTTTTTTATTAAGTTTTAACCGATGACATTTCCAGTATGTCTTTATTCCCTAGTGATTCAGATCTAATGGAGACCTAAATCATAATATTTAAAACGTTAAAACCTTGTGTACATTAAAAAAAACAAAACTTATGTTTAGAAAAAAACTTACATTTCAGAAGGATATTTGAGTGTCAGTGTGATTTGAGAGTTTTAAATCTCAATTTAAATCTCAACAGTATGCCATTAAAAAGTGCTTTTTTGCATTCATGACCATAAATCTAACATTTTATGTATTGTGCTATGGTGGAAGGGGTGCATAGGAGCACAAGTTGGTGCGTGTACCTGTGTCTGTGAGGGGTTGAGAGGAATATTTTTGCATCTATAGACTTCATATTTCCTTTTTTTATAAATTAGGATTTGATGGTGTAGGGGAGCATCAGTTGGGGTGTTTACCTGTGTCTGTGTGGGGTTAAGAGGTACGTTTGTGCATGTGTATATATCTTTAATGCTGTATATAAACACACTAAAATGCACAAATTGGTAAAATATCACATTTTATGTGTTGCACATAATTTATTTCCTCATTTCTTCCCTTAATGAACTGTATAACTCCTGAGTTGAACTTTTGTTGGTTTGTGGTAAAACAGCTGTTAAAACAAAAATAAATGAATTTAAAAAGGTACAACAACCAAACTGAGACTCACTTAGGCTGGGTACACACCATAAAATATTTGTATATGTATCGACCAGTCGACCAGAGATATTGTATGGTGTAGGTGGGGTGGCCTTGACCAATCTCGGTCGCCCGATTGTCCGGATCAGACGGATTGGTACCTCCAACCATGTTAAGAACATGCAAGTACACTATTTTATTTTTATGTGAAAGCTTGATTCCCCAGAACCTCAATGCATTGTAAGATACTATTCCAGTAAGTTTTGTTTTCAAACATGTAAGAATTACTGTAAGAAGGCTTACATGTTGTTTCCAGTACATATCTCAGTCCATGTAGTTCACACCAATATGGAATTCCTTGATTAGACTAAAGGTAGCCATACATCTGTGCGATATTACTTACCCGACCGAGCGCTCACGCAACGTTCATCGATCCTGCCGGAACCGCCTCTCCCGATCTTATATTCGACCGACATGCGATCACGAAATGCCATTCATTTTGCGATCGCATGTCGGTCGAATATAAGATCGGGAGAGGCAGTTAGTTTTACAAATTATTTAACATATACAGCACAGGGAGAGGTGTGACTGAACCACTCTCTGGTTTCATAGCAGTTCCGAAGCACTTATTAGTTACCTTTGTTAAAACTTTGTTAACCAGTAAAATCCTGTGATGTTTGCAATTTACAATAAAATCTAATATATTTGTTAATTAGGGGCATTTTGAGCACTTATATACACAGCCATAGACTTACTTTACAAAATGTCTGCCCTGATAATATTTTACCTTTATCTCCTGCTAGTTATGATTGTACAGGCTTTTCTACAAATAAATTTGATTTTTAAATGTCATTTGTGAAACTGAAACTTTAAAAGGATACTTTATTCTAAATTTTGTATTTTGCTAAGAAAAGACAATTATCTGACTGTAATACCCTTTTATATAAATGATAGAATGTTATTTTAAGAAAAAGTAAATATATCAATACATAAAACAAGAAGGCACATTAGGAGTGCAATTACCATGGTGAATATGTTTAAAAGGGAAAAATGTCTCCTAAAAAACTAAAAGAGAAGATGATAAACATATTGCAAGGTGTGTCTTGTTCCCGGATGTATCGTTACCAGTAGTTTGTTAAACAGGAGAGAAATCTGAGTGTTCCCTATGGACCTAACGCTTTTGAAGCCTTTTGTTAAAGATAGATGAGTAAGTGTGTGACTGAAACAGGTTGTAGAAATGTTTAATATTAAGAACTGTTCCGTGCTTTCCCAGGAACAAAAAACAGGTTACCAATTAATAAAAGGTATTTTTAAATATTTATCTCTCTAAAATTGTTTGAGAATTGGGACCATATTTATTATTTCATTTAATATTTAGACAGGTTTATTTTTTTGTGAAAAATGACTAATAAAATGCTGCCACTGATTAGAATTCCATTGTATTTCTGCTTTATTCAGTGACCAATGTTATGCCATCCATAAACTATCAACAGAATACTGCAGCTTTGTAAATATTTTCATAGTGTTTTCTTTACAGCAAGGACAGTTCATAGGGTGGGTACATAAAATCAAAACTCCAGAACAATTACCTCAAATATTAGTCTTTTCAGTTGGCTACAGGCTCTTTAGTAGGGATGGATTACACCTTACTGATAATGGTGAAGCTTTTTGGGGGGAGAAGATGGCTAGATGGTTGGAGGATATTTTAAAAGTTACTGTGTACATCACTGGCGGAGATAGCGGTGTAAGGAATCAGGGTTTAAATAAGATCATTTGGGACTGGGAGCAGCAGTGGCGTAACTAACTACCAGTAGCATAGAGAAGAGGGAGGCATGTATTGTACATGAAATTATGTAGAAAATTAAATCATGATAATTTATAATGTATGTTTACAAAAAGAAGTAACTAGCTAAAAATGGACCAATCAGAGAATTCCCAGAGAATATTGAATACACACATATATTTACTGATTATTTAACCAATTACACTAAAACTGACCGGTCAGTGTACTACTGTATATATACATAAAATTGAATGAAACCTTTAAAAAGCACACCTCCCAATAAATATTAAAGGACATGTCCACCCCCAAAACTATAATCCCCCCCACTACTGGCCCCACTGTGTAGTGTAATAAAATCCTTACCTTACATCCCAGCTCCAAATGGTTCTCCAGTAATCCCCCCCAAAGTCCCAAAAACTGCCCACCAGGAGCACTGCAGAGTCCATATAGGACTCTTCCTCCTGTCTCTCCCCCAGGAGAATTTTGTCATGCTCAGTGCAGACCTCCTCCCCCCCCTCTCTCTCCCGTTTCTCTCTTCCTCCCCCTAGCACAAAACCCCTTTTCTGTAGTATAGGGCTCCCTCTCCCAACCCCAAACGCCATAGTAGTTTCACACAATACACCCCTGATCTGTACTTACATTACCTCTTTCCCCCGCCGATCTGCACAGCCAGAAGCCACGTCCGTGATTGGCTGCCTCTCAGCCAATCACGGACGCGGCTGTCGGTCCGGCCCCCTGCTTGCAGTTTCATGCAAGCAGGGGGCCGTGACACATTGCCAGGGGAAAGATGTGATGTAAGTTGTGATCAGGGGTGTTTTGTGTGAAACTACTATGGCGTTTGGGGTTGGGGGAGGGAGCCCTACACTACAGAAACAAGTGGTAAAATGGGGTGGACATGCTCTTTAACAATAATACATGTAGTATGTATAATAAATAACTATTATCATATTCCATCTTCTCTCAAAGTTCTCTCCTTATGGGTGATTGGGTGCAGTCAAAATGTCAAATGATGTGTGATAGCTGCAGACAGACCTAGAATGGCTGCAAAGTGGCAGGTGAAATTCACTTTTGATAAATGTAAGGTGATGCATATGGGGTTTAAAAATGTTTATGCTTCCTATACTTTAAATGGCTCTGTGCTAAGTGAATCTCTGTTGGAAAAAGATTGTGGTTCTAGTAGATAACAGATTTAGCTGTATTGTATCAAGCACTGCCAAACAGCAATGACCAGAGCAAGCAAGATATTCAGGGAGGCTGTGGCTCTGGGTAGATCTCTCTGGGTAAGATATGACAGCAATTTTGTGTGAATTTCACCCACACAGCCACTGGTTAATATCTTGGCAAATCAGTTATTGTGACTTTAACCCATAGTCGCTATGGCTCTTAGTGAATACCCCTGAATGTCTTTTATAAAGAGGGGTATAAATTCAAGGCAAAACACTGGTAAGACCTCATTTGGAATATGCTGTGCAGTTTTGGACTCCCATATACAAAAGGGACATTTTGGAAATGGAAGTAATTCAGAGAAGGGCAAATAAATGAATAATAATAATAGAGGGGCTTTACTATGGGGATGTATTTAACATGTTAGGGCTATTTATATTGGAAATGCAGTGCCTTTGTGGCGATATGATCACTTAATACAAATACCGTATATACTTGAGTATTACCCAAGATTTTCAGGTTTTAAAAAAAGCCTGAAAAGATAACCTCAGCTTATACTCTGGTCAAGTCCTACCTTAACTAATCTGTCCGCAAGCCAGGAGAGCCGGTAGAGGAAGGAACTTTGGCGTGCACGTGGCACCGTAACGCACTGCCTCTCACAGTGAGGAGAGCAACTTCCATGATGTCACAGACTGCAATAGTGAGAGTACTACTACCACCTTAATACTACTTGAGACTACTACCTTAAAGGGTCACTATACTCACTGAAACAACTTTACATTATCTGAAACTACAATTTTAGAGAATTAAAATGATGGTACCCACATATTTATCTGTGCTTGCTTTGTTATTAAATTATTAATGTTTAGTTAGTGCTCCTAATTGCCCCCACTCTCCCTTACTCACTGCCTTCTTATAGTGTCTGCGACTCTTATAAGTTCTACACAGCCTCACCATGGACCCTGCTCTGCTTACACATCCCCCCTCCCTCCCCCTGCCTTGTTTTCACTGATGATTCTCTTAATTGTTGCAGAAAGTGTGCTGGCAGACAGACAAAGATCCTAGTAAGAGGGTCATTAAAGGGTGAGATGTTAAGAAACTTACCGGCTCGCTCGCTCCCCCGGCGCTTAGTCTGACAGGTCCCGACGGACCTTGTCTTCTATGCGCATAGATTGCGCATGCGCATAGAAGAACAGGTCCGTCGGGACCTGTCAGACTACATGCCGAGGGAGCGAGCGACGGCGGGTAGTTTTAACTTCTCACCTGTTCCTGTTTGTTCTATTGAAGAACGGAAGGTAAGGCACAGCTCCTTTACCTCCCGTTCTTCAATAGAACTGGATTACCAAACCTTGAAAATATGAGTGGAGATACCCTTTAATGGGTCACATATTACAGTTTCTGCTCCTGGAGTGGCAGGTCTTTCCCTGTAAATGCTGTGATTAAAATTATGATTTCTCAGGATCTACAGCTCAGATTTAAAATCTGAAAAAGTTTTGAAGCAGTGCGATCTTGCTGTATTTAAAGGTATAATTTATAATTTTTGAAAATTACATTTTTTATAGTATAGATACCCTTAAGTCACTGTCTAGTTACTGCCTGGAATGCTCCTTTTTGTTTCTGGTGGCACAGAGGTCAGAGGTACCCAAATTTCTGCAGGGATATGTGCACAGAGGGTTCCTAGTTTTTGTGGCACTGTTTACATAGAGGACTCCTAGAGTGTAAAATCACTTGGTCAAACTTCATCATTCCTATACTGGGTTAAATAATGTATGAAGAAAATCAGGTGCAGTGTAATAGCATTACAGTAATAGCCATATCCATATGTTTAGAAACTATAACTCCCAGCAACTAAAGCATGCGGGGGGTTGTAGTTTCTAAACATCTGGAGTGCTAAGGAATTGGGGGTTACCAGTACTGGATTTGGCGATTACTGTATGGGATTACTGTATGGGAATTCCCGCTGTCCATTTAAAGGGCATCTAAAGGCTCAAAACAATACTCAATCAGAAGGCAGTAGTGGTCATAATTTCTACCCTCGGCTTATACTCGAGTGAATCAGTTTTACTATTTTTTCAGCTAGATATAGGTACCTTGACTTTTACTCTGATCGGCTTATATTAGAGTATATACAGTACATTAATGGGCCATACACTAAACTCTCTAGTGCACTGTTCACGAATAGCTCATATTAGAGTCTTTACAGTGAGAAAAGTAAAATTGTGGAACTGTCTTTCAGCAGTCATGGCAATGGCAAGTTCAGTGGATATTTTCAAGAGGGGTCAGGATAAGTTTCTAAAATTGAAAATTGAAATAATACTGGTATTAATACATATATGGCCTAATTTACCTGATAGCTGGCCTTAAATACTTACGTGCGGGGGAGATTTCCCACTACAGGAGATTTGCCTAGAGTGCTTGCATCTCTGGGTGAATCTCCGTGATAGTTCTAGTTTATCCAGTGATCTTTTCTGATTGCCATTTGGAATAAGGAAGGATTTATTTTCCTATCCCCGCTGGGTTTTTGCCTTTCTTTGGATCAACTGTTAGGTAGTGTTTATGGATAGGCTAAAAATGTTGAACTAAATGGACATGTCTTTTTTCAGTTTTCAAAACTATGTAACTATATGGGCAACGCAAGGCCTTTTCAGGAAGTTGCTATCCAATGGCTGCATGGAGAAGCATATTGCATTGGGAATCAACAAATTCTCAAACCATGTGCACAATTATATCTGTTGTATTCAATTAGATCAACTGGACTTGAAATGTAGTTCTTGAAGACGTTTCGCTAGTCATCCGACTGGCTTTCTCAATTCAGAATGACTTGTACAAGAATCTGTGGCATTATGTACCCTGGAAAATCCCAATTAGCATATCACAGCCAGGTGTTAAGGGTGTGTTAGATAGTGGCTAAGAGGTGTTATAGGAACGGCCAGGGTAAGGTGTTTAAAACAGCATTGTACATGGCAGACAGTTGGTGTCGAACCCCCCCACCTCTATTTAGGCTTGGTTTCTTTATTAATAGAGGTGGGGGGGTTCGACACCAACTGTCTGCCATGTACAATGCTGTTTTAACACCTTACTCTGGGCGTTCCTATAAACCTCTTAGCACTATCTAATCACACCCTTAACACCTGGCTGTGATATGCTAATGGATTTTCCAGGGTACATAATTGCCACAGATTCTTGTACAAGTCATTCTGAATTGAGAAAGCCAGTCGGATGACTAGCGAAACGTCTTCAAGAACTACATTTCAAGTCCAGTTGATCTAATTGAATACAACAGATATACCATGACCTGGATGAATGAGAACCTTCACAAGCATGTGCACAATTATGTATTGTTAGTAATAAAATAACCATGCTAAAAGTAATAATAGTAACATACTGTACCACCCAAAAATAATTGTAATATTTGTATTTCTGCCTTCTTGTTTTCCTGTTCTTACCGCATTCCATTAGTAAAATACGTGTTATAAGCAGATTGAGCATTTTATAGCTGATTGAAATCAGTGCCAATTAATAATGTCGAATAGATGAAATTCCAAGTCTAGCAGCTGGTTCTGAGTATCAAAACTGGCAGCCTGGACCACATGGTGAAAATGGTTTTTGCAGGATTTCCCAATCCAGTTGTTGAGATTTTACCTTCATTAGAATGTACATTAGTTATCAGTGTATTAACCTATGTGCAGGTTACAGGGGGTTGATGACTAGTTTTAAAACAATGATGTTGAAGTTCTTCTAATGCCTATTTGACATGACTATTAGTAGGCTGACAAACAAATCAACACAAACTCTTTTACAATGTTCTAAGTATTATTATGTTCTGTAAAATATCTGCACCAAACTCTTTCTCCTAAAAAGATTCACTTTCCCTATTTATGGCGTCACATTGGGCCCTTAAACTCCACTTGCCACTAACCAGCACTTGGCCCACTGCTATTCCTTTTCTGCTTCCTCCTGGATGCTTGGCTCCTGAATCCCCTGCTGCAAACCAAGCAAGATGTTGTAGCATAGCATAGAAGCCTGATAGCTTCTTTTAGCATTAACTAATATTGTAGTAATATAAGATATGGTGACTGGGTAAATCTCTATTCATGTTCTCATTAAATTACAGGCACCAGTTTCCCATTTCAATGTAATAAACAATGCCCTGTCACAAAGCACTTTTCATAAACATTTTTCCTCAAAGGCGATGTTGGTAGATATGGGACAGATACATTCCAAATGCATTATCATGGCATCATTATGGCTGTGTAACTGCAATTTTGCTAAACGCATTAAGTAATAAATATAACTGGATAAAAACGGCTTATTTTAGCTTTGTTATAATCTTCTTTATTGTGCAAATTTTTACTTATATCAAAAATCCCAGCCTGCCTTATGTTAGGAACATCTGGGAAAATGTAATTTCCAAATTTGGATGTACAACACTATTATTCCATTAAGTTCTATTTGGAGAAGAAAAAAATAGCCAATGGTACGCTGACTCTTGGTTGTAAGTTGTTTAGAAAATTAGTATAATTGGGAATTTTTATGTGTGTTTACATAGAAATGTTACCTAAGTTTTATTTATTTATTTATTTTGATTGTTTAGATGTAAAAAATTTTTAAGAATGTCAGTGCATTTGCAAAACATCTCTTACACAGTGCCTTCTGGTCCTTTATATGAGGTTTTAAACAAAACCTTTCTGTCAGGATTTATAAAGGAAATATTGGATAAAGAACAAAAAAATACATTATGCAATTTCCTTCTGTAAGATGTGTTTTACGGGAGATATTTAATCAGCTTTTTCATTTATCGAAGTCTCTTTTCATTTTGTTTCACATTATTAAAAGTAGAAATTGTATTTCAAAAAGCACAGCAATCTAAATTTGATGGTTCCATGTAGTAATATTCATCCTTAAATGTTTCATAATCCAAATATTTTCAATCTGTATTCTTTATACAGTTAGATTTTTATTCAATAAATAATAATAGTGTAAAAACACCTTTTTTTAGAAGCAAAGTTTTTTCTTCCATTGATATGCTGAAAATGCACATATTACAAATTGATTGGGTAAGCAAAATAATGAATCTATGGTAGTTTTTGGTGATTTTTGTAGGTGTTATACAGCAGAATTATCAAATGGGACTGCTGAAACACTTTGGCAACTATTACTAAGATAGAGGTACTCTAAAAATAAAACCATAGTAATATCCTAGACCAAGAAATATCAGACATTACTATGCACTAGTTTTGCCTTTCTCTCTTCATGTGATAATTGTATTTCAAATGTTACAATAGTGTATGGTTTACTTACCTGGAAGACACCCAGAGGGGAACTTCTTATCCTCCAATGGCATTTTAATTCTTCTTGGTAGTTGAGTTAAACTGTGTCTGTTTAACTTAGGCTAAACTTGGGGGCAAATCAATTAAAGCTTGAATTTGTTCATACAATTAAAGCATACAGGAATAAGACAAAACTGATAAATTAAAATATAATTAATGCCTCCGTGCCAAATGAAATATATTAGAGATAATATGCCCCTTACAGTGTAATATAAGGATATAAATTCCCCGAGGAGTTCCCTGACCATACAAAAGCATGAGGCCACAGGCAGAGTGCTTTTATACAGGGCAGGGAACTTGATTTTATAAACCTTATATTGCACTGTAATGGGGCGTATTATTTCTTATAATACATAATGTTTAATTGTTTTAATTTTAAAATGGTGTGTGGGCTGTGACAGCTTTAAATAATAGCTGTGTTTTTTCCACACAGCCTGTCACCATTAATAATAAAAGATTTTAGTATTTTGAGTGTAAAAATGTATAGCAGGACACAGACCTGAACAGTATCCTGTCAAGCAGCACATCGTGATTTTTCCCTTCAGTCACTTTAAATCCCGGTCTCTGTGATGACATTGTGTTTAGTGCAGCTCAGGAGACCTGAATGTCTTTCCTATCAGTCATATATACACCATCCAGGTCTCCTAGGCTGCACTGAACACGGAGTCATAACGGAGCCCGGGATTAACACTGACTGGAGGGACTCGATGTTCTGCTTGACAGGATATCTACAGTTCAGGTCTGCGTCCTGTTATATGCTTTTACACGAAAATTACTGTATTAACGTTAAAGGCTTTCAATGGGGGGGTGCAGTGATATATATTCTTATACAAAACCTCTTGGCTCTGCAGCGCCAAGAGGTTTTTATAAGGATATAGTAAAAAATACAAAAACTTGCAAGTAACATGGCAACATAATATAGGAGGTTTAGTCATCTAGTCCAACAATTATTATCTACTGTACCAAAAATGCCTGACAAACAGTAAGTCCATTCTGAGCTTTGCTCAGAGTCTGCTCTGCAAATTTACTGGTGGAATGAACCTCTATGGGAATTTGCATCCTCATCCCTGGTATATATATAGACATTTAATTACGGGTGTATTTGTTTTGGTTAATGCATGATACTACTTAGTTCATCTGCTCTCTAGGCCTGACCGTTATTGGCTGTTGGTTCATCTCGGTCAAAAAGTGAAACTTTTCAAATAGCTTAAGATAGGATAGTCTTCATAAATATACTTCTGGAAATCATGAAATTAGCATTGGTTTATAAGAAAAACCATGTTATAGTTTCAATATACTTCATATGCAGTGTATGTACCTGTGACTAAACTAGCTTATAGATAATTTGAAAGTATACAAACTATTAATAGTTGCTTTTCCATTAGATTTAATGATAACTCATGAAGAATTTTGCCATATGTTACATTGTCCTCAAGAGAATTTCTCACGATGATTACAGAATAACTGTGAGACCATCTGTGAGTTCTGAGACCACCAACTTTTGTCATTGATGGTTATAAAAAAGATACGAAACTGGTCAGTAATATTTCTATAGCACTTCTGCTGAACCTTTTGAAAGGGTAACTGTGGTCTCCAATTCTTTCAAACTAGTAAGGATTCTATAAAAAGCCTTCCATCATACCTTCAAAATTAAACCTAAATCACATCTTTAAATAATAATTGTTAGGTGTTAAGGTTCAGCAACATTACTTCCTACTGTTTTAATCTTGAAGTCATGTGATCAGCCTCTGCCTGCATTAATAGCCTCCCCTTCTCAACTGTTAATTTTTTCCCCAGGTACTTCCTGTTTTCCCCAACATTAAATCTTAACTGAGCATGCTTCTCCCCCAGTGTCGGCAGGGCAGGGCAGAGGTCAGGTGATGTCACTGAACCAACTATTTATAATTTCATGGCTTATTTTAAAGTATATAGTGCAGGCTTTCATTTAAACCTAACTATTTAGGAGACCACAGTTGCCATTGGAGATCTTAAAATAGATTCAAACTCAAGAGAATTGGAATTTTTTGAATTTTCACAGTTTTCAAATATTTGATAGAAATTTTCAGATTTCTAATTTTAGATTTTTAGATCACAAGTTCCGATAAGTTCAGAAAATTATCGTAAATTATCGATAACCCTTGAATGCGGTGTTTTGGCAATATCCCTCGAATGTTCCATTTCGGCAATAAATTAATTAGCGTAATAGAGGGTCTTAATGCAAGTAAGAACTGTGCTCTTCCCTTCTTTACGGATACCAAAAAAAAGAGATATACAATATATTATCAATATCAAATCAATTTACATCACTGATACATACCATAAAAGAAAAAAAGCACTTTCAGGCTTATTTACCCAGAGCTGCTATCGCTCTGGGTAAACGCTCCTTTTGCAATTCAATATCGTGATTGCGAATATGGGTAAATCCATAAAAAGTGGTTGTCAGAAGTGGTCGGGACCTGTCAGTGGAGCTCAAATTAATTGAAGAACAGGTTAGCTTCTTTACCACCCATTCTTCAATTAAAGCAGTAAAAGAATAGTTCACATTCTGAGTAAACTATTCTTTTAATAGCAGGTTCATTGGACATCTTCAAGAGTGGGCTGGATATGTTTCCAAAATTTCTAAAATGTCTAATATTAATACATTAAGTACTGGTTGACCCAAGAGAGATGCAAGAGATGGACTTAGAACCAAACCAAAATTCAATCTGAACTTTCATAGTTCTGACAAACTTGAACTATTCGAACTTTCCGAACTCCAAACTAGTAAATTCGCTAATTATTGAATTTACTTACTTAACCCTCGATTTCCTCTATAACCCTCGAATGTGGCATATTGGCGAAATCCCTTGAATGTTCTGTTTCAGCAATTACCCTCAAATGTATCGTTCGGTAACTCTCAAATATATCGATCGAATTCGGTAACCCTTGATTGTATTGTTCAATTTTCGGTAACTCTCGAATGTATAGTTCAGTAACCTTCAAATGTATTGTTCAATTTTCGATAACCCTCAAATGTATGGTTGGATTTTTGGTAATCCAAACTTTTCGAAAACTTTTTTCTCCGAATGACTTTAAAGGATAAGTGCACTGTAAAATCAAGTTATGTTAATTTGGAAGCAAAAAAATATGCCAATAGTATTTTAAAGATGCAGCTTCCAAATGAACACAACTTGATTTTACAGTGCACTTATCCTTTAATGGGTACATTTCCAAACTTTTTGGCCATCTCTAATCCTTGCCATTTGGAGTCAGGCAGGATACAAACACACACAACCTATTTGATTTCCATAAACCATCGTCAGATCAACGAACGACCCCCAACCGAACACATACACATGGACGATTCTTGACCGAAGCGGCCATTCGCCATGTGTAGCCGTCAGTGTCGGGGGTCGTGGCTCGGGATGCACATTGTGTGTGTGTACGAGCCTTTAGTCTCAGGGACTGACCTGATAAGTAGTAATAAGCATGGATTTATGAAGAACAAATCTTGCCAACAACTTGCTTGGCTTTTATAAGAAAGAGAGTAGACTTGGGTGGCACATTTGTACATGAATAGAAAATTGGTTGATGGATCAAATGCAAAGAGTAATTGTTAATGATGCTTCATCAATGTGAACTAAAGTTCTATGTGGTGTGCCACAGGGTTCTGTATTGGGGCCAATTCTTTTAAATTGTAATGATGTGGAAGTAGATATTGTCAGCAAGATCTCTGTGTTTGCGCACGACACAAAACTTTGTCGACAATTAAAAGCTGCAGAGGATGTGCAACATTGAGCTGCTAAGTGGCAGATGACATCCAATGTTGATAAATGTAAGGTGATGCATTTTGGGCCTAAACATCCTTGTGCTGTTTATAAATAAAATACTATAATGAATATCTGTTGATAAAGGATTTTGGAGTTTTGGTGGATAACAAACTTAAAGGGAAACTAAAGTCTCCAGACAACATTGCCCCAATAGAAATAGCACATTCACAAAGATACAAAATGTTGTGTCTCACCTCTCCCTTGCTGTGGATGCTGGGTGATTTAGGAAAATAACCTGCAGGTACTAGGGGTCAGATAATTCACATTATCTGGGAACACCCAGCTATGTGTATGCAGTACACTTTTCACAGGAAGCTGCAGCCTTGCTTTTTGGAAGCTGACAGCCAAACATGTTATGGCTCAGAGATTATGACAGAACACAGATTTAGTGCAGTTTTTGTGTAAACACATTACAAATGTGTTTACACTTTGCTGTTTATTTCTTTGCTAGCATGGATGTAAGAAACAGAATATTAACATTTCAGTAAAAATAAAAGTAAGTCTGGGGAATTGAACCTGCAATCTTCTATGCTGTGTCTTGCTAAAAAGAAAGCTTTCTACCTCTAGGCCACAAGGGCTTCTAAGTGTGTCATTTGTACGTGTAGAATCTCTATGTTTTGCTAAAACATAATAGAAACAAAAAATGGGAAACCTGGGAAATTGAACCAGCATCCCAATGATCTGTTTGTTCCAATATCAGCACTTTAGCGGCATACCACCACTGCACATGCAACAAAAGTACATTTCAGTAAATGTCAGTAAAATCAGTTCATTATTTGGATTGTTCCAAGAAGGCTGTCAGCAATTCACGGTGGTTGGTAAATAAAAAAACAGATCTGCTATATATAAAGTTTGTAAATATGTAGCTATGTATATATTTTTCTAAAAACATGATGGAAACAAACAAAAAAACCCCCAATAAACTCAGGCAGTAGACTATGTTGTAATGTTTCATAAATGAAGTAGGGGATTTGAACTTGTGATCTGTTGGGCTGTGTGTCTGTTGGCATTTACATGGTCGCCCGAGCAAATCAGCAATGAGCACAGGCACATTTAGAAACTTTATCTTAAACTACAAACAGAAGCTTGAAACTGTGCATACAGACAGTGAATCCTGGGGTCAGGGGGCATGTCTCTTTGAATCCAAGATGGGCTATGAGTTCTACTGGCAACAACATGGAAGCCTTCTTTATTACAGAATCTATTACTTATATATACTAAATATATACTAAATGCAACTTTTGAAAGTTTGGTCCGTTTTCGAATTTTCGAACTATATGGAAATTTCGAAAGTTCGAAAACTGACCCATTAAAGTCAATGGGAGTCAAATAGTTTGAAAAGTTCAAAAGAAATACAATTAAAATATCAATGGTAACTATGTAAATGGCTGTGGGACCTGGGAAATGGTCTGGGGATCATGTTCGAACATCCAGGACTTTCGAAAACTTGATTTTGCTTTCACGCGTGCTACTTTTGAGCTCTCACTTTCGATCATTCGATAATAATCCCATGAACAACTTGCAGATTTGAGAATTTATTCACGTATAATAGACATTTTACTCTCGGATTCGATATTAGATATTTACTCACGTATAGGTACAATAGACATTTTACTCGCGGATTCGAGAATTCGATATTTACTCACGTATAGGCATAAAAGACATTTTACTCGCGGATTTGATATTTACTCCCGTATAGGTATAATAGACATTTTACTTGCGGATTTGATAATTTGATATTTACTCATGTATAGGTATAATACACATTTTACTCGCATATTCGCACTCCTCCAAAGTTCGAACATTCGATAATTATCGAAAGTCCTGAAAATATCGAAAATCTGGGTTCAAGTTCTAGTCAATCTCTACTAAAGAAGAATCTTTCAATTCTTATATAATTTCCCCCCCAGGTGTTCTGGGGGGAAAAGCATTGACATTAGGATTTTTAAAAAATTAAGTTTAGTTGTCCTTTAAATAGCCTTTAAAGTTGTCCTTTAAATCTAGCTCTCCTACAGCTAGTTGCTGTAGAGTCAGCAAGATATTGTCTTGTATAAAGAGGGGTATGGATTCAAGAGAGAAAAATATTCTCCCTCTTTGCAAAGCACTGGTAAGGCCTTATTTGGGGTTTGCGGTGCAGTTTTGGAATCCTTTGTACAAAAAGGATATCTTGAAAAGGGACACGTTTCGGAGAAGGGCAACTAATTTAATAAGGGGACTAAGGGAGCTTGAATATGAAGAAAGATTGGATAAGTTACAGATATGCACCCTAAAAGGAAAGGTGCATGTATGGGGACATGATCACTGTGTACAGTATAAATGCATTAATGGGCCATACAATAAACTATCAGGGGCATTGTTCACCAATAGAGCATGTCAGAAGACATATGGACATGCCTTAAAGGGTATGTCCAGCAAAAAAGTAAGTATGTTTCTAAATGATTTACTGAAGAACAGGAGGTAAATGCACTATCTCTTACCTCCCGTTCTTCAGTAAATCTTCCAGGAATGGAGGAGACACTTACCCGCGGACCCACTCCAGTGGAGATACCCTTTAAGACTGGAAGAAAAGTTTAATCTTTAAGTTCAGCAATGGTTTTTCACTATTTATGTGATGTAAAACTCTTTTTTAAGTAATCTGCAGTACTAATGCAAACTTCAAGCACTCTGTTTCTCTCTATTGAAAATCACTATAATACTTAAAAGGTGAGATGAGGCCCATCAAGTGATGAACACAACCCTGTTTCACCTGCAAGATTGTTGAACTTCTTGTTTTCAATGCATTTTCATTAAAAGCCAATACATTTTCTTTTAGCTTTGTCAAGTTCCATGGGGAGAATTCAGGGACAATCTACACTCTTCATGCCATAAATGTTCAAATTGGATTTAGGTTGGAGCTCTTACTGGGTCACTCAAGGACCTTTTTATTTATTCCTAAACAATTTCAGTGTAGATGTGGTTATGTGCTTCAGATCACTGTCATGCTGAAATGCAATCTTCTTTTTTCAGCTTCATTGCAAAGAACAGCATACTTAACTCTAGAAAAGCCATTAATTTCCCCCATCTCTCCTAGCACGCTCTCCCATCACATCTGATGAGACATTTCCTTGTAACATTATTGAGCTTCCTCCACGCTTTAATTATGTGATATCATATTGGGTTTGGTCAAGATTGTGTTCATTGTAAACCAAATATTTGTAAATTAAACATGTGGGACCACAAAACATGATTGCACATTGGCTACATAGTACTGAAATTATTTTCTTAATAATAAGCATAATTGACATAAGCATTTAAGAAAACCTGCTGTCTTTTGATTTTAGCTCCCCTTTAAAATGCTAGAGATGTTGCAGGTACAAGTATACTTTGGCTGGTCTTGGCAATAACAACCTGGACTATAGACCATCAGAGTGGCCATTGGTCTCTTTCTTCTTTTTTATTATACTGTTACTCATTTTCTTTTCTCAGTGACAGCTCTATGCTGTGATGCTTTAATACATTGAATGTGAGATGCTTGCTTTCTTCTTATAATTTTTCCATTTCCATGACCTCACAACATGTTAACGCAAACTCCTTTCAATGCCCATTGTTCTACAATGTTCTGCTTCACTGCTTTTTCAATGTTTTTCTCAGTACACATATTTTTCTGTCTATTATGCACTTCCTTGCATTTCAATAAAAAATTTAAAAAAAAATATTTTGCTTTGTATAGATGATCTGGCATTTTCCCAAGAAAAATAGACAAATCTGCATAATTGTCAGGGTGTAATTTTTTTCACCAAGTTATTATTATTTTGGATTTATATAGCACCAACATCTTCTGTAGCGCTTTACAATTACATGTATACATTCATATCAGGCCCTGCCCCAAAGAGCTTACAATCTAAGCACATTTATTTGACACATATAACCTATCAGTATCCCGGAGGAAACCCACCCAAGCATGGTGAGAACATACAAACTCCTTGCAGATGTGTCCAAGGGTGGATTTGAATTTAGGAATTCAGCCCTGCAAAACATCACTGCTAACCATTTGGCCACCATGCCAAGTTTTAGGCAAATATCTTTGATTTTATTTTACACTGAGTTTATTAGTTAGCTCTTTCTTCTTAATCTGATGAGGCTAATTGATTTTAAATTTTGTAATTTGGCTTGAAGAGCCAAATTCCTGTTCTTTCTATTTCTTCCTCTTCTGTTTCATTCTTCCACTTTTTGGGACTGTATCTCCTCCCACAGTTTTCAAATTAAAGACACAAAATTCTGTATTTTTTATTACAATTTAAATGGATCATAACAATTTTTGATATTAAATATTAGCTGCAATATTTTCATTCAGATTTATTATCCTGTGATTGCCAATCACAGGAGCAGATGCCAATCGAGCCCCTCCTGCTTGACTTCCATGCACGTAAAAAGCACAGACATTAAGCAGAAGGCAGCAGAGGAAAGAAGGCTGGTAAGTACATTTGGGGACATCTTATGCTGCTGTAAACCTTGCAAGGTCGAGGTTTACAGCCTTTTCCTACAACGTATGAAAGTTTAGTTTGGGGTAGACATAAATTTTTAAGGAAATCTCCTGTGCTCTACATATATCCTGGGCACATATTGGCCTAGTGATTGTCAGATATTTTGCCCTTTTGGTAGCCATACATGCTGTGATCGCGGTCATATGATCCGTTGATCGTACAATCATTGGCCTGTGTATGGATAATTGGGCTAGTTGGACAATTGGGCTAGTTGGGGGAAAAAATCTGTTGGCCCATCCTATCATACGATTGTGGATCGTGCAATTGCGTTCTCACATTTATGGCTACCTTGTGCAAGAGATGTTTAATAAAGTGTTTACACAAAACAACTTTCCAGGAGATTTATCCAGAGCCACTATCCTTTTAGATAGATCACCTATACACAATACAATATCGCATGTGCGGCTTTGGGGGAATCTCCAACAAGCTTTAACCTGTTTTTCACGCAAAAATTGTCACACATGCAATACTGAATTTCATCTGCTGTCTTTGAACCAGTTAGCGTGACTTTAATTAAAAAAAAAAGCACAGCACCTCTCACTAAATCCGCCCATTGGTTTTCAGCATCTGTTGTTTTTAGATTCATTCTATATTTAATGTTTATGCTTATATGTTTTTTAATTTTTAACAGCGTATTTGCCAAAAACTATTGCATATGCGTTTTATCAAATTTATCAAAACCATCAATAGCAAACTTATAAGCACCTGAATTTAATATTTATTTCATATTTGTAAATGCTCTTATGTGGCAAGCTAGACTTGTGTATCTCTCACAACCAATCATATACTTTGTGCAGAAATTTTGTTATAGTGACCTCATAACAGCTTTTCAGATTATGTAGACCCTGTTGGTTGAGCAAGGAGCATACGGTAACAAAAACAAACTTTTTGCTAAAATTATTACTTCTACATCAATTTAACTATTATTTGTCTCAGCTTGTATATTTGGTTGTTGGTGAGACATTTATAATGGGCTTGACAGTAATCTAATCTTTTGCAAAGTTGCAGAGTGACTGGATTCACAGGTTTTTGACTAATTTTAACATTGTACTTACAAAGACGGCCATATTTTATTTCTATTTTTACCCCATTGTCTTCAATCATGGTTCATTTATTTTGTGTGATATGAGACAAATGATTTCAGTGGTGTTGGTGGCAAAGGGTAGACTAGAGCCTGCTGTCAGACGAAAATAACCGTATTCCCAAAGCAAACCATCAGAATTTCCTTCTGTTTTTCACAGTTAGGATATGCCAATAAATGATAATATTGTCACTACAATATTCTCTGAAGTAAAATCCCTTGATGTTTGATGTGCTTTGTGTATATTGTGAAGCCTAATAAAGGGGTATTACAGATTACGAATCATTGCTATGATAGCAGTGGTATGACTGAGTGGTATGGCTATTATTGGTGATTTTTGGTAACTTATTTACAGATTGTATGAATTGTACAGCACTTTTTGTTTTTGGGGATCAGGCAGAAAATGTCACTCTTGTGTACATGATATTTTAAACAACATTTAATTAACCCACTCTTATTGAGGCTAAATAAAGGATTTTCTGTATTAAATATAATGTGACAAGAAAGCATTCTGTAATAATTATATTATAGAATATGTTATACAAACATTTCCTTAAGGATCCGAATTAATTAAATATCAGGGGCACTATTAAGGGCCTCCATAGCATACCCATGATGATCAGGACCTTAACTTTAATTAACTGTGCCATCATAGCATGCTAATTACCTATATAACATTGATTATTTTACAGTCCCTAAAACATGTAAATAACTTTCCACTCTGGATTGTCCTTTCATAACTGCACCAGTTGGCACCAGTTATGGTTGCTCATGGATGAAATTAATTCACAAGGAATGGATTAATGCAAGAACAGTAAGCCCCTATTGTGTTTTCTTTAATTGAATGTATACATGTGGCTGTTATTGGTCGAAAAGGATAAGCGAACATCTTTAATCCCTGAGAAATAATATTAACTTCAGTGCTTGTTTTTGTGGGGTGTTTTATTGATATTTTAATAAACAACTATTGCAATTTAGACTGGTGTGCACAGCTTTCTCTCTATAACTTCGATATCCTTGCCACTATGCTGTAGGAAGTGTGCAGGATCATTTTCTATTGTGTTTTAGTGCGGTATGGTTACTTTTTTGGGTTAAAGTGCAAAAGAGAGGGTAACATTCAGATTAATGATCTTCCCACCTTCATACTTATCGACCCCAAAGTGGCCATAAAGCTTTGAATTTCTGAAAGTTTGGCTGTCAGATATTCTATTTAGAGAATATGGTAAATTCTAAGTCTAATATGGTAAGTCTAAGGGGCATATTTATAAAGGATTGTCTTTTTCGCCAAATAATTAGCGCAGCACATCGCAGCGAAAATAGCGCCATTTGGGGCTTCGTTTCGCCTTATTTATAAAAAAGCGAAAAAAACACACTTCGCGGCTGAAAAAGGCGAACGGGCGCGATAAAGAGCGAAAAGTATCGCAGCGAAAACTTAACTCATCTAAGAAGACTGCATTGCGAAAACCATTTGAAACCAGAAAAGCCCACTAGAAAATGATGTCAAGTTCAAAATGGCCACCTCACATTTACCAAGAAGTCAGCCATGTCTTATTTAGTCAATCTTCTTAGAATTTCTCAATTGGAATACAATTTTCTTTTGCACTGCACATTCGCCTTTCTAATGCGCATTCGCTTTTCCAAGGCATATTCCATTATAATGCGCGGTCGCCTTTCTAATGTGCGTTCGCCTTTCTAATGTGCGTTCGCCTTTCTAATGCGCGTTCGCTTTTCCAAGGCATATTACATTCTAATGCGTGATCGCCTTTCTAATGTCGCTTTTCCAAGGCATATTACATTCTAATGCGCGATCGCCCTTCTAATGCGCGTTCGCTTTTTCAAGGCATATTACCCATTAGAATGCCTTTTCGCTCAAACAATGACTTTTTACCACCTTCAGGGTCGCGCTAATCTTTCGCTCTTTTTAACGCAAAAAACACCTTTCGCTCTTTTATAAAGCGCGTTATGCCTTTTCGCTCCCTTTTCGCTAAAATTACCATTGCGAAGTAAGGCGAAAAGGGTTTAGCGATAGCTCGCGGAAACGGTTTCGCCATTCGTTAACGCTACCTTTATAAATAGCGTTAACTGTCTTTTTGGCGAAAACCCATGCGAAAAGCGAATGCGAAAACATTTCGCTACTTTTCGCTCTTTTATAAATATGGCCCTAAGACATGTTTTTGATGGAACAATGACATTTTTCCAGAAGCGTGGTTGAAAATTATTTTTATGTGGAGCTATGGTATACAAACATCTGATTTTGGATTATAATATGCACAGATAGTAAAGTAGAGGAGGAAATCTTTTTGCCACAGTAGTTCAAATAAACAAAACCAGCATAATGGTATTTGGCAGGATCTCCTCCTTCTGGGACAAAATGCATTAAATAATCAGTTCCAACATCAATATGGAAAGCGATGATTTGCTAAAAATGGAAACATGCAAGAAATGTAAAACAATTTATTGATAAACAATATACAAATTATACTGTCTGTGCTGCAATACAAAGAAAAAGAGTTTTTAAGCACAAGTGAAATCATTTGCTAACCTGCATCTGTGTGTGCACGAGGTGGGCATGTACACGTGAGGTTGGCCGCGTAGGTGCACACAATAGATTTGGCCACGCGCACACATGCCGCGCAAGTGCGCAAAATGAAAAAAAAGAGGTTAGTGTGAACTGTTCATGGGGAATTTCAAATTTACAGTTTGGGGTGTATTGGACATTGGGGCATTTTATATTTACCAGTCAGTGTGTACTGGGTATTGGGACAATTTATGTTTATAGGTCAGTGTGCAGTAGGCACTGGGGGCATTTTATATTACAGGTTAGTGTGTACTGGACATTGGGGACATTTTATATTACAGGTCATTGTGTACTGGACATTGGGGGCATTTTATATTACAGTCAGTGTGTACTGGACATTGGTGGCATTTTATATTATAGGTCAGTGTGTACTGGACATGGGGGGCATTTTATATTATAGGTCAGTGTGTACTGGACATTGGGGGCATTTTATATAACAGGTCAGTGTGTACTGGACATTGGGGGCATTTTATATAACAGTCTGTGTACTGGACTTGGGGCAATTTTTATATTATAGGGCATGTGTACTGGACATTGGGGGCATTTTATATAACAGGTCAGTGTGTACTGGACATTGGGGGCATTTTATATTATAGGTCAGTGTGTACTGGACATTGGGGGCATTTTATATTACAGGTCAGTGTGTACTGGATATTGGGGGCATTTTATATTACAGGTCAGTGTGTACTGGACATTGGGGCATTTTATATTACAGGTCAGTGTGTACTGGACATTGGGAGCATTTTATATTACAGGTCAGTGTGTGCTGGACATTGGGGCATTTTAGATTACAGGCCAGTGTGTACTGGACATTGGGGCATTTTAGATAACAGGTCAGTGTGTACTGGACATGGGGGGCATTTTATATTACAGGTCAGTGTGTACTGGACATTGGGGGCATTTTATATTACAGGTCAGTATGTACTGGACATTGGGGGCATTTTATATTACAGGTTAGTGTGTACTGGACATTAGGGCATTTAAGATTACAGGTCAGTGTGTACTAGACATTGGGGGTATTTTGTATATTATAGGTCAGTGTGTACTGGACATTGGGGGCATTTTATATTTACCGATCAGTGTGTAGTGGGCACTAGGGGCATTTTATATTATAGGTCAGTGGGTAAGGGAAATTGGGGGCATTTATATTACAGGTGAATGTGTATGAAAAATTAGAAAATGGGGCCCCCGTGGCTCTTGGGTCCCCCTGCGGTTGCTCTCCCTGGTAGTTACGCCCTTGGTGCCTTTTGCATCCTTGACAAGTGCCTTTGGGACTTAAGGGGTCCCACAGCTCAAACCGGGACCCCCTTCCCCGGCCCTTATAAGGGCCCTTGCGCTTCTCACAAGTGCCCACTCAGCCCTGACAAGGGCCCTTTGGGGAATAAGTTGTCCTGCTGCTCGAACCGGGACCCCCCTCCCCGGCACTGAGAAGTGCCTTTGTTAGGGGTCCTGCAGCTCAAAACAGGACCCCCTGTTTGCTCTTACAAAAGCCCTTGGGCATGTCTTCTTTCTTCCATCCGTTGACACCAGCTCCGCTGAAGTGGCCAACACCGGGAAGTGGCTCCAGCGCTGCCTACTTAAACGTAGCCGATGTTACCGGCGTCTTGATCTGATGTCTTCTTTCTTCACAGCCAGAGAGACCAACTCCGCTGAAGTTTACTGAGCATGCAAAGCAAATCTTATCAGATCATGAAAATTAGTGATTTGAAACATTCACAAATATTTCATATATTTATAAGTAAATATCACTTTTAAATTGCAGGGCTGATTACTAGCATTCTCTGTATAAACTGATAGACACTTCTGATATTTATAGTGAATTATGCTGGCTGTGCACCTTGGAAGGCTTTTTATCAATTTGGACATTTGAAATTGATAGTAATGTTGGGTCAGGTACTGGTGCCATTACAACCTACAATCGGGTTCATGTATAGACGTTCAGTGCGGCATTGTTGATTATTCAACACACTGGATCATAACGGATGCCTGACCTAATTCCCCATTGACTGGTCGATTGATTGCACGTCTGTACCTAGCTTAAGATTGTGTAAAAATTGATGCAGGTTTGCATCAAATATACACTAATTCAATACCACAATAATATGATGTGTGTAGGAGGGTATACTTGTCAATATTTTCCTTTATATACACTTTTTGTAATGGCTTTGCTTAATCTGATCTGGTAACTCTCCACCAATGGCAATACACATTACTGCTGAATTTCAACATTTTGATGGACCCAAAACCGAACTCGAACCCGAGTTCAAGCCGAACTTTATGAGTTCAGACGAACTCAAACTATTCTAACTAGTTCATGTTCAAACTAGTGTGTTTTTCCGGACTCGCGGCTGTATTTTCAATAATATATTTTTTCGATAATAACAATCGCGGGTTACTGAAAACAAACAATACATTAAAGGGTTATCGAACGGCCCGTAAATTCATTAATTACCAAATTTACGAGCCGTACAGATCGTTTTCGCTAACCCTAGAATGTACCATTCGCTAACCCTCGAATGTAGCCTTCGATTTACTGTAACCCTCGAAGTATCGTTCGTTTTCAGTAACTTTCGAATGTATGGATTTTTTCGCTAACCCTAGAATGTATCGTTTGCTAACCCTCGAAAGTATCATCCATTTTCGGTAACCCTCGAAAGTATCATTCGAATTCGGTAACCCTTGAATTTATGGTTCTATTTTTGCTAAGCCTCGAAAGTATCGTTCGGTAGCCCTCGAATTGGCTGTAACCCTCGAATGTAGCTGATGATTGGTGATAGTGACATGTTCCCAGACCATTTCCCAGGTGTCATAGCCACTTACAGTAAGTTATCATTGTTAGTTTAGCTGTAAATCACCCGGACTTTTCGAACTATCACTCTCCCATTGACTTTTATGGGTCCGAATTTAAACTTTAGAATATGCTTGTGAAGGTTCTCATTCATCCAGGTCATGGTATATCTGTTGTATTCAATTAGATCAACTGGACTTGAAATGTAGTTCTATCCAATCACACCCTTAACACCTGGCTGTGATATGCTAATTGGGATTTTCCAGGGTACATAATTGCCACAGATTCTTGTACAAGTCATTCTGAATTGAGAAAGCCAGTCGGATGACTAGCGAAACGTCTTCAAGAACTACATTTCAAGTCCAGTTGATCTAATTGAATACAACAGATATATTTAAACTTTAGAACTTTTACTGAAGTTCGAAAACGGTTCAAACTTTATATAGTTTGGCCATCTGTAGTGTTGATCTGAGCTCCTGTATAGAAAAGCCAGAGAAGTACAGCATAAGACAAAGAAATATTACATATTAAACATTACATATTAAACTGATATTTACCAGAAACTTTTGAAAATATGTTATGGTTTCTACAATGTCATACATCACAATTCCTGCAACTGGGATTTGAACAGTCTTTCTGTTAATATACACCTGCGTTTACAGAGGGATTACAGAAGGCAGCTTCTAAGGTTTTATTTGGGAAAAATATGTTGTATTACACTGAAGAACCTGTGCGTTTCTGTTTTATTGTTTATATTTATCCCATAATTACATTCCTTCTCTCAGAGTATGTGAAGCCAGATACTATTATAAAATTGGATTTCAAAGTGAAATTTCTTGGCTAGCAGCAATTGACCTCACCCAGATGGATTAGTCTGTGATGCTCTTAAGATTAGCTTAACTACAGCATTGCTTAGCATACTTAGTATACAGATTGTCACTGACTGACAGAGGGGTTGTCAAAGAACTTAATAGTGGTGTCCCCTAGTGGTCAACTTTAGAACAATGGACCATCATTGTTCTAGGGCTCCTGTGACTTTGAGATACATTGTTTCTGATTACATCATTTCTAGCCAGTCATTTTATGACTTAGCAGCCATTTAATTCTGGACACAAAATGCACATGATTGATTAAGCAATTAATGTAGATGCTTTCTGCATAATTGCATACAAACTAGAGCACCCTGCATCAACTTAATTGACAGTTAGCTAGAGAGAGCTAATCGTTTGAAAGGATGATGTGGCAATCTAATAAAAACCAATTGTTTTCGGGGATCTATCTACACTGGTTACTAATAAGCAATATACAGGGAAATGCAATATTCCATGCTAAGGGGGGAAAAGTGCATGCTAACTAATGCAGTATCGGGTTAGCGAGTGTTTCATACTCATTTTGCATTGCCTGTGCCATTTCCAAAGACTTTTGAAAATAGCACAGTACAATCAATGCAATAAATTCAGCAATGATAATACAAAAACAAGAAACTTTCACAGAGTACCTTCATCAGGATCCCTGTAGTATCTGTAGAGTGCCCAGGAGTTTCTTGTTTTTGTATAGACTTACTACATCTTACATCTTTTTGAGAGTTTAGAACATATTTGAAGGTTATCGAATATTTAAGGTTATTTAGAGGGTTATAGAAAAATAACCTCGTACATTCGGTAACCCTTGAAAATATGTTCCGAAGTCCCGAAATCCAGTTTCAGACGGAACGTTCAGATTTAGAAACCAAGGGTTCCGTGTCAGACCTGGATCCCCTCCCTAGTGCAGGTCAGTTAGGATAGGGAAATTTATTGCACCTCCTCCATAGTGTGTTAGATAGTATATAGATAGTAAGTATATTAGGGACTTACTATTAGGGAACCTTCTATCTAGACTAGGAGGGCACCAAGTGCCTAGGGCTTTCACCTATTATAGGGACAGCTAACTTAGAGACACTTATGGTGTCTATTAATCTAATTTGAGGTATCTCTCTTCTACTACTTGTTGTTTTCCCTGCCATGGCATACATGTGGTTTTGCTATTTTTAAATTTAACTCTAACTGTTCATGCATACTTTAAATTAAATTTTGAGTTTTATCTTTCCCTCAGCTGACCCACATTCCTAATTATGACTGAATGCACCTTGTAGGGGGATACCAGTGTGCCTGATTCAATCTCCAACATAGAAGGTAGTTGTGCGAAACATTGTTTTTTCGTGTTTGGATGTATGAGATGTCCCATTGTAAATCCTACCACTCTTGTAGGCCTCGCTATCTCTTGCAAACTTGTTTTCTTTCCTCTTTTTGATTTCTATTTGAAGAGAGTCTACTTTTTTTTCGTATTTAGCATTAAAGGCCTCAAATACCTTAAATTCTTTATGATCTTTATATTTGTCTAAAATGTATTTCTTCTCTTCCATCTCCCTCTTAATTTCCACCAATCGCTGTTTGTCATCTGCAACAATCATATTCATAAGTTGGGTAGAACAGTCAATTAATGTTGTCTCCCATACTTTTCTAAAAATGTCTTTTCTCTTTTGTCCTGGTGAGATCTTAATTCTCAAACCCCTGGGAACCATTTTGTTTTTGACATAATTCTCCAGGGTGGATACTTCCCAATAGAATCTCAATTGTTGCAGCAGAAATTTACGGTATACCTTTTTACACCTTTTTTTATTTAAACCACTCTTGTACTGAACCTGTAGTCATTCACATTTTAATATCCTTAGCAAAGGATATAATAGTACAATAGCATGTATTTATTTTAAAAGCAAATGACCCCCTAAGGAACACTATTAACAAAAATGGTTCAATATCTGTTGTATTCAATTAGATCAACTGGACTTGAAGTTTAGTTCTTGAAGACGTTTCGCTAGTCATCCGACTGGCTTTCTCAATTCAGAATTGAGAAAGCCAGTCGGATGACTAGCGAAACACAACAGATATACAACAGATATACCATGGCCTGGATGAATGAGAACCTTCACAAGCAACAATGGTTCAACTAAAAAAAAGTCCATGAAAATTAAAGGGCATGTCCATCCCCAAAACTAAATACTTACCTTACATCCCAGCTCCAAATGGTTCTCCTGCAATGTTCCCACAAAGTCCAAAAAACTGGCCACCAGGAGCCTAGCAGAGTCCATATAGGACTCTGCCTCCTGTCTCTCCTCTGGGAGAATTAGCACATACTCAGTGCAGCCCCCCCTCCCTCTTCCTCCCGTTTTGGTCTAGCTCCCCCTAGCACAAAACCCTTTGGATATATTATAGGGCTTCCTCCCCCAGCCCCAACCGCATTATTATTATCTCCAGAAACTCCCCCGATCTTTACTTACCTTCCCTCTATCCTCCGCCGTTCTGAACTACTGGCAGCTGCGTCTGTGATTGGCTGCCTCTCAGCCAATCACAGACACGGCAGCTAGTCCGGCCCCGTGCTTGCAGTTTCATGCAAGCAGAGGGCCGGGACAGTGCAGCAGAGGATAGAGGGAAGTTAAGTAAAGATTGGGGGAGTTTCTGAACATAATAATAAGTCCCCGGGGGACATGCCCATTAAATCAATTCTTGGCTTACCAATTACATGTCTTGTAATTAAATCTGTTCAATGTGCAGCAAAAAGGATGTTGTGCTCATTCTTAAGAGACATGTCTACCCATAAATCTAAATTGTATATACAACTGCAGGACCCCCTTTAAAGGGAAAGTTCAGTGGAAAATATCAATATTTTAAAAATTCTTGGTTTGTATTATGCATATATAGCTATTCTACATATTCACTCCCATTTTGAAAAATCAGTTGATTTCATACCCTTTGCTGTTCCCTGCTGTTAACATTAGTAAGCTGCCATTTCAGGTTCCAATGGTCCTTCTTCTTCCCAGGATGCACCACTTCCTTGGAATGTTCCTAACAGTAATTTCAACTGATTGGCTGTTTGATGGGTCAAACATGCTCAGATCTCAACTGATTAAATGAATCAACCCAGGCACTGGGTCAAGGGCAAAACCATAACGGTCTCTACTAGGGGTCCTGCAAACAGGAAGTTAGTATTTTGGTTGCATTTATTTTTGCACAGATAAAATGCTGAATAGGCAGATTTAGCTCGTTGGGATTGAAAATGACTGTTCTTTTTTCTTAAAAACATATGTGTTTCCCCTTTAACTCCATTTCCATTTTACTTACCGCAGCTAAAGAACCTTACAAGACCTGGGCCCCTGCCGCTTGTGTACCGCCCATTGCTGCTGTTGCAAACTTATTTTGAGCAAGAACAGCAGCAGTGAGGCACTTCCTAGGTGTTGCTGTCAGCAACTGTGCTTGACATCACCGAGATGGGGAGATGCAGCAGAGCGGGGAGGCACCAAGTCTTGTAAGTTTCTTTAGCTACAATTTTGGAAGAGGTAAGTAAAGTGGGGTTAAGGGGGTCCTGCAGCGGTAAGTAAAATTTAGATTTATGGGTGGATATGCCATTTTAGTTCAATTTAAAAGTTTGTCTGAAATTTGGTTTGGACAGTGTGGACTTACAGCCTTAAAGGGCATCTATAGTGAAAAAAACACATTGCCCCTTTGCAAAGTTAAATTCATGTACTCTGTGCTGCCTTAATCCTATATCTGTCACTGACTCTGTTTAACCATGGTGTCAGATCTATGTGCAGCACTCCCCCCTTCTCCCTCCCCTCTGTTACCTCCTCCATGTCTCAGTTCCGGCTAACCGACAAGCTTTTTATGTGCAGTAGGAGTTAAAAGTTCAACATCCTGAAAAACACACCCACGCACAGTGGCCAATAGAAAGTAAGCTGTCCTGGAGACACGGAAGAAGGAGATCAGTACAGTTTACGATCTCTCACTTTGTGACCCATCATCAATCAGTGAAAGCTATTAAGAAGGGGGGTCAAGTGCAGCCTTATATCTAACATCAAAGCTACCTTTCTCCCCCTGCTAATGCTGTTATCTCTATGTTTATTACAGAGCAGGCAGGGGGGATCACGTCACAGGGATTTGATTGACAGTCCAAGTAGGAGTAGAGGAATGCAATCACGTATTCTTCTAACTGGTGTATCTCAGGACAGAGAGGGAATCTGAAAAAAGTGATGACACTCTGGGGGTTGTGGGGAATTATAGAACACATGGAAAGAAAGAAAAAAAAGTTCATTTTCCCACTATAGATGCCCTTTAAAGACATTTTCATTATGTGCTTAACCAAAGGCATGTATTTTATTATTGCTTTAGTCTCCAAATGCATTTTCAAGCTAGTGTCAAATAGTATAGGCCAGCCACATTCATACATTTACAACCACGGCCCTACAATACCACATAGTAATACAATACCGCTGTGGTATTGTATAGGCTATACTGTGTGGTAGTACAATATTGAATGGTATTGGTAGTTTAAATGTATGACCGTGGTGGTATAAAAACTGAATGTTGAAGGCGCTGTACCGCCAGTTACAAACACCTCCCATAGATTTTGTTTATTATGCTGAAGCAGTTGAATGTTTTTCCAATATATTGTAGTATAGAGGATAATCTAACAATGCTATCTACATACAGTATTGTTACAGCCTTTTCTTGCATGTAAAGCTCTACATAATATAGAAAATTATGAAAACTTTTGTATTTGGGGACAACTAATGTATTTTATTTGCTAAAGACTAAGCTTTTCTTAATCACAGCCTTTTAAATAGCCTGAGACTTAATTACATCTGTTCTGTAGGTGAAATAGATGGCCTGAGATGTAGTTCTAAACCAATTACTTATCTCATCCGATTAACACAAAATGGCCTTATTCTCATTATAGAGAAACAAAATTAGCAATAACATTTAATCAGATTCCTGGGCTGCATGTTTTACTTTACAGACAAGCACTCTTATATAGGATATAAATTTTAATCTAGTGATTAATACTTTTTTTCTTGTAAAAATGAGCTATCTATGACCTTCTGGCTATAAGTTAATGGTTGGAATTTAGTATGATGATAAATGAACTATCCTCAGGGAATTTTTGTTAATAGTGACATATTTCAAGTACACATTTTTACTCCACAAATTGGCATCATTAGCAAGGCTGAGGGCATTTTTCTTATATGTAAACTGAGATTGTGCTGTAAAGTCAGATTTTAGTAATTAAACCATTCAGTAATATCAACTCATTTCCATTCACTGATACATTGACCAAAGTAGTTTTTGGATTTGCTGTACTTCCTTATCTCTGTGCAGTTTCATAGTTTGCATGTCTGTAGTTGGGTTGGCTTATTAAAGACTATGTAACTGGCTGAGATTTACCATGTCTGTTTTTTTTTTTTTGGCTGGCTGATTTTGGCAAAAAATTATCTTAAATAATTGGTCATGTCAGACGTCACATTTTGTTACCTGGCCGTGTGATCAGTGGAATTACCTGTATTAGCTCTTAGTATGGTCATTATGTTACGAAAGCAACCTCATATATTATGGGCTTTCACCCCGTGTTTTCCATAGTATCAGTACGTAGAATCCTTTATTAATTACTTGCTGCATGGCAGTAGTATTGCTCATTTTAAATAGGGACGCTTCGACAAAAGGCTTTTTTACTATGAAATATCTTGCAAGTCGTAGTGGAAATCAGTCTAGAGGTAATTGTATGGGTACATTTAGAAGCCTTTGGACTCTGGCATAGTGTGTTGTATTTATGCATGTGTACTGCCCACAGTACATTTCTTACTATGGTCTGTGGCATTTTCATTTTCAAGTCCACTGATTCCTCTTATACCTAATGTTTCAAGGTAGCAGATGTGTCATCACAGCTTTCTCCTGTCTGGTTGGGCAAGCTCATATTCAGCTTGTAAAGCCGCCAGAGGAGGCAAACCTTTTAGAAGGGGGACTTGGGGTTAAATATCTCTGTTCAGGAATGCGGGATAACAAGGTCCTGATTTCCTCATTCTAGATGTAAAATATACTTGTGTGTGGGGTGGGTGGGGATTACACATGCCCCTTAAGAGCACATTCAATCTTTATCCAATTAGTTCATAAAAAAAAATATTTTAACACATATATAATTAGACTATCCATTGTCAAATCCAGTGTATTATAAGATGCATGTTTTTTTAGGCTTAATAACTACAGTATGTTGCTGTCACCAAGTTGTATCTAGTATTTCTGTTAATCCTTCACCTCTTGTTTGATAATCTTTCTTGTAAGGAGAGATCCTCCTTGTGTATGCAGCTGGCACAGAATTTGTGAACTGAAATCAATTGCTTGTCAGTTTCATGACATATGTACAGTACAATGCTGTATTTGTGAAAAATGTTCTCATTTGACTGCTTTCAGTTGGATTAATGGATGGTGGGCACTGAGTAACAAGTCATTCTTCAGGTGATGACTGATTCATTGCCTCAAGCCATGTGTAGATTGCGCCAAAAAAAAGAAAAACTACATAAGGAGAGATTCCTCACTGGGACAAAGTCATCTTTACTAGGAATTGCAGGAAACTTCATACTCTACCTTTTCTTATCTGTGTTTATTTTTTAAGAAGAAACAGGCAATATGTAGAATATTTTTGAAAGTTTTACTTTCTGCAAAACAGACAAATATATAACAATGATTAAGAGATAAAAGTATAAAAAATTATCCTCACAACAGAACAAAAGGCTTGCATACATTCCAGATGGCACCGACCCATGACCATGAGGCACACCAGCGACAAATGGCCGTTACACTCACATTCGGTCATGGGTTGTTTGTTGATCCGCCATGGTGGATAGTGTACAAATCAAATTGGTTTGTTTATTTGTATGTGCTGAACTTGCCACATTACATGTTTTGAACCACAAGGGTTCTTTGTCATTCTTCCTCATTTTATATAATGAAAATATATACAAATATATATTTACAATATGTAAATATAAAAATATATAATATGTAAATATATATATAAATGTCCAGGGTCCAGGTAAGTGTGCACTCTCATTCATGTACCTCCATGCCCGGAGCTACCAATGGAAATGAATACAAGATCACATCAACGAAGGATTGGTGCACTCCAGGGACTTTTTTGTAGCCTTTATTGGGTAAAATTACAAGTGACATTTTGGTCTTAACTTTATAACCTTTATCAAGCTTATGAACATATTACACATACAAGCAACCTATATACCCATAAACTACTCCGAGTCCTCAAGTGTCATAAATTAGTGCCAAATTAGACAGTCAGTAAAATGTGCCCTGATATGTTTACTATATGCACCTTTTAGGGCACATTTCACTGTCTGTCTAATTAGGCACTTAATAAGGTGATGTCTTCACGAATGGACACTTGAGGAGGAGTTTATGGGTATATAGGTTGTTTGTATGTGTAATATATGTATATACAGTATATACATACATACATACATACATACATACATTACTGTTTTAACTATGTTAAAATGGAAAATCCTTTTATGTCAGATTCAAACTTCCAATAGCACCTGCTACTCAAAAACCTATTGTATCTAGATGAGAATCAGCCAACCACAGATGCAGATGCCCATCCAGTTCCCGGAAGTAGCAGTAGAGGCAGAGGCCGAGGGAACAAAGGTGAGTAAGTCTATTTCTGGGAAGTTTTTAAAGTTAAAACCCTAGTGTTTTGGGTTGGAGAGGGTCCCCTTCACTACAGAAAATTTTATATTTGGTAATGGAGATACCCTTTAACTCTGTGTGGCTCCTATCCTGACTTTCAGAATATACATGTATGCATGTAAAACAAAACTACTTGTCTGGGCTGGAATATTGGCATAACCATCAAATCAAATCAAATTAGATTAGCTCCTGTGGTTACCTTGCACAATACCCAAACGATTGTATATATTAAGCCAATAATAGTAAGATTCCAAAGGATTCACATATTAAGCTGTGACCAGAAGATTTTTATTAAACACTGCCATAATCATGCACGTTGTGATGTTGCATTGTTGAATTAACACATTTTGTAGTCTGTGGGTCTATTGGCCTCTCCCTATCATATTACAGCATATGGGATGTAACATGTGCCAATCAAGCTTGATATGCAGTCGTTATAGCATTAACAAGATGTATAACTAAAATGTAATTATTGTTTTATATATATATATATATATATATATATATATATATTTTTTTTTTTTTTTTTTTTATATTATAAGTTTTTTTCTATGTAAGGGCATTGTCATTTGTGATGTGTATAGACTCTAAATTCCTGTTGGTGTCGTTTGCCAAGTACTGTACAAAATAATAATTTTGCAACCTCAGATAAATGTGTTTTTTATTTTTTCCTAGCTACTCTTGGGACCCTGGATTTTAGCTTGCTGTATGATCAAGAAAACAATGCCCTGCACTGCACGATCAATAAAGCCAAGGTATAGTACAGCCTGATGACCATCTTATTTTACAGCTATTGTAAAACTGTTTTTAGAGAAATTGAAAACCTGTAAATTTGTAACTGATAAACTACACGTCCAATCATTAATATCACAAAACTTTTATAGTTAGGATTAAAAAAGAATAATATAATAATACTTAATAATAAGTTTTTTCCTGCAATGTTTGCTGCTTGTGATCTGCATTAACGTTGTTTACATGTATGCCTTTCAGTGGGCATATCTACTTAATTCTGCTACATTTAGTGACATTAACTTATTTTATCTGAATTATAGAAAATATATTGTGAGGTTCCAAGAAAATAGAAAGCACATATGTAGGAATCACACTGTTATAATGATTACACCCTGCTGGGTCACTCCTAAGTACAGAAAAAACTATGAAGCTAGTGTATATTTATCAATCAACAGAGGGTCTTTGATAAACAATATAAATAGTATTTTTACTATATGCACTTGCACAGATACTGTAATATTGTATAAGGCCCTGAAAGGTGTATAAATTATCTTTACTTTGTAGGAAAGGTAGTGCCAGATTCTTCAAAAAATCATATTGCCCCATATTAATAAGCATTAGGTTCAATGGGCACTGAAAAGGCTACCTCCTTTATTGGATGGAGAAAAGAATGAAATCTTGCCATGGTTTTTTTTGTACATTATTTGTTTCATTTTAATATACTTTATGCACCTTGCTGGTGTAATTATATTTTGGAATGCTCTGTCTGGTGATTTGTTAGGATTGCAGAATCCAAGATTAAAAGATGCTTGGTTGCTTCTTGTATCTAAGGGTTCAGTTAATAAAACACATACAGGGAGATTCAATAAAAGTTCTTATTGTTAAAAATGGTGCTAATTTTGCCCCAACCAATCCAATAATAGCTTTCAAATGTTAAATAAGATCTGATTGGTTGGGGCAAAATTAGCACCATTTTTAACGTTAAGAATTTTATTGAATCTCCCTGTTAGTGTATTTGTGAATATATTTTTTCCCCCATAAGTTTGAAAAATGCTGTAAAGGAAGAATACTTTAACTATTTTAAATTGGGATTATGTATTCTTATTACCGTAATTTACAAAATGCAAAGTGAGCTAACAGAAGAAACCTCTAAATCAAATAATTATTTGGTAAGACTTTAGCCTTCAGTTGTATGTTACCAGTTAAACAAACAGGTGCTAATGACCATAATTCCATGTGTAGGAAGCTTAAAACTAAGTAAGAAGAGCCAAACTCCTCTGTGGAAGACTGTTTAATATCACAAATCATACGCCGTTGCAAGAATGGGCACTGCAACAAGACACATGGTAGGAATATTACATCAACAAAGTCTTTCCTAGGCAAAGATTTCAAAGCAAACTGAGGTTTCAAGATGTGCTGTTCAAGCACTTTTGAAGAAGCAAATGGGCAAAGTTGAGGACCATAAATTAAGTGGTCAGCCAAGGAAACTTAGTGCAGCAGATAAAAAATATATCATGCTTACTTTCATTCAAATAGTAAGATTTCCAGCAGAGCCGTCATCTCAGAACTATCAGAAACCTGAGGGACCTATGTACACCCAGCTTCTGGGCTAAGTGAAAAATGCGCTACTGCCCTTAGACCACGCTAATATATTTTTTTGTGTGCTAAAACTCGAATCTCACACACAGGATTTTATATAAGTTTATATCTCACCCCTGGTGAGTGAAGGTCCGGGTGCCCATGCAGGGGATTTATTATAGCAGTCAAAACTTTAAACGCCAACACTCACTGGGATCTACACATGGTCCGAGTGCGAACGTCCCAGACCCGTCGCCAAGGTCCAAAACCGCTTCACATAATAAGAAAGAAAAAGTAGGACGCGTCTGTCCCGGAAAGGCAGTCTCAAACCACAGATTTGGAAAAAATTTAATTGAGTATTTACTATGTATAGTTTAATAGAGTATTAAATATGGGTTATATATAGTGTGTTAACCATCTATTCAACATCCAGATAGACTCAAGAAAAATATTTTAATCCGTATTTGTTTATTATATATATATCTCCTAGCTATCTCTATCTTGAGGATAAGTTAAAAGGATTTAGGGAGATATACCTTTAGAGGCGTGATACTTTGGGAGGTGCCTTATGGGTTTAAAACATGGTGGCGGGTATTTCAAATGTTAAGCCTATGATTAAGTGCTTATAGCACAAAATGCGTCAGGCGTGTGCTTGTTTTTATCTGTTGATGTTCTGAATAAAGGATTTCACTATCCAAATCTGTGGTTTGAGCCTTTCCGGGACGGACACATCCTATTTTTTCACACCCAGCTTCTGTCCAAAAATATAAGGCAATTTGTTTACAAAGTGCAAATGGAGTTGGAGATTTAGTCATGATTAATGGTGCCCTCAGTGCAGTACAATTAGGGAGATGTCTGAGTCCAGACTGGGGTTACCTTGACGTGGTTGGAAGGCTTTTCATTCATGTGATCACAGTAATGTTTACTAAACCCTCTTTGTTTATAATCTATGCCAGTGAGCAGTTATTTTTATATTTATGATTTATTTATATTTTATGTGGCCAGGAAATGTGCATTAATTATCTTTTCTTTGTTTGTATAAATGATTGATTAGATCAGTAGCATTTCCGCAAAATGTAATTGTGAGTAGCCTTAATCTGGGTACACACAGTGTCAATCTTTCAAAGATGGCAGACTTAATTTGTAAGATTGTCAACATTGAAAGATGTGGCTACACACAGTCACAAGCATTCTCCCTATATAAAGTATAGGGAGATTGCTTGTGACTGCCATACACCAAACGATTGCGGCCAATTCCATATACTTTAGTACAGGGGGCCAGGGGAAATTTTCCATTTGTAACAACCGCTTCCGATGCCAAGGCTAAACATTTGACGGCATCAGAAACAGTTGTTTTAGATGTACACACATTACCAGTACCGACAGGATTGCTCCTTTATTGGTAATGTGTGTACCCAGCTTAAGGAGTGCTCCCACTGTCTTTCTAGTGTAGGTGCCCCAAGTTTATTCTGCAGCAGCACAATAATCTCAAACATATATTTATGAAGGACTATTTTCAGAAGAACAATGAGTCCTATGAGTGTTATTAAAGCTCACACAGAGCCCTGATCTCAACATTGTCAAGTGTGTCTGGGATTCCTCAAAGAGTCTGAAAGATCTGAGGCAGCCTACATCCATACATCCACACTGTAAAACTATAGGAAATGAGCGCTCACCCCGGCATAAAAGCAATAACTTTTTTTTAACAAAATTTTTTTTTTAACTTGCCTGACAAGTTACGGAATGGGCCCAGGGCTGCTTCACCGGGACCACAGGACAACATGTGTGAGTGCTAACACAAGAGGCATAGTGTCGTTTTAATAAAGAAATTTGCAAAGGGTACAGGACATCTATTCACCCAAACAACCACATTTACATTATGAGTTGAAAACACTGAGATTGGGCATAGTCTGTCTACAGTCACAAAAGAAATGTGATCTACCTGCTGAGTTCTGTCAAAAACTGTACGCAGGTTTACCTAAAAGAACTTATTATGATGTTCTAAATATAAAAAAATTGATCACACCTAATATTGATTTGATTGAAATTCCTCTTCTGTTAATTTACTTTGCATTGTTAATGAATAAAAAAGAATCCATTAACACTTCTATTTGAATATGAGACAGGTGAAAAACAGGCAACTGAGGCAATATTAGGTTTTAGGGCACGGCCACACTGCAACACAAACGATTGCGATTTCATTTGCGATTTTGTTGCGTTTGCGCATGCGGTTTTTCCATTAACTATTGAAAAACGCATACGATTGCAATTTAAAATGGGCAAATCGCAACACACCCGAAAATGCGCATTTTCAGTCCGTTGCCACGTTTTCAATGAAATGGAAAAAAAATGCAAATGCAAAAAAAGCGCAGCAGTGTGGCCTAGCCCTTACATGGAACTAACTTGGTATATGATGTCTTTGTGAAACCATAATTAACTATGTAACTACCGTATATTCTCGAGTATAAGTTGAGGTTTTTAGTCTTCCGCATCCACCGTTCTGTCGGCTGACATCACTACTCGGCGCCGGTCTCACGCTGTCAATTTAAAGGTCAACTAAAGCCTCAAAATAATACAGAATCAGAAGGCAGTAGTGGTCATAATTTCTACCCTCGACTCAAGTCAGGTTTTACCAATTTTTCAGGTAAAATGTGAACGCCTGTCACGCCCCTAATGTGAATGTAATTTACGTCACATAGTGCGTCCCACCCCCTAACCCCGCCCACACCCACCAACTTCACGTCACTTCACCACACCCCCTTCTACCTACCTTGCCTGGAAGCCAGAATTGGCCTACCCATGGGCCTCAGCTCGTTTTAAATATGCAACTATTTTTTTGTTAATCTGTGACAGGGATCGGTAACCTGTAGTTATCCAGATGGTTTAAAAACTATAACTCCCACTATTCATTCCTTAGCCAAGGAATGCTGGGAGTTTTAGATTTCAAACATCTGGAGATCTAATAGTTACCTTTCCATGATTTTATAACTATGTCCTGCGGAATATACATTTTAATCTCCATCCACTGTTTAAACTTGCATTATGGGATACAATAAAAGTTACAATGAGCAGGTACCATAACAGAGTTTCAGTGACATATCTACACCTTTTATATGGGTGTAGATATGTATGCTATGTTTTGAAAACTACAACCCCCTGCATTCTATGTCTGCACTCTGTTGTACAATGCTTGGGAGTTTCAAATGTCATTATAGCTGAACCTCATCAGGTGGTAGATAGTTGTTATCATCACTAGAATCATCCACATACCCATGGATCATTATGGCCAGAAGGATATTTATTCATTTATTTATTTTGGTTTACAAATACCAATCTGTTATCTGTTTCCATGCAGACATGTGCTCTGTTCTCATGCATAGGTGCAGATAGAAATTTGTTACTTTGTTCTACAGGATATTGTTACTTTGCTGCATCTGACCTCTGGGTCAGAGGTGTTTAACCCCTGCCTTTCCAGCCACTTTTACCCCAGGCACTACAAGAGTTAAAGTTCAACCTAGCAGTCTGCATTCATATCCACAATGGCATTCTGTTTACGATTCTAAGCACATTAGAGCTGTTGATAACTCAATATTTTGCAAACTAAAAACATTAGTTAGAGGCTGGTGTAGCATCTAGATATATTTGCCCTTTATCTGCCATAGTGGGATTTACTGTAAGGTGCTGTACACATTGCACATTGTCTTGGATTGATAACAATGTATTCTCAGTTTCATTTATTACAGACAGATCTCTCTTCATAGACAGGAAAAAAATATTTTTTTTACAGACAGGAATTCTACTTTACCCGACCCACAGTTCTCTTTACCTGAACCTGACCCACAACCCATTCAAACCCAATGCGGGTTTACCCAAACCCAACCCGCAAATTGGGTAACGCGGGTACCTGAACTGATGCAGGACTCCGCCTTTTAGCAGATGCCAACCACTTTTAAAATATATATATATATATATACTTTACATATAGCATATTTTTCTGATCCATAGCTCTTGTTCAAAAGAATTGTTATGCTACAAAACAGAATGGTTTTAAAACACTGTTTTTATTGTAATTTCTACTTCAGAGTTTTACTTCTAGAAAAAAAAAGTTGAAAGGTATAATTAAAGTAACATCACAAACAAGTAAATTAACACATCGGTTAGATGCTATAATACAGTCATTATTCAATTACGAAATTGTGGCTTACTGCGATACCATGAGAATTGTTGTCTTGTAGTAAAAACAGTTTTGGTGTGATGTCTTACAGTTTGCTTCTATTTTGGTGAGCACAGAAATATCATTCCTATTGCCAACTGACAAACTTTGTAGCACATTGCTTCTTTTCTCATGTATGATTCTGTGTGTGGAACTAGCAAGAAAGTCACGGTTTTTATATCATAGTATATGTTCCCTTCCAGCAACCAACTTTATATTTGTATTTATTTTGTAGTTTAGATTAACATAGTTACAGTATGTGCTCTAGTCCTACCTCTGTTGCTTGTTTCCTAAGCATCTCCATCTTTACTTTATTTTGCTTTCTCCACAGCATGCTCACAAGAAAGGCTACTGTGTGTGTTTGCTTTAAATAGAGTAAAGATATGTAGCCTTCCCCATACATTTTTCCCCTGATTTTAAGCCTCTCTCTGCCTTCAATTAGCCATGCTGTGAAGGGGGTGTAACAATTCTGTCTGCCTCTAACTGTCCCTCAATGCGAGCAAGTCAGAAAACCTCCACCTGCCCTTGATCAGCTTGTATCCTAGCAACAGGACATTTCAAGTTTGTTTAACTGGCAGAGGAGGAGGAGAGAGGTTGTTACCAACATTCCCACCAGCCAATGACAAGTATTATGTTAATCATAATATGTTAATCTAGGAGATGGGCTTGTAGCACTCCTCTTTGCTGTGTGATATCTTAGGGAGAGCAGCATGGGTGTAAACGTGAGTAAGTGATTTCAGCTGCTGGAAGTGTGGACATTTAATGGGGGTGATGTTTTTTTTTATATTGTTGTGTTTTAAAGACTAAGAAAACATATGACTAGAATAAACATTGTGTCCATAAGCTACAGGAAATTAAACAACTTTTTAAAAGTGATATTTAGACCACAATTCCCCTTTAATGTGTACTTTTGACATACTAAGGATTGTATAAGGAGATCACTTACAGTTTTTGTCCATCCTGGCAGATCACGTAACAATTTTGGGTCTCATTGTTTGGGGTCTCATGGTTGCTCATTCTTCAATTAATCTAAATGGCCCAAGTTTATTTTTTGAGTGGAGATACCCTTTAACCTCAACACTAAGGCTGTTAGGATTAATTGTTTTTGAAAACGATGTAAAATTGAAGCTCTAGCAAAATAAAAATAATATAAAATATTATAAAATAAATTGACACTTTACATTGACTCCCTGCTTTATACAATGCCAAGCATCTTTATGTATTTTGATTGCATCATCAACACATATATCATGCAGTGAACACTTTAGGATTTCTCCTTAAAATGAATGTAAAATTTCAGCTCCTTTACCTCCCGTTCTTCAGTAAATCTAAATGGCCCAACTTTATTTTTTTATAATAATACCCTTTAACCTCAACACAAAGGCTTCTAGCATTAATTGTTTTTGATTGAGCATTATATAAACTGTAAATTGGGCTGGTTAAACATAAAACTCTGGAACCGGTTTTTATCTAAAGTATCTTGCTACAAGCTTGCTACACTAGTGATGTTTCCAGGCCAGCAGTATCCATTAAAATTTTACATTCATTTTAAGGAGAAATCCTGAAGTGCTGACTGCATGATACATGTGTTGAGGATGCAATCAAAATACATATTGGCACTTGGCATTGTATGAAGCAGGGAGTTAATATAAACCATATTTTTCATGATCTTTTTTATAATTTTTTTTGCTAGAGCTACAATTTTACATAATTTTAGGCTGGGTACACATGGACAATTTTGTGTCTTGACTGTCCATTCGCTGCAGCGAGGTGGTCGGCCAGGGCAAATCACTGTTGGTGTGGTAAAAATTTTCAGTGGCTAGGTTAATTTCCAGAAGCGAACCCCGCAGCAGCCAAAACCCTATTTAATCCCATAATCCCCAAAACTGTGGTTTTAACCTATTGCAAATTAAAACTGATTTATCTGAAACAACAATTGAAACCACTGCAGGGAGTGGTAAATGAAACTGTATGTGTTCCCTAGATCGATGATCTTGCACTTAACATAATCATTGGCAAGTCAATATAGGGTAATATGACAAATAGGTGCATATATATAAGCTGAATGTGATTATGTCAAGTCAGATATGATTATTATCACTGACACTCAATTATAGTAGCTTTGGGATTGCACACAAGACCAGGACTGTAAGTTCTTCATAATAATACCATTGACATCCAGGATGAAATTTTATACAAATCTACATCAAGGCGATATCGATGTACTATCAGGTTAACTATGGGGTTAACTCCAATTTACCAGGGTCTGCGCTGTTTTGTAATAATGGCACAGGCTCCTGATGCAATATACTTAGCAGTCAATTAAGCAATTGTGAAAACTAACACCTTCTGGGTTCCTGTGATTGCAAGAACCCGGAAAGGATGAGGAGCACAGAAAGTAAGTATTTCATCTCCACTTATATTTCATAACTTCATAATTCTAATGAATCCACACAAAAAATATCTGTGTGAATAAATATTCATATTATTTTTTTTTAAAGGTTTCAGCTTTAAATATGTTCATCGTTGTAACATACTAAGGCACTGAGATGGTTCTTTTTCTTGCTATCTACTGGGAACTGCTAAACAACAAAATCAATAGGTGTTTAATTATTGATGTTGCTGAGGCTGATCACAGTTAATGTTTCTCAGATGTAAGTTTGTGCATGTGGTTCTACTTAGTGTAACTAATTGTATTATTTCCCAGACTTGCAAAAAGAAGAATCATACTGGTAACAGTAGACTCTGGTGAAAACAATATTTCCTTTGAACTTTCCTGTAATAAACACAATGTTTGCTAAACGTTTGGTGATCGTTTTGGATTGTTTGATCATTTTACATACTGAAAGTCATTACATTTATTACAGTACTGGGATTGCCAACTACCAAAGGAATCCTTTCTATTTTAGTCAAGGCTTTTTATTATTTATAAAGCTAAGCCCACTTAATCCTTGGCCATTTGTATGTGCACAATCTAGCACTGGTTTAGTGAACCTATTTTACCAGAATTTACTGTATATATTCGAATATAAGTCAAGATTTACAGGCTTTAAAATTAGCCTAAAAACCTAACCTCGGGTTATACTCAGGTCAAGTCCTAATTTAGATCCAAATGCTGCAATTGTGGATAGTAACCAGTAGGTTGGTAAAAAATCCTTCACCTGATTAGAAAGTTACAGGAGCTGATCTGCCTTTACATTCTTCCTGTGTCCTGTAGTCTGGCTGCTGGACTCACTCAGCACTGTCACTGCTCAACTGCAAGCTGTAGATCTGATGGGTCTTCTCGGTTCGGGGCAAAATGGCTGCTAGTTCAGTGCAATTGACAGCTTAAAACTACAACTCTCAGGTGACACTTAACTTTTGGGGTGAGAGTGCCCTTTACTATATGGGGGTGGGGAGAATTGTAAATGATGGTAAGCTTAAAGGGCATGTCCACCCCCAAAACTATAATCCCCCCAACTACTGGGTCCCCCTCCATGGTAGTGTAGTTTAATCCTTACCTCACATCCCAGCTCCATAGGGTTCTCCTGTAGTCCCCCCCCAAAGTACCAAAAACTGACCACCAGGAGGATAGCAGGGCTCTGCCTCTTACCTGGCCTCAGGTAGATTTTTGCCATGCGTACTGCAGCCCTTCTCCCCCCCCTCCCTCTCCCCCCTCTCCCAATTCTCTCCCCCTAGCGTAAATTCTATAATATGTAATATTCCCCCTGGGCTCCCAGCCCCAACCTATATTTTTATATTTAGAAAGCTCCCCAAACTTTACTTACCTCTCCTCTTTCCTCCGCCGAAGTGAGCTGCCGGCAGCCCGTCCGTGATTGGCTGCCGCTCAGCCAATCACAGACGCGGCTGCCGGTCCCCCCCTCTGCTTGCATTTTCTCGCAAGCAGAGGGCCGGGAGCGCGGGGAGGAAGAGGGGGAGGTAAGTAGAGTTTGGGGGGCTTTCTAAAGATAAATATAGCGGTTGGGCTGGGAGCCCTTGGGAATCTTATATTAAAAAACTTTTTTAGGGTGGACATAGCCTTTAATTAAAAGTTTATTGAACCTTGCAACTCCACATGTTTAGAAACTACAACTCCCAGCAACCAAAGCATGCTGGGAGTTGTAGCTTCCAAACATCTGGAGTGCCAATTGGGGTTACTGGTACTGGATTTGCTATTTGTCAGGTACTTACCTTGCCGCGGGTCTGGGGTCCTCCTCCGGCGGTCGCGACGGAGCGCGCCGATGAACGCGCTCCGCCCGCTCGCACGCCCCGTCACTGCCCGCGCGTCCTCAGTGACGCGAGGACCGTGGGCGGGGCAGGCTTTTACCCTGCTTGCAGCTGTTCCCTTCCGGGCACGGCCAAGAGGGGGAGGAGGTCACAGGGGCCTATTTAGGCTCCTCCTGGAGCTGGCCTCTTGCTGCCATTTCAGAGTTGTTTGCTCTGGACTCCTAGCTCCTGTGTTCCTCTAGCGTGTGTTTCCTGTTGGTCCTGACTCTACCTCCGGTCCGAATATCTACCACAGCTCCTACCTCCAGTTATCTCCGGTCTGCATATTCTCCACAGCTCCTACCTCCTCCGTCCAATATCTACCACAGCCCTACCTCCGTTATCTCCGGTCTGCATATCCTCCACAGCTCCTACCTCCGGTCCGAATATCTACCACACTCCTACCTCCAGTTATCTCCGGTCTGCATATCCTCCACAGCTCCTACCTCCGGTCCGAATATCTACCACAGCTCCTACCTCCAGTTATCTCCGTCTGCATATTCTCCACACTCCTACCTCCGGTCCGAATATCTACCACAGCTCCTACCTCCAGTTATCTCCGGTCTGCATATCCTCCACAGCTCCTACTTCCGATCCGATATCATCCCACAGGTTCTACTTCCTGTTACACCTGTATCTGTTCTGCTGCCTCTCCACATTGTGGGATTGGCCTTGTGGTTCTCTTCTCTGGAGCCGCGACTGGTATCTGTCCGCCGCAAAACATCCTCACCATTAGAGGCTCTGGTGAAAACCGGCTGGTACTTAGATTCCCGCGTCCAGAGGGGGTCTCACGGGGGTCTTTTTCCTGAAGATCTCATAACATTAACTGGCACGATATCCCACTGGAATGTCAGTCCAGCAGAAGACCTTACCGTCAATCGCTGAACTTCGTGGAGCTTTGCAAGACTAGCAGTATTCTGTCAACTAGACGCTAAACTGAATGCCATGTCCCCTGGCACTCCTCATAATCCTGCTATTGCGAGCCTAAGACCCGCTCCCTGACCGGTTTTTCCGGTGATCGTTCCAAATTTGGCCAATTCAAAAGCTCCTGCAATTTGTACTTTTCCCTTCGCCCGAAAAGTTTCACTGAAGAAAGGGTGAAAGTAGGGTTCATTTTTCATTGCTTTCAGGATGAGCCCCAAGCTTGGGCCCTTCGCTTGTTGGATCAGAACAGCCCTGCAGTAGCCTCTGTAGGTACCTTTTTCTCTGCCCTAGGAGAAATTTACGATGATCCTCGTAGAGCTGTCTCAGCTGAGGCGGCCCTTCGTAACCTGTCTCAAGGGAAAAGACGGTGGAAGATTATGTGCCGATTTCCGCAGAATCAGTGTTGAGACTCAATGGAACGAAGCGGCTCTTATACATCAGTTTCGAATCGGACTGTCAGAAACTCTTAAAGATGAGTTAGCACGCACTGGAGTCCCCGGGAAGCTGAAGATCTTATTGATCTAGCGGTCCAAATCGATCGCCGACTAAGAGAAAGGAGATTAGAAAGGTTGGTGCTTCCCGTCTGTCCTGTGATACCTTACTGCTGCACCTGCTTCAGATTTCTGGAACCCGTCCTATGCATTAGGTTTAACTCGTCCTTCTCTCTCTCCGAAGAAAGATCCAAGACCCGCTAATAAACTTGTCTCTACTGCGGAGGTCTGGTCATTGCTTCAGGGATGCCCAATCAGACCCACTAGTAAGGTTTCTACTATGCATTCTAGACCGTCTCTCCGCTTCAGCACCTTACCTATCTGTTAATGTCTCCATTACAGGGAACCGGTCCGAGGTTCACCGTCCAAGCCGTTATTGATTCCGGGGCCTGTAGCTGTTTTATTTTGGAATCCCTAACCCAGGATGGAAGATTCCCACTCGTCCCAAATCTTCTCCTCTTTTTATTCATCTGGCAGACGGTCTCTAAATTTCATGGTCCTGTACTACGAGAGACTTTCCCAGTATTGATCATATCAATCATCATTCAGAAGTTATATGTTTTGATGTACTGCCTTTTTCTCTTTTTCCCCTTATCTAGGTATGCCATGGTTGAAAACACACAACCCTTCAATAAATGGATCTCTGGAGAGGTTTCTTTTCCCTCATCGCATTGTCGGCTGTCATGTATTTCCTCTTCATTGTTAAGTATTAATCAAGTCCTTTCTGAAGCTTTGTTCTACCAGTGTCTATCAGAACTTCGCAGATGTTTCTGATAAGAAGGCTGCTAACAATCTTCCACCACACCGCATTTACGATTGCCCATTGAACTGTTACTGGTGCGGAGATTCCTTTGGGCGGGTATATCGTTTGTCAGAACCTGAGCAAAGGGTCTTAAGGAATATATAGAAGAGAATCTTCAGAAGGGCTTCATTCGCCATTCCACGTCTCCAGCAGGGGCTGTTATATTTTTCGTGGAGAAAAAAGACGGTTCTTTAGACCTGTATTGACTACCGAGCTCTCAATAATGTCACAATTAAGAATAGATACCCTCTTCCATTATTCCCTGAATATTTCAACGTTGAGGACCGCCAAAATTTTACCAAGTGGATCTTCGGGGAGCCTATAACTTAATTCGAATAAAGGAAGGGGATATGAATGAAAACGGCGTTCCGCTCCGATATGGTCACTTCGAATATTTGGTCATGCCTTTCGTCTGTGCAATGCACCTGCCACATTCCAACATTTTGTCAATGACATTTTTCCGTGACTTGTTGATGATTTCTTGGCCGTGTATCTAGATGATATTGATTTTTTCTTCTAACCTAGAGGATCATCGTACCCAGGTTAGAAAGTTCTTTCTCGTCTTAGATTTCATGGTTATACGCCAAACGGGGAAATGTGAGTTCGAAAACCTTCAATCCCGTTCTTGGGGTTCATCATCTCATCCCAAGGGTTATTATGATCCTCAAAAGGTTTCCGCTATTCAGGATTGCCTACTCCAACTACCCGAAAGCAAGTTCAAAAATTCATTGGTTTTGCTAACTTCTATCACCGTAGATTCATTAAGAATTTTTCTACTATCATACTGCCGTTGACCGCTCTGACCAGAACCCATGTCCCATTCTGTTGGACGAAGCCCGCTCAAACAGCTTTTGAGCGTCTGAAATCTGCTTTTATCAGCTCCCATCCTTATCCATCCGATCCAACTGTTCCTTTTACATTAGAGGTGGATGCTTCCAAGTTGCTCTAGGACTATACTCTCGCAACGTAACGACTAAGGCTTTACTACATCCAGTTGCTTTTTTTTCAAGAAAACTTTCTGACTCTGAGAAAATTTGATTGAGGAGACCGTGAGTTGTTGGCCATAAAATCGGCCCTGGAAGAGTGGCGATATTTACTTGAGGGCGCCAATCATCCTATTACCATCTTCACTGATCAATAAGAACCTGGAATATTTGCACAAACTGCCAAAAGATTAAAACCCTGTCAGCTAGATGGGCTCTTTTCTTTACACGATTTAACTTCCATATAACCTTTCGTCCGGTTCAAAGAATGGCAAGGCCGCGCCCCTTTCTAGACAATTTTGTGAGGTCATACGTCGACAACCTAATATGGTTCTTTCCAAATCAAATTTTCTGCTGTTGCATTAATATAGCCAAAACCATCAAAGAAGCATCTCTCCAGTCTACCTCTCATTCCCAAGATGGGTTTTATACCAAAATAACAAAATATTTGTTTCCGGACCGGGCCAGGTCTGCAGTACTTCAGTATTGTCATTCTCATGCTTTGGCTGGTCATTTTGGTGTTCACAAGACGTTGGATTTGGTTAACAGAAATTTGCCAAGTATGTCTAAAGATTGTAAACAGTTTGTGGCTTCTTGTCTTACTTGTGCTAGATTCAAGACTACTAGACAGAGACCATACGGGTTACTGTCTCCTCTGCCGGTTCCTGACCGCCCTTGGGCATGATTACCATGGACTTCATTGTTTGAGTTACCTCGCTCCAAGGGTTTCAACACAATCTTTGGTTGTTGATCGTTAACGAAGATGGCTCACTTTATTCCGTTAAAAGGAATTCCCTCACCTCCATTACTGCAGATGTGTTCATTAAGAGATTGTGCGTCTTCATGGGTTCCGATGATATCGTATCAGATAGAGGGTACAATTCCTTCAAAATTTTGGAAGGAGTTGTGCAGTGTTTGCATATCCACAATTCTTTTTTCCTCCGGATACCATCCACAATCTAATGGACAAACAGAAAGAACAAACCAAAACTTGAACAATATCTCCGGTGTTACTCCTCTGCAACACAAGAAGATTGGTCTTCTCTGTAACCCTTGCGGAGTTTGCCTATAACACGCTGTCCATTCCTCCATCAAGTGTTCCCCCTTTTATGCTACTATGGATTTAATCCAACTTTCCTTACCGGTATCCTTCCAAGATCACTATTCCTACCTTATCACCAGAATACATCGTATGAAGGAGAAGCTGTAGAGCTAAAGACCTTCATCGCTGAAGCTCAAGAACAAGCCCGTTAAGTCAGCTATCTTTTAAGAAAAGATTCTTCGGTATTTAGGTTGAGACTTGGTCTGGTTGTCAACTCGTAATTTGAAATTGAGGATTCCTTCTGCTAAGTTGGGTCCCCGGTTCTCGGGCCATTTCGTATTAGGAAAGCTATCAACACGGTCGCCTTTGAACTGGGAGCTCCCCAATTCATTAAAGATACTCCATCATACATGAACAGTAAGTAAAACTTATTATACATGTATATAAGGTTGATGCATGAGAGACATTCGTCCATCAAGTCCAACCTATCTTTTTTTTTTTTTTTTTTTAACCCTACCTAACAGTTGATCCAGAGAAGGCAAAAAACCCCCTACTAAAAAAGGAGGAAAAAATTCCTTCCTGACCCAAACGGCAATCGAAGTTCCCTGGATCAACCAGATCTATATGCATTAATCCAGTAATTCTCATATTTATTTTTAGTTTTAGAAATATCTTAGTATATTTTAACCGTCGTTCATGTATCCTGTTTCAAAAGATATGTTTCCGACTCTGCGCTGGACCTCCTCCGCTGCCTGTTTTGATTGATGGGACTGACGAATACGAGGTAGAAAATATTTTAGATGCCAAGATTTCTGCTGGGAGTTAAGATATCTGATTAAATGGAAGGGATTTGGTCCGAAGAAAATCTTGGGAACCGGCAGAACAGATTCACGCTCCTCGTTTGGTCAAGATTTTCATTCCAAACACCCTGACAAACCTAAACCCAAGGGCACCCGGAGGTTGCCCGTGGGGGGGGGGCAATGTCAGTACTTACCACTTGCCGCGGGTCCGGGTCCTCCTCCCGCGTCGCGAGTGGAAGCGCGCCGATGACGCGCTCCGCCCCTCGCACCCCGCTCATGTGCCCCCGCGGTCCTCAGTACGCGAGGACGTGGGCGGCAGGCTTTTACCCTGCTTGCAGCTGTTCCCTTCCGGGGCACGGCCAGCAGGGAGGAGGTCACAGGGGCCTATTTAGGCTCCTCCTGGCAGCTGGCCTCTTGCCAGTTGTTTGCTCTGGACTCCTAGTCCCTGTGTTCCTCTACGTGTGTTTCCTGTTGGTCCTGACTCCTACCCCGGTCCGAATATCTACCACAGCTCCTACCTCCAGTTATCTCCGGTCTGCATATTCTCCACAGCTCCTACCCTCCGTCCGAATATCTACCACAGCTCCTACCTCCGTGTCCGAATATCTACCACAGCTCCTACCTCCAGTTAATCTCCGGTCTGCTATTCTCCACAGCTCCACCTCCGGTCCGAATATCTACCACAGCTCCTACCTCCGTTATCTCCGGTCTGCATATTCTCCACAGCTCCTACCTCCGTTCCGAAATCTACACAGCTCCTACCTCCAGTTATCTCTCGGTCTGCATATCCTCCACAGCTCCTACCTCCGGTCCGAATATCTACCACAAGCTCCTACCTCCAGTTATCTCCGGTCTGCATATCCTCCACAGCCTACCTCCGTCCGAATACTACCACAGCTCCTACCTCCAGTTATCTCCGGTCTGCCTATTCTCCACAGCTCCTACCTCCGGTCCGAATATCATCCCCGGTTCTACTTCCTGTTACACCTGTATCTGTTCTGCTGCCTCTCCACATTGTGGGATTGGCCTTTGTGGTTCTCTTCTCTGGAGCCGACACCTGTATCTGTCCCCCGCAAAACATCCTCACCATTAGAGGCTCTGGTGAAAACCGGCTGGTGCTTGATTCCGTCCAGAGGGGTCTCACGGGTGTCTTTCCTGAAATCTCATAACACTATTACTGTATGGGACACTGTATGGGAATTCATACTATCCATTTAAAAAGGGCAACTAAAGCCTCAAAACATACAGAATCAAAGGCAGTAGTGGTCATAATTCTACCCTCGCTTATACCGAGTCATCAGTTTTTACTAATTTTTCAGGTAAAAATAGGTACCTCGACTTATACTCGGATCAACTTATACGGTACTGCTATTCGTGGCTTCACACATTTTTTGGTGATCTGATTTCCTTAACATGGTTGGAGTCATAAAAGTATAATATGTGTCCTGGCTGTGTCCATTTCTTTTCTTTGGAACACTTGAAAATGATTTAATGCAACAATCTGCCCTCTGAAATCACAAGGAATAAATATCCTCAAACTTTGTCTTTAAAAAACAACTGTAAAAATTCTGAAAATGAAGGATCCATCAAAACAATACCAACAGTGACTTTGAAGGACAAGTAAAGATCAAAAGCTAAGTTGGGTGATACTGCTTTACAATACAGGGCTTATCTGATGGTTGACATGATACTACTTAAAACATATTTAACTCTCTCACATATCTGTTGTATCTGTTGCTTTCATATCAGTTAGATTAACTGGACTTAAAGTTTAGTTCTTGAAGACGTTTCGCTAGTCACCCAACTGGCTTTCTCAATTCAGAATGACTTGTAAAAGAATCTGAAGTCCCAATTAGCATATAAGAGTCAGGTATTAGGGACCTCCTGATGCAAGGTGTTGATAGCAGTATATAGCAGTATAAGGGATGGTGTTTCTAGCTAACACTGTGAGCTGTGACATCACCAGCACAATTGCTCTGACCCCTTTGCCAAAGGCATTGAGCCCACTACAGCGCAGATTGATCTGGATGGAGGGAGGGGGGGTTGAGCTCCACAGCGCATTCCAGAGTCCTCCAGGAGGACAGGGAAAGAGTAGATACCTTTTTACGCACAGGAGGGCTCCTACTCTTTACTTTTCTGGATTTTGAATAGGCACTGCAGGACAACCAAATGAAGCTGAGAGGAAAGGTAAGTATTTTTTAACAATACATGGTGGGTCCAGCAGTAGATACATTTTTAGTTTTGGGTGGACATGAACTCAATGTATGAATCTATTTAACAACGGAGTACATTATTTCCTATGTAAATGGTTTTTTTTTATAGAATTTCTTCTTGTACATGGATAAAGAAATGAGTAAAAGTTTATATGTAAAGAGTTATCTTTGACTCATTTTTTATTCAGTACCAGTTTATCCCACTATTAACCAAATCAAGTTGATGAACGCGTCCCTTCAGCTATAGTTAAGTAAGGCCCCCGCCTTCCCACCGCTCCAACCAGGCGATCAATAGTTATTCCACATACTTTAAAAACAGAAGGGGCTTCAAACAGTACTTTAGTACATTTATTGCGCCATGTTTCGGACTACAAAGAAAAATGTTTCTTTTTGCAGTCTAAAGTACTGTTTGAAGCCCCCCTCTGTTTTTAAAGTATCCCATTATTAAGTTTAGGAGGTACATTCATATACATTATGTCCACAGCACCAGAAGAGGGTGAAGAATGCAGTTTTTTTTTTGTGAACTAACAAGGAATGGGGACCTTGTATGTATGTATGTATGTATATGTTTATAAAGCGCCACTAAGGGACGCAGCACTGTACAATATAGAATACAAAAAGTCATACAAGGGGGGACAGTAAATAAATACATAAATATATAAATAAGTATGAGCATCATGAAATATACAAGTGCTTGAAACATGTAACATGAGGAAAGAAGTCCCTGCCCTGTCAAGCTTACAACCTACTTAGGTGGGTAACATACAGATACATAGGAAAGGGTGGAAGTGCCATAGCAATTATTGGAGTCAACAGTCCTATGCTGTGTTGTGCTCAAAAAGATAGGATGTAAGGCTAGATTTAAACTTGTTTATTGAGGTTTCTTGATATAGAGAGAGGAGAACAGAATTCCAGAGGAAGGGAGCCAGAAGAGAAAAAGGTTTAAGGCCAGAGGAGGCAGTGTGATTGGGGGGTCTGTACAAGAGATGGTTCTGTGATGAGCGGAGGGTACAGGTAGGGATGTATGGGGACACTAGAGAAGAAATATAAGAAGGAGCAGTGAAGGGATTTAAATTTTAAGAGAAGGATTTTTTAGATAATGCGTTGTTTAATGGGGAGCCAGGTAAATGTTTGACACAGAGGAGATTTAATTTCCCGATAGTCAGAGAGCGAGATAATGCGTGTGGCAGAGTTAAGTATGGACTGAAGTGGAGAAAGATTAGAAGCAGGAAGACCAGAAAGCAGACGGTTACAATAGTCCAGACATGATAGGCAAGAGCATGGATAAGCATAGCAGTAGTCGGAAGAGAAAGGAATCTACGGAATTTCGCAATGTTACAAAGAAAAAAAGCGACAGGTTTTAGCAACATAGTTAATGTGATTGGAAAAGGAGAGAGAGGAATACAAAATAACCCCTAAGCAGCATGCCAACTGGATAGGGTAAATGGGGGTGTTGTCCACAGAAATGGAAAAAGGTAGGATTGGATCAGGTTTAGGTGGTAAAATGATCAGTCCAGTTTTAATCAGGTTTAGTTTGAGGGATCTGTGCGCCATCCATGAGGAGACAGAACGTAGACAGTCGGAAATGCGTGATTGGGTGTCGGTACAAAGCGTGGGGGTGGAAAAATAAATTTGTGTATCATCGGCATAAAGATGGTAGTTAAAAACAAATGAGCTGATGTATCTGTTGTATTCAATTAGATCCACTGGACTTGAAGTTTAGTTCTTGAAGACGTTTCGCTAGTCATCCGACTGGCTTTCTCAATTCAGAATAACTTGTACAAGAATCTGTGGCAATTATGTACCCTGGAAAATCCCAATTAGCATATCACAGCCAGGTGTTAAGGGCGTAATTGGATAGTGGGCGATAAGAGGTGGTATAGGAATTCCAGGAGTCAGGAGTCAAAACAGCATTGTACATGGGCAGTACAGTTGTGTCGACCCCACCCCTCTATTTAGGCTGGTTTCGTTTATTTTCAATAAATGGCCTCCTTGACACCTCTCTTGAACAGTCACATTCCTTTGCCAATAAGTTAACATTACAATCTTCAAAGGTATGTCCTTTATCCTTAAGATGCAGGTAACGGCTGAGTCCTGACCCAAGGAATTGGCTCTTTCTGTGCTGGGCCATACGTTGATGCAGTTGCTGTTTTGTCTCCCCCACATACAAATCAGAGCATTCTTTACTGCACTGCGTATATGATGTAAATGAGCTGATGACTTCTCCCACGGAAATGATATAGAGGGAAAACAAGAGGGGTCCTAAGGACAAACCCCTCTGGAACCCCAATATAAAGGAGAACCAGAGAGGATGTTTTATTATCAAATTACACAGAGTAGGTTATGTTCAAGAGGTAGGATCGTAGTCATGATGCCACTTCATTCTGGATGCCCAAGGAGTGAATAATTAGGAGGGAATGATCAACTGTGTCGAAAGCAGAGGAAAGGTCAAAAAGGATGAGAATAGAAAAGTGGCCTTTGGCTTGGCATCCGAGGTCATTCAAAACTTTGACAGTGCTGTTTCCGTGGAGTGCGCAGGACAAAACCCTTAATGCAAGTTATGAGAATTAGCCATACGGGAGAAGACACGACATTCCAGTAGCTTAGAGGCTATCGGTATAAACGTTCCAGTAGCTGAGAGGCTATAGTAAATATATAGAGTGTTTTATTAATTCCTATTTATATATTATACCTCTGCCTTGTTTTCTTTTTAAATTTCTAATTATACATCTTTTTCGAATTAACTTAAAGAATATGCATAGTGACTTCTTCTTCTGAGTCTCTGCCGAGGTGTAATGTTTGAAATTTAGATTAAGATAAAACAATAGGGCTTAAAACCCTTTGTGCACATAAAATGCTTGAGAACAAGAGGGATTGAAATGCTACCGTAAGTGTATAAGAAGTATGCTTAATACCAAATGAACCCAATTACCTTACTATATACAGTAAACAAGACAAGCAGAACTACTCAAAATATGGAATAAGTGGAATAAATATAATATATTATCACAAAACAGTAACAACAATAAACACAGCTGTGCCTGTTACAAGGATTATACTTAACTGTAGGCACATAAACATATCTTAAAAGTACCAAACAAAGAATAACACCTGGTACTGTGGTTTAGCCTTAAAAAATTCAATCTACTAAACCTCCTTTTTGAGGAAACACAGACAACTTTTGTTCTTGCCTCTAACTGGTGAGATGTACTGAGGGCAGAACACCTTCAGGGATTCAATAAAAGTTCTTATCATTAAAAATAGTGCTAATTTTGCCCGCAACCATCAGAGTTAGCTTCCAAATTTTAATAATATCTGATTGGTTGGGCAAAATTAGTACGAATTTTTACATAAGACTTTTATTGAATCTCCCTGTTTTGTAATTGGACATTAGAAGGTAATAATTAATCATTGATGAGCTCTCATGATGGCAGTTTTATTAGCTTTTGGAATTTCCACTGTCCCCTGTTCTCCGAGCGCATGCAATACTGTTTTTGTGAATCGCATGTGCTCCGATTGCAAGTATTGCACAAATCGCAACGCAAACGGACCATTACATGCGTTTAAGTGTGCCATGTCTGCACGCTTTTCATTTGCGTTACCATCTGGTACTATGTGGCTCAGCCTTAAAGTGCCATTTTCTTTAGATGTGTTGTAGCCTAGCATAGGCAATAAATGGACTGCTACACACAACAAAACGGCCAAAAACCAGACTGTGCATTTTGTTCAGTGTGATCAAGCCCTAAATGCCTGGGTCCCGGATCCAACCCCACAATGTCCAGTAGTGTTTTTTAGCCTGATTAAAACATCCTCTAATCTGCAGTTAAACATACTGAGAAGTATGTATATTATACATTTTAAGGATAAACGCTACGACAGTGTAATATAAGGATATTACTCCACACGAGGAGTTCCATGACCATATATACAGGGCATGGACTCTGAGGTGAAGTAAATCCATATATTACACTGTAAGTAGCTAATTACTTACTTTAATACATAAGGCCAGCAAAAAATAAACTGTTCACTACCAGTCCTCTCCCCCCCTGTATTAGTTCATTTTATAGGAATCCCCTGTTTGGTATAAATAGTTAATTATGGTTCTATTGAAAAAGAAAGAAGGACTGAACATCTCTGTTAACAATATACGGATTCTATATAAATGATAAATACAGGGAGGGGAGACACGGGGGAGAGGCAGTGGTAGATACAGGAAGTCACTCAGTGACTCACTGAGTGACTGTAATAGATCTCGCCACTGCACTCCCATTGCAAATGCCTAGCCTAATGTATTATAATAATTGCATTCCATTTAGGTTATTACACAACACATGGCATTTACCGTATATACTCGAGTATAACCGACCCGATATAAACACGAGGTAGCCCAATTTCACCTAAAAATCGAATAAAAGTTGTTGACTCGAGTATAAACCGAGGGTTAGAACTTGCATTCAAGATGTTGGAAATTACAACTCCCCGCTAATAAAGATGCTGGGAGTTGTAGTTTCCAAACATCTTGAATGCCACCCTCACTTGGCATTCAAGTGTTTTGGAAACTACAACTCCCAGCATTGCTTATTAGCTGGGAGTTGTAGTTCCAAACATCTTGATGCCAGTGAGGTGGCATTCAAGATGTTTGGAAACTACAACTCCCAGCATGCTTATTAGCTGGGAGTTGTAGTTCCAAACACATCTTGATGCCATCCTCACCCTCCCACCCAGTTTCAGTTTGTACCTGTGGGCTCTCTCATCCAGGATCTGTGGGCTCTCCTAAATCCAAGGTTCCTGGGACTGGTGTGCTGGTAGGGTTCTCTCCATTCCGGCAGCAGCGTCCTCTCCATCTGGCAGCCGCCATCAGTCCATGACTGGCGCCGCGGCTGACAATCACTATTGGCGCCGGCAATGACGGGCCGGCGCAAAGTAATGGACTGATCATGCGGCTGCCGGAATGGAGAGGACACTGCCTTGCCGGAATGGAGAGGACGCTGATCTTTTCAATGTGTGAGTGACCCGAGTATAAAACCCGAGTCCGAGTTGTTCAGGCTATTTACAGCCTGAAAACTCGGTTTATAATCGATTATTACAGTAAGTATAGAAAGCTTAGAGAACCTATAATGCATAATAACTCATAACATTTCTATAATTTAACACACCAATCATATTTTTGAATACGTTGATGCGGCCGCATGAGTCTCTAGCACAGCCGCCACAACCTTTACTTGTGGCTGATGATGAATAACAGTATACATCTTACTCCCTACTCCTATTCACAATATCCCTATCACGCCCCACACACACGACAAATGGGCTGCTGGAAGCATCAGTTTTTTGGGGTGTGTTTGTATCTCATGTAGACGTCCTAATACAATGCAAATAAGGAACAAGACTTCCATGTGTAAACATGGTAAATTCCCAGGAGTCTTTGTTCCTTATTGTATCTCATTCACAGGCATGAAAATAAACTTAATGTAAATGCACAAAAAGCCTACTTGATGCAATGAAAAAAGAGATTTAACTTAGCATGGTTACTGCTCTAAATCATTACAAGCAGTGGTACCATAGTAATATTTTTAGTAATACATGATTTATGCTGCTGCATAAATGCTTTTTTCTCAAGGCTGCAGGACAGAAAATGATTGCCAAAGAAAAAAATTAGGAAACTATTATAATACATGAAAGTTAATTTCCATAGTGCCACCTTCAAAACAGCCCCACTCCACTGTTGTGTTTAATTGGGTGGTAAATACATTTATTGAAATCAACTAGAGTACTCAGAAGTAAGAACGGTTTCAGTGAAACAGGGATCCATAACTCGCATAAACAGTAGCGTATCTAGGAATCACTGGGCCCTAGCAAAACTATAACTGGGCACCCCTCTCTCCTTTATCTACAGATGTTGTCTGTGGGAAGTTGTGTCAGTCAAAAAAAATGGAAAAATATGAAGTTGGATAATCTCCTAGTCCTGGGCCCCGCTGGGGTTGCAGGGTCTGTTCCCATGGTAGTTACCACCCCTGCAAACAGTAAATCAGAGGAATATTCTCTTGCCTTGTTTTTTATATCGCCACCAATATGTATATTATTTAGACAAAATGCAATGCTTTTTAAATAGCTTACTAAAAATGGAACATATGAACAAAATATCCAGCATAAAGTTTTGATTGGTGGTATATTTTATTGGCAGGATTGAGAATTATTATCGATTTACTTTTGCTTTTTTTTTTCTCTAGATATCAAGTTCAGTTTTTCAGTGCCTTGTATTTGTGTGTGACCATTATGTGATCAAAAGCTCTGCAAGGCAAAGACATAAGTATTAATCACTTTCATTATTTTATGTATTCAATTAAATTTTCTCTTGTCTGAATGTATGTAATATTTTAGATGATATATCCCCAAAATAGTTCTAAAAAATTATACATGCCTACACATGCAAGATTACATGTGTCAAAGTTATGACACAATAAAAGAAAATACCAAGCTTTAACCATGGCGTTAAGACACAACTAACGTTGGTTAAGGCAGTACGAAAACTGGGTTCGCACAACCATCGCAACCAATGTACCGAGGTAATAACTGCTCTTAAGGCGAATCTTTAACGCCAGCTGGAATTTAAGATTCGGAATGCAAATAAACCCCATTAGCTATGCACTGAGGGACGCTATTGGCTTGGTTTATTTCCAAAAGGGGGCAATAGAAAGCAATAGCGGCTCTTGGACATAGTCCTATATGTTATATGTAACAATATTTACACCATAATATAAGCTAATGTATTAGATATATCAATTGTATCACATGAATGCTGTGGAATATTTTCGTGATTGGTGTTAAATTCGAATAATATGCTTTTCTTAAGCGCTGTGTACCTAAAATTTGCAAATGTGAATAATGTTTGAAAATTTTCTGGTGCACTACACATAAGGATCTAACACGTTATTGGTTTTACAGGATCTAATCTGTTACAAAATCAATTTAATAAATATTTGGTACTTTTCTTCCATCTGAAAAAATATTTCATAACTACTCATACGTATATCGTTGTATTCAATTAGATCAACTGGACTTGAACAAGAACTAAAACTTCAAGTCCGTTGATCTAATTAATACAACAGATATACATGACGTGATGAATGAGAACTTTCACAAGACTACTCTACGTAATACATTAAAAAAAAATAGAATTTTTATTTTAATATAATCATATAATGAACCTTTTAAGAGGTTTATATTCATACATTTTGTTTAATGAAAATGAAACCAAAATACATTCTTAAATGGGAAAGGATTCCATATATCCGGTATATTTCAGTCCAGTGTAAAGAGACTTTATGACTACTGTAATATTATTTGCCTGTAACATTTTTAACCCTTTTAGGAGCTTTTAGTTAAGACGTGTTTTTACACCTTTGTCAGAGGGGTGAATTAAAACGAAAGCTATATTACCACGAGTAACAAAGGCATTTGCTTGATTTTGCCAATCATTTTCCTGGATTAAATATAGACACACTCATGTTTGACTTACCGTATGGGAAGTCAATTTTAAAAAATGAAAAGAAGAAATCTTGGAGGTTTTCTCATTATTTTGGCAGCTCTCTGTTCTCTTAGTGACACGTTGCATAAAATTATATAAAAATAACTGTAGACTGTTTTATTGCAATCTGTTTGCAATTGCACTGTCCGTATGTTGCATATCTATAACTAGAAGTCTATATTAATCTGTGTATACAGGCAATCATCGCTTTTTCTTTACTAGAGAAAACATATGTTATCTAGATCACATTTACATACCCCTATCGAACAAAGGGAAAACTTTGTATAAATAAATATGAATTAACAGCTTAATGTCTAAAACTATATAGTATAGATTTTTTAGCTTTTTAAAAAAAACATTTATTTTCCCATCTGGATGACCTTTTGAGTTTGTGTTATCTGTGCATTTAGCTGGGCAATCATACGGGGGCATACGTCCCTTAGTAAAGTAGAAAGAATCTGTTCATAGGCACAATGTTCTAAGTTTCCTCTGTGTGCCTACAATACGCCTCCGTGGGGGCCGGGGTAGCAATTATGGCTCATGGGTGTCATGATACAAGATTTTTTTGATGTATTTTTTACATAGTATTTGAGGTTGAGGAAAGACAAAATGTCAATCTAGTCCACCACTTTTAACCTACCCATAACCCTGTCTAGAAAAAAAGAAAAAAACACATAAAAGGGGACAAAAATCCTTCCTGGTGCCAAAAGCAATTGAAAAGCCGATCAACTAGAGCTATTTATTACTAGTAATTTTTAATTTAAATTTTAAAATGTTAGGAATGTACAGTATCCATCCCTCTCCCAAGGAACTTGCCATTAGCACATCTCCATTGTTTTACCTTTCTCACAGTAAAGTGTCCTCTAAATGAACATATGCTAAACAGTGCACCAGAAAGTTTATCGTATGGTCCATTTATATATTTGTATAAAGTGGTTATATCGACACATAAAGCCACTTCTCACTGCACACTAACATGAACAAACCTGTCGCGTTTCCTTCTATTATGAAAATCATATTTTCAAAGTTTCGAATGAAGTTTTGAATTTTTTGAGTTCTAAACATATTTTCATTATCTGTTATGAACTTATTAAAGAGATTTCCATTTGATTTCAATAGTTTGGTGTAGGGCATCAAAGATCGCAGTTTAGTCTAAAAGTATGGTGTTCGGCAATAAACGTTCAGCTGTTGAAAGGTTGTCATATCTCCAAAATTTTTCACGTTTCACCAATTTTTCATCAGCAAACTTTTGATGGCGGCAATTTGACCACATAATTGCTTGTGTCATGTTCCTGCAGCTTGATTAAAGCCATTCTGGATAAAGTGGTTTGCCTATTTTAAAAAGTGATAGAATCTTTCTCAGTGCCAAATGGGGTGTTGGAGTCCTGTACCTTGAATTAGACAAAACCAATTTCACCACTCAATAAAAGTTTTTGTAATTTAGAATTTGGTTGTGCAGGTAACTCAGGCCGATGAGGTATGTGTTATAGGGATAAAGATATAAAAAAAACAAGTATGTGTTGTATCATACCTTATTGCCTATTTTACCCTCCCTAACAAGTTCTTGCTTTGATACATAGCTCTTGCCTGTTTGATCTACCATGGGGGCACTCAGGGACACCTGAATTCTTCATTTTTAATGTGGTTTTATGTATATGGTTTTTAGGTTTTAGTTTTTCATTGAGCACAATAAAGGTTTACGTTTATGACTTTCAAATGTGAGTGCTTTAATGAGAGTATTGGGCTGGAAGTCCCTTTGGGGACGCTGGCTATTTTTCTTTGTGACACTTTTTTATCAATATTAGACTCTCATATGGGGCCTAAACAGGCTTTCACATACGGTCTACAATAAGGTCGTGCACTCATCCTACAAGGTTAAAGGAGAACTAGTGTCCAGACAAACATTGCCCCAATAACAGAGCAACTTCACAAACATACAACAAGCTGTGTCTCACCTCTCCCTTTGCTGTGTCCATTGGGTGATTATTGAAAATAACCTGCAGTACTAGGGGTCAGCTCCCACAATCCACCTTAGCTGGGTAAACCCCCAGCTAAGTGCCTGCAGTATAGGCACAAGCTCTGTACTGCTCTACAGATCAAAACAAGGAAGTTGCGGCCTTGCTTCCTAGAAACTGACAGCCATTCACATTACAGCACAAAATCCTTCCTCTACCTGACACAGAACAGGATTTCTTTTTTTGTTTTCACAACATTCAATGCTTCTGTCCTAACAATGATATATCCTTTACTTTTTGTACAACAGAAAGGTAATCTTTGCAGTGTATTTCATAGATAGCATGGATGTAAGAAATGGTACTAACATTTCAGAAAAAAAAAAACAAACAGAATGTCTGGAATAGACCGCAACTTGGTACATTTTCTCTGTCTTGCTAAAAGCAGAGGTCTTACCTAGCTAACAGATCTGTTACTCGAACAGAATGGAAACAAAATAATAAGGTAAGTCTGGGGATTGGAACTTGTGACCTTCTGAACTGTGTGTTTTCTAAACTGGTGTCTTACCAGTGCACCACACTGAATAAGCTGAAAGTTTGGTACATTTAGTAGCTTTCATTTGCTTGGAACAAAATAGAAACAAAAAAAGGGAAAGTCTGGGGAATTGAACTTGTGGCCTCTGAACTGTGTTTTTTTTTTTTTAACAGAACCAGGTGCTTTCTGGGTGCGCCCTTTTGAATAACACAAACTCCAGCTACATTAGGAGTAAGACTTTGAAAAAGTTTTGAAATAAGACTTTGAAAGCTGCTTGTTACCCTGCCATTTACTTACCAGCAACTTTCACTGACTGTGTAAATAATTGCAGGGTAACAAGCAGCTTCAAGTCTTTTCAGACTTCTATATTGATGTAAAGAAAACACTCTGAGAATAGACAGTGAATAAGGGGGCAGGGGGTGTGGTTCTTTAATGACCTAATGGGCTGTGGGGTTTACAGGTAACAACATAGAAACCTTATTTACAGAATCTATTCCTCACACGTACTAAATGCAACTTACTAGAGAAGAATCTTACAATGTATAGGTATTTTGGGAGAAAAAAACTTTCACATTAGGTTTAGATTTTACGTTGTTTTCTCCTTTAATATTTGTCCTGTAACAGTCACATGATGAACTGTGTAGAAAGTCCCACCCCCGAAAAATGTATCTTTCTGAAGCTAGTTATAACCTGCAACCATTCTCTGTCTATTTCAGCGGTTCGGTGATGTCACAGCTCACAGTGTTATCAGCAAATAACACACTCTATCCTCTGTAACTTTGGATAGACTGCAGCTAGATGCCTACAAAAATTAGAAGGCCTAGTGCACATCCAATTAATTGCTTACATTTTACTTTACCATTGTAATGCGACTTTATAAGCCTGCCCTTCTCTCTGGATAAATTTAAGCAATTCGTTCAATAACTTGGCCAAATTATTTTAAGCCCAGTAGCCACTTCACGGTTTGCTTTATTCTGCTGGTCCTAACTTTCACAACCTTTTTACCTTAGTAACTTTTACCTTCTTAGAAGACGTAATTCTCAAACTTTATATCAGTACCTGCCTTTTATGAGATGAAAGTCCCTGCTGCTCTTTCTCAAGCTTTCTTGGGACTAAGTCTCCAGCTTTCAGTACTTGTACCCATACCCCACTGTGCAGCTAATGCCTTTGGGTTCATTCATTTTACTAAAGGCCACTTGTATTGAGATCTCAGTCCTATCCAAGAACCTGCTGGCTATTGTTTCTTCTCCTGGCTCAGCAAGATCCAGATAAGTAGTAAGATCTAACCTTAAAAAATATATGGGATATAGTAGCAGGTGCTCTTTGCTAACTTACAATGATAGATCTGATTTTTTAATAAAATAAAAATGAATAAAATGGGTTTCATAACCCTTAAAGGAAAACTAAACTACTTTTTAAAAAATGCTAATTTTTTTTTTTCTCCCCAGAACACCAACATAGGTAATATATTTCTCAAACAAGTTGTTTCCTTGCTTAATAAGGAAATGAACCACAGATTTCACGATTTCTTTTGTTTGAAAAGCAAAGGAATGTGTGGGGAAATTGCACGCTGTTTAAATCTTCTGTGTCTGAGAAGCGGATCTGCTGTAACATGATCTTTGACTAATAGACAGGTTGCTATGCTGTAATATGATTGGCTGTCAGCTTTTAGGGTGCAAGTTTGCATCTTCATTGTTTTAATCTTCCACACACTAGAGAGTATGTAAAGTGTACTGCGCACATTAGACTTCCATCAAAACAAAGAGGTTAATTTCATGAACAATCCAGCAGCCACTACTGCAAATCTTGTTGTACCTTTGTGAATGTGCTCTGACTGTTGGACAATTTTTAATTTCAAACATCACTTTCCTCTTTGCGTGGGTACTGTAAACATTCTTTAAAAAATTAAAATAGCAATTAATGTCGGGATAGGAGAAAAACTGCAGGGCTTGCCACCATTGCTCACAACCCCGCACCCATTTTGCAATTATTTTAAACTACTCTTAACAAGCATTGCTTCTATACTTCTGTGTGGGTGTGAATTTTTATTCAGTAAAACTAGAAGTTTAAATTTTAAATAGTTACTGAAAATATTTAGTGCAGTAATTAGAACCTTATATGAACCAAAAGAATTCTCTAATTAAACGAAACTGACACAATGTTTTAATTTCTCTACCATGAAATTATCAGGGTTATTAAATAAATTCTAATCGTTTAAAATGGTGCAATTTTCCCCCAACCAAACAGATCTTATTTAACATTTGAAAGCTAATATCGATGGTTGGATCAAAATTAGCACCATTTTAACGATAAGAACTTTTATTGAATAACCCTGAATATGTTTCTGTACTTATTTTCATAATCTAAAATCCTGCTAATTTCACATTGAACTAAATTTAGTAAATGAATAGCAAACCTGTCAGAATCCTCACGTAATATACAGTAATAGTTACTGAACAGGCATACAGGTGTTGACTGTTCCACCATTTCACTGTAAAGTCCTTTCCTAACCTGAATATGAAACTTCTTTTCTTCTAATCTTAAAGGTTGTCCACGTGTCCTCTGATATGACTATATGAAAAGAGAGTTTATTATATGGCCCATAAATATTTGTATAGTGTGATCATATCCCCCACGCATCATCGCTTCTACATTTTATCTATCACTAATTTGTCTTATCTGTCCCATAGTGCTCCTCCATTCCCCCTATTAATAGTCCTGTAAGGTAGTATATGCTTTGGAATCTAATTGGTTACTCTCTTTTAAGCTAATGTGCTAAACTGTTTTTTTCATCAGTATTCACTAAGAGATCCTCGTCCTTATACAGAGACTGTAAGGGTATAAATGAAGGGTGTAAATGAGGAATATCACACTGACTGACAGAGGATATGGTATGGAACACAATTAGACAAAGTTCATATTAATAAAGCCCCAGGACCGGATTATACATCCTGGATCTTAAAAGAGCTTGGTCCATTTTTATCTAGACCACTGTTTCTCATCTATTCAGATTCATTTTGTCTGTTGATGTTCTGCAGGATTGGTATAACCAATATTTTAAAAAGTAGTAATTCCCAGCCTGGTAATTATAGCCCCGTCGCCTAACATCAGTGGTAGGGAAGGTGCTGGAAACTTTGTTCCGGGATCATATCCTTACTTGTCTCCAGAACTGATCTTATTAGTAGTAGTCAGCATGGATTTATGAGAATCATGCCAGACAAATTATTAGATCATGCCAGACAAATTTGCTTGGTTTTTTATGAAGAAGTGAGTAAGAATTTAGATTCAGGCATAGCAGTGATGTGGTATACTTGGATTTTGCTAAAGCTTTTGATACTGTCCCACTTAGGCGACAATTTATAAACTGAGGACTGTTGGCCTAGAAAAAACATTTGTACATGGATAAAGAATGTTATTGAATCACAAACAAGGTAATCAATGGAGCTACATCTATGTGGGCTAAAGTTTAAGTTAGTGCCTCAGGTGTTCTGTACTGGGGCAACTTCTTTTTAATCTGTTCATATATGACTTAGAAGGGGCATTGAGAGCAAAATCGCTGTGTTTGCTGATGAGACTAAATATGCAGAGCTTGTGAACCTTCAATGATGTGCAATTGCTGCAAGCTGACCTAGATGATTATACAAAATGGGCTGCAGAATGGTAGATGAATGTTAATAAATGTAAGGTGATGCATTTGGGTTTTAACAATGCTTGTACCACCTACAACATAATATCTGTGTTAAGTGAACTCTAATGAGAAAAGATTTGGGGGTTATCTGGGTAGATAACAGACTTAGCTGAAGCAAACAATGCCCGCAGCAATGGCTAGAGCTAGCAAGATATTGTCTTGTATAAAGAGGGAATAGACTTAAAGGGAAAAATATATTCTCCCTCTTTACGAGGCACTGGTAAGGCTCCATTTGGAATATGTGGTGCATTTTTTGAATTCCATATACACATAATGGAAGGCAGGGAAGGGGCTTGACTATGCAGGCATATTAGACAAGTTATAGGTGTTTACATTGGAGAATTGACATTTGCCGTGGGGATATGATCACTTTATCCAAATATATTAATTAGCATACTTTCTGGTGCGTTGTTCATTTAATGGTCATATCAGAGGACTCGTGGACATCCTTTAAGATTAGAAGAAAAGAAGTTTCATCTTCAGGTTAGGAAAGGTTCCTTTACAGTGAGAACGTGAAAGTGGACCTCTCTTGCAGCAGATGTGGTAATGGCAAGTTCATGGAATGGATAAGTTTCTAAAACCAAAAATATTGAGAATTACTGGCATTAATACATATACTGTAGTTCTGGTTGATCCAATGACACTTTCTGATTGCCGTTTGAAGTCAGGAAGAATGTTTCCCTTTTTAGCTGTTTATTTTTTGCCTTCCTCTGAATCAACTGTTAGGGTTAAAAAGGTGGGTGTAAAGATTGGACTTGATGGACAATTTCTTTAGTCAACCGTAATTACTATGTCAGTAGGACACTATATAAACTTTCAATGTCTCTTTTTGCCATTTGGATATTGTGATCCTGCAGGCAGTGTGGTCAGTATTAAAGGCATCTATAGTGAAAAAAAAACTTTTGTATAACATGTATATTCACTTAGTATAAGCTCATTACTTTCATGTTGCTGTGTGGCCTTATTTCTTCACACTGGCAGAGTTTTTACCAAGCTTGTAGTCCCCCTCCCCTCTCTGTCTACTCCCCCTCAAGCAGTGAAGGGCTGTATACAGAGTCCGAGCATGGTCATGAAAGGACTTTAAATAAGTGCTGACCATCCTGTTGACCCCTCCCTACAGAGCTAGACTGCAAGCAATCAAAGTGTTGGATAAAGTAGCAATATGCTGAGGGAGGGGCAGAGGGGGAGAGAGGACAAGTGGTGCTGAGATTCTTTACAGTAAGTTACTGAACTCTGCCTCTGCCTGTTCTCTAACTTTGCTAATTGTTTTTATTTTCTTACCTAAAGTTCATTCTCTCCCCAGCTTAGGCTGAGATCATAATCACTGAAGACAAGAGTCAGTGTAACACGCAGCTGTAGTGAGACCTTTTACAAACACAGTGACACACTGCTGGTTATCTGATACATTTCATTTGCTTTAGTCTATAATTTCATAGATGCACTGTATGTCTTGTTTGGTATAAAGTCTGTATTACTGTATTAATATCCTGTATTAGTTGTTCCATTTGAGTCACTGTTTTTGTATGTATATAAAGATTTTTTTTGGGGGGAGGGGCTGTTTTATAGTGTGTTATTGCTCATATTGCTGGGTTAATGGTTTATTGATTGTGTTTAGCACTACAGCATTTGACTGTGTTTGCACATGGTACTTACAGTGTGGGTGAAGGAGTATGTGACAGTACTGCATGGGAGCTTTGGATTGTGTGGGCGTGTGCCTTTGAGTGACAGATGAGGTGTAGCAGCTCCTACGAATCACGGCATATTCAAAGGCTTATATCTCTGGGACTATGAAGAATTTAAAGAAACTAAAGGTACCCTGGTGGTTGGGATTACTTATAGGATATATTAGAAGGAATAAAAAAAAACCAATTTTCTCACTATAATTGCCCTTTAAACCGGACAACACACTGAGGCAGCATTGGTACATTGAAACACAAGAAAGCGACATAATTTACGCAGTGCAGTGGAAGAATGCTCTGATTTGTATGTGGGGAGACCAAACAGCAACTGCATCAACGTATGGCCAGCACAGAAGAGCCAATTCCTCGGTCCGGACTCAGCCATAATGCATCTTAAGGATAAAGGACATACCTTTGAACATTGTAAAGTTAACATATTGGCAAAGAACGTGACGGGTTCAAGAGAGGTGTTAAGGAGGCCATTTATGTGAAAATAAAGAAACCAAGCCTTAAATAGAGATGGTGTTCGACAACTGTCTGCCATGTACAATGCTGTTTTTGACACCTTACCCTGGGCTTCCTATAACACCTCTTAGCCACTTCCAATCACGCCTTAACTGTGATTATGCTAATTGGGATTGGCTATTTGGGATTGGCTAATTGGCTGTGATATGCTAATTGGGATTTTCCAGGGTACATAATTGCCACAGTTCTTGTAGGTCATTCTGAATTGAGAAAGCCAGTCGGATGAGCAAAACGTCTTCAAGAACTAAACTTCAAGTCCATTGATCTAATTGAATACAACAGATATACCATGACCTGGATGAATGAAAACTTCACAAGTTTATTTATTATTTGCATGAATAAACAACCTGCACTTATCACATACCAGGAAGTTTTGTGCATTTTTCTGGATGGCCAAATCCCTGACTGTGGTGTGTTTTTATTATTGGTTTTTAATCTTTTAATATATTGTTTTATTTTGTGTATATGTACAGACCACTTTTATACTAATACTTTTATAATTTTATCTATCACTCTAAGGACAAATAAGGAGATACAATACTGCAAAAATAGTTTAAAACATATACAACCCCATGTAATATAGGGTAACGTGGGATTTACTCTTTTTATGGGGCCCGCGCCACATCCAAATGTTTTTGGAAGTAGCACAGTGCTTACGATACAATAACCCTTAATTTAAGTTTTGCACTCCAAAGCATGAAACAGGGGTGAAAACGGGTATTGTACGAGGCCACAAGGGAGCACAAAGTGGCACTTCTTTTGTACGATTTTGGGATGCAATACCAAAATTTAACGTATTGTGTTGCAGATTGCATAAAAGTAAGTACTGCAGGTTTGCGATATTTCATCTTCATGTATAAATAAATATGCTTTGTGTATATGTATCTGTCGTCTGACTTTTCTTTTTCTATGCACGTTTTGCGTTAATTAAGCAATTGTTTTCAGCATATTATGGGGCTGCATAAAGACTACCACACATTCATTTCAGTATGATATCTTTACATAGTAAACTGAAGCCAAGTTACTGCTTATTATCTGCTTAATACAGTTAATCCATATCCTTTGTGCTTGTAAGTTGAAACATGGGAATGTTTCCTATTGGGTGGGTGTTGCTTAGGTGACCCCTTAGAAGCGTATTTTTTAAATGCTATTAATATTTTTAGCTTCGGTTCTGTGCATACAATAACACAGTGTGTAGTGAACATTATATTAACAGGCAGCAGAAAGATCCAACTCAGTTAGAAATTGTCAAATTATCTTCTCTATTCCATCCATGTGGTGGTGCCCAGTATTGCATGCTTTATATAGCTTTATATAATATGTTATACTACCAATCAGACGTGCAAGTGATACTTCTGTAACTGGCCTGATAACTTCCCACTTGCCTTTGGCCTATCCATACTTTAGGCACAGAAAGAAATTTGCCTTCTGTGTGTCCAGAACATTCATATGGTAGTCCTGACTATAATATTCTAAAATAAACCCAAATTAAATGTTTGTGATATTAAAAGGACACTAACGCATGCAGTAACTGATTGCTCCCTGACTCCTCCCATAGTCAGGTTCCCTGACATGCCTCCTGTCTCTGAAAAAGATGGATATGTTAAAAAGGAGAAGGACTGTTTGATACTGCTTTGAGCGTAATAAACTATGCTCATTCAAACTAATGCTGGAAACAGACTGGTTTATCACACATTTGGTTGGGAATGAAAGCTATCTTTTTTCTTGTCTGTGACACACACAGATGCAACCTAAAAGTGCCTAGGATGGTATTTATAAAGGAGTGTTCGGTAATGACAATAGCGATCTTTTATAATGGAAAAAATACAGTCAAAGGCAGTAAAAATCATCACCATGGTCTAAAAAGACAATTACCAGACAGTATTTTATAAATATATTATATTTTGCTAGGACACGAATGGAATAATAAAATACGTAAAAGTAGCTGATTATTGACTATAGTTCCTGGTAGGCTTTTCTTTGTGGTTTAAGTTCTCCTTTTTTAACATGGATGATGCTCTCAGACATTAAAAAAACATTTTTTTTAATTATTTAATTTTGTTAATGAAACCAAATAAGGATGAACCCAGCATTAATGAATGCTGGTGAAAACATTTACAAACAAGTATTAACATGTAAATTCTACCATATTAATGGTCTTGGTATTGCATATACATAGAAATATTGCAATTAGTTACATGGATAAATGGGATTCTTCTATTCTCTCTCACATTAATACATTTTGCCTAGTTATAAAAGAGGCTCTTTGTCAATTTCCCCTGGCATTTTAATGAATATGCTGATAGAGTTTAGTCACCTCTTTATAGAAATTGTCAGTATTCTGCTCTCTGCTTTTGTGAATAATATGAGCTTTTTATACCCATCTATAATCTACCATCACAGCAAAGTGCAAAGTTCAAATGAACAGATTAGAAACATTGCTTTATTTTTTTGTTGTGAAGAATTGTTCAATATAACGTTTAGCCAGAATTAAAAAAAAAACTGGTAATTTTTATCAGTGGGGTTTATTAATAAGAAGTGCAAAATTTTTCTGTGATATTAATCTGAAGCACCAATCAGATGTTATCAAATGTTTTCCAACCCTACACATGTTACACCGGCACTTTACCAATTATTACATTATCTCTCCCCCACCTTATCACACACACAAGTTATGAGTACTAGAGATGTTCGTAACCGACAATTCCATTCCATATTGGGAATTCAGAATTTTCGATAAAATCCAATACCACCCATGGAAGTCAATGGGACAAAAAAAAAAAAAGTTCACATTAAAATAAGGTATAAAAAGCATGGTAGATGACAGTGGATAGCTTGGACACCTGGGAAATGGTATGGGTAACACGTACAAATTACCAAAATCATTATTAAGGACAAACTATAAGGAGATTCATACTGCGGACTCCCGTAACTTACCTTAGCCCATCCCGCGATACAATGACTGGCGTAAACGAGATTACGTCAGTTATTGCATCGCGGGATCGGGCTAACGTAAGAGCGTGGGTTTAACGCCTCCCACACAGTACCGTTAATGGCGCGCTACTATGTAGCGCAAAAATTAACGGTAGGGGTTTTACATCATAGCACGGCGCTATTTCCAAAAACATTTGGAAATGGCGCTGTGCTCTAAAATCCGTCTAAAAACCCACGTTAACCCGAAATTTCTTCGGGTTAACGTGAGTTTTAGACGGAAAGCCCTATATTGAATCTCCCCCTTTGTCCTTACATGCAAGCTATTTTCCACAGTTTCCACATATATATGAGGCTACTCGGTGACCAGCGAAAGTAGCTCTGTATTTTTTTCTAATTTTCTAAAATCCAGAGAATCCGAGTTTCAAAAAGTTCCAAAGGAACTTAGGAACCGCGAGTTCCAAGTCAGAATGGGATCCGTTTGGAACCCAAACTTCACTTCATCTCTAATCAGTAGTTTTGTGTTTCTTGATTCTAGTACCATCAATGTCATGTGTCACACATAAAAACAAAAAAAGTTGTAATTAAATGTAGAAAAAAAAAAAAAAAAATATCCATACCACCTAGCGTCCAATCACCCAGGCCTATAGGGTAATACAGCACTAGAAATACCATAAAAGTAATGGACTAAAAGAAAAAGGTTCAAAGACAATCAATATATATCTACTTATATAGACAGATATAATAATGTAAAAATGTAATCTACTAGAGTCAGAGATAGGGCATTATTTCTCTACTCATCATCCTCTGGTAACAATAGTATGAAAAATAATAATATAATTATATTCTATACTATAGTAAATAAAATCTACATAAAATGAATACATGAAATAAATATGAATTTCATGTTCACAGAAAATTCTGAAATTAGGGCACGACCACGCATGCAATTTCATGTGAGATTTTGTTGCGTTTGCGCATGCGTTTTTTCCGTTACATATAGAAAACCGCATGCGACTTGCGATTTAAATGCGGAACGCAAATCATAAGCGCAATCATATCGCCCCAAAACGGGTGGTTTTCAGGGGCGTTGCCACGATTCCAATGATTGGAAAAAAGCGCATGCGCAAATGCAAGAAAATTGCTTCAGTGTGGCCTAGCCCTTAATCCCTTTATTAATCAATCCCTTTATTAAACACATATTATTCTGTCTATATAGAGACATATTGATCTGTCTTTTAAACCTTTTTCTTTAGTCCATTACTCTTACAGATTTATAAAACTTTTTTATGGTTAAATAATGATAGTTATTTTACATGACAGTTTGTTATTTTACATTTGAGTATGTATAGTATTTTAGGTTGAATAAAGAAAACGTCCATCCGTCCAACCTACTCAGCAATACACACATTCCCTGCCTAACGTGATCCAGAGGAGGCTGAAAAACCCACCAGAATTAAGAAAAATTCCTTCCGGACTCCAAGTGGCAATTGGAAATATCCCTGATCACTCTACTTTATGTATCGATACCAGTACTTGCAACATTTATTGTTTTTAGAAACTCATCCAGCTTTCTTTTGAAACAATCCAATGAATCGCCCCTCACAACTGCAAATTGGGAGTCTATGGAACGGGAGGACGGGACCTTTTGGCCTGGGGGCAAATATGGCCAAGTGGCCCTTTCAACGTTGGGTCGCAACATTTTTGACTACGCCCACTTTAACTTACACCCATTTTTTAGACCACTTTTCCCATCAAGTGTATGGTGGTTAAAGGACAATTATAAATTATAAATCTCCCCCCTCCCCCTATAAGTACCCAGGGTGAGGACCTGAATCACTAAGTTCTCACCCCTGGACACTTTGTAGGTCAAGTTATACTTACCCAAAGTTTCCTTTGTTCCTAATTAAATGGAAGACGACTAACACCAGCTAATAAACTGAGGGCTGACAAACACTGAATAATAAACTGGGGCTGACAAACACTGTCAATGTTCTCAAGGGCCTGACACACTGGCTAATGAGCTGGAGGGCTGATAACTTGGCTAATGAATGGGGGACTGACTAACGCCTGCTAATGAACTGGAGGGCTGACTGGTAAACCAATCTGGACGTAACTTACTAATAGCTTCTGTGGCCAGCCCAAATCTTTCATTGGAGACCAGCCAGGGGGCATTTTCCCCTCAGCCTACTGGGTCAGTCCCCCTGCTATGGAAGTTCCATAGTTTTGTACCATTTCTCACAGCAAAAAAACCCTATCCGAAGACTAAACTTTTTTCTTCAAGTCTTAAGGGGTATCCAGTGTCCTCTGACATGTTCTTTAATGAACAATGCCCCAGATAGTTTATTGATGGCCTATTCATGTGTTTATAACACAGTAATCATATACCCACTCAAGCGCCTTAAGTCCAAAATGCATCACCTTTATCAACATTGAATCTCACTCATCTGCAGCCCGATGTAACTATTACCTAGACCACCTGTAATGATTGCACACCCCTCTGAAGTTTTTAATGGCGACAAAGTTTTGTGTCGTCAGCAACACCGAAACCTTGCTGACCCATCCAAATCATTAATAACAGATAAATAGAAGTGGCACCAACATAGAACCTGTGGCACCCCCACTTACAACTTTAGTCCATATTGATAAAGTCCCAGTAACACTACTTTCTGCATCCTATCCATCAACCAACTTTCTATCCATGTACAATGTGCCACCCAGACAACAGACCTTAGCCTATCAAAGCCTTAGCAAAATCAAAGCATAATACATTTACTAAATCCTAGCCTAGTTCCTTTATACCCTACTCATTAACCCTACCTAACAGTTGATCCAGAGGAAGGAAAAAAAATAGCAGCTAAAAAGAAGAAAAAAATCAACTCCAAACTCCTTCTCGACTCCAAATGGCAAACAGAAAAGGATCCCTGGATCATCATAAACTATCAGGGAAATTCAATAAAAGTTCTTATCATTAAAAATAGTGCTAATTTTGCCCCAACCAATCAGATGTTAGCTTTCAAATTTTAAATAATATCTGATTGGTTGGGGCAAAATTAGTACGATTTTTAACAATAAGAACTTTTATTGAATCTCCCTGTTTATGTAATTTGAGATTAGACAGGGTAATAATTAGATCATTGAGATGAGCTCTATGATGGCAGTTTATTTAGCTTTTAGAATTTCCACTGTCCCCTGTTCTCCGAGCGCATGCAATAACTGTTTTTTGTGAATCGCATGTGCTCCGATTGCAAAGTATTGCACAAATCGCAACGCAAACGGACATTAACATGCGTTTAAAGTGTGCCAATGTCTGCACGCTTTTCATTTGCGTTACCATCTGGTACTATGTGGCCTCAGCCTTAAAGTGCCAATTTTCTTTAGATGGTTGTAGCCTAGAAATAGGCAATAAATGGACTGCTACACACAGACAAAACGGCCAAAAACAGACTGTGCATTTTTGTTCAGTGTGATCAAGCCCTAAATGACTGATGTCCCGGATCCAACCACCAATGTCCAGAGTGTTTTTAGCCTGATTAAAACATCCTCTAATCTGCAGTTAAACATACTGAGAAGTATGTATATTATACATTTTATAAGGGATAATACGCTACCTACAGTGTAATATAAGGATATTACGCCACCGAGGAGTCCCATGACCATATATACAGGGCATGGAACTCCGAGGTGAAGTAAATCCATATATTACACTGTAGGTAGCGTATTATTACTTATAATACATAAGGCCAGCCAAAAAAATAAACCTGTTCACTACCAGTCTCTCCCCCCCCCCTGTATTAGTCATTTATATAGGAATCCCTGTTTAGTGTATAAATAGTTAATTATGGTTCCTATTGAAAAAAGAAAGAAGGACTGAACATCATCTGTTAACAATATACAGGGATTCCTATATAAATGAATAATACAGGGAGGGGGAGACAGGGGGAGAGGCAGTGGAATACAGGAAGTCACTCAGTGACATCACTGAGTGACTGTAATATAGATTCTCGCCACTGCACCTCCCCATTGAAAATGCCTAGCCTAATGTATTATAAATAAATTGCATTCCATTTAGGTTTATTACACAAACATGCATTTAAGTATAGAAAGCTTAGAGAACCTATAATGCATTAATAACTCATAACATTTCTATAATTTTAACACACCAATCATATTTTTGAATACGTTGATGCGGCCGCATGAGTCTCTAGCACAGCCGCCACAACCTTTACTTGTGGCTGATGATGAATAACAGTATACATCTTACTCCCTACTCCTATTCACAGATATCCCTATCACGCCCCAACACAGCGACAAATGGCTGCTGGAAGCATCAGTTTTTTGGGGTGTGTTTGTATCTCATTAGACGTCACTAATACAATGCAAATAAGGAACAAAGACTTCCATGTGTAAACATGGTAAATTCCCAGGAGTCTTTGTTCCTTATTTGTATCTCATTCACAGGCATGAAAATAAATAATGAAATGCACAAAAGCCTTACTCATTGATGCAATGAAAAAAGAGAATTTAACTTAGCATGGTTACTGCTCTAAATCATTACAAGCAGTGGTACCTGTATAATATTATTTAGTAATACATGATTTATGCTGCTGAATAAATTGCTTTTTCTCAAGGCTGCAGGACAGAAAATGATTGCCAAGAAAAAAAATTAGGAAACTATTATTAAATACATGAAAGTAATTTCCATAGTGCCACCTTCAAAACAGCCCACTCCACTGTTTGATTTAATCTGGGTGGTTAAATACATTTATTGAAATTCAACTAGAGTACTCAGAAGTAAGAACGGTTTCAGTGAAACAGTGGATCCATAACTCGCATAAACAGTAGCGTATCTAGGAATCACTGGGGCCCTAGCAAAACTATAACTGGGCACCCCTCTCTCCTTTATCTACAGATATTGTCTGTGGGGAAGTTGTATCAGTCAAAAAAATGGAAATATATGAAGTTGGATAATCTCCTAGCTCCTGGGCCCCGCTGGGGTTGCAGGGTCTGTTCCCATGGTAGTTACACCCCTGCAAACAAGTAAATCAAAGGAATTTTCTCCTGCCTTGTTTTTTTATATCGCCACCAATATGTATATTATTTAGACAGAAATGCAATGCTTTTTAAATAGCTTTACTAAAAATGGAACATATTGAACAAAATATTCCAGCATAAAGTTTTGATTGGTGGTATATTTTATTGGCAGGTTGAGAATTATTATCTGATCTACTTTTTGCTTTTTTTTTCTCTAGATATCAAGTTCAGTTTTTCAGTGCCTTGTATTTGTGTGTTGCCCAATTATGTTGATCAAAAGCTCTGCAAGGCAAAGACATAAGTATTAATCAATTTCATTTATTTTTATGTATTCAATTAAATTTTCTACTTGTCTGAATGTATTGTAATATTTTAGATTGATATATCCCCAAATAGTTCTAAAAAAATTATACATGCCTACACATGCAAGATTACATGTGTCAAAGTTATGACACAATAAAAGAAAAATACCAAGCGTTAACATGGCGTTAAGACACAACTAACGTTGGTTAAGGCAGTACGAAAAAACTGGGTCACACAACCATCGCAACCAATGTACCGAGGTAATAACTGCTCTTTAAGGCGGAATCTTTAACGCCAGCTAGAATTTAAGATTCGGAATGCATAAACCCCATTAGCTATGCACTGAGGGACGCTATTGGCTTGGTTTATTTCCAAAAGGGGGCAATAGAAAGCAATAGCGGCTCTTGGTACATAGTCCTATATGTTATATGTAACAATATTTACACCAATAATATAAGCTAATGTATTAGATATATCAATTGTATCACATGAATGCTGTGGAATATTTTCGTGATTGGTGTTAAATTCGAATAATGCTATTTCTTAAGCGCTGTGTACCTAAAAATTTGCAAATGCGAATAATGTTTGAAAATTTTCTGGTGCACTACACAGTAAGGATCTAACACGTTATTGGGTTTTTACAGGATCTAATCTGTTACATAAATCAATTTAATAAATATTTGGTACTTTTCTTCCAATCTGAAAAAATATTTCATAACTACTCATACTGTATATCTGTTGTATTCAATTAGATCAACTGGACTTGAACAAGAACTAAACTTCAAGTCCAGTTGATCTAATTAAATACAACAGATATACCATGACGTGGATGAATGAGAACTTTCACAAGCATACTCATACTGTAATACATTAAAAAAAGAAATAGAATTTTATTTTAATATAATCATATAATGAACATCTTTTAAGAGGTTATATTCATACATTTTGTTTAATGAAAATGAAACCAAAATACATTCTTTAAATGGGAAAGGATTCCATATATACCGGTATATTTCAGTCCAGTGTGAAAGAGACTTTTATGACTACTGTATAATTTATTTGCCTTGTAACATTTTTAACCATTTTAGGAGCTTTTAGTTAAGACTGTGTTTTTACACCTTTGTCAGAGGGTGTGAATTTAAAACGAAAGCTACTATTACCACGAGTAACAAAGGCATTTTGCTTGATTTTGCCAATCATTTTCCTTTGGATTAAATATAGACACACTACATGTTTGACTTACCGTATGGAAGTACAATTTTAAAAAATGAAAAGAAAGAAATACTTGGAGGTTTCTCATTATTTTGGCAGCTCTCTGTTCTCTTAGTGACACGTTGCATAAAATTATATAAAAATAACTGTAGACTGTTTTATTGCAATCTGTTTGCAATTGCACTTGTTCCGTATGTTGCTATCTATAACTAGAAGTCTATATTAATCTGTGTATACAGGCAATCATCATGCTTTCTTTTACTAGAGAAACATATGTATCTAGATCACATTTACATACACCTTCATCAACAAAGGAAATACTTTGTATAAATAAATATGAATTAACATGCTTAATGTCTAAAAATATATAGTATAGATTTTTTAGCTTTTTAAAAAAACATTTATTTTCCCATCTGGATGACCTTTTGAGTTGTGTTATCTGTGCAGTTAGCTGGGCAAATCACTGTTCATAGTGCACAATGTTCATAATTTACCTCTGTGTGCCTACAATTACGCCTCCTGGGGGCCGGGTAGCAATTATGGCTCTATGGGGGTCATGATACAAGATTTTATTGATGTATTTTTTTACATAGTATTTGAGGTTGAGGAAAGACAAATGTCAATCTAGTCCACCACTTTTAACCTACCCATTAACCCTGTCTAGAGAAAAAAAGGAAAAAAACAGTAAAAGGGGACAAAAATTCCTTCCTGGTGCCAAAAGGCAATTGAAAAGCCGATCAACTAGAGCTATTTATTACTAGTAATTTTTAATTTTAAATTTTAAAATGTTAGGAATGTACAGTATCCATCCCTCTCTCCAAGGAACTTGCCATTAGCACATCTTCCATTGTTTTACCTTTCTCACAGTAAAGTGTCCTCTGAAATGACATATTGCTAAACAGTGCACCAGAAAGTTTATCGTATGGTCCATTTATATATTTGTATAAAGTGGTTATATCGACACATAAAAGCCACTTCTCTACTGCACACTAGACATGAACAAACCTGTCGCGTTTCCTTCTATTATGAAAATCATATTTTCAAAGTTTCGAATGAAGTTTTTGAATTTTTTGAGTTTCTAAACATATTTTCATTATCTGTTATGAACTTATTAAAGAGATTTCCATTTGATTTCAATAGTTTGGTGTAGGGCATCAAAGATCGCAGTTTAGTCTTAAAAGTATGGTGTTCGGCAATAAACGTTCAGCTGTTGAAAGGTTGTCATATCTCCAAAATTTTCACGTTTCACCAATTTTTCATCAGCAAACTTTTGATGGCGGCAATTTGACCACATAATTGCTTTTGTCAATGTTCCTGCAGCAGTGATTAAAGCTCTTCTGGATAAAGTGGTTTGCCTATTTTAAAAAAGTGATAGAATCTTTCTCAGTGCCAAATGGGGTGTTGGAGTCCTGTACCTCTGAATTGAGACAAAACCAATTTCACCACTCTAATAAAAAGTTTTTGTAATTTAGAATTTGGTTGTGCAGGTAACTCAGGCCGATGAGGTATGTGTTATAGGGATAAAGATATAAGAGAAAACAAGGTATGTGTTGTATCATACCTTATTGCCTATTTTAACCTCCCTAACAAGTTCTTGCTTTGATACATAGCTCTTGCCTGTTTGATCTACCATGGGGGGCACTCAGGGACACCTGAATTCTCATTTTAATGTGGTTTTATGTATATGGTTTTAGTGTTTTCAATTGAGCACAATAAAGGTTTACGTTTATGACTTTCAAATGTGAGGTGCTTTAATGAGAGTATTGGGCTGGAAGTCTCCTTTGGGGACGCTGGCTATTTTTCTTTGTGACACTTTTTATCAATATTAGACTCTCATATGGGGCCTAAACAGGGCTTTCACATACGGTCTACAATTAGGTGGTGCACTCATCCCTACAAGGTTAAAGGAGAACTAGTGTCCAGACAACATTGCCCCAATAGACAGAGCACATTCACAAACATACAACAAGCTGTGTCTCACCTCTCCCTTTGCTGTGTCCATTGGGTGATTTATGAAAATAACCTGCAAGTACTAGGGGTCAGCTCCCACAATCCACCTTAGCTGGGTAAACCCCCAGCTAAGTGCCTGCAGTATAGGCACAAGCTCTGTACTGCTCTACAGATCAAAACAAGGAAGTTGCAGCCTTGCTTCCTAGAACCTGACAGCCATTCACATTACAGCACAAAGATCCTTCCTCTACCTGACACAGAACAGGGATTTCAGTTTTTTGTTTTCAAACACATTCAATGCTTCTGTCCTAACAATGATATAATCCTTTACTTTTCGTACAACAGGAAAGGTAATCTTTGCAGTGTATTTCATAGATAGCATGGATGTAAGAAATGGAATACTAACATTTCAGAAAAAAAAAAACAACAGAATGTCTGGGGAATAGAACCTGCAACTTGGGTACATTTTCTCTGTCTTGCTAAAAGCAGAGCTCTTACCTAGCTAACAGATCTGTTACTACGAACATATTGGAAACAAAATATAAAGGTAAGTCTGGGGATTGGAACTTGTGACCTTCTGAACTGTGTGTTTCTAAAACTGGTGTCTTACCAGGTGCACCACCACTGAATAAGCTGAAAAGTTTGGTACATTTAGTAGCTTCATCATTTGCTTGGAACAAAATAGAAACAAAAAAAGGAAAGTCTGGGGAATTGAACTTGTGGCCTTCTGAACTGTGTGTTTTTTTTAAACAGGAAACAGGTGCTTTCTGGGTGCGCCACTTTTGAATAAGCACAAACTCCAGCTACATTAGGAGTAAGACTTTGAAAAGAGTTTTGAAATAAGACTTTGAAAGCTGCTTGTTACCCTGCCATTTACTTACCAGCAACTTTCACTGACTGGTAAATAAATTGCAGGGTAACAAGCAGCTTTCAAAGTCTTTTCAGGGACTTCTATATTGATGTAAAGAAAACACTCTGAGAATAGAGACAGTGAATACAGGGGGCAGGGGGTGTGGTTCTTTAATGACCTAATGGGCTGTGGGTTATACAGGTAACAACATAGAAACCTTATTTACAGAATCTATTACTCACACGTACTAAATGCAACTTACTAGAGAAGAATCTTACAATGTATAGGTATTTTGGGGAGAAAAACTTTCACATTAGGTTTTAGATTTTACGTTTGTTTCTCCTTTAATATTTGTCTCTGTAACAGTCACATGATGAACTGTGTAGAAAGTCCCACCCCCGAAAAATGTATCTTTTCTGAAGCTAGTTATAGACCTGCAACCATTCTCTGTCTATTTCAGCGGTTCTGGTGATGTCACAGCTCACAGTGTTAGCAGGAAATAACACACTCTATCCTGCTGTAACTTTGGATAGACTGCAGCTAGATGCCTACAAAAATTAGAAGCCTAGTGCACATCCAATTAATTTGCTTACATTTTACTTTACCATTGTAATGCGACTTTATAAGCCTGCCCTTCTCTCTGGATAAATTTAAGCAATTCGTTCAATAACTTGGCCAAATTATTTTAAGCCCAGTAGCCACTTCACGGTTTGCTTTATTCTGCTGGGTCCTAACTTTCAACCTTTTTTACCTTAGTAACTTTTTACCTTCTTAGAAGACGTAATTCTCAAACTTTATATCAGTACCTGCCTTTTATGAGATGAAAGTCCCTGCTGCTCTTTCTCAAGCTTTCTTGGGACTAAGTCTCCAGCTTTCAGTACTTGTACCCATGACCCACTGTGCAGCTAGATGCCTTTGGGTTCATTCATTTTACTAAAGGCCACTTGTATTGAGATCTCAGTGCCTATCCAAGAACCTGCTGGCTATTGTTTCTTCTCCTGGCTCAGCAAGATCGCAGATAAGTAGTAAGATCTAACCTTAAAAAATAATATGGGATATAGTAGCAGGTGCTCTTTGCTAACTTACAATGATAGATCTGATTTTTTAATAAAATAAAAATGAATAAAATGGGTTTCATAACCCTTTAAAGGAAAACTAAACTACTTTTTAAAAAAATGCTAATGTTATTTTTTCTCCCCAGAACACCAACATATTGTAAGATATTTCTCAAAAACAGTTGTTTCCTTGCTTAATAAGGAAATGAACCACAGATTTCACAGATTTCTTTTGTTTGAAAAGCAAAGGAATGTGTGGGGAAATTGCACGCTGTTAAATCTGTTCTGTGTCTGAGAAGCAGGATCTGCTGTAACATGATCTTTGACTAATAGACAGGTTGCTATGCTGTAATATGATTGGCTGTCAGCTTTTAGGGTGCAAGGTTGCATCTTCATTGTTTTAATCTTCCACACACTAGAGAGTATGTAAAGTGTACTGCGCACAATTAGACTTCCATCAAAACAAAGAGGTTAATTTCATGAACAATCCAGCAGCCACTGCAAAATCTTGTTGTACCTTTGTGAATGTGCTCTGGCTGTTGGGACAATTTTTAAGTTTCAAACATCACTTTCCTCTTTGCGTGGGTACTGTAAACATTCTTTAAAAAATTAAAATAGCAATTCAATGTCACGGAAAATTACAACCACTACACTGGAGAAAATTTTAATTTGAGAATAGGGTAGGAGAAAAACTGCAGGGGCCTTGCCACCATTGCTCACACCGCACCCCATTTTGCAATTATTTTAAACTACTCTTAACAAGCATTGCTTCTATACTTCTGTGTGGGTGTGAAATTTTTATTCAGTAAAACTAGAAGTTTAAATTTTAAATAGTTACTGAAAATATTTAGTGCAGTAATTAGAACCTTATAATGAACCAAAAGAATTCTCTAATTAAACGAAACTGACACAATGTTTAATTTCTCTACCATGAAATTATCAGGGTTATTAAATAAAAGTTCTAATCGTTTAAAATGGTGCTAATTTTGCCCCAACCAAACAGATCTTATTTAACATTTGAAAGCTAATATCTGATTGGTTGGATCAAAATTAGCACCATTTTAAACGATAAGAACTTTTATTGAATAACCCTGAATATGTTTCTGTTACTTGATTTTCATAATCTAAAATACTGCTAATTTCACAGTGAAATCTAAATTTAGTAAATGAATAGCAAACCTGTCAGAATCCTCACGTAATATACAGTAATAGTTACTGAACAGGCATACAGGTGTTGACTGTTCCACCATTTTCACTGTAAAGAATCCTTTCCTAACCTGAAGATGAAACTTCTTTTCTTCTAATCTTAAAGGATGTCCACGTGTCCTCTGATATGAGCTATATGAAAAGAGAGTTTATTATATGGCCCATTAATATATTTGTATAGTGTGATCATATCCCCACGCAATCATCGCTTCTACAATTTATCTATCACTAATTTGTCTTATCTGTCTCCATAGTGCTCCTCCATTCCCCCTATTAATAGTCCTGTAAAGGTAGTATATGCTTTGGAATCTAATTTGTTACTCTTCTTTATAAGCTAATGTGCTAAACTGTTTTTTTTCATCAGTATTCACTAAAGAGAATCCTCGTCCTTATAGCAGGAACTGTAAGGGTATAAATGAAGGGTATAAATGAGGAATATTCACACTGACTGACAGAGGATATGGTATGGAAACAATTAGACAAAGTTCATATTAATAAAGCCCCAGGACCGGATTAAATACATCCTGGGATCTTAAAAGAGCTTGGTCCAATTTTATCTAGACCACTGTTTCTCATCTATTCAGATTCACTTTTGTCTGTTGATGTTCTGCAGGATTGGTAATACCAATATTTTAAAAACGTAGTAATTCCCAGCCTGGTAATTATAGCCCCGTAAGCCTAACATCAGTGGTAGGGAAGGTGCTGGAAACTTTGTTACGGGATCATATCCTTGACTTTGTCTCCAGAACTGATCTTATTAGTAGTAGTCAGCATGGATTTATGAGAACCATGCCAGACAAATTATTAGATCATGCCAGACAAATTTGCTTGGTTTTTATGAAGAAGTGAGTAAGAATTTAGATTCAGGCATAGCAGTGTATGTGGTATACTTGGATTTTGCTAAAGCTTTTGATACTGTCCCACTTAGGCGAACAATTTATAAACTGAGGACTGTTGGCCTAGAAAAAACATTTGTACATGGATAAAGAATGTTATTGAATCACAAACAGAGGTGATCAATGGAGCTACATCTATGTGGGCTAAAGTTGTAAGTTGAGTGCCTCAGGGTTCTGTACTGGGGCAACTTCTTTTTAATCTGTTCATATATGACTTAGAAGGGGGCATTGAGAGCAAAATCTCTGTGTTTGCTGATGAGACTAAACTATGCAGAGCTTTGGAAACTTCAAATGATGTGCAATTGCTGCAAGCTGACCTAGATAGATTATCAAAATGGGCTGCAGAATGGTAGATGAGAATGTTAATAAATGTAAGGTGATGCATTTGGGGTTTAACAATGCTTGTACCACCTACAACATAAATAACTCTGTGTTAAGTGAAACTCTAATGAGAAAAGATTTGGGGGTTATCTGGTAGATAACAGACTTAGCTGAAGCAAACAATGCCCGGCAGCAATGGCTAGAGCTAGCAAGATATTGTCTTGTATAAAGAGGGAATAGACTTAAGAGGGAAAAATAATATTCTCCCTCTTTACGAGGCACTGGTAAGGCCTCATTTGGAATATGTGGTGCATTTTTTGAATTCCATATACAAAATGGACATCTTGGAAATGGAACCAGGACAGAGAAAGGCAACAATAATCAAGGGAAGGGAGGGGCTTGACTATGCAGGCATATTAGACAAGTTATAGGTGTTTACATTGGAGAATTGACATTTGCCGTGGGGATATGATCACTTTATACAAATATATTAATTAGCAATACTTTCTGGTGCGTTGTTCATTTATAGGTCATATCAGAGGACTCGTGGACATCCTTTAAGATTAGAAGAAAAGAAGTTTCATCTTCAGGTTAGGAAAGGTTCCTTTACAGTGAGAACGGTGAAAGTGGAACTCTCTTGCAGCAGATGTGGTAATGGCAAGTTCAAGTGGAATGGATAAGTTTCTAAAACCAAAAAATATTGAGAATTACTGGCATTAATACATATACTGTAGTTCTGGTTGATCCAATGACACTTTCTGATTGCCGTTTGAAGTCAGGAAGGAATGTTTCCCTTTTTTAGCTGTTTATTTTTTGCCTTCCTCTGAATCAACTGTTAGGGTTAAAAAGGTGGGTGTAAAGATTGGACTTGATGGACGAATTTCTTTAGTCAACCGTAATTACTATGTCAGTAGGACACTATATAAACTTTCAATGTCTCTTTTTTGCCATTTGGATATTGTGATCCTGCAGGCAGTGTGGTCAGTATTAAAGGGCATCTATAGTGAAAAAAAAACTTTGTATACAATGTATAGATCACTTAGTATAAGCTGCATTACTTTCATGTTGCTGTGTGGCTTCATTTCTTCACACTGGCAGAAGTTTGTACCAAGCTGTGTAGTCCCCCTCCCCTCTCTGTCTACTCCCCCTCAAGCAGTGAAGGGCTGTATACAGAGTCCGAGCATGGTCAGTTGAAAGGACTTTAAATCAAGTGCTGACATCCTGTTGACCCCTCCCTACTAGAGCTAGACTGCAAGCAATCAAAGTGTGGGATAAAGTAGCAATATGCTGAAGGGAGGGGCAGAGGGGGAGAGAGGACAAGTGGTGCTGAGATTCTTTACAAGTAAGTTACTGAACTCTGCCTCTGCCTGTTCTCTAACTTTGCTAATTGTTATTTATTTCTTACCTAAAGTTCATATCTCTCCCCAGCTTAGCTGAGATCATAATCACTGAAGACAAGAGTCAGTGTAACAGCAGCTGTAGTGAGACCTTTTACAAACACAGTGACACACTGCTGGTTATCCTGATACATTTCATTTGCTTTAGTCTATATATTTCATAGATTGCACTGTATGTCTTGTTTGGTATATAGTCTGTATTACTGTATTATATATACTGTATTAGTGTTCCATTTGAGTCACTGGTTTTGTATGTATATAAGATTTTTTTTTGGGAGGAGGGGCTGTTTTATAGTGTGTTATGCTCATATTGCTGGGTTAATGGTTTATTGATTGTGTTTAGCACTACAGCATTTGACTGTGTTGCACATGGTACTTACAGTGTGGGTGAAGGAGTATGTGACAGTACTGCATGGGAGCTTTGGATTGTGTGGGCGTGTGCCTTTGAGTGACAGATGAGGTGTAGCAGCTCCTACGAATCACGGCATATTCAAAGGCTTATATCTCTGGGACTATGAAGAATTTAAAGAAACTAAAGGTACCCTGGTGGTTGGGATGACTTATAGGATATATTAGAAGGAATAAAAAAAACCAATTTTCTCACTATAATTGCCCTTTAAACCGGACAACACACTGAGGCAGCAATTGGTACATTGAAACACAAGAAAAGCGACATAATTTACGCAGTGCAGTGAAGAATGCTCTGATTTGTATGTGGGGGAGACCAAACAGCAACTGCATCAACGTATGGCCCAGCACAGAAGAGCCAATTCCTCGGGTCAGGACTCAGCCATGTACCTGCATCTTAAGGATAAAGGACATACCTTTGAACATTGTAAAGTTAACATATTGGCAAAGGAACGTGACTGGTTCAAGAGAGGTGTTAAGGAGGCCATTTATGTGAAAATAAAGAAACCAAGCTTAAATAGAGATGGTGTTCGACGTAAACTGTCTGCCATGTACAATGCTGTTTTGACACCTTACCCTGGGCTTCCTATAACACCTCTTAGCCACTATCCAATCATGCCCTTAACTGTGATTATGCTAATTGGGATTGGCTATTTGGGATTGGCTAATTGGCTGTGATATGCTAATTGGGATTTTCCAGGGTACATAATTGCCACAGATTCTTGTACCGGTCATTCTGAATTGAGAAAGCCAGTCGGATGAGCAAAACGTCTTCAAGAACTAAACTTCAAGTCCAGTTGATCTAATTGAATACAACAGATATACCATGACCTGGATGAATGAGAAACTTCACAAGTTTATTTTATTATTTGCACTGAATAAAAACACCTGCACTTATCATACCAGGAAGTGTTTGTGCATTTTTCTGGATGGCCAAATCCCTGACTGTGGTGTGTTTTTATTATTGGTTTTTAATCTTTTAATATATTGTTTTTTATTTTGATGTATTACTGATACTAGACACTTTTTAATACTATACTTTTTATAATTTTATCTATCACTCTAAGGGACAAATAAGGAGATACAATACTGCAAAAATAAGTGTAAAACATATACAACCCCATGTAATATAGGGTAACGTGGGATTTACTCTTTTTTTATGGGGCCGCGCCACATCCAAATGTTTTTGGAAGTAGCACAGTGCTTACGATACAATAACCCTTAATTTAAGTTTTGCACTACCAAATAGCATGAAACAGGGTGAAAACAGGGTATTGTACGAGGCCACAAGGGAGCACAAAGTGGCACTTCTTTGTACGATTTTGGGATGCAATACCAAAATTTAACACGTATTGTGTTGCAGGATTGCATAAAAGTAAGTACTGCAGGTTTGCGATATTTCATCTTCATGTATAAATAAATATGCTTTGTGTATATGTATCTGTCGGTCTGACATTTTCTTTTTCTATGCACGTTTTGCGTTAATTAAAGCAATGTTTTCAGCAATATTATGGGGCTGCATAAAGACTAACACACATTCATTTCAGTATGATATCTTTACATTAGTAAACTGAAGCCAAGTTACTGCTTAATTATCTGCTTAATACAGTTAAATCCATATCCTGTGTGCTTGTAAGTTGAAACATGGGGAATGTTCCTATTGGGTGGGTGTTGCTTAGGTGACCCCTTAGAAGCGTATTTTTAAATGCTAGTAATATTTTTAGCTTCGGTTCTGTGCATACAAATAACACAGCGTGTAGTGAACATTATATTAACAGGCAGCAGAAAGATCCAACTCAGTTAGAAATTGTCAGAATTATCTTCTCTATTCCATCCATGTGGTGTGCCCAGTATTGCATGCTTTATATAATATGTTATAGCTACAATCAAGACGTGCAAGTGATACTTCTGTAACTGGCCTGATAACTTCCCACTTGCCTTTGGCCTATCCATACTTTAGGGCACAGAAAGAAATTTGCCTTCTGTGGTGTCCAGAACATTCATATGGTAGTCCTGACTATAATATTCTAAAATAAACCCAAATTAAATGGTTTGTGATATTAAAAGGACACTATACGCATGCAGTAACTGATTGCTCCCTGACTCCTCCCATAGTCAGGGTCCCTGACATGCCTCCTGTCTCTGAAAAATGAATGGATATGTTAAAAAGGAGAAGGACTGTTTGATACTGCTTGAGCGTAAAATAAACTATGCTCATTCAAACTAATGCTGGAAACAGACTGGTTTATCACACAATTTGGTTGGGAATGAAAGCTATCTTTTTATCTTGTCTGTGACACACAAGAGATGCAACACTAAAAGTGCCTAGGATGGTATTTATAAAGGAGTGTTATCGGTAATGACAATAGCGATCTTTTATAATGGAAAAAATAGTCAAAGGCAGTAAAAATCATCACCATGGTCTAAAAGACAATTACCAGACAGTATTTTATAAATATTATATTTTGCTAGGAACAGAATGGAATAATAAAATACAGTAAAAGTAGCTGATTATTGACTATAGTTCCTGGTAGGCTTTTCTTTGTGGTTAAGTTCTCCTTTTTATAACATGGATGATGCTCTCAGACATTTAAAAAAACATTTTTTTTAATTATTTAATTTTGTTTAATGAAACCAAATAAGGATGAAACCAGCATTAATGAATGCTGGTGAAAACATTTACAAAACAAGTATTAACATGTAAATTCTACCATATTAATGGTCTTGGTATTGCATATACATAGAAATATTGCAATTAGTTTACATGGAATAAATGGGATTCTTCTATTCTGCTCTCACATTAATACATTTTGCCTAGTTATAAAAGAGGCTCTTTGTCAATTTCCCCTGGCATTTTAATGAAATATGCTGATAGAGTTTGAGTCACCTCTTATAGAAATTGTCAGTATTCATGCTCTCTGCTTTTTGTGAATAATATGAAGCTTTTATACCCATCTATAATCTACCATCTACAGCAAAGTGCAAAGTTCAAATGAACAGATTAGAAACATTGCTTTATTTTTTTGTTGTGAAGAATTTGTTCAATATAACGTTTAGCCATGGAATTAAAAAAAAATAACACTGGTAATTTTTACAGTGGGGTTTATTTAATAAGAAGTGCAAAATTTTTCTGTGATATTAATCTGAAGCAACCAATCAGATGTTATCAAATGTTTTCCAACCCTACACATGTTACACCGGCACTTTACAATTATTACATTATCTCTCCCGCACCTTATCACACACACAAGTTATGAGTACTAGAGATGTTCGTAACCGACAAGTTCCATTCCATATTGGGAATTCAGAATTTTCGATAAAATCCAAATACCACCCATGGAAGTCAATGGGACAAAAAAAAAAAAAAAGTTCACATTAAAATAAGGATAGAAAAAGCATGGTAGATGACAGTGGATAGCTTGGACACCTGGGAAATGGTATGGGTAACACGTACAAATTACCAAAATCATTATTAAGGACAAACTATAGAGGAGATTCAATACTGCGGACTCCCGTAACTTACCTTAGCCCAATCCCGCGATACAATGACTGGCGTAAACGAGATTACGTCAGTTATTGCATCGCGGGATCGGGCTAACGTAAGAGCGTGGGTTTAACGCCTCCCACACAGTACCGTTAAGTGGCGCGCTACTATGTAGCGCAAAAATTAACGGTAGGGGTTTTACATCTATAGCACGGCGCTATTTCCAAAAACATTTGGAAATGGCGCTGTGCTCTAAAATCCGTCTAAAACCCACGTTAACCCGAAATTTCTTCGGGTTAACGTGAGTTTTAGACGGAAAAGCCCTATATTGAATCTCCCCCTTTGTCCTTTACATGCAAGCTATTTTCCACAGTTTCCACATATATATGAGGCTACTCGGTGACCAGCGAAAGTAGCTCTGTATTTTTTTCTAATTTTCTAAAATCCAGAGAATCCGAGTTTCAAAAAGTTCCAAAGGAACTTAGGAACCGCGAGTTCCAAGTCAGAATTGGGATCCGTTTGAACCCAAACTTCATCTCTAATCAGTAGTTTTTGTGTTTCTTGATTCTAGTACCATCAATGTCATGTGTCACACATAAAAACAAAAAAAAGTTGTAATTAAATGTAGGAAAAAATAAAAAAAAATATCCAATACCACCTTAGCGTCCAATCACCCAGGCCTATAGGGTAATACAGCACTAGAAATACCATAAAAGTAATGGACTAAAAGAAAAAGGTCTAAAAGACAGATCAATATATATCTACGTATATAGACAGATATTAATAATGTAAAAATGTAATCTACTAGAGTCAGAGATAGGGCATTATTTCTCTACTCATCATCCTCTGGTAACAATAGTATGATAAAAATAATTATATTCTATACATATAGTAAATAAAATCTACATAGAAATGAGATATACATGAAATAAATATGAATTTCATGTTCACAGAAAATTCTGAAATTAGGGCACGACCACGCATGCAATTTCATGTGAGATTTTGTTGCGTTTGCGCATGCGTTTTTCCGTTACATATAGAAAACCGCATGCGACTTGCGATTTAAAATGCGGAACGCAAATCATAAGCGCAATCATATCGCACCCAAAAACGGGTGTTTTCAGGGGGCGTTGCCACGATTCCAATGATTGGAAAAAAGCGCATGCGCAAATGCAAGAAAATTGCTTCAGTGTGGCCTAGCCCTTAATCCCTTTTATTATCAATCCCTTTATTAAACACATTAATATCTGTCTATATAGAGACATATTGATCTGTCTTTTAAACCTTTTTCTTTTAGTCCATTACTCTTACAGTATTTATAAAACTTTTTTATGGTTAAATAATGATAGTTATTTTACATGACAGTTGTTATTTTACATTTGAGTATAGTATAGTATTTTAGGTTGAATAAAGAAAAACGTCCATCCAGTCCAACCTACTCAGCAATACACACATTCCCTGCCTAACTGTTGATCCAGAGGAAGGCTGAAAAACCCACCAGAATTAAGAAAAATTCCTTCCGGACTCCAAGTGGCAATCGGAAATATCCCTGGATCAACTCTACTTTATGTATCGATACCAGTAACTTGCAACATTTATTGTTTTTAGAAACTCATCCAGCTTTCTTTTGAAACAATCCAATGAATCTGCCCTCACAACTGCAAATGGGAGTCTATGGAACAGGGGAGGACTGGGACCTTTTGGCCTGGGGGGCAAATATGGCCAAGTGGCCCTTTCACGGTGGGTCGCAACATTTTTGACTACGCCCACTTTAGCTTACACCCATTTTTTAGACCACTTTTCCCATCAAGTGTATGATGTGGTTAAAGGACAATTATAATTATAAAATCTCCCCCCTCCCCCTTATAAGTACCCAGGGTGAGGACCTGAATCACTAAGTTCTCACCCCTGGGTACACTTTGTAGGTCAAGTTATACTTACCCAAAGTTTCCTTTGTTCCTAATTAAATGGAAGACTGACTAACACCAGCTAATAAACTTGAGGGCTGACAAACACTGAATAATAAACTGGGGGTCTGACAAACACTGTCTAATGTTCTCAAGGGCTGACAACACTGGCTAATGAGCTGGAGGGCTGATAACATTGGCTAATGAATTGGGGGACTGACTAACGCTGCTAATGAACTGGAGGGCTGACTGGTAAACAATCTGGACGTAACTTACTAATAGCTTCTGTGGCAGCCCAAATCTTTCATTGGAGACCAGCCAGGGGGCATTTTCCCCTCAGCCTACTGGGTCAGTCCTCCCCTGCTATGGAAGTTCCATAGTTTTACCATTCTCACAGCAAAAAACCCTATCCGAAGACTAAACTTATTTTCTTCAAGTCTTAAGGGGTATCCACGTGTCCTCTGACATGTTCTTTTAATGAACAATGCCCCAGATAGTTTATTGAATGGCCTATTCATGTGTTTATACACAGTAATCATATACCCACTCAAGCGCCTTAAGTCCAAAATGCATCACCTTTATCAACATTGAATCTCATCTGCAGTCCGATGTGACTATTTACCTAGATCCACCTGTAATGATTGCACACCCTCTGAAGTTTTTAATGGTCGACAAAGTTTTGTGTCGTCAGCAAACACAGAAACCTTGCTGACCCACATCCAAATCATTAATAAACAGATTAAATAGAAGTGGCACCAACATAGAACCCTGTGGCACCCCACTTACAACTTTAGTCCATATTGATAAAGTCCCAGTAACAACTACTTTCTGCATCCTATCCATCAACCAACTTTCTATCCATGTACAAATGTGCCACCCCAGACCAACAGACCTTAGCCTATCAAAAGCCTTAGCAAAATCAAAGCATAATACATTTACTCAAATCCTACCTAGTTCCTCATAAAAGCTAAGCAAGTTAGTTTGACAAGAACTATTCCTCCTAAATCCATGTTGATTATTTCTTATAAGGTCAGTCCTTGAAAAATACTATAGAATATGCTCCTGTATCAAACTTTCCAGTATGTTCCCCACCACTGAAGTTAAACTTACTGGCCTGTAATTACCCAGCTGCGAACAACTACCCTTTTTGAATATGGGAATTACAATAGCTTTTTTCCAATCCAGAGGCACACATCCAGTCCTGAGGGAATCTGCAAAAATAAGAAACAATGGCCTAGATAAAACTTAGTTCCCTTAATAAAAAAAAGGAGTTTGTAACAGCTTCCACTCTTGTTCATTTCCACTCACAGGAACTGACTACAAACCATTGATCCAACCAATGTGAATACTATTTAACTAATTGGCCCTAGCCCCCACACCAATCAGTGCAAAGAGACAGACATGGAAAAAAAAATGTTTTAACCCTTATACAGCTTTCTTATAATTAAAACAGGTGTAGTACTAAAATCTACAAACCCAGTGCCTAAAACTTACTTTCAAACTCATCCCTTTAACTGGAAGTAAGAAAGATTTATCTACTTACACACAATCTTTATCACAGCACACTATCAGCAGAAATAATCCTTTTCAAACTTTCATATAAACCATTCAACCATCAGATGTCCTTAATACATACCTCCCAACTGTCACGGATTTTTCCTTTTGTCCTGAATCACAACGCAAATCTCCCGGATTTCCTGCAATGTCCCGGCCGGTAGTTTCGGGTATGAATAAAGTTTTTTAAAAAATGCCCTCGCCCCCTGCCGCACATCCCCTTCCCAGCCCCATATGCTCGCGGGGAGGGGAAAGGAGGAGCCTGCTTGGGGGTGGAGGGACCCTCCAGCGGGGGCACTGGGAAGTGCTTTTTGGGGCTTAGGAGGTCCCGCAGCTCAAACTAGGACCCCCCTTCCCCAGCCCTTGTAAGGGCCTTTGTGGCACTTACAAGTGCCCTTGTAAGGGCCTTTTGGGGCTTAAGAGGTCCTGCAGCTCGAACCAGGACCTTCCTTCCCTGGCACTTATAAGTGCCTTTGGGGCCCTTGCAAGGGCCTTTAGGACTTAAGGGGTCCTACAGCTCAAACTGGGACCCCACTCCCTGGCCCCTATAAGGACCCTTGTGGCCCTGACAAGGGCCTTTGAAGGAATGTTGCAAGTTACTGGTATTGATTCATAAAGGAGAGTTGATCCAGGGAAATTTCCGATTTTTTTCCCCCTTTATAAATTTGGTGGGGGGTTTTTTGCCTTCCTCTAGATCAACAGTTAGGCAGGAAATGAGGATATTGCTAAATGGGTTGGACTGGATGGACATATGTCTTTATATTCTTTATTCAACCTCAAATACCATACTATACACTTAAGGGGTCCCGCAGCTGGAACTGGGACTCCCCTCCCCGGCCCTTATTAGGGCCCTTGCAGCACTTACAAATGCCCTTGCTGCCCTGAGAAGGGTCCTTTGGGGCATAAGGGGCAAGTGCCTTTGTTGGGGGTCTTGCAGCTCGAAACAGGACCCCCCATTGGCTCTCACAAGAGCCTTTGGGTGTGTCTTCTTTCTTCCATCTGGTGACACCAGCTCCGCTGATGTGGCCAACACCAGGAATTGCCCCTGTGACCGCCAGGGGCACCTCAAGCGCTGGCAATGTAGCCGATGTTACCGGCATCTTGATCCAAAGTCTTCTTTCTTCACGGCCAGCGAAACCAACTCCGCTGAAGACACCAATGGCACAGGGTTTGCACCTCTTTACATAGGTTTTCTGAAGGACCAAATCCAGTTCTGATTGGTCAATTTTTCAATGTTTGCAATCACATAGTTATACAGTAACCAATCATATTTCTGAAATATGATTGGTTGCTGTATAGCCATGTGATCGCAAGCATTGAAAAATTGACCAATCAAATTTGGATTAGGTCCTTCAGAAAACCTATATAAAGAGGTATAAACCCTGTGGAGCTCAGAAGGCATCGCAAAAGAAAGAAGAGGCCAGCAGCATTGTCTCTGTTGAAGCCGCTGGTGCCAGCAGGGTCACTGGTGGCCGCGATGACCTCGCTTGGCATTGGCTACTTCAGCGGAGTTGGTGTAGCTGGCTGTAAAGAAAAAGGACTCAAGAGGTTGGTGATATCGGCTATGTTAAAGTAGCCAGTGCTGGAGCGGCAGAAAGAAGACATGCCCAAGGGCTCTTGAAAGGGATGGCGGGTCCTGTTTTGAACTGCAGGACCCCCAACAAAGGCACTTGTCAGAGCCGGGGTGGGAGGTCCCGGTACAAGCTGCAGGACCCCTTATGCCCCAAAGGGCCCTTGTCAGGGACACAAGGGCACTTGTAAGTGCCGCAAGAGCCCTTATAAATGCCGGGGAGAGGGGTCCCGGTTCAAGCTGCGGGACCCATAAAGCCCCAAAAGGCACTTCTTAGTGCCTCTGCTGGAGGATTCCTCCACCCCCCCGCGAGGGTACAGGGCAGGGGGCTGGGAGGGGCTGCTGGGAAGGGGATGTGCAGTGGGTGGTCTCCGCCGTGGGGGGCGAGGGCGGAGTGGACGTACACCTCTGCCCTTTCTGGCGGCGATCTCTGACGTTTTTCCATTTTTGCCCTTTTATAAATCGTGGTAATTCTGATTTGGGTGAAAATGGTGGGAGAGACGGCGGCGGAAAATTAACGTCCCTTATAAAAGCCCTAAGGGGCATATATATGAAGGTTTGTTAAACTTTTCACCTTCTTTAATGCAGCCTTTTCGCCAAATTTGAACTTTTTGCTATTTATAAAGCAGCGATAACCAGTAGCAAAAGGTCATTACCGCTACTTTTCGCTTTTCGCCATACATCGCTACGGTAACCGCTCAAATATATTTATAAAATGGTGAAAACTGTATTTTTGAGTTAAGTTCAGCCATTCCAATTTGCCAAGTCTGAGGTGGCAAAAACGCATAAGAGGCATATTTTGCCTTTTTAAGGTTAATTTTTCACTTTTTATAGATTTTTGTTTGTAAGGTTCTGATTTTCTTTATTTACCAATAAAGTTAAATGGGGGTCTGAGGGGCATATTTATAAAGGGGCATTATTTTTGCTATTTTCCCCACCAGCCTTTACTATAATTTTTTTAACTTTCATCTTTTCCTTTCATCAGTTATTAAAAAGGCGAATTTTCATCAAAAGTGAAAACTATCTAGCGAATTTTCTCTATTCATTAATTGGAAATTACACTAGAGAGCAATCTCTCTTTTCGCAGTGTACCACACTTAAAGCAATGAATAAGACGAAAATTATCGCCACACATTGCTGCAGCGATACTTTCCGCAAAGGTGAAAATGAGTAGTTTTATAAATAAAGTGAAAATAACGCTATTTGTCATTGTAATGTCCTGCGATAGCGAAATGGCGAAAATAGTGATTGTTTATAAATATGCCCCTAATTCTTTTTTCAGAGTCTAAGATTCATACATGTCTCTTTTTTAGGTTTTTCCATATGCTACAGTATACAATAAGGCATAGAAGACTAAACAATTCCAGAAGTAGAGAACCAAAAATATTAGTTAAACAATTAGTATCAGTTTGATAGATTCTTCTTGTTTTCTGTCTTTTCTGAGCTGCATCATGTTTTTTTCATCATTAATTTGCTTCATCAAAACTCATCTTTTGCTTTCTTTTATGTTCTTGTCTGTTTGTCTCCCATCCACTTGCTTGCATTTCATCCTTTCTTCTCTATTCTTTGATGAGGGAAGCTTCCAAAGGCTTTCAACAGAAAGGTAAGGCTTATAATTTAAATGTTCCTCAAATTAAAAAAACAAGATGCTTCTTTCTTTCTTTTTTATGCTAGTATGAAATGTTAGTTCAGGGGTCCTCAAACTTTTTAAATATAGGGCCAGTTAACAGTCTCTCGGACTGTTGGTAGGCCAGACTATAGTTGTTAAATTGCAGATAGTGCACTGCTAGATATACATTACTCTCAGGTCAGTTCAGGTCTCTTACCCTTAGACACATTCACCATGTCAATATGGATAGTGCCTGTGTTTCTGCCCACAACACCCACCGGCACAGTATCATCACCCTGACCGTATTTTTATACACAAACCGGCATTGTATCTGGATTTAACATATCATGCCCCATATTGCCCTTTCCCTCCCCAACCACCAAGCACACACAAACAAACCATGGCTGGTATATGCGGTTACCAGATTTAAATTACATTAAAAGTACAGCTCTTACTCATGCATAGATATATCAGTCACATCACTGGAACTTGGATACAATCTATCCCAAAGTTACATGCAATACTGTACTATACAGCTTCCTACCTAATACTGTGTTAGCGTTACAGACCTTACCCGTTCAGTTGAGCCTCACCGCCCATACCACTAATACCTCTCCTGGTCATACTTCACACATAGAACAGAGTTCGTCCGGACCGCCATGTACACAGCCACACTAGACCACCGATGCGTATTTTGTCGCGTGACCCGTGACTTCATCAGAGCCCCGTCAGTGTGCCCCTGTGTAAACCCCATAGGCCTCCACACGTCACACCTCCTATCAGCTGACACACTTTATACCGGAAGCAGACCCACTCGCAGCCGCAGCCTGTCCCAGACCCAGCCCCTCCCCCCCCCTCTGTCACTCTGCTTTACAGCCAGCCCTGACACCTTTGGTTAATAGGAGGTTAATTTAGCATGGTGTCATGTCAGTGAGCAGTTCTGACTCCCCCCACCCTCACCCAGACATTGATGTCTAGTGCAACCCTCTCCCTCACAACCCCCCACAGACACATGATTAATATCATTGGGGTCCGGGACAAACACACACCCCACCAGCTACCCCCTGCCTCACTGTCCCCCACCCAGAGATCTTAGAACATACCTGGTGTGTGTACAGTTTATTGGTATCAGACCCAGTAATGCAGCATGGACAGGAATTTTCACACTGTGAAGAGTTAACTTAAGAAATCAACCCACCCAGAGCAGCCAGCAGTCTGTAGTCTGTGGTCCCGCCCCTTAATGCAACCTTGTGATCTGATTGGCTGTTCTGCTCTGAAGGGAAAAGAAGCAGCCAGTCAGGTAGATTGCAGCCACACACACAGAGACACAGGGACGCACACTTGCATTTTATTATATAGGATATTGAATATTATTTAGAATAATTTAATGCATGCTATATGTCTTTATACTGTATATGTGTATGTTATCCCTTCGGATGACATACAATATCATAACATTAGGCAACAATAACATATAGGCAACTCCAATGGAAAGCCCTATGTTACCCCTCCCTCAGCTCCCCAGCGCTGGGCTAGATACACAATCAGCTGTTACAATGGCCTTACTATGCTGCTACCCATGGAAGTCCCATTATTGCAATCCCAAGCAGCATTGTAACTATCGATCTCCCTGCTAGATACCGCAATCAGCTGTTTAAAAACATAAATGTGGTATCTATCAAGTAGATCTATAGTTATGGCGCTGCTTGGGACTGTACAAATGGATAGCAGTGTAGTGAGTCGTGAAAGCTGTAAAGTCACCGGAGCCACAAAAAACATCCGTACGGGCAGGATTCGTCCCGTCGGCCTTGTGTTTGACATGTGTGATTTATGTCATTAACATGTGGGTACACATTAGCTGTGTGAACATGCTATCTAATGATCAACAAATCGAAACAAAGATGTTGCAGCCTGGCTTTCTAGAAGCTGACAGCCAGTCATATAACAGCACTGAGATCCTCCTTCTCCCTGACACAGATCATGGATTTCATTTATTTTTTTCAAACACATTCCTTATAATGGTATAATCCCTTTTTTTAAAAAGTGTATTTCTTAGCTGGCATGGATGTAAGAAACAGAATATTAACATTTAATTAAAAAATAAAAGTAAGTCCTCGTAGGCTGTGTTTCTAAACCAAGCTCTTTAGCAGGTGAGCCACCACAGCATATGCAAGGTACACAGGTACATTATGGTAAAAAGCTTTAGGAACAGATTTTTATTATTTTTTTTAAATGTAATAAAATCAGCGGAATATTTTGTATTGCCCCAGAAAGGCTGTATGCAATTCATTCTGGCTGGTAATAAACTGCAAGTTAACAAGCAGCTTTCAAAGTCTTATCAAAACATTCCATATTTGGCAGAAACTACCATTCTAGAGCTGGTGACTGGCATGTGGGATATGTGCATGTGTCTTTGTCTGTGTCTTTGTTCAGATAGGAACTTTGCCTAACCCTAAATCCCAAAAAGTCTTTGGAAGCTTATGGCACCTACTAGTTTTAAAAAAGAGTTGAAAATATTTTGTTTATTCAAGTGAAGGTTCTCATATATACAGGTCATGGATTATCTCTGGTATTCAGTAAGATCAACTTAAAGTTTATTTCTTGAAGACATTTCACTATTCATAAAAGACAGATGAGGAACTGAATACCACAAATATTTTATTTATTGTAACTTTAATGTATACCATTACAATATTACTACATTTTAAGAAATTTTTCTGTACCGGTAACTTTTGCAACTTATTCTAATTTATTATTATTTCAGTTTTGGTCTGGCACTAGAAGTTCCAGTATCCTTAAAAAATGATAGTGGCAATTAAATACCTGAAGCACTGACCCCATTCCTCAAGAAAGCTCCATCAAAGCAGTGCTCTGTAAAGTCTGGTCTATGCCTGGCCTTCTCACCTGGGAGGGGGTTAATTCTCACCATTAGACTCAGACCCGGATCAGACACTGGACCTCTTGATCCGCCCGGTTTCGGACAGAATGTTCGGACTTTAGCACTTCGGAAAGCATTTTCGAGGGTTACCGAATATACAAGGTTATTTTCAAGGGTTACCTTCAGGTTTTTGCCAAAATCTGTAAATCCGAAAATGGAACGAAACATACAAGTTTCGGCCATATCTACTCACTATGAATGAACTGGGCTACTTGCAAGCTGAGTCAAAGAACTGTTTAACGCTGTAAGCTAAAAGGCATATTACCCCAGCATATTCAGAACAAGCTTAGCTTTGATGTACTGACTAACTGTGGTTCCAATCTAGATTCTATGGTACATAAATACAACAGCTACGTGTCACCTAATTTTGACATTGTCGCTCCCCTGTATCTAGAACATCATATACCACAACATCATGCACATTGGTTCAATGACACAATAAAATAGCTAAAGAAAGAACAACACAGGCCTCAACGAAAGGCGCAAATCATGTTGCTTGGAAGGCAAACACTCCTTTGCCTACCACCTGAAATACTACCAGGCAGCCATCAACAAGAAAAAATATTCTTTTCTGTCACAAGAGATTGCAAATGCAGCAAACAAAGCAGACTAACTTTTTTGTGCAGTTAAAGATCTCTGCAACCCTTCTTGCCAAAAACCCAACACCCCATCATCAAAGATCCTATGTGAAAAATTTGTCCAGTTTTAATACCAGATCCCCAATCCGATCTGGCATTAAAATGTCAGCATCCAAGCCCAATGTTCATTTACACAATAAAAATGAGAGCAACCAAAGATGGCGAAGATGACATTCTCATAACTTTCTGCAAGACAACCTGCGATCTGGACCCAAGCCCAACACAATTCATGTTTAAGTGTCCTGACCTGTTTGTATCAGCATTTCACAAAATTTAATCCCTGGAGGTGTTTAAATCCAGACTGAAAGGTCATCTGTTTAATTTGGTATTCACTAAAATGTAGCTCCCATCCTCTGTGACAAATTTTTAATCTGTGGCTTTGAGTCCCATAGGAGAAAGGTGCTTTATAAATGTTACTGTTGTTGTTATATTATAGAGGTAAACACTTGTATAATAGATAGTGAAAAATCTTCCCCCTAATGAATAATATAGGCATAAAAAAAATTCATGATCATATAAAATATAAAAGTATGAAGCAAGCCAACACGGATGTCCCAGAGTAAAGCACCAGACCTATGACACATCCATTTATAAGGATGCAAATTACAGTATTTCAACAGTAGAAACAAATGGAACATTCTAAATAAGGACATTTTTAGATTTTTCTGCCATCATTTTTAACTTTATTAATCTCAATTTTTAACCTTGTTTTGTCAACTTTCAGTGTATTTTTTCAATCTGCAGTTCCAAAACAAAGCCAAGTCCTTTTTGAAACAGGGACTCATTTTTAAAGGGCATCTATAGTGAAATGCTCCAATCCAGGCATAAATAAAATAAACATTAGTGTGTGCTGCCTTATTCTTACCTTCCTCTGTGGCTCCGTGTTTTACTGCAGAGTTTCCCACTCCCCCTCCCCTCTCTGGTCATTCCCCCATTCATATAGTTCGGCTTTGAACCAAGCCTCATGCGCATTAATCTCCCTACACATCACTCTTTTGTATATGAAAAAAAATCCTCAGTATGTAAGCCTGTAGAGAGCAAATGTCTCTGTTGTTCTGGAGACACTTGCTACATAAGGAGTGGGAGGGGGGTGAGTAAGGAGAGACCTGAATCCTGCCTTATCATTGCAGCCCAATCTCCCTTTGACAGGCAATAAATTGGTGAAAGCTGTTTCATTCTCCTTCCCTTTACTTCTGTTTTTAACCAAGTATTTGCCAAGCATCTTAGTGAGCAGGAAGGAGTCATTGGGAGATTTGCTGTACAACTTCCTATACACTACATCGGCATGCTGGTAAGGGGATTTGATTAACATCTCAAGCAGAAGTGGTGTATTGAAATCTTGACTTCTTTTAACTTATATATCTCGGGACAGAGGAAGAAACTGAAGAAAATAAAGGTACTCTGGAGGATGAGGGGAATTATACAACACAAAGAAAGAAAAAAAATATTTACATTTTCCCATTAGAGAAGAGGTGCCCTTTAATTAACAGCTTCTGTGTATTATGAACTTGTATAAATGCTTATTCCTATGAAGAATCAAATATTGTAATTTACAATTTCTGGACTATAAGGAAAAGTGTGTTTTAGTCTAAAGATTTCTTTTATTATATTTATGAGCCTTATACAGTATTGGCTGGAATGTTTTTTAAAGCAAAAGTTGAAATAGCTGTCTTCAGTTTCTTTGTAGATTGCATGGAATTTTATTTTGCTTTAAGGCAGAAGATATTCTTGTAGTATAATTGGGGTGAAATGTGAAATAATAAAAGCACCACCAGGGAAAAGACAGCTGAAGTAGAAAACAAGATACAGGGATGGATTTGTTATCTGGCTGTTGAGCATCTTATTTCATTTTACAGGTGTAACAATTCAATTAGATCTGAGAGGCTCTTTTGCTGGAATACTGATTGAGGTTACATTGTACAGTATCCAGCTATGGAGAGCTTATTAAGTTCATGTATTTCTGATACTGGAGGCAAGAATTTGATTTCCGTGTGAGCACAAGTTAGATACTGAGCAGGTTTAAAGTTCCTGGATACTTATCAGGCAACACATTTAGAATCTTCTTGATCTCATTTTTAAGAGAGAAAACCTGATACAAATTGCTAATACTTAGCTCACCTATTTCATAAAGAAATATAAATAAATGAAAGGATGGTCCAGATATGATGAATACAGTACATGCTTTGTTTCCAATCCTATTATTGCAGGGCTGAGCTGAAAGTATTACACCCAATGTGTTGTAATTTTACAGTAAAAGAGAGCTGCAACGGACAACAACAAATGGGAATTTTAGGTAAAAAAAATCCTATGTAACTTTATTGCAATGAACCCTAGGGGCAAGAAAGTTTTAATCCTCTGCCAGTTAATGCTGGCCATACACATACAGAGTAAATGGAACTATATGTTGAATAAAGATGTCTGAATAAAGATTCGAAAATCCACGAGCGGACCCTTCAATGAAAAATTCCTCGAAAATCCGAGAAATCCTCGTAATTTCGAAAATTTTCGAAAATACGTATTTTCCGGAATTTTCGAAAATACGTGAAATCCTCGTAATTTCGAAAATTTTCGAAAATACATTTTTCCGTGCATTATCGAAAATACGAGAAAACCTCGTAATTTCGAAAATTTTCAAAAACGCGGTTCGGAAAAGTTCGGAAGGCGGAAATCTGGAAAATCCGTGATATCCGCCGTTCGCGGATGAGGGAAATCTGCCGCGGATCCAGGCCATCACTAATGTTGAAATGTCTTAGCCCCAGAAGAATTTGACCTCACTGCATATATATGATTCTCTCATGACTTTTTTTTCCAGCATAATGACCCCTTTGGAAAAAACTAAATTTGTGAAGTTTAATACAGACTATCAGGGTTATTCAATAAAGGTTCTTATTGTTTAAAATGATGCTAATTTTGCCCCAACCAATCAGATGTTAGTTTTCAAATATTAAATAAGATTTGATTGGTTGGGGCAAAATGAGCACCATTTTAAACGATAAGTACTTTGATTTAATCTGCCTGTATATATACTCTGCTTTCTCCCCTCCACTGGATAGACCTTCTTCCTTTCTTCATTTCTTGACTTGGATACTTACCAGCTTACATTTTGGGTACAGTTTTTGGAAAGAGTGCTCTACCAGTTAATAGACGAAAGATTGGAACAATAATTGAATTGGATGAGGATACCTTTGGTCAGATTGATTCCATAAACAAAGATTTGGGACCTTGAAGACAAAATTAACCTTTTTGGACATATCTGGTATCTTAAAGGGTAACTGTGGTCCAAAAAGGACTTTAAGTAAATTGACAGGAATTGCTTTACTGAGGATTTTTGCAATTTACTTTCATTATTTATTTTACATAGTTTTGAAGATATTTACATTTACATTTTTAAATTTAGTGAACACCCAAAACTAAAACATTATTTTATAGATTTACAGCAAAACTGTAAATACAAAAAAAAAACAAATACGAAGCAGATACATAGGGAAATGTAGCATAAATAACAAATAATACTAAAAGACTCTAATGGAGAGGTGCAAATTTATTTTTAATCAAGCTTCTGGCACAACGTATCAATTTTATTTTATTTTTTGTCTAAAGGTTAATATGACAGGAAAAATGTAGTGTAAAGTTCAAATTCAAGACAAATATAAAGGGTGGTGCACATAGAGAAAAAGGGTCATGTGACCCGAAGCGTCATACCTGAGCTGTGTATATTGCCGATGAGCATCTAGGCTAAAGAAAGCCGTTTTTTAACCAGTGTGAAATAAAAATTGAGAATTTTAATGAAGCAAGTGCTGTCCTATTCATACCTTTTCGTTGTGGAAGTGTTGATGTGGAGCCGGACGTGCACGGCAAAAGATCGGGGGAGATAGTGAGTGCCGGCGTCACCTGCTTGTTTGTTTGGTGCACATAGAGACACAACCATTAAATGCACCAAAATTGGGCTACACGTGGAGGGTGATTGCTGCTGAAATGTGCATAATATGCTGTCTTTCATGCCAAACACTCCTTTACATGGGAAATCCCACTAACAAACAATACATTGTTGAAAAATACACATCAAGATCTATTTAAATGTGCCATCTTCCATGAGAGAATATTGAACTTCCTGAAAGATAAAAACTAAAACGATTTTATTTTATAAACCAATGGGGCAACTCTTAAAGGGCTTTTTCTACCACCCCCTACCAAAATTTGCCCCACTGTGTAGTGTTAAAAGATCATTACCTTTCTCTTCTGCTTCTAATGGTTGTCCTGCAGGGCATGATAAAAGTCAAAAATAATTTGGATAGTAGGATCCTCTCTGTCTGTAATACGTATCTGCCACTTCCTGCCAGAGGACTCTGGCATGGTTAGGTAACCTCCAACCTTAAACGCTAGCCTTAAATTATCTAAATCCATCTAAATCCAAAATGTACTTTTTGGATTTAGCTGATCGACCAATCACAGACATGGCTGCCGATCCAGCCACATCTGCTCTTCCGTGCAAGTAAGTAACAGAAGAGGCAGTGACCGCAGGAACGAAAGTTGGTAAGTACATTTAGAAGTTTTTTAAAATTTTTTCCAGTAATCATCTTCAACTACTAATCAGATGTTTGCTTTTTTCTGATCTCCTACAATTAGATAACATTTGATTGGTTGCTAAATATCAGTAGCGCAGCCAAGATGATGCACTTCCTATTAAATAGGCCCCAATATGTCTAATGCAGACAGTTGATTAATAAAGAATAAAACTATTACACCATACAGATTACCATATAATTTCATGAATAAAGTCTGCATAAACATTGCATAAGGTCGCTACAATATATTCACTGTTACTTTTTTGAGCTTATTTTTTTTCTTTTTGGTATATTGCGTGGGAATAATTCTTTAAAAGAAAAATCCATTTTACCTAAATAGTTCAGCCCTCAGTAGACTTCATATTTCATTTTCTTCCTAACGCATTTGACAAGACACATTAGCAATGAATGATGTTAGTCTTATTTAGCTATTCTCCCAGGTGCTATCTAGATAATTAGTTTCTGTTAACTCACATAGTCAAATTAATAATGCTTAAGAGATTTAAATATCCAGGTCATGTAAATTACTAGACTTGCAGCATTTATTATTAGAGGATAGAGAGACAGATATATAAGGTAGATATGATGGATTGATAGACAGATGACAGATAGATAAAAAAATAGGCAGACTAGATAAATCGCAGATACATGCTTTTGGACTTCATGAAATCAATATTGTTCATCTTATTTTATTAGTAGGGATGGCCGGTTCGCGGATTCGAACCCGGATCCGCCGCGGATTTATCCCGATCGTGAACGGCGGATTTTTCCGGATTTTCCGCCTTCCGAACTTCTGATTCACGGATTTTTAGTATTTTCGAAAATTTTTGAAATTACGAGTTTTCACGTAATTTCGAAAATTTTAGAAAATACAAGGATTTCTCTTATTTCCATAAATACGTATTTTCGAAAATTTTCGAAATTACGAGGATTACTCGTATTTCGAAAATACATATTTTCGAAATATTTTCTCGTATTTTAATGGGTCCGCTCGCGGATTTTCGAATTTTTCCAAAAATTCGCGGATCCTCGAGAGGACCGGATTTTGCGAAGTTCGGACATCTCTATTTATTAGTAAAGTAAATAAGTAAAATTAACAGATACGCTGATATACAGATAAACCATTTTTTAAAGTGGCATTGAAATAAGGAACATACAGGGAGATTCAATAAAAGTTCTTATCGTTTAAAATGGTGCTAATTTTGCCCCAACCAATCTGAACTTATGTAACATTTGAAAGCTATCAACTGATTGGTTGGGGCAAAATTAGCACCATTTTAAACGATAAGAAACTTTTATTGAATAACCCCCAAAGACTTTAGGATATTAACCATGTTTCCATGGAATCTCTATGTAATGCTATGTCTTTAAAAAGACTTCTACGACATTCCACAAGCTAAATGCAAAACCAGAGCGCTAACAACAGATTGGTTTTGGCTTTATTGAGCCATCATCAGTGTAGTGCAGCCTCTGGCTTTGTAGTGTGAATTGCCTATGGACAGACTTCACTAATACATCGAATAAGATAGGGAGAGAACTGACCTGTTAAATATATCTATGGGGTTATCCACACCCCTGACGTCTGTCCATAGGCGCTTCACACCGCAAAACCAGAGGCCTGCACTACACAGATGATGGCTCAATAAAGCTCTGGCGCTCTGGTTTTGCATTTAGCTTGTGGAATGTCGTAGAAGTCTTTTTAAAGACATAGCATTACATAGAGATTCCATGGAAACATGGTAAATTCCCAGAAGTCTTTGTTCCTTATTTGCATATTGCAGAGGAGGGAGATTTGAAGCCTGTTCCCTCCCTATATTATTCAATGTATTAGTTAAAGTGGCATGTCATTTATATCATTGGTGTCAATTGCAAACATGTGTTCACATGGCCACCAAACAGGAATAACAAATATGCCACGGTGAGTACGCTTTACAGTCTCTAATTTTAGTTTCATTATAATCTTCTGATTATCCTTCTGTACAAAAGTCACTGTAGATCATCATAGTCATGCTTGTTAAAAGATATGGTATGTCTCTCCCCCTCCCTCCACCCCTAGTTTTAGAGTTTTTAGACGTAATCTAGCTTCAAATTAGCTACTTAAAAATGGATAAGCTCAGCCAAATGGTTTACACTACTGTAGAAATGTTTAGGTGTAGCATGTTATTTTACTAATTTTAAGGGTATGTCCACCAATTCTTTTAATTCAGTTTAATTGAAGAAGGGAGGTAAATGAGCTATGTCTTACCTCCTGTTCTTCAGTAAAACCTGCAGGAAAGAAGAAGAACCTTACTGCAGATCGCTCCAGCGCCAGCCTCTCACTGACGGGTCCCGATGCATCCACGCTCACTTGCACTGTATGGGCATGCACGCAGAATGCAAAGGACTGTGGATGCATCAGAGAATGTCAGTGGCAGTATGTTTCTTCTTCTTTCCTGCAGGTTTTCCTGAAGAACGGGAGGTAAGACATAGCTCATTTTGATGTTTAACTTTCAATGAAAAATACAAAAAATACATAGTACAACATTTCAATTATACCCTTTATTTTTCCTTCCAGACATTGTTTGCATTCTGTTATTTTAATTATAGGCTATGTTAGTGACTACAAGCTTCAGTTGTTCTGACCTCTTGTAACTATGTATCCTTTATTTTATATATCTCCTCAAGTAATCATCCCTCTCATGGTTTTATGAAACTCTACAAAATTCACAGGAAATATTGTCATCCTGACTACAGTCCTGAGAGGACTGAAATACGTAGATTGTGATCTGTTTCATTCCAATAAACGTCTTTGTGTAAATCCAGATGAGTGCTCTGGTGCATCTTCCTATTAATCTTTTCAGCTAAACACCCTGGTGGATGGTACCCAAGTGAAAGTGCTGATATAAAACTTAATAAAAAAAACAAAAACAAGTTGGTACAGTTTTTGACTACAAACCAGTGCTCCCAGAATGGGAAGGGATACACGCATACATACTGTATGATCATGCAACACAACTTTATACGAACTGAAAACAGAATACATGTTTTAAAATAACCAATTGTTACTTTGATACAGAATATAAAATTAATTATGAAATCCTATACATTTACATAAAAAAAATATGGTTCCAACTTGGCTTTAACACCTGACTGAAACTCTTGGAAGGTTGATTCATTTCTTTTAGATTTATTGATCCTGAACAAATTACTTTATCTGTCATTGAAATCAGCTTGAAATAAACTGAGAAATGGGTTCAAGAGCCTCAGGAGTTTGTGCTACTTAGAATCGATAAAAAGTATTGGAATTATGATGAAATCAGTGTAGAAACCTTGCTTCATTGTATAAAAATCACAATTGGCCTGAATGTAAGAACCCTACGACCGGACTTAGGCGCAATAAACTTTGGATTTGTTTGCTAATGGAAGTCCCTTTGAGTGCTCTTTGCTGGATTTTGTGGTGGATGTGTTCGGAGTAGCACGAGGTCATTGCAAGGTGGTGGGTTGGGTGAGTGCGGCTTTATATATATATAATATATATATATATATATATATATTATATACATATATATTATATATATAGTAATATATATATATATATATATATACTGTCCAACAGACTGGCTCCTAGGACTTTATATAGAGCGCTCCCAAAGGACTTTATAATGTGATTTATTGTGTGTGGGTGTGTGTGTATAGTTTTCTAGTGAGCACCAGTCCATTTTGGAATAAATTATTAATAGATGTTTGTGAAGGTTCTCATTCATCCAGGTCATGGTATATCTGTTGTATTCAATTAGATCAACTGGACTTGAAATGTAGTTCTTGAAGACGTTTCGCTAGTCATCCGACTGGCTTTCTCAATTCAGAATGACTTGTACAAGAAATCTGGCAATATGTACCTGGAAAATCCCAAGAGCATATCACAGCCAGGTGTTAAGGGTGTGATTAGATAGTGGCTAAGAGGTGTTATAGGAACGCCCAGAGTAAGGTGTTAAAACAGCATTGTACATGGCAGACAGTTGGTGTCGAACCCCCCACCTATTTAGGCTTGTTTCTTTATTTTCACATAATGGCCTCTTAACACCTCTCTTGAACCAGTCACGTTCCTTCGCCAGTGGTTAACATTACAATCTTCAAAGGTATGTCTTTATCCTCAAGATGCAGATACACGGCTGAGTCCTGACCCGAGGAATTGGCTCTTCTGTGCTGGGACATACGCCGATGCAGCTGCCGCCCGGCCTCCCCCACATACAAATCAGAGCATTCCTCACTGCACGGCACTGCATACACGAGGAGGCTGTTGACATGGTGAGAAAACGGTTGGGCCAAGACAGCAGAACTGATCTCAACCCAGAACAGGTGTGTTCCTTGTGGACTTGTGCTGAATACCACCTATTTCAAATACAGGGATAAGTTCTATAAGCAAAAAACATGATGTGCTATAGGATTCTCCAGTTTCACCTATTGTGGCCAACCTTTACATGGAGGAGGTAGAAAAACAGGCGCTTAATACCTTTAAGGGATAGCACCCAGTCACTGGTTCAGATATGTGATGACACCTGGTTAAAATCCACCAGAGAAGTACAAGCTTTCACAGAACACATTAATGCGGTGGACCAAAACTAAATTCACAAGGGAAGAGGTACAAAAACAACAAACTGGCTTTTTGGATGCTTGAGAGTAAGGAAATGGTAAACTGGAAGTAGAGGTTTACAGAAAACCAACACACACAGATCAGTATTTGATGTTTGAATCCCACCACCCTTTAGATCACAAGCTGGGTGTCATCAGAACCCTGCAACACAGAGCCTAAACATCCCCACTAGCACAGAGGCGAAGGCTAAAGAAATGAAACATCTCAGAGGAGCCTTTAAAACTTGTGGATATCCAGACTGGGCCTTTGTCAACGGAGGTAGAGGGAAGGAGGGGAACACGGGTGCCAAGAGTGAAGGGGAAAGGCAGGACAGGAGGAAGAGCATGGTCATCCCATATGTGGCAGGGGTCTCCGAGAAATTAAGAAGAATTTTCAAAAAACATTGTAGCCCTGTCTGCTTTAAACCGAGCGGCACACTGGGGCGGCGGTTGGTGCATCCGAAAGACCCAATACCAAAACCAGGAAAGGCGGCATATGTATGCATGCAGTGCAGTGAGAATGCTCTGATTTGTATGTGGGGGGGCGAGACACGGCAGCTGCATGCGTATGGCCCAGCACAGAAGAGCCATTCCCGGTGTAGACTCACAGCGTGTATCTGCATCTTAAGGATAAAGGACATACTTTGAAGATTGCAATGTTAACATATGGCGAAGGAACGTGACTGGTTCAAGAGAGGTGTTAAGGAGGCCATTTATGTGAAATAAAGAAACCAAGCCTAAATAGAGGTGGGGGGGTTCGACACCAACTGTCTGCCAGTACAATGGTTTTACACCTTATTGGGGTTCCTATAAACACCTCTTAGCCACATCCATCACACCCTTAACACTTGGCTGTGATATGCTAATTGGGATTTTCCAGGGGATAATTGCCACAGATTCTTGTTACAAGTCATTCTGAATTGAGAAAGCCAGTCGGATGACTAGCGAAATGTCTTCAAGAACTAAACTTCAAGTCCAGTTGATCTAATTGAATACAACAGATATATTTATTAATAGATGGTATTTACATGCAACCACCATATTGCGGAAGATGAGTCTAATAATAATACTATCTGAATAACTGGCAATATTGCATTCATTGTGTCATAAAAAATCAATGTGAATATGTTTTACAATATATAAAAAAGGTGATGTGTTCTGGCACCTACTTATGTGATGACTGGGTTCTGAATTCTAGCCCATAATTGAAATGTCTTGCACCAGGTTAACTGAGATGAGAAATTCTTGTGTATATTGCCCATTATTCCAGCTGTAGGGTGTGTGTTTGAGCAATCCCGTAGCACACTGTAACCTTCCTGTTGCAAATAGGACCTGAAGGATGTTTTCCAGATTAAAGAGAACAGCATTGTGTAAAGTGTGAACAATTTACTCTGGCGAGTATAAACCATGGCTTAACTTGTGATTCAGACACCCTACTTTTTCCCTTTGTAATACCTTCTTAGTACAATTTAGCAGTTAAACCAGAAGCCTGCAGTTTAGGACCTATATATAAATAGGATAAGCATCTTTGCAAATAAAGAGCAGGACTTCAAAACTTGTTTTGAACCAATGATAAAGGATCCATCATTTAACCAAGACTAGCCACAAAATATAATGTATAATGTAGATTTAACTATGCACTGTACAATATTCAATGTAGAACATCGATTCCAAAGAGTAATATAAATATGCAATAAAAATACCAATACAGAGGATCACAAAGTAGAACACATTTTTTGTTTAATTTACAATATAATATAAATCTTGAGACGTTTATTACAGTAAAGACATAAAAAAGGGAAAATTTGCCGGCGTACAGTTTACCTTTAAAGGGTTAATTTTTGTAATTCCAAAAATGTAATTACATTACACTACATAGATAGTGTAATGGTCACTACTCCAACACATTTTTCAGATTTGAAATCCGAGCTGTAGATTCTCAGAAATCTTAATTTTAAATAACAGAATATATAGGGAAAGAACACTCAAACCAGGTATGCTAATTTGTGTCCCTCCAGTGACCTCTTACTAGGATCTCCCAACACATGTCAAAACATTTATTAATACAACCCCAATTATAATGAGCTGATTAATCATATTGGTCTCTTGTCTATTTGTCTGTCTAGCTATTTCTCTGTCTGTCTGATCTATCTATATATCTGTCTATCTATTGCTCTGTCTGTCTGTTATATATCAATCTATATATCTGTTTTTCCATCCCTTTTCACAGCATGTACTTAGAAAGGGAGAGGGAGAAAGTGTCTAATAGCAGCAGTAGCCACACCCACTCTCAGCAGTGTCAGGAAGATATGTTAATGAGCTCTGTAGTGTCAGGCTGTGAAGGCTCTTTATTATGTAAATGAATGTATCCAGTGTCGGCTGCCTTACAATTCACTAACGAAGCAGGCACAGACACACATGTAAGTAACATCATTGTACTAGCCTAACATTGTACTTTCACATTATACAAGGTTGTTTCAGTGAGTATAGTGACCCTTTAAAATAATTTAAACAACAATGAGGTGTTAGCACCAAACTTTGGCCAAAATATGTAAGCTCGCCACGTCAAGGCCCCTCACTTTATGAAAGTCTTACTTTGCCTATTAGCAATCTAAAGATATAGTGCATTTAAAATTAAGTGCTCCAGCATTGTATCTGAGTAATAAGACTTTGTTGCACTTACCATTGACATAGAGGCTCTGGTGTGGCTGTTAGGAGCTATTTAAATCCCAGCCAATTAACATACACCTGTGAGTTCCTTCTCTGCCTGTTATCATTCTAAAAATGCTGTGCATTCATAATAAAGTCCCCCAGCCACCAATGAAACTGAGTAATAATACCACCAAAGTTGCAGATTAAACAAGAGCACAATTATCTATTAAGGCAATCTAGACAGGTGCCAAGGGCCCAGAACACAACAATGTGTCCACTTCAGTACTACAGCCCATACAATACAAGAACAAGGGGGCCTCAAATTTCCTGACCCGCCCGGGGCCCAATTTGATACTAACCCATCTTTGGCTAACATTCATGAGTGGTGCTGTTTTTTTGACTTAGTAATGTACAGTTTAAGAAAAATATTTGCATCTGAATAAGAGAATAGTTGACTGGATAAAATTAACAGACAGGTGTGTATTTTGTTTTTAGTTTTAACCTTCAAAGCCAGATACAGTACTGTAATTCAGATACATTTTCTATTCAACACTAGACCAGGAAAATTAGAAATGTGATATCCTTGCTGGTGTTAGGCTGAGGCCACACTGCCCTGCGCTCCCGCACGGAGAGAAGCGCGTTGTGTGCGCTCACGGTTGCAATCACTCAATGATTTTCCATCAGAGAGCATTCAGTTGCGCAAAACTGCGTATCGCATGTGTTCCGCTTAACGGATTGCACACGCTATGCTCAGTAGCGCATTAGTGTGGCCACAACAACTGGGCCACACTGGTGTGTGCTTTAAAAAGCGCAATTGGATCACAATCGATATGTACTAGCCCTTACTGTGGTTTTCTTTCTTGTGGATCAGAATTACATTAATTTAATTGAACCCCTTTTTGCAAACCTGTTATCTTGTGTACTGTGACCTTTTGGAGTGTGTCACTTTTATTTCTGGGGTCACTTTTAACCGGGGTCTAAAAATGTATGTTTAAGACATATGCATTACTACAGGAAGATACACAAAGGCTGACAGATATAATTAATTGCATGATTTTTCAAAATATATTATATAGCAATAAACACTTTTATTTTGGAAGGAAGGTACAATAGATGAAGCCTGAATCATTTTTTCAATGGACTGTAAGTGGGAAGTTAAATCAGTTTATGATGGATATGTTGTGTAAGATAGAAATGACAAGATTAGAAACCCAAGTTACCTTTTCTCTGCATTGGCTGCTGAGATGTCTTTGCTAAGTTATTAAGACAGAGGACATACATTTTTAACATTTTGTTCGGCATTGCATGATTATATCTAAATGTTTTTGACATTTACTTGGCAAATATTTTCCCAGAGTACTGCTGTTTCCCCTTTGATGCTTTGGATATGAAATGTCAAAGTTTCAAATCTTGATGGAGAGTGAATTAGGTAGGGGTGGTGAATTATATCACTTGGTCTGGTAAAATGTAATTTAAGAGGACATGCTCAAGTTAGATAAAAATGTTTTATTACTGTTGTAGCTACTAAAAAATATTGATTTCCGAGTAATGATTTTCCTTTCACCTAAATTCTTCTTTAAAAAATAATCCTGGGTATATATCACAAAGGGGAATGGAACATATTAATATTGCAATTACTGAGAAATTTCCAAACTCTGAATGGCTTGCATTACACTGATAACAATAATTTTAAAAAATTGCAAATAACTGTCTATGTATTCAGATGATAATCACAGGGCATAGGCTATGTATATCTGCCATGATACAATTATCTTTTAAGGAAAAATCCCCCCCCCCAAAAAAATCATGCTAGAGCAAGTATCGTGCATTGAAAGTAAAATAAAGTCATTAATGCAGGATTCGATGTTGTTCGAAAGTCTTGTAGGTCTTTAACTAATGGTAGAATGGCTAGTAAACTAGAAAATATTTATGTGAAATGTTACCATATTTTCTATGTATACTTCCCATAGACTCATTTTAAAATCGTCCGCTACTACTATGGATTTTATACTACTTTCAAAGATTAAATGTAGCGTATATACTCAAGTATAAACCAACCAGAGTATAAACCGAGGTACCTAATTTTACCTAAAAAGGAGCAAAAGTGATTGACTCAAATATAAGCCGGGGTAGAAATTATGACCACTACTGCCTTCTGATTCTGTATTGTTTTAAGGACTTAGTTGCCCTTTAAATGGACAGCAGAATTCCCATACAGTAATAGCCATACTGGATTTGGCTATTACTGTATGGGACTACTGTATGGGAATTCTGCTGTCCATTTTAAGAAGGCAATCTTTTTAACAATAGATACCATCTTCCTGATTCTGTATTGTTTTGAGGCACTAGTTGCCATTTAAATGGCCAGTAATCCCATACAGTAACCTCCATTGTTTTGGCACTCCAGATGTTTGGAAACTACAACTCCCAGCATGCTTTAGTAGCAGGTATTGATACAATTTATTGATGAAATCATCAAGAATAGCCAAGAAAACAGTCTTGCATGCCTCCCAGAGTTCATCACCTCCCAGAGTTCATCAATATTCTTTGGTTTCGTCTTCCATGCTTCCTCTTTCATCCTACCCCACATATGCTCAATGATGTTTATGTCAAGTGACTGGGCTGGCCAATCCTGGAGCATCTTGATCTTCTTCACCTTAAGGAACTTTGATGTGGAGCTGGAAGTATGTGATGGAACACCATCCTGCTGCAGAATTTGGCCATTTTTATGGTTAGGAATATATGAGGTAGCTAAGATTTCTTGGTATTTTACACTATTGATGTTGCCTTCCACCCTGCAGATCCCTCACATGTAACTAGATAAACAATGGTGGAGGTGCACTCTATTCAACTATGGGTGCAGACGCCTCGTGGGTTCTTCCCTTTGGAACCAGCAGCTTCGCAGGAAAAAAGGCAATTGAGGGTCGCACTCCAAGAAATTAGAATCACACGTCACACACGTCAGACATCACACACGTCAGACATCACACGTCACAACGTTTCGGGGGAATGCCCCCTTCTTCACCTGAAGAAGGGGGCATTCCCCCGAAACGTTGTGATGTGTGATGTGTGGATCACAATAAAAGTATTCTAATTTCTTGGAGTGCGACCCTCAATTGCCTTTTTTCCCTCACATGTACCAGACCATGATTTTGCCTCCACCAAACATCACTGTTTTCTGGGTAAATCTCTGCTGCATGCGGTAGGTCTCCTGCAATATTTGCGTGACTGTGGTGTAATTCAACAGAATCCACCTTTTGCCACTTTTCCAGCATCCTTCCTTTTAGCAGGCTGTGGGACTTGGCAAATGCCACAAGGTTTTTCAATTGTCTTTTGTATAGTGCTGGCTTATGGGCACTGATTCGACCATAGAGGCCATTTTGAGACAGAATCTGACAAACTGTTCTGGTTGACACAGGGATTTCTGGTGACCAGGTCTCCTGGAGCTCTGCTGCAGTTGAAAATGGGCTTGCCTTGGACTTTCGAGCCAACAAACGGTCCTCTTGAGCAGTTGTCTTGCGGGGTCTGTCTGACCCGGGCTTGGCAAAAACTTCTCCAGTCTCTTCAAATCTTTTCTTTATCCTCTGAACTTGACACTGAGAGACATTGAAGGTGTGCGCTACATCAGCAGTGGATTTGGTCTTCAGCCTCTTGATAATCAACACTTTAGTCTCAGGGTGAATCTTACGCATGTTTGCAGAGGTCTATTTGCAGTTGATGTGAAGGTCTAGTGTACTGGGGTTCTTTTTATACACACCCGGCACCTAATTGATCCATTATCAGTCACAGGTAACGCCCATATGACAAGGCGACAACACTTGTGTCTTTGCAAAAATTTACTCAATGGGCTTTACCAAGCTGTGAATATTAGAATACTTTTTGTTAGTTTCGTTTTGCATTGAAACATTATTACAAAAGCTGTTTGGGGTAAAATGAACCATTTCTTGAATCAAAATCTGCATTAGAATTATTGTTAAGCAGAACTTCAGGTCTATTTGTACGCAAGCGACAAGAATTTTGTCAGAAACTGTATGTTATGTTCCCATATTAATGTTACTGGTTTGAATATTAGCTGCTTTTGGAGTTTTACGCTATTTACCATATCTAATTAATAAAATAGAGAAAATTTGCCTTTTGAGTTTTAAACTATTTATCATTAGAGATGGTCGAACTATATAAAGTTCGGTCCGTTTTCGAACTTTCGAACTTCAAAGAAAGTTCGAAAGTTCGAAAGTTCGAATCCGGACCCATTCAAATCTATGGGGGAGAGATAGTTCGAAAAGTCCGAGTAAATTACAGTAAAACTAACAGTGCTAACTTACTGTAACTGGTTGTGGCACCTGGGAAATGGACTGGGGAACACGTTGCTGTCACCAAATCTTCTTAAGATCAGTCAGACGGGCAAGTGTCGGGATTATCGAATGTACGAACCTTCCCATTATACAGTCCTTACTAGGTTCAGCAAACAGTTCATTTGAACAGTCGAGGGATGTATAGTGTAGTGGGTAAAGCAACAGCCTTTGATGTGGGAGACCAGGGTTCGATTCCTGGCTAGGGCAGCTATCCAAATGTTTGATTATAATTACCTAGTACTATTATAACCATATAATATTGTATTACTATTATTATTATGTATTTTTATAAATAATATTATATGGTTATTATATTACTAGGGTATTATAATACCATATAATAACCTAGTAATATTATTTTTTATAAATATTATTATATGGTTATTATATTACAGTTATTAATTATTTGTCTAGCTGTCCCTAGCCAGGATTTGAACCCTGGTCTCCCACATCATAGGCAGTGCCTTTAGCCACTACACTATACAGCCAATACAGTACATGGCTTGATATTTTACTAAGTTATCATATGGTGATTATATGGTTATTATTTTACTATGGTAGTATCTAGGTTATTAGCAAAAGAAACGGAGCTTTGCTATATATGTAATATAGTGTAGTAGTTAAAGGAACTGCCTTTGGCATGGGAGTCCAGGGTTCAAATCCTGGCTTGGCCAACAATACAGTTTTTAGATTATTATAATAACCTTGTAATATAATAGCCTAGTAATATTATAACCTTATAATATTACTTATTATCTATTTTTTATAATATGATAGGGTTTGAAGGACTGCCTAGATGTGGGAGACCAGGGTTTGAATCCTGGCTAGGGACAGCTATACAAATGTTGGATTATTATAATACACTAGTAATATAATAACCTAATAATAATAAGTAATATAATATTATTGGTTATAAAATTACTAGGTTATTATATGGTATTATAATACCCTAGTAATATAATACCATATAATAACCTAGTAATATTATAACCATATAATTTATAAAATAGATAATTAAGTATATATCAGGTTATAATTGACTAGGCTATTATATTACAAGTTATTATAATAATCAACAAATATATTTTGCTGGCCTAGCCAGGATTCAAACTCGGGACTCCCATGTCAAAGGCAGTTCATATAACCACTACACTATATTAGACACATAGCAAAAAAGTGTTTCTTTTGCTAATAAGTTAGATACTACCTTAGTAAAATAATAACCATATAATCACCTTAGTAAAATATAAAGTCATACAATGTATTAGCTGTATAGTGTAGTGGCTAAATGCACAGCCTATAAGGTGGGAGACCAGGGTTTGAATCCTGGCTAGGGACAGCTATATAAATGTTTGGATTATTATAATACACTAGTAATATAATAACCATATAATAATATTTATATAAATAATGATAATATAATATTATATGGTTATAATATTACTAGGTTATTATATGGTATTATAATACCCTAGTAATATAATAACCATATAATAACCTAGTAATATTATAACCATATAAAACCCTATATAATATTATATTACTAGGTTATCATATGGTTATTATATTACTAGGTTATTATATGGTTATTATAATACCCTAGTAATATAATAACCTTGTAATATGATAACCATAATAACCTAGTAATATCATAACCATATAACCTAGTAATATAATAACAATATTATATTACTAGGTTATTATATGGTTATTATATTACAAGGGTATTATAAAAATCCAAACATTTATGTAGCTGACCTAGGCAGGATTTGAACCCTAGACTCCCACACCAAAGGCAGCAGCTTTAACCACTACACTATCTAACCACTGCATGCATCAAACAACATTCTAGAGTTTGCGAATGTCGGAAACATCGAAAGTCCGAAAAATCCGGTCCGGTCCGGGGATAGTTCGAGGAGTCCGAGTCCGTTGGGACTCATAAAGTTCGGCTCGAACTCGGGCTCAAGTTCGAGTTCGAGTCCATCCCTATTTATCATATCTTTGGCTGTAAAAAAACACCAAATGTTTTGGCCTATTTTTAAATAACAAAGGTGTTTAGTGTGTATTAACCAATTTAATACTACTTTGAAAAACCACCAGGGAGTATTACCTATTTACCATCATATGTGCTGAGCTTTTTCAGCATTATTAGTGCTGCTTTTTGCTAGATCATTTTCGCTTTTGATGAAAATTCACCTTTTTAATAACTTTGATGAAAGGAAAAGATGAAAGTTTAAAAAATTATGGTAAAGGCTGGTGGGGAAAAAAAAATCAAAAATAATGCTCCTTTATAAATATGTCCCTCAGGCACCCATTTGACTTTGGTAAATAAAGAAAATCAGAACCTTTAAAAAAAAAAAAAAGCATTCTTAAAAAAGTGAAAAATAAGCCTTAAAGGGCATGTCCACACCCAAAACCAAATTCTCCCCCACTGTTGGCCCCACTATGTAGTGTATAAAAATCCTTACCTTACATCCCTGCTCCAAATGGTTCTCCAGTAATGTCTCTCCAAAGTCCCAGAAAGTGACCACCAGGAGCGCTGCAGGGAGGGAAATTGTTTCCGCTTCTGAGGCGTCCTCTCAGAGGTTTGTGGCTTGCTCAGTGCAGCCCTCCCCCCCTTTCCTCCCTCCCTCCCAATCCCTGTCATTTTCCCTCTGCCCCTAGTGTTAAATTGAACTGTACTTACCTCTTTCCCCCGGCATTCTCCATGTGTCTGTGACTGGCTGCCTCTCAGCCCATAACGGACACGGCTGCCGGTCCGGCCCCCTGCTTGCAGTTTCATGCAAGCAGAGGGCTGGGACTGAACGTCGGAGGAAAGAGGTAATGTAAGTAATGATCGGGGGAGTTATGGAAGAAACTACTATAGCGGTTGGGGCTGGGAGAGGGAGCCCTACACTACAGAAATTTATCAAAAAAGCGGTGGTCATGCCCTTTAAAAAGCGAAATCTCAGATCGTATTACAGGAAATGCTGGAAAATAGTCTAACACCCCCCTGAGTACTTCTTGGATTCTGGATATGGAGTCGCACACCTTGATGAATTCAAGTGTTTATTCAAAAATCACACATCAATACAACGTTTCGGGGGAACGTGCCCCCTTCCTCAGGTGTGGTCTTTGAATAAACACTTGAAATTATCAAGGTGTGCGACTCCATATCCAGAATTCGTTGATACTTACCTTCCTTGGAAGTGGGAAGATTACAGGAGGTCAGCACCCCATCCCAGTTTGTGTGCATAAGTAACTTTTGCTTCAGTGACACCTTCCATGGACCCATCGGTAGGCTAAATAAATGGCCACATGTTTTTGCCACCTCGAATTTGAATGGCTGAACTTAATACACTTTTATATATGCTTTTTTTATAAATGCTTCAGCGGTAACTGCAGCGTTGTATGGCGAGAAGCGAAAAGTAGCGGTAATGACCTTTCGCCACTGGTTATCACTGCTTTATAAATAGCAAAAAATCCATATTCGGCGAAAAGGCTGGGTTACTGAAGGCGAAAACAAACCTTTATAAATATACCCCTATGTCTTTCTGAATTTTACTTCCTGAGCTCAGACATAAATATGTAAAAAGGTTAGAGTAAGCCTATCTTAAGTAAAAGACCCTGATTGACTGTGGATATATGTCTGTTTAATCCTGAGTTTGAGCTTTAATTATCCACCTACACTGCTAGTAATGTTATTCTCTGTGAGGTGGTCTTCGTTTGTTTTCGCTAAACATCAGTTTAGCCTTTATAAATCATACTTAGGGCTAGGCCACACTGCTGCGTTTTTTTTTGCGTTTGCGCTTGCGTTTGCGATTGCGATTGCGCTTGCGATTTTTCAAAATTATTGAAAACGCGGCAACGCAAAAAAAACGCGCGTTTTTCGATGCGTTTGCGTTTGCGTTTTGCGTTCTGCATTTTTAATCGCAATCGCATGCGATTTCCTATACTTATTGAAGAAATCGCAAGCGCAAACGCAAAAAAATCGCACATGAAATCGCATGCGATTGCGATTGCGTTTGCGTTTGTGTTTCAGTGTGGCCTAGCCCTTACCAGCCGTGGTAATTGATCCTAGGTTGTTTTTTTTTATTTCACAGATTTTATGCATTTTATTTATTGGCTAAACTGTTTAGCTGCTTTAATACAATATAGTTGACTTAGATACAAGTTGTTTCCTTATAAAAATTTATAATAATGAAACAATAATGAAAATAAATTCTAAGTTGGGTAATTTGTAGGTGGTTTTCAGGTATGAGATTAAAATATCCCTTTAGCTGTAAATTGCATACAAGTAATGTTCCATGTGCACCAATGCTTTTTAGCTATTAGCCTCAAAGTTAGTAACTTCATCTATTTAATAGCATTTAAACAAATTGCCAAAATTTTCTTAACGTATCCAAAAAAACTTATTTTTTCCCCATATATAAATAAAATGCATACATGGTAACCCTCCGAACTACAGACTCAATTATCCTTAATCTATTTCTATATTCTACAGGGCACTCTGAGCATGTGCAGTAGTCCCTGATTGAAAGGATAGAGTTTTCAGAAATATAAAAAATTGTGACCCAAAAGTAGTTTTACTTTTATAGGTTGTCCAGAGACTCCAGAGATGTTGCAAGCATACATCATAGAAGGACTGCTTAATAACAATTAAATCTTAATCTTAAATCTTGTGGAAGTACAACTGATTTGGTCAAACATTTATACAAACATATAAAAGATAATCAATGGGCCCTATACAATATCATATTATCTGCACACTGGCATACTTTATAAACAAAGGGGTTTTAGTATACATTACTGTGATCACATGAATGAAAAGCCTTCCAACCACGTCAAGGTAACCCCAGTCTGGAAGGTCCTAACTAAACCATTTTTACATTAATTACAATTAGCAAACCAGGGTCATGTTTGGGGGGGGGGGGATTTCTGGTGCCTGAAATCCCCCCTTTCTGCCTGGCCAGTGCAGTCTGCTGTTCTACCTCTCCTGCCCATAGATTGTTATATAGATTGTTACATTGCTAATTGATCTGTGAGTGAGAATCAGCATTTGTATGTATTAAAAATGTATCCAGTCTGCCCTGTGATTGGCAGCAGCATAGAGATTTGTATCAACATTCACCCTGCAGCTGCCAGAGGTGATTGCTGGGACTGGGTTTGTATACATTGGTTATTATGTACATAATTATATACAGAATTTAAAAAAGTTAAAATTGATACATTTAGTTACATAGTTTGTACAAACTTGCATCAGCTGATGCACCACTTTCAAGGCAGTATCCCAGCATCAGTCCTAACCTAAGCTTTATTATATGCTTTTCTCCCTGAGTAAACTTACTCTCCGCCCCTTTAAGGCAGTCCAGATAAAAAGACGGTTTAGAAGCTCTGTAAGCCCCCATGATTCACTGGAATAGGTCATACTAAATAAAGAGAGAAGCAGGTATGGTCTTGTTCCCCCAGGGATTGTACTTTACTCACTAGGCTAGGACTGATGGTGGGATACTACCTTGAAGTGGTGCACCAGCTGATGCAAGTTTGTACAAACTATGTAACTAAATGTATTAATTTTAACTTTAGTGCAGGTAATTTCCCTTTATTGCTTGCATATATGTTTGCTTATTATATCTAATTAATTTATGCTTATATGTGTATTTGAGTGCTGGAGTATTTTGTGTAATGTATAAATTGCTGGTCCTCCTTTGCATTGCACCCGTTTGTCAGACTTTAAAAGACACTAATAAAGACACAGGTAAAGTAGTGCAAATGTGGATTTATCAGTAAAACAGAACATTAGGCTGGGTACAGATGGACAAATTTTCCATCCTGACCTTTCACCGCTATATAGTGGTCAGCCACAGAAAATGTCTCCTATGGACCACTGCCGAAATCAACTCGGTTTTTCAACCAGACCGACCAATACACAGAAATATCTGTTGGTTTGTGTGTACCCAGCCTTAATAAGTATATACTTTATAACAAAAGAAAAGGGAATATGTGTATTGGCCAACTGTGATGATAATCATGGCAATTAGAGAATATATATAACCTACCCTGTAGTGGATTTCTATGGGAGAAACTGTAAGATAATCTTATAATCTTACAGTTCCAGGAGGAGAAGGAAACCAGAAGCCACAAAGGGGTAGGTTATAATAGATAATGCACCCCAAACTGTGAATGTAAAGGAATATTAGAAGTCACCTTGGAGTTCTGTGCCCTGTATAAAAGGTACTCCACCTGCAGCCTCAAACTTTTATATGGTCACGGAACTCCTCTGTGAATTCTAATATCCTTATAATTTATAGTTAGGGGTGCACTATATTATTACATGATCCATATATAACAGAACACATGAATGTATTCAGTCATGAACCTCCTTCTGGACTTGTTCAGTAGTACCCCATTTAGGAATCCCCCCCCTTTAAAATCCTGCACTTGACACTGCAAAATTTTGCATTTCCGATAGGACAGTAACTAGATTAAAGACTAATGCTTGTGAAGGTTTTCATTCATCCAGGTCATGGTATATCTGTTGTATTCAATTAGATCAACTGGACTTGAAGTTTAGTTCTTGAAGACATTTCGCTAGTCATCCGGCTGGCTTTCTCAATTCAGAATGACTTGTACAAGAATCTGTGGCAATTATGTACCCTGGAAAATCCCAATTAGCATATCACAACTAGGTTGTGTGATTGGATAGTGGCAAAAAGGTGTTATAGGAACTAGGCCAAGACAGCACTCTTACCAGCAGAACTGGGTTATCAACCCAGAACAGGTGTGTTCCTTGCTGGACTTGTGCTTGAATACCACCTATTTCAAATACAGGGATAAGTTCTATAAGCAAAAACACATATGTGCTATGGGATCTCCAGTTTCACCCATTGTGGCCAACCTTTACATGGAGGAGGTAGAAAAACAGGCGCTTAATACCTTTAAGGGAATAGCACCCAGCCACTGGTTCAGATATGTGGATGACACCTGAGTTAAAATCCACAAGCTTTCACAGAACACATTAATGCGGTAGACCAAAACATCAAATTTACAAGGGAAGAGGTACAAAAGCAACAAAATGGTAAACTGGAAGTAGGGGTTTACAGAAAACCAACACACACAGATCAGTATTTGATGTTTGACTCCCACCACAGTTAGATCACAAGCTGGGTGTCATCAGAACCCTGCAACACAGAGCTGAGAACATCCCCATTAGCACAGAGGCGAAGGCGAAAGAAATTAAACATCTCAGAGGAGCCCTTAAAACTTGTGGATATCCAGACTGGGCTTTGTCAAAAGAAGTAGAAGGAAAGAAAAGAACACGAATACCAACAGTGAAGGGGAAAAGCAAGACAGGAGAAAGAACATGGTCATCCCATATGTAGCAGGGGTCTCCGAGAAATTAAGAAGAATTTTCAAAAAACACCGTATCCCTGTCTTTTTTAAACAGAACAACACAATGAGGCAGCAATTGGTACATCCGAAAGACCCAAAACTGAAACACAAGAAAAGCGACATCATATATGCAGTGCAGTGAAGAATGCTCTGATTTGTATGTGGGGGAGACCAAACATCAACTGCATCAACGTATGGCCCAGCACAGAAGAGCTAATTCCTCAGGTCAGGACTCACCCGTGTACCTGCATCTTAAGGATAAAGGACATACCTTTGAAGATTGTAATGTTAACATATTGGCAAAGGAGCGTGACTGGTTCAAGAGAGGTGTCAAGGAGGCCATTTATGTGAAAATAAAGAAACCAAGCCTAAATAGAGGTGGGGGGGGTTCGACACCAACTGTCTGCCATGTACAATGCTGTTTTGACACCTTACTCTGGGCGCTCCTATAACACCTCTTAGCCACTATGCAGTCACGCCCGTAACACCAGGCTGTGATATGCTAATTGGGATTTTCCAGGGTACAGATTTTTGTACAAGTCATTCTGAATTGAGAAAGCCAGTCAGATGACTAGCGAAACGTCTTCAAGAACTAAACTTCAAGTCCAGTTGATCTTATTGAATACAACAGATATCAAAGACTAATGGTATCGATGACTATATTTCCACATAATAATCCACAGTTGAGTGCTTTAGGAAGCCATTGGGCTGATAGAAATGTATCTATAGCATAGAGTTAAAAAGTGGCAACATAGCATAGAAATGTAGTCATCATTAGAGATGGTCGAACTATTGAAAGTTCAGTCCGTTTTCTAACTTTCGAACTATTGTAAAAGTTTGAAAGTTCGAAAACGGACCCATTAAAGTCTATGGGAGGCAAATAGTTCGAAAAGTTCGAGTCAAATACAACTAAAATATTAATGGTAACTTAATGTAAATGGCTGTGGGACCTGGGAAATGGTCTGGGGAGCATGTTCCAATATCCAGGACTTAAGTAAAATCGATTTTACTCTCACGCGCGCTACTTTCGAGCTTTCGCGTTCGAACGTTCAGGTAACATGGACATTTTACTTGCAGATTCGATACTCGCGTATAGGCTGTAATGGAGACTTTACTCGCAGATTCGATGTTCGCGCCTAGATACCATGGACATTTTACTCGCGGATTCGATACTCGAACGTTCGAACATTCAATAAATCATCGCAAGTCCAGGAAATATCGAAAGTCCGCGTCCGAGATAGTTCGAGAAGCCCGGGTCCGTTCGAACTCGAACAGTTCGGCTCGAACTCGGGTTCGAGTTCGAGTTCTATCCCATCCCTAGTCATCATACGAGGTTAAAACTAGCAACATAGTAAAAAGCGTTACTATTACTGAGTCTTTAGTACAGCGAATGTATGTAATCTTTTTATTCTGTTTTAAATATTTTAATATGTTTGTGCACTTTAATAATAGAATGTACTTGTACACTTTATGGTAATATGCACTTGTTCATGGTTTATGGTAATATGCACTATTAAGAAAGTACCACAAAGGCATTCAACTGCACATGTTAACATTTGTATATGAGGGAGGGTTTAACTTTCTGTTAAATCTTTGTTTCAATCAGTATTGCTATAACCTGATAAAGGGGGTAGATCCTTCGAAAGCTTGTCAACCGAAATAAACTGTTGGTCCATATCACAGTACTCTAATTTTTACTACAGTACATATGCTACCATTTGCTTCCAAATTAATCCATAGTATATTTACTGTATATACTGTGCTGTTTTTCACAGTATTGCACTTGCTTGAAGAATATCACAGTCTAAAATCTGACTTTTCTAATCAACATAACTTTTTTCTGTTTTTAAGGGTCTGAAGCCAATGGACCACAATGGACTTGCCGATCCTTATGTGAAATTACACCTATTACCTGGTGCTAGTAAGGTTAGTGTTTTATTCTAAGCTTCTGCACCCACAAGGACTTTTACTTTGAGTATAAAATGACTTCAACATAATTCCAGGACCAGTTTTAAGTTTGTGGAGCCCCCTGGGCAAAACATGCTGTTGAGGGCCCACAACAACCCTAGATCATTTAAAGCCTATGGTTTCAGGGCCCTGAGAAGCTGGACATGTTTGCCCCTATTGTGATTCTGGCGCTGATTCCTAGATTTGCATATTTTTAATTTGGCTTGAAGATCCGAATTACTGTTCTTCTTATTTCTTCTTCCATTTTATTCTTCCGCTTTTTTGGACTGTATCTCCTCCCACAGTTTTTGAGTTAGAGAAATGAAATTCGGTACAGACGTACAGGGCATATAGAAGAAATGTGCTATTACCTAGCTAAGGGATCGGTGGAAGCTTACGGCATTATCTGTGAATTTCGGGACATTTTCCCCCCAAGACTATAATGGTAACAATCCTCAAATGTGGATATTTCAAAACAGTTTGTTTCATGGTTACCCAAACCCCCCACACCGACATAGGTACACCCAACTACTCACCTACATTTTCATTCCCATGGAAGCCATATTTAAAGGGTAACTATAGTTAAAACAACTAATTTTGATCAATCATCAATAGATATATGGTCATACATATAAAAACTCATAACCTCAACCTCACAAGGGTATACACACCTACTGACCTACCCTTCCATTTCTGTGGCAGCCATATTTAAAGGGTAAAAACAAAAACTAATTAACTAATTTTGATCAATAATCAAAACAGTTTGTTTTTTAACTTCCAACCTGACACAGGTACACACACCAAATGAGCTACCCATTCATTCATGTGGCAACCATATTTAAAGGGTAAGTATAGTCAAAAAACACATTTTGACCAATCATCAAAAAAGGTAGTTTTTTATCCCCGACCTGCCTTGAGTACACACCAATTGACATACCCATTCATTCCTATGACAGCTTTATTTAAAGGGTAAGTAAAAAACAACAATGTCCTCATCATTGCCATTATTGAAAAAATCTGCAGCACAAACACACACATTCCCTTCCAAAATGCAGCCTTTCAAGCCAAATTCAAAGTTTATACTTAAACTTTTCCTTTCTAGTTAAATTTAGAATTTTAGTCTAAAATCATAAATAACAGAAAAAAACGAGATCTAGGTCACCAAAAGGCATCTCATTTGAAACTGTAATGAGCATAAAATGTACTAATCTGTATTTAGATTTATTGTTCTGTATGCCCTATTTTAGCTGTACAACAATGGCAGATATGTTGGCACTTTATAAATATCTGTTAATAATAAATCAAATACCTTGGAGATACTGCATAATGGAAATAACAGATACGTTTTTGAAATAAAAGAATGGAATATAAAGGGAAGTTAAAAATAGATACATGGAGGACATAGGGTTGTTAAAAAAGAGCAGGCAGTGTGAGCATGAAATTTATTGAAATGGAAGAAATATTACATTGGATAGTCATATACTCTATTAAAAAAGGATAAAAGTATGCAAATAAAAGATCTAGTGAGTGGAATATGTATGCAGGGCACATACCATTGGAGCTCATGGCTGCTGAAAAGAAATAATGTTAGGGAAACTACTGCATATCTATTTTAAAAATCAGTAACAACTAATATGCAGGGTTATTCAATAAAAGTTTTTCAGGGAGATGCAATAAAAGTTCTTATCGTTTAAAATGGTGCTAATTTTGCCCCAACCAATCAGATTTTATTTAACATTTGCAAGATAACATCTGATTGGCTGGGGCAAAATTAACACCATTTTTAACGATAAGAACTTTCATTGAATAACCCTGCTTATCGTTTAAAATGGTTCTAATTTTGCCCCAACCAATCAGATATTAGCTTTCAAATGTTAAATAAGATTTGATTGGTTGGGGCAAAATTGGCACCATTTTAAACAATAAGAACTTTTATTGAATCCCCCTGATGGTGTCTACAGTACCTCTTTAGGATATAGCTTTAGTGTCTTCTTCTTTATTTAAACTATAGCATTCATAGCAAACAGAACATTTATTTTAATTAAAATTATTTACAAGATTACAGTGGAGAAAACTATGAGAAATAAATAATGCATATAAAGTCATCTCTTTAATTCCTTACAGGAGAAAATCACAAGTTTACCCACATGCATTTTGATATCCTAAAAATGACACTTTAACTGCACATTCAATCTTATAGACTGACCATCTCTATTGATATATGAAGCCATTCGTTTGGAAACTGTCATTTATAATAAGTACAGGAATTATGTCAAAATGAGTGCAAATACCCAGGAGGCTTGATTACCTCCAAAATTGTCTTTTACATACACAGAATAGAAAAGCCCAATGCATATTTATCTGTGGGGGTGCAGAACTATTGAAATCCTTAATAAACATTTGGAACATAATTTATTGTGAACTTATCTATGCTGGGGTGCCATATTTATAAAAGTGTGAATGGATTTTGTTGTTGTTGAAATTTACACTGATTTGTAAGTGATTTATAAACCATTCAAATGTCAATCTGTCTTTTTTTACAATTTTTTTACGTTTCAATTTTCACAATTTTTGCTGAACCCTGTATATGTCATTTCTTTATTAATTTTGTAAAAATGGCTATGAGGCCATTTTTTTATTTATTTAAATTCAGAAAGATATAACTATTTTAACATGAATCCTGGAAGGTATATAAATTATAATTATAACTAGAGTAATATGCCTAGAGTTTTTAAAGTCATTAATTATTTTAAAAATTCCCCTTGCTGTGTTACTAATTTACAATAACATGCCCTATTGGATATGCTTTGGCTTCCTTTTGGAAATTATTCAAGTTACACCTTTTTTTAACTTACCCATTGGAAATTTACCTAAAAGACAATTCAGAATAGAAAATCAAAAAGATTTCTGCTCCTTATAAAGATTGCCCATACTGTGTGTATAAGGTAAGTTGCATAGATTTTAGGTTCTTCGTGATAGGGCCTGATGATACTGGATTCAATAACTGTAAATCATTGTGTAATCTATTTAACAGTTTATAGAAAAATATATGCATACATACATGACCATTTTGAAACATGTTAAATCTTCTTAGTTTGATTTGACCAACTTAGGATTGTACTTTTGCGTTGATACTCAATACTGACCCTTTGAATTCTGGAGGCAACTTATATTGTTAAACTTCTCCCCCAATGTATTAAATACCAAGCCTTCAAAACAACGTTTCAGTTTACAACCTATTATCTTAGAGGGAGAAACTACTGTAAGGTTTTCATGATAAAAAAGGTAGTTGATGGTTTATATGGTTATGGAACACCTTTGTGACTTCTGATATCCTTATAATTATAGCGGGAACATTATCCACTAAATATTGATAAAGTATCCTGGAAGATAATGGGGATTTGAATGTATTACAGTAGTACAATTCATTTCACCACCTTTTAGGAACCTTGTCAAATATGTAGGAAAGAGTGTCAGGCATATGAACTGCAGTAGTGCAGTTTTTTGCCCGCGTACATGTTTTACTTCTAATAGACTCTTTATCAAAGATTCAGCAATATACATAATATACATAATTTTGCCTTGATATAACAAAATGGCTGCTTTGTGACTTTAAGGGTTTGCAAGATACAGATTTACAAGAAGATACTGAGTTAAATTAACTTCTGATAAATAAATGTAAGTAGTAGTAAAGCGCATTCCAGGAAAAGGTTAAAAGAAAGGGTTAAAGTTTAAAAAAATGAACTAGAAAGCCTCTTACTTTTCTTTTCTACTCTGCACTAAGTAATAAATCAGTGCAGGTCCAGGAGCAGAGTTCAGCTGTCACTTTTCTGGTTTGATGAAATCCCTGCTCTAACTGACCCACCGACTTGAGGGAAGGCGGCACGAATCAGAGGAAAGGGAATGCGAAGTGCTTTACATCGGATGCGTTCCCCCGTGACCCTTTCCTGGAAATACTCCTTTATAAATGTTAACTTTTGGATAGGTTTAAGGACCAATCTGTAATACTGCATTGTTGCCTTATTTTTACCCAAATCTTAATATTCTTGAGTTGAATTCTCTTTTAAATCCTACATATATGCACAAAGTCGGTGTAAAACCCTACTAACCCAATAGTACACTGGTAGCGTGGATTTTATTATATCTCCCAATAAAATCTCTCTTACAGTCTAGGTATATTTTTTAGATAATAACTGCCCAACCTGTTGCAAAAATGTTGCCTATAAACATAAAAATAATTGGATAATTGGTTTTGATTAGCTCCAATGCACTCTGTCCTAACTCTGTCTACCCCTGCTCTGTCTAAGATATGCAGATTGTAACATCGTCTGCCTGTATGTGGATGATCGGCTGATCATTGTAGATATTTATAAAAGTAGCATTATTTTTTAATTGCTTTTAAAAAATATAAGATTTTAAGTAGAGCGTGTCTTTTTTACCTTACAACTTTTAGTTCACTTTTAAAATACTCATAAAGAATTATGGACACTGGACAGGGAACACCCCAGAACTTTTTCTGATCTCATAGCCAATGTCATCCTTTCTATAACCTCTGTATAACCTTTGCTCCTTATCAAACAGACTACATTACCTCTGGCGGTGTTTAGTTATTACCAGAATTCAGCTATTTCTACCTGAGAGATTTTTATGAAAGGGAATATTAAATAGCATTGAGAACGTTGCTTGTACCTGTGCCTTTATTACCCCATGTATTATGTAGCTTGGTTTCCATGTTACAGGAAGGTTGTAACTGAATTGTATGTAAACTGCAAAATAAGCTGCCTACAGCCTTGGTAAGATAAATATTGCATTCAAAGCCACTTGTATAGCAAGAAAGACAATTATTTTACTGCACTTTTTCAACAGCTATTTCTCCTATTCTGTACTTGCAATTAGAACTGCATTAAACTGGTATAAAGAAAAAGTAATGATCGTATATTGAACTGCATGGTCGGATTTGTAGACACATACACAAGTGTTTAAACAAACAGTAATATGAACCTCCCACATTATTTATACCCAGAGGTGACCTTTAGTTAGCAGCCTAGCAGGCTTTATGGAATACAAATAACTATAGGGGCATTTTAGACATCTGCTCACCTGGATCCAAAACCACGGCGTTGACTTGTATCCTAGCAACATTCATTTTCCAAGCAAAGGCTGCAATTTCATTGTGAAGCGAGGTGACAGAGAGGCAGAAAAAAGGTTATTTAACCCAGCTGCACCCTAAACAAACATTATAACACCATTTCAGTAAACATAGGCAAAGCTTGGAATAGTGAAAACAAAAAATATTCCAGTAAATGATCATTTTAAATGTAACATTCACCAGAAGTGAATACCGTAATACATTTTTGATATGGAACCATACAGATAAATCTATTCCTGCCCCTCACTTTCAACTGTGCTATTAACTATTCTAGTCATACACTTGTTAGATTAGATAGGAGAATGGTGAGACTGCAGTTTCTTGACAATTTAAAGGATAAGTGTAAAATCAAGTTATGTTCATTTGGAAGCTGCAGCTTTAAAAATACTGTTGCCATATTTTTTTTACCTATGTCCCTCCAGAGCCTAGCTTTGTGCCTTGAAAGTTGCCGACATCTTGTTACTGGTTTGCTGAATGTTAAGCTCCGCCCCTCTGAGATTTCCTCTGCTTTTTCCTGCTTGAGCCTCAAACAGTAATGCCTGTGAGTTCCATGCACGTGCATGTGGGGTTAATCTTGTGAAATGTCTGCCTATAGTGACTTTACAGTTACTTTTAATTTAACCCCTTATTTTTCATAGCACAAGAAAATATATAGGGGGCGTTACGGATAGTTACTATCATATAGAAAGGGCAAAAGTTACATCCGCTTTTGGTTTACGTTTTGGTTTGTGCCAAATTTCACGTGATTTTCAGTGGTATAATAATTATTATTATTATTATTGATTTATATATCGCCAACATCTACCGTGGCACTTAACAATTACATAATCCTACATTATATACAGGGTTAATACATAAAATACAAAGTCTTACGTATTACATACACAGGTAATACATAATATAAGCATGCAGTGAGGAGTTACAGCAATACCGTGATACAATAGGAAAGAGGACCCTGCCCAAAGAGCTTACAGACTATAGGAAATGGGGGTGAGAAATAAGGTGACAGGAATCAGTAGACTGTAAATAGATTGGCAGTGTGAATGGAGGGTTGGATCATATTGGGTAATGTGTAGGCCAGGTTATATGCTTGCCTAAAGAGGTAGGTTTTAAGGTTATGTTTGAAGGTATTAAGGGACAGTGAATGATGGACAGACAGAAAAAAAGGGAGTTCCAGAGCAGAGGGGCAGCAGTCCTGAATACGGGCATGGGAAGAGGTGACAAGGGTGGATGAGAGGAGAATGATGACATGTGGAGCGGAGGTTGCGTCTGGGAAGAGGTTGGTGGATCAGCTCTGAGATATATGGAGGGGCTGTGTTGGATACTGCTTTATAGGATAGGGTAAGCAGCTTGAACTGGATCCTTTGTGTAATCTTGTGTGTTTTGAATCATTGTATCATTTTCACACCATCATTTTCTAATATCTGTTGTATTCAATTAGATCAACTGGACTTGAAGTTTAGTTCTTGAAGACGTCATCCAACTGGCTTTCTCAATTCAGAATGACTTGTACAAGAATCTGTGGCAATTATGTACCCTGGAAAATCCCAATTAGCATATCACAGCCAGGTGTTAAGGGCGTGACTTGGCTGTGATATGCTAAGTCGGATGAGCAAAACGTCTTCAAGAACTAAACTTCAAGTCCAGTTGATCTAATTGAATACAACAGATATACCATGACCTGGATGAATGAGAACCTTACCAAGCATCATTTTCTAATATTTATTTATATGAAAGTTATGTCATATATCTCTGTTATACCAACTCAAACAGGATGTCTATGCCTGCTGTGCTTATATTTAAATACCAGCAGCATATTTACTGGTCTATTCTCTATATAGTCATATACTGACAATTGTAATGTATGCTATTGAAACTACATGTATGTCATGAAGTTCCCCTTTTAACAGTTTCATTCATAACCAGTAATTTCCAGTATTAGTGTTTCATGTACCTATTTATTTTAAAAATGTGCAAACATTTTTTCCTAATCTTGTAGAACCTATAAACTGCTAATTAAAACAATGTATTCCTTACCTTTATAAGCAATTACTAACTAAAGATATATTTGTACATATATACAAAAAACCTCTCTCCCATTAGGAAAAAATACGGTGCTGTAAGCACCGCACTCGCACAGATAAAGTGAAAGGTTATGAAACCGGTTTATTATGTCAAAAAGTGCATAACATTTCCGGACATCACACCCCTTCCTCAGATGTGCCCCAGGGCCGTTTCTAGTCATCTTGGTGCCCTAGCGTGATCAGATCGCACTTAAAGGTAATCTCCACCTCTTATTAAAAAAAATTCTGTAGTGTAGGGGACCCTATCCCACCCCCAACCACCATATTTGATTGTAAAAAAAAAGAATCTGAAATGTACTTACTGAGCTTTGTTCCCCCGGCGTTCAGACCCAGCCCTCTGCTTGCATGAAACTGGGAGGCAGCCAATTAGGGACGCAGCTGCCGGCAGTATTGCCATTAACCCTCTTTCAGCTGCCAGCATTGACATGATTTCTATGTCTCCTCCATTAAATTGTTTACTCTTCACCTACTCTTAAGTTTTAATTGAGAGTTGGGTGGAAGGAAGAAAGAGGCAGGGAGAGTGATCTCATGGCTGTTAGTCACAGGGGCCATCGTTAAAAAGTCTGCAGCAGCTTTCACTTGCCAGAACTACTCTCCTCAGTCCTTTTAGCTGAGCTCATCCTCCCCCCTCCTTCCTTCACCTTCAGGCTTCAGTTAATTTGTAACATTGTTTCCAAATAGAGTGAGGCTCTCTACTCACTAAAATGTTACAAATTACAGCAGCAGAACAAGGAGAACAGTTATAACACAGCAAGTAAAAGCTGACAGGGAGATGCTCGGGAGAACACTGGGCGTCTTGGTTTAACGTAGGTGCCCTAGCCCTTGGCTTAGGTGGCCTATGCCTAAAAACGGCCGTGATGTGCCCTTGCAGTATATTAGTGTGTGTATGGTGCTTCTTGTTTGTTTGGTAAAGATATATTTGTACTAGTTAGTCCTTTTACCACACTTCGTCCCAGTTTTAGATTTTAGAACAGACATGTTCAGTGTGCTACAGTCAAGGATAAGGAGCTGTCTAATAATCTACTTGGACATCTCCTTACTCCTTGACTTCAGCACATTGATCATGCCCATTCTAAAAACTAAGCAGGGACAAAGTGCGGTAAGAAAGTAAAGGACTAACTGGTGCAAATATATCTTATTACCCCCTGTATTATGTAGCTTGGTTTCCATGTTACCGGAAGGTTTTGACTGAACTGTATGTAAATTGCAAAATAAGCTGCCTACAGCCTTGGTAAGATATATGCTGACTGCATTCAAAGCCACTTCTACAGCAAAAAAGACAATTATTTTACTGCACTTTTTCAACTGCTATTTCTCCTATTCTGTACTTGCAATTAGAACTAAGATAAACCGGTACAAAAAAAACAAGAAATTATCCTATATTGAGCTGCGCAGTGAAATCTTTAAACACACAGGTGTTTAAACAAACAGTAACATGAACCTCCCACTTTATTTATACACATTATTTGGCTCCACTGTCTAAAATAAATACTAATTAGTTGCATAATTAGAAGTCCTATACAAGTGTTTCTCAACCAGGGGTCTATTGACCCCTAGAATTCCCTAGGAGGCTGCCAGGGGGGTCCTGTAGAGAAATAACCTCTCTATTATATTTGTTTGAAGTGTGTCTGTTGATTGATTAAAGGGTATGTCCACCCCACAAACTAAATTCCAATAACTTGTAGGGAATTTCTATAAACCTTGACCTCGTGAAGTTTACAGCACTGACTGCCATCCCCAAATGTACTTACCGTCGGTAAGTTAACGGCCTTCATTCCCACGCAGCCTTCTACTTCCGAAACTTTTCAAGTCAAGCAGGAGGGGCTTGACCGGCATCCTCTCCTATGATTGGCTAAGGCATCACGGGGAGTGGACATATCCTTTAATAGCTTAGAAAGAGATTAATACAAAATACTATGTAATAAAATGTATGCAGTAGTTCCGCACAATTTGAAAATCTTTCAAGGGTTTCCACAAGGATGAAAAGGTTGAGAAATACTCAAAGTATACTGTACAGGAGATAATAATGCCAAAGAGGTGCAATCTTCCCCTTTTGTGCCTTATTTACATGTGTGTTGCTGGTGCCTTTTAAATTTTTTGTGCTTTCCTTCCTTTTTTCTTCAGAGAAATGTTTGAAGCTATTGTATTTGTCCATTAAGAATTATGAAAATTGATTTTAACTGACAGAGCAGGGCCATTTAAATAATGAATATGTGGTAGAAGAATGCAATCGCTATTCACTACTGTTATCATGTAAATGCAAGTTGCTTAGTATTATAATTACTCTGGAAGGGAGCCATATTACTGGGGAAGCAAATTAGTTGAAAAAGTTGTTCTGTGATGTTTTTAAAGATTTCTGAAAGTGCACCCTTGCTTTTGTCTGCCTTTTCATTTGAAAAATGAACTTTGCTTTCTCTGAAAGGAGCAGTAAATGGAAGTTATTGCTTCTTACGTGTTACATTCCCATGTGTGTCAGAATAGCTGGAGTACTTCAAAGGCATCTCTAGAACGAGAATGTGTGCCAACTGTTTCATTTTTGCCATTACCACTCATTCTTATAAGGGCTTAGTAATTTTAAGCCTTTAGTACTTTAAGTTCAGAACTACAGGTTAGAACAGTTACAAGTTAAACGCATAAAAGCTTTGTGAGTAAGATTCTGCTCACCCATGGATTGTAATAGGTCAGGATAAACATTCCTATAAACAACCGTCTATTTTAGCATGCTCATTTATCAAGTTGAAGTCTAATTAACAGTAAAATTGAAGGTACATTGGCATATATACTTCTATAAAGCTTGCTACTATGAATTGTTTATTTAGTACCCATTTTTTTGTATGTCAAACTCATAACTTTTCCTTATGTCCACAAACAGATAATGTGCTCTCTTGATATTGTTAAATTGTTAAGATATAATCCACTGACAGTGTTGGATGTTTGTGCTTATTGTGGTCAACAATATAAGAAGGTTCCCAAACCATCAATTAAAGGGCACCTGTACCTTAAAAACAACTCCTCCTATTTCTGACATTGGAGAACATATATTAATAAGAGAGAAGGGGGCAGAACACAGTTAGTGTTCTTACTACATGAGTATAATTCTCCTTTGAATAAATTTATGGGGGTGGCCTGTGGATTTTATCAACTATATCAGAGGTCTCTTACCTACGGCCCTGCAGAAAAGTAGATCTGTCTGCCGAGGGAATTCTGTGAGTTGTAGTTTACAAACATCTGCAGGGCCTGGGGTAGATATACCAGAAATAAAAGTTTTGTTCCTATAGGTTACTTTAAAAGATCACTAAAGTGCTGCCAAACATTTTTTGAATAAAAGGTTGGAGTACCATTCTTAGAATGATACTGTATGTGGGAGCGTTTGATCAAAAACTATTGGGGCTGCCACAATATGATTTGAATAGATTCCATATGAGTATTCCAGGTTAGTTCAGGGGTATATGTAGCTGTAATATAAAGGGGGCTATGTAGTTTTTGTAGAATGGCCATTATTTGCACATTTGCACATTCATGCATTCATTTTTTTTTGTTTTAGATATTGTACACGAATAAATATTTTAGAGGCAGATGATTTACCAATTACAAAATCCATGGCCAAATGTATTTTTGTATTTACTTTGAATTACTGTAAATAATACGTAAAATACTTGTCTTTCTGTTGTTTTTTTGTGCTGGTAACAAGCAAGAGTTCTATTTCTCATTAGCTTTAAGGCTTGATCCAGATTGTTTTGTAATCTATATCACCAAACTTTCACTGATCGATCTAATCAAAACTAATTAAAGTGAGAGAGGTCTTCAGTGGCAGCTGCATCCCTCTATATTCTCTTGAAGAAAACACTCTAAAGTCATCTCTGTGCTCTGATTTAATTGAAGCTCTAGCAAATTCTGTCTTGCCTGACGCATACAGCACTTTCTTTATATTGTGATGTACAGTAGTCACAACTTCAAAGACTTTTTAGTAACACACATATATAAAATACCTATTTTTGTAAAATTTGCATATTTAATACAGTATTAATGTATATACACACATTCAAGTATAAGCTGAGGGTAGAAATTATGACCACTACTACCTTCTGATTCTTTATTGTTTTGAGGCTTTACTTGCCCTTTAAATGGATAGCAGAATTCCCATACTGTGATAGCCAAATCCAGTACCAGTAACCCCCAATTGGCACTCCAGATGTTTGGAAGCTACAACTCCCAGCATGCTTTGGTTGCTGGGAGTTGTAGTTTCTAAACGTGGAGTGGCAAGGTTCAATAAACTTTTAATTAAGCTTACCATCATTTACAATTCTCCTGACCCCCATATAGTAAAGGGCACCCTGGCCCCAATAGTTAAGTGTCACCTGAGAGTTGTAGTTTCAAGCTGCCACTTGCACTGAACTAGCAGCCATTTTGCCCCAAACTGAGAAGATCCATCAGATTTACAGCTTCCAGTTGAGCAGTGACAGTGCTGAGTGGGACTACAGGAAGCAGGAAGGAGTGTAAAGGCAGATCAGCTCCTGTAACTTTCTATGCAGGTGAAGGATTTTTTACTACTACTGGTTACTATCCACGATTGCAACATTTGGATCTAAATCAGGACTTGACCTGATTATAAGTCGAGGTTAGGTTTTTAGGCTAATTTTAAAGCCTGAAAATCTTCACTTATATTCGAGTATATACAGTATATATATATATATATATATATATATATATATATATATATATATATTATATTTGAGTATATACAGTATATATATATATATATATGTATATATAATCCAAGCAAAATGGTAGGCACACTCCCAGCAGAAACAGGTAAGTGGAGAAGACAAGGTACCCTGGTGCTACTAGAAGATCAAGTAAATAAAGTGTTCATAAAGAGTCCCGTGCACTCAGGGGTTTTCCAAACGTAATTAAACTTTATTGTGTTACATAAAGGCAACGTTTCGGCTCATGCCTAGAGCCTTTCTCAAGCCTATCCAAACAAACACACCTCTGTGAAGGCAATATATAGAGTGAGGGAGACTCCTCCCATGTAAGTGACATCAGTGAACAAAACATGTGATCAAGCTTCCACTACACAAATATGCAATTTGTAAATAGTTAAAGTGCTGCTAGTGCAAAAATGTTAACATGAAATTATGTAAAAATGTTTGCACTAGCAGCACTTTTAACTATTTACAAATTGCATATTTGTGTAGTGGAACTTGATCACATGTTTTGTTCACTGATGTCACTGACATGGGAGGAGTCTCCCTCACTCTATGTATTGCCTTCACAGAGGTGTGTTTGTTTGGATAGGCTTGAGAAAGGCTTTAGACATGAGCCGAAATGTTGCCTTTATGTAACACAATAAAGTTTAATTATGTTTGGAAAACCCCTGAGTGCACGACTCTTTATGAACTATATATATATATATATATATATATATATATATATATATATATATATATATACACACACAATCAGTGATTCACCGCATTGTGTATATATGTGGAGAAGCAAAGCAGAAGCAGGCATACTCCCTTTCTACCAGCACCAGGCGGAATCTGACTGAGAGGTGTGCGGTGGATATATATAAAATTTGTTGTCTCCTAGAGCAAATTATTTTTCAAGATGTCAACATTTTAGAAAGTTTAACGCAGAAATCCAGCAACTAGGATTGCTTTCTTATTATTTATTATTATTTATATAGCACCAACATCTTCCGTAGCGCTTTACAATTACATGGATACATTCACAAAACTCCCCTGCCCCAAAGAGCTTACATTTCAAGCACTTTTATTTGACACATACAACCCAGGACTTAAAGCGCTGCAAGGCATCAGTGTTAACCACTGAGCCACCTTGCTGCAATTTATTATTTTTAAGCTTTTTTAAGATACTTAAAAGTTAGGGGTTGGGTTAAAATCCCCTTTAAGCAGCTACTGAGGGACATGAAAAATATTGACTCAGCTAAAGAATAAATGTAGACTATATGTAAGTTACAGAATTGTCTACAACATAACTCAGTATGCAATGCATAGCAATGTGTAGATTTACTTGTTAACATTGACACTTCATAGGTTTATTGACATGACCTTTATATGATCAATAAAATGAAAGATGTTAGGAAGAAATAAGGATCACTCTAAGACAACATGGAGCATGCCACTATACAACAGGAATAATGGTTTATTTCTGTTTTAGCACACATAAATGTCATAGAAAAAAACTAAACCTTTTCCTTATAATTCATTGTTTGAAACATGTATTCTGATGGCGCTGCCAGTAGCACCTTAGATCTGGTGTCATCTATTAAACGAAGAAACAGTGATGACAAGATTTGTTCTGTCAGGATAGGATCTTTAGATGCTACACATTAAGCATTCCTATGGTTTCCTACTTTAAGACATTTGCTTTTAGAATATAGACACCCTTCTTTTGCATGCAATATTTTCAAAATAAACCAAAAATTTGTTTCATTGATCATATGTTCTAAAGGGTAATTAAACTGTAAAATTTTACATTTTAAACTAGAAGGCACTGTAGAAATGTCAACATGTCCTACACTGTGTATTTCTCTAAATGGAAATAAATATAAAATGTTCTGTGCTGAGATATAGGCAGCTATATTTTAGATAATGTACAGTTTAAAAAAAATGTGTACAACCATACATATGCAGTACATATACTGTATATGGATTTTTATAGTTTCTAGCAGCTGGTCAGTAGAGATGGCTGAACTTCTGAAAGTTCGGTCCGTTTTCGAACTTTCGAACTATATGGAAAGTTTGAAAGTTCGAAAATAGACCCATTAAAGTCAATGGGAGTCAAATAGTTTGAAAAGTTCGAATAAAACACAACTAAAATATCAATGATAACTTAATGAAAATGGCTGTGGGACCTAGGAAATGGTCTGGGGAACACATTTGAATATCCAGGACTTTCGAAAACTCAATTTTACTCTCACACGAGCTACTTTCGAGCTCTCGTGTTTGAACATTCGATAACTATCCCATGAACGACTCGTGGATTTGAAAATTAGATATTTACTCGCATATAGTTCTAATAGGCATTTTACTTGTGGATTCGATATTTACTCGCGTATTGGTATAATAGACATTTTACTTGCATATTCGAATGTTCGAACATTTGATAATTATTGAAAGTCTGGAAAATATTGAAAATCCGGGTCCGGGATAGTTTGAGAAGTCCGAGTCCATTTGAACTCGAATAGTTCGGCTCGAACTCGGGTTCAAGTTCGAGTTCTTGTCCATCTCTACAGGTCAGCTCCAGAATGTTGGTTAGCCCGAACGCTGGTGATTTCTTCCTGTGTTTGTATACATATTTATGTATTCCATGAATATTACATTTACTGCATGTACTTTAAGGACCTGGGAACACTTAGGGCAGGTACACAGGAACAAATAGTTTGCAGCAACCAACCTTCGCCATTAGTGAGTGGTCGGCTGGGACAAACTATTATCACTTTGCTGCTACCATTTAAGTGGTCCATAGGAGATTGCAGGATCATCCGTGATTTACCAATATGTCCGATCATCTGTTTGTCCAATTAAGGATACCCACTAAAACACCTGTGATATTTCTGGGCCGACCGACCGTTACATGGAAATATCGGTCTGTCTTCTTGTGTGTACCCATCCTAAGATAGATTAAAAGAGAACTAAACTTACATTGTAAGATTCTTCTCAAGTAAGTTGCATTTAGTACATGTGAGAAATAGATTCTGTAAATAAGAAGGTTTCCATGTTGTTGCTAGTACAACCCACAGCCCATGAAGTCATCAAAGAACCACGCCCCCTGACCCCAGTATTCACTGTTCCTATGCACAGTGTGTTTTCTATACACCAATAGGGAAGTCCCTGAAAAAACTTTGAAAACTACTTGTTACCCTGTAATTTATTTACCAGTCAGTGTGAAGAATAAACTGCAGGATAACAAGCAGCTTTCAAAGTCTTATCAGGGACTTCCATATTACACTTTTTTCAAGTTCAATAGCCCAGACTTGTCTATTTTTGTTTCTGTCATCTTCCAAGCAAAAGGTAAAGATCCTAAATATACCAAAATTCTCAGCTTGTTCACTGGTGGCTCACCTGGTAAGATGCCAGTTATAGAAACACTTACTTCTGAAGGTCACAAGTACGAATCCCCAGACTTTAGTTTTTGTTTCCATTATGTTCCTAGTTAAAGATTCTACATTTATCAGTGGTCTATGTAGTACTATGTAGTATCTCTGTTAGGCAAGAGGTAAGAGCTCTGCTTTTTGCAAGACAGAGTAAATGTACAAGTTGCAGGTTCTATTCCCTAAATTTACTGTTTGTTTGTTTTTTACTGAAATGTTAGTATTCCGTTTCTTACATCCATGCAAAGATTACATACACTGCAAAGATTACTTTTCTTTTTGTATGAATATCATTGTTAGATCGTTGATCTCTGTGCTGTAATGTGATTGGCTGTCAGCTTCTAGGAAACAAGGCTGCAAGTTCCTTGTTTTGATCTGTTGAGCACTACAGAGCATGTGCCTGTACGCAGACACTTAGCTGGGGGTTTACCCAGCTAAGGTGGATTGTGGGAGCTGACCCCTAATACCGACAGGTTAATTTCATAAATCACCCAATGGCCACAGAAAAGGGAGAGGTAAGACACAGCTTGTTGTATGTTTGTGAATGTGTTTTGTCTTTAGTTCTCCTTTAAGGTGTAACATCTATGATTTTGTACTAAAGATTTTCACCTCATAATTTCATTCCTTACTTCAAATAAAGTGGGTTCATCCCTTACTTTGCAGAGCTCTACTGAAATCATTGCAAGTGTAATTCAATAGACAATTGGGAATATTTAACTCATGTATGGTGTGAAAAAAAAGCTTGATAATCTCGAATCAAGCTGGGTGGTTGGCCTAGTCAATCTAAATATGTCCCTTTGCTCAACTTCCTAAACCAGTAGTAATTTCTGAGCAAGGCTTATGACTTCTTTAAGACCACCTTACCTTAAGCTTAAAACAAACATCTGTCAAGTCCTACACTATAGAGAATTTAGTTAGAGATGTCCGAAATTCGCAAAATCCGGTCCGCTCGAGGATCCGCAAATTTTCGAAAAAATTTGAAAATTCGAAAATCCGTGAGCGGACCCATTAAAATGAAAAATATCCTCGAAAATACGAGTAATCCTCGTAATTTCGAAAATTTTCGAAAATAGTATTTTCGAAAATACGAGAAATCCTCGTAATTTCGAAAATTTTCGAAAATACGTATTTTAGAAAATTTTCGAAATTACGAGAAACCTCGTAATTTCGAAAAATTTCGAAAATATGAGAAATCCGCGGTTCGGAAGTTCGGAAAATCCGGAAAAATCCGCCGTTCGCGGAGTTCGGATCCGCGAACCGGCCATCCCTAAATTTAGTTCCATATCTTGAATTGGTTAGATTTATTAAGACTAAAAACGTCTGTCTTCATATTGAATAAATAATGTATCGTCAGCCTGTATTCATATTATTTAGACAGCAATTCAAGTCACAGGGGCATAAGTGAATAAGGTAAATCCTTAATTTTGAAAATAATTATTTTATCTTTGTTTTTCTGCTTTCTTAGGTAGTTATATTTAATGAGCTGATTTTGCTGTATTCTATATTATATTAGAACCTTCAGAACATGTGCAAACATTTAATTATGTTGTGCAGTTATATTCTTTTTTTTAAGAATAAGCTATTTATACATGTGCGGTATATACCCATAACCTTACACTATAGAAAAGAACAGGAGCAGATGGATCTGTAGGGAGGGGGGGGGGGGAGGACTCTCTATTTTTTGTTCTGTTTGGTTTTTTAATAATTTCTTTTCTCCTATTTTCCAATCTGATTTTTTAACTGCTACTGTACATACTTATTACAGATCAATTGAATGGGGGTTGTAGTTGATTTTGTTTATACTGGTCTTTTTATTGTTCAGCATGATCTGTACAACTGCTTGTCTGATGGCATCAAATCTTTAGACTGAATGGTTTGGATGAGTATACATATAAATTAATTTGCAATTCAATTGTTTTTTTATGTAAATCTCAATGGGTGTCCAGACTTACATTCTTCATATTCTCTATGGGAGTACAGCTGCCAGAGCTTTTTAGATTGAGCTAATTATGAAGCGGGTTGAATAAAAGCAGAGCCATTGATATACCGTATATACTCGAGTATAAGTCGATCCGAGTATAAGTCGAGGTACCTATTTTTACCTGAAAAATTTGTAAAAACTGATTGACTCGAGTATAAGTCGAGGGTAGAAATTATCACCACTACTGCCTTCTGATTCTGTGTTGTTTTTAGGCTTTAGTTGCCCTTTAAATGGACAGCAGAATTCCCATACATGAATCCCATACAGTAATAGCCAAATCCAGTACCAGTAACCTCCAATTCTTTTGCACTCCAGATGTTTGGAAACTACAACTCCCAGCATGCTTTGTTGCTGGGAGTTTCAGTTTCTAAACATGTGGAGTGGCAAGGTTCAGTAAACTTTTAATTAAGCTTACCATCATTTACAATTCTCCTGACACCCATTTAGTAAAGGGCCCTCTGACCCCCATATAGTAAAGGGAACTCTGACCCCTGGATCTAAATTAGGACTTGACCCGAGTATAAGGCGAGGTTAGGTTTTCAGGCTAATTTTAAAGCCTGAAAAATTTGACTTATACTCGAGTATATACGGTACCTAGAGAATATTAAATCATTTATCTGCTCAGAGTACATATTGGGTTTATTAAAGGGTTTACTTTTGGAACATAATTTTTTTTTGTAATGTGATTCAGTTGTTCAGTGCAAGCTTTTAATGATGTGTTGAGTTTAATTTTTATTTTTGTAGATTATTGTCAAAACCTTATACTTAGTATTAGAGATGGTCGAACTATTGAAAGTTCGGTCCGTTTTCGAACTTTCGAACTATTGTAAAAGTTCGAAAGTTCGAAAACGGACCCATTAAAGTCTATGGGAAGCAAATAGTTCGAAAAGTTCGAGTCAAATACAACTAAAATATTAATGGTAACTTAATGTAAATGGCTGTGGCACCTAGGAAATGGTCTGGGGAGCATGTTCCAATATCCAGGACTTTCGTAAAATCGATTTTACTCTCACACGTGCTACTTTCGAGCTTTCGCGTTCGAACGTTCGAGGTAACATGGACATTTTACTTGCAGATTCGATACTCGCCTATAGGCTGTAATGGAGACTTTACTCGCAGATTCGATGTTCGCGCCTAGATACCATGGACATTTTACTCGCGGATTCGATACTCGAACGTTCGAACATTCGATAAATCATCGAAAGTCCGGGAAATATCGAAAGTCCGCATCCGAGATAGTTCGAGAAGTCCGAACTCGAGTTCTATGCTATCCCTACTTAGTATGTAATGATTTAGTACCAGGTTTGAGTTGTTAATAATCCTATTACTTTGAGTAAAAAATAGTGTTCCATACTACAAAAACAGGGAAAAAATTTGAAAGGAAAATATTCATTCAGTGTCGGACTAGAGAGTGAGGGCCCACCAGGAAATCTGAGACCAGGGCCCCACTGAGTTACCAACCTAGCATTTCATATATCTTTTATTACTCATTTACATATCCATCTTACTCCTACTGACTCCTTTTGTTTATTAAAATGCATCTTCTACTGTGCCTTTGGCTCTGTATTTAAATATGAGCAGTTTTCTTTATTGAATGGGCTGTGGGCCCACCGGGGGATTCCACTGTAACACTATGGGCCAGTCCAACACTGTATTCATTCAAACACACTGTGATGGAGCTACTGTCCGATTCACTGTTCATATTTGTTTATAAATCTACAACTTAAAAACAAGTAAAACAATATGTTTGTGACGCTTCCTATCTTTTAAAAGACCCGAATCATTTGCTTTTAATTAAAGGAGAACTAAACTTACATTTTTTTATCCTAATATGAAAGCTTTCCTCCCCAGAACACCTATATATTGTAAAATTCTTCTCTAATAAGTTTCATTTATGTACATGTGAGAAATAGATTCTGTAATTACAAAGGTTTCCATGTTGTTGCCAGTACAACCCACAACCCATGTAGTCATCAAAGAGCCACGCCCCCTGACCCCAGTATTCACTGTCTCTCACTGTTTCTCACTGTTTAGAGACAGTGAGAGACTGTCACTGTCTCTCACTGTATCTAAAGCTGCTTTCAAAGTCCCTGTACTTTATTAACTACATGGACTTTATAGTTTATTATAGTTTATTATTAGTGATTGTGAGTTGATGAAAAATAAACTGCAGCATAAGAGCTCTGCATTTAGAAAGACAGAATATAAGAAGTTACAGACTTTTAAAATTTTTATTTAAATTTTTACACCCATGCTAGCTATGATATACACTGTAAAGATTACTTTTTGGGGGGGGGGGGGGGAAAAAAAAAATTTTTTTATTTTTTTAAAAAAAAGCATTGAATGTGTAAAAAAAAAACAAAAAAAACTAAAATCCCTGTTCTGTGTCAGAGAGAGGGAAGATCTCTGTGCTGTTATGTGATTGGCTGTCAGCTTCTAGGAAGCAAGGCTGCAACTTGAATCTGTTGAACTGTACAGAGTATGTCCATGTACGGCGACATTAAGCTAAGGGTTTACCTAGTTAAGGTGGATTATCGTAGCTGACCCCTAGTACCTACAGGTTACTTTCATATATCACCCATCACCAAGGGAGTGGTAAGACACAGCTTTTTGTATGTTTGTGAAAGTGCTCTGTCTATTGGGCAGTGTTGTCTGGAAACTTTGGTTCTACTTTAACTTTGGTTCCAATTAAGCCTACATTAATGTGCACTATGAACTAGGAAGTATAAACCAGTCCATCCGAATTCTTTAGGCACGAGCCTGCTATAAAAGCCACTCCCAGGGTGATGTCACAGGTTTCTAGTATTTCCCCATGGCAAGTTCTGAATACTATGTATTCTATTCTTCTATTTCCAAGCATGGAACTTGCCATTGCAGAGATCAAAAGCCTCTATTTTCAAAATCAATCTTGATCAGTAAAGGACTTCATAGAACCCAATCTATATATTTATAGCAATCCAACTGACAAGACAGAAAGAAACCTTTTAAAAGATATTTACTGCTAAGAGCATGTTTTTTAGTTTAGCCTAGGGTAGAAGATGTTATTGTGTTGTATCGTCAAGATTGCAGTGAATCCCATGGGATACTTTGTTGTCTGTTTTCAGTTATTTTTACTACATAGTTGTTACAGGCTGTGTTCCTGTTCTGAAAAATACCAGCTACTGCCCAGGAAAATTTTGTAATTCTTTTTAAATGTGGCAATTTTAATTATTTAGTGTCAGGGCTGATTCTTTATCAGACAGATTTACTGACTTGTATATTGATTGATAGATATTCAGTTGAAATTAAAGTGGCACGGGTGATATTCCAGCCTTACCAATCACGTAGAGGACCTGTTGAGAACCATGCGATTTGCTGTGATTTACAGACTCATCTGATCTGTCTGTTTTGTACTTTTTTTGGTAATACAAGGCCAGCAGCTGTAATTCACACCTCTGAAATCAGCAGCATTTTGGAGCAATAATCTGCTTAATTTTACAGCTTTTTATCTACCAGTTCTAGACCCAAAATGCTATTGTGGCTTGTGCTCAATTAATTCTCCTGCCCTCCTCCCCATCCCTCTGAAGAGAGTTGACAAGTATGTTTGTGTGAATGTGGGGGGAGAGGGGTGTAGTGACCTTTAGGGAGAACTAAAATATAAACAAATCTTAATGGACTCTATTATTCCTAAATTACTAGCTGGTGCCTACAAATTATTTTATATTTACAATCCGCCCCATTATCCAGATCACAATCTGCTCAAAATAGAATTCTTTATTTTAAAAAGATGATATATGATAAATAGATGATAGCCAGCAAATATTCACATACATTTTGCTTCATATTTTGCTTTTTACTAAAGGCCCCTTTATGTAGTCATGCATTCAGCAGATCCTTTGCACAGGATACCTAATGACTGGAGAAAACTGCAAAGGGCTAAGAGCTTGTACACATGGGTTGATATTTTGTCCCAATTGACTTCCCATACCATGTATGCAAGTTCAATGTCATAAGTGAATAATTCATTTTACTCACTTTACTCACTGTTTGCTGATTAAATAAATAAGTGTTTTCTCTTTAAACACTTTCCATTCTGGAATATTTTTACCATTAATTTCACAAACAAATGTTTCTTTTGCACACTGTGTTTTTGAGAAACAGGTGTAATGTGCAATGCAGTATTCGTTATTACATTTCTAGTTCAACAGTGTGGAACACATGGTCAAGAGGCTTTTGGATAAAGGGGTTCATCCTTGTTGAACCCCTCACCCGGTTTCACATTTAACTGTCCAAATTCTGTGTTGAAACCTTGGACATTTCTGGAAATCTGCGCATTAGGTTTGTGCAACCTTACTGGCCATACAAGTATCTGCAGTAGACAAAATCAAAATTCAATCATCAAATATATCTAATAGCTAAATACACCATCTGTTTTGACCTCCCTATATTCCCAATCCTAGTCCATATATTTTGATGATCAGGTCAGGCAGTTATTGAAACATTGTGGAAATGCCAGAAGGGAAGTTTCATTGCGTACGGCCAGCATCAGTCTCAAAAATATTTTTTTCTTTGCTGCTGTCTGAGTTCTAAATTGCATTTTTAATCAAACATGTTCTTTTTTTATTCAGGCAAATAAACTACGAACAAAAACTTTAAGGAATACACTGAACCCTTCATGGAATGAAACTCTAACATATTATGGAATCACAGATGAAGACATGATTCGGAAGACACTTAGGTATGTTCGGTTTTGTTTTTTCTCAGAGTAGCAGTGATTTAAAATTATTTTTCTCAGAAAATGTTTGCCTAGCAAGCTAACTGTTCACCTTACGATGTCATGTAGCTTAGTTTCTGGTAATATAAAGCACAATAATAAGGCACAACACAACCAAGTACGTGTGATGTGTATTTTGACTGAAATTGCAAAACCTTGGAGCAATGTGGGCTGTTTATCTCTTAGAGACCCTGCTTTCCAATTGGTTTAAAAAAAATCTTTAGTCCTTCTGCACACAACTGACTGGGCCTCTAGTCAATTGTTGTTTAGCTGGCAATATTTTCCCATCTTGAAATGCAATACAGGATAAAAAAGAACAAATGTTTGCTGACTGCCAAGAGGAATTGCTACTAGCTTTGTAATCTGTGTTCCTGATGATCAATGTACTTCTCTGGACATCTACAATCTGTTTTTTTTACCTGATCTTGCAAATTGATCTTATGACCAGTTTTCTCCCTCTAACTGTCCTCAAAAAGGTGAATGTTACATAGACCACTTCCATATGCTTGGGCATATACAGTATGTCAAGTGCATCCACAAAGCACACAACATTAATGCAAATGTGTTATACATGCCTAGTGCTGAAGCCAGTGCTGTTTACTGTAGAGTGTTATCTGTAAGGGCTTGTATGCAGGGTAGTTAAACATCTCAACAACTCCCTGATGTTGTTTAACAATGACAATGGGAGCTTCCACAAATATATTGTCTGCTGAAACAGTTGTTTATCACCCACTTTGGCTAACAAATATCCAATTTGTGTAATTAGCTTAACACCACATATTGCCTGTTATAATTAATTGCAAAATGATAGTGCCCTGTCTATGACACCCCTTATGTATATGTTAACTAACTGTTTATCTGGGAGTCAATTTTTCCACACTATCTGAAACTGAACTAGAAATGAATTCACAGCACTGTAGGGATAACAATCTCACTGAAACAAATTTAAACTATAGCAATGTTAAAATATTTCAGAATATATGCACAGCTTCAAAATTATCAAAAGGCATCATAATAAAGAAAAATTCCCTCCTAAACCTAGTCATTTTCTCCACATAAAACAAATAGTCCTGTCCTTGACTACTTTCTTGGAGCCAAGGATAAGTAATGTTTTCTCCCTGTGTTTCAAATACTGTAATTAGTTACACTCTACTTGAAGGAATTTATCTTTGACATGTGCAGTACAGAATCAATATCAAGAGATTTCCAGTATAATTTTTGATAATTGGGCTGTCATTATGCCAGGTGGCTTAAAAAAGACAACTTTGTACAAAAATATTATAAAATATATGCTATATATAATACAAGGATTGTGGAAGCACTCCAATTAGGCTAATTTACAACTACATTTAGTGGAAGTGCTACTGATCTGGTCAAACATTTATACAAACATAGAAAAGATAATCAATGCACATTCCTAGGCCCCATACTATATCATATTATCTGCACACTGGCATACTTTATAAACAAAGGGGTTTTAGCATACATTACTGTGATCACATTAATGAAAAGCCTTCCAACCACGTCAAGGTAACCCCAGTCTGGAAGGTCCTAATGTCTAACCTTTTTAAATGTCTTTTACTTCAATTACGATTAGCAAACTTTGCATTTCTCATTCTTACACACTGGATCCATATAACAGGCTCTCTCACTTCCCCCCAGCCCTTTGGCTTTTTAAAATGAGGGAAAGGACCATCCAGTGCTTTATATTAAAGGCATAGGACGTCCCATAAAAGGGGTGAGAAGTGAGAGATCCTGTTATATGGATCCAGTATGTAAGAATGAGAAATGAGATTTCATCCAGAAATGAACACAGTTCATTCAGTCATTTGGGTCTCATGGTATCCAAGTACTTGATCCAATATGTTTCTCGCCTTAGGAGTAGTTTCGATCTGCTGCCTCCCCTATAGGGTAATGGAACATGGTCAATTGCCATGAATTTAAAAGACGATACCCTATGTCCATTCTCTAAAAAATACTTTGCTACAGGTTTACAAGTTTTTTGGTCTCGAAATGCCATGTTAATGGAGGACCTGTGCCCATCGATGCGTAGTCGTAAGGCCAAGTCAGTCTTGCCGATGTATGTTAGGCCACATGGGCACAAAACCATATTTATTACATGAGTGGTTAAACAAGTGATAGCAGTCTTAATTTGTATTTCCTTTCCTATATGTGGGTGTTTGAAGGATGTTCCTACTACCATATATCTACAGGAGGTGCAGTTTGAACATTTGTAGCTTCCTCCTTTCTTTTTGGGGAGCCACGTACTAGATAGAATATAGCTTTTAACTGGATCTGTCCAGACTAAAGGATTGCAGAGGTTTTTACCCAGACTGAACCCGATAGTGGGTTTCTCTGGGAGTAATTTCCTAAGCTTACCATCCCGTGCAAGATATTCCAATTGTTTTGCAGCACTTTCTGCACCTCTCCTGATAATGTAGTATATCTAGTGGAATAAAAAAAAAATTTCTGAGACCATACCCTCTTTCTCCTCACAACATGATTTTTTTTAGTTTTTTCCATAGCTAGGGTTAATGCTTTCTGTAAACATGCATCACTATAACCCCTGTTTTTTAAATCTCCCCCACATCTCCTCTATTTGCTGTTGTTGGAGGTCATCCCTTGTATTGTTTCTAATGACCCGACAAAACTGTGATAGAGGGAGGGATCTTTTAAGGGCTGGTGGGTGAAAACTTTTATTACGCAGGAGAGTATTTCTGTCTGTTTTTTTTGCGATAAAGACAATAATCAAGTTTATTATTTTCATTTACCATTATCTTGATGTCCAGGAAGTCTATATTGTTCTTGTTCATGTTGTATGTCCATCTAATCGGTGAATTCAACGAATTTAGATCCTGGATCATTCCCACCAAGGTCTCTTCAGGACCCTGCCATATGAGAAAGGCATCATCAATAAATCGACGATATAACACTATGTATTGAACATATTTCATTATTATGTGGGCCTGTTCATAGTAATGCATATATATATTGGCATAGGCCGGCGCCATTGCCGTGTCCATTGAAGTCCCGGACACCTGTAGGTAAAAGTTTTTTTTAAAACTAAAAAAATTTAGGTCTAAAGCCAAGTTCAACAACTCAATGATAAGTGCTCTATGTCTAGTAGAGCTGAAATTCTGACTCTCCAATAGCTTATTCACCCCCATCATCCCCTCTCCATGGGGTATGTTTGTATATAGGCTTGTGATATCCATGGTCACGAGCCAACAATCCATATTATTTAGTAATGTGATGTCTGAAACAATGGTAAGAAAATGTGTTGTCTCTTTGATATAAGAGACAAATTAAAGCCATGCACATCAGGCTTGCGTGATCCTGTGTACTTTATTGCATTTTACACAGACACATCAAAGTGACGTTTCGGTACTATTTTCTGAAGAAGGTACATAGTGTAAAATGCAATAAAGTACACAGGATCACGCAAGTCTGGTGTGCATGGCTTAAATTTGTCCATTATATTACTGACTGTTTTGCCTAAGTCGGCCATTTGGCACCCAGCACCTTATACATAAATTTAATTAGGTGTGTGCAGGATTACTCTTCCTTGATGTTTATCTTTGATATAAGAGGGTAGGTACAAAAGGCTGTAAAATTGTATCCAGGTATTTCCCAATGGGCTCCAAGAGGCTCTTCATATCCAATACTATAAGTCGACCAGGTGGTTGGTCGAGTGACTTATGTATTTTGGGAAGGGAATAAACAATTGGGCATCTGGGGTAATAATCTTAGTGCCCACTGCAGAGTCAACCACATCTCTAATTATTGTTTTAAAATTCTCCTTTGGATTGTCAGAGAGAATGTTGTATGTATTAACATCATGTAATTGTCTCAAAATTTCGGCTCTATAATCCATATAGTAACTATTCCCCCGCCTTTATCTGCAAGGCGAATAGCTATATCTTTATCCTCCTGCAATGAGGTGATAGCATTTCTTTTCTGTATAGTAAGATTTATAGATTGTTTCTTACCTTTAGATAACACTTGCATAAGATCTGCAATCGTTGTCTGTTGGAAAATTTTTAGAGCCAGATTGTTGATGGGAGGGTCAAAGGTACTTTTCAATTTCAAATTAATGGATCTAATGGAAGGCATATCAGATTGGAACTGTTCTCGCAGCGTGATAGAGCAACACATTTCATATGTAATCATATGACATATGTAATCCAGAAAAAGTTTCTGTCTGCTAAACAGGATGTGATGTGTATTGTAATGGACATATACACCAAGGATCCTTATATACCATCTCCAGCCTGCAGGTGGTGTCAGTGAGTAATAAAAGACAAGACATTCCTGCTCTCTATGGCTCGGTTGACAAAAGTGAAAGTAGATTGTGGTGTGTGCTTTGGAGAGATATTGACTGCAACACAAGATCCTGTGTATAAGATCCTGTTGGGATATGCTTGTGAAGGTTCTCATTCATCCAGGTCATGGTATATCTGTTGTATTCAATTAGATCAACTGGACTTGAAGTTTAGTTCTTGAAGACATCTTGCTAGTCATCCGACTGGCTTTCTCAATTCAGAATGACTTGTACAAGAATCTGTGGCATTTATGTACCCTGGAAAATCCCAATTAGCATATCACAGCCAGGTGTTAATTGCGTGATTGGATAGTGGCTAAGAGGTGTTATAGGAACGCCCAGAGTAAGGTGTCAAAACAGCATTGTACATGGCAGACAGTTGGTGTTAAACCCCCCACCTCTATTTAGGCTTGGTTTCTTTATTTTCACATACCGTAAATGGCCTCCTTAACACCTCTCTTGAACCAGTCACGTTCCTTTGACAATATGTTAACATTACAATCTTCAAAGGTTGAGTCCTGACCCGAGGAATTGGCTCGTCTGTGTTGGGCCATATATTGATGCAGTTGCTGTTTGGTCTTCCCCACATACAAATCAGAGCATTCTTCACTGCACTGCACTGCGTATATGATGTCGCTTTTCTTGTGTTTCAGTATTGGGTCTTTCGGATGTACTAATTGCTGCCTCAGTGTGTTGTTTGGTTTAAAGCAGACAGGGATACTTTTTTTTTGAAAATTCTTCTTAATTTCTTGGAGAACCCTGCTACATTTGGGATGACCATGTTCTTTCTCCTGTCTTGCTTTTCCCCTTCACTGTTGGTATTCGTGTTCTTTTCTTTCCTTCTGACAAAGGCCCAGTCTGGATATCCACAAGTTTTAAGGGCTCCTCTGAGATGTTTCATTTCTTTAGCCTTCGCCTCTGTGTTAGTGGGGATGTTCTCAGCTCTGTGTTGCAGGGTTCTGATGAAACCCAGCTTGTAATCTAAAGGGTGGTGGGAGTCAAATATCAAATACTGATCTGTATGTGTTGGTTTTCTGTAAACCTCTACTTCCAGTTTACCATTTTCCTTAACTTCTACCAAGCAGTCCAAGAAAGCCAGTTTGTTGTTTTGTACCTCTTCCCTTGTAAATTTGATGTTTTGGTGTACCACATTAATGTGTTCTGTGAAAGCTTGTACTTCCTTCTGGTGGATGTTAACCCAGGTGTCATCCACATATCTGAACCAGTGGCTGGGTGCTATGCCCTTAAAGCTATTAAGCACCGGTTTTTCTACCTCCTCCATGTAAAGATTGGCCATAATGGGTAAAACTGGAGATCCCATAGCACATCTGTGTTTTTGCTTATAGAACTTTGTATTTGAAATAGGTGGTATTCAGGCACAAGTCCAGTAAGGAACAAACCTGTTCTGGGTTAAGATCAGTTCTGCTGGTAAGAGTGCTGTCTTGGCCTAGTTGTTTTCTCACCATGTTAACAGCCTCCTTGGTGGGTATACAGGTGAAGAGAGATGTCACATCATAGGACACCATAGTTTCTTCTGCACCGAGTACTATATCTTCAATCTTGTTGGTTAAATCCTGAGTTGTATGGGATGCTTAGAACTTCCCACCAATGGTCCTAAGATGTTGGCTAGGTATTTTGCCACCTTGTATGTTACAGAGTTGATGCTGCTGACTATAGGTCTTAGTGGTGCCCCTTCCTTATGTATCTTTGGGAGTCCATATATGCATGGATGTGCCTCACCAGGGTAGAGGCAATGATACATTGCTTAATCAATGGCTTTATCCTTTTGAAGCTGTTGTAGTAGGTCTATGACCCTTTTCTTGTAACGGCTGGTGGGATCCCTTGTTAAAGCCTCATATGTGTTTTTATCGGCCAGGAGCATGGTCACCTTATCATGGTGGTCTGAGGTGTTGAGTACCACTGTGCACCTTTCCTTGTCTGCCGGTAGAATGATGATACTGGAATCTTTCTTTCTTCTTTCCAGTGTGGTCAGGTTAGATGAATTAGTTTTAGCACTGGCTAAGGCTGCAGATACCTTAAGGCGAAGTTGTTCTGCCTCACTCTGTGGTACCTTATTATTGTGGATTGAGGCTTCTGTGGCTGCTATAATATCTACCACTGGGATGGCTTTAGGAGTGATAGCAATATTCAAGTCCTTATCAAGGACTTCTATTTCTGACTGGGTCAGGGTCCTGTTAGACAAGTTTCTCACCCATTCCTCTTTGTTTGATGAAGTGACACTTCCCTCCTTTTGTATCCAAGGTAGTTGTTCTCCTTTGGTGGTGTTCTGGGATACTGCAAAAGGCTCAAACACAGCTCCTGAATTGAGAAAGCCAGTCAGATGACTAGCGAAACGTCTTCAAGAACTAAACTTCAAGTCCAGTTGATCTAATTGAACACAACAGATATCCTATTGGGAGGACAGATTACTGGACAGACAATTTACCTTATTGGATACAAACTCTGAGGTAACAGATAAGTGTACACCAACTTACAAGGACACACAATATACAGACCTGGTCAATATTCAAAGTGGTGCACCATAGACAGGGACACCCCTGATTACTGCACATGTTATGTGGGGAACCTATTTATGTGCACTGTCAGCTTTGTGCCAGACCACCAGAGTAACCCACTGTGTGCCATGCTACCCATAATCATTCCATAAAGCAGTGATCTGGTACAAATTGGTGTTGCAGCAGTGCTGGTAATACCATTTATTCTTCCTGTTTTCTCTGTATATTTTTTCTCTGTATTAAAGGGCATCTATACCAAAAAATTGTTTATTTTAAATTGACCATAACTGGAAACTATAATTCTTCCCAACCACTACTGTATCATTTTTTTGTTGATCTGCCCCCTATTTCTTTAGATATCCAATCTAAAACTTCTTATATTTCAGCTGTAAATCAAGTTCCTTGCTGTCAAAATGGTGAATGGTGGAATGGTGGAATGGTGACAGAGTTTTGACCGTTGGAATGCTGTGTGCAGGCTTGACAGTTGGTTTGTAGGAAAAAGTCAGGTCAGATGGAAGTGGGAGTGGTTAAAATAGGGAGGGGGATACTGATCCTAAACAAAATGTGTGCTGGATTGAAGGCATGCAGCAACACACACAAATCAGAGTAAGTGTTACTTACATGTATTAAATTATAGCTTAAGATGAGGCAAAGTCATTTTTTCATTATAGTGTCCCTTTAAGCTAAGGAGGCTGCTACTGATAGTATTGATTTAAATCCTCCTATCCTGGTACCTGCAGATGAAATTCCCCAATGACACTCTGTAGCTCTACCAGGCCCAATTGCCAAACCTATTTTTAAACCTGATCCATTTGATAGGGTAATTAGGGAGTGCACTGATTGGCTAGAACAATTTGAATTGGCAGCCACTATTAATGGTTGGGATGAAGGTGCTCGCTTGCAAGTCCTTAGCCTTTTGCTTAGTGGTAAAGCCAGGCAGGTATACCAAGGATTTAATGTTACACTGAAATAAAAAGCAGTTATCAGCTATTAAAAATTGCTCTGAAGCAATTTTTTTCAATTAGATCTGTATAAATGTGTATATAAAGGATAAATCCTTTTCTTTAGGTAAACTGGGAATGAGAAATGTTTGTTTATACGTCAGATTATTAGGCCAATGTTATTATAATAACATGATGCTGTGAAGTACCTTCTGTTATAATATATGAGGTACCATCACCACTTGCCGTGGTGAATACTAATAAAAAGTATGAACATACACACACATAATTTCCATTGTGCACCAATGGGCACACTTTTGCTAGTATATGTATATATATATATATATATATACATATATATAAGCAATGTGTTTCAATTTTTTATTTTTGTTTTATTTCTTAAAGCTAAACAGCCATTTCTGTTAAGCAGTACCGTGTCTATAACTAGAAATAGAATAGAGGAATTTCCAGAAAGTCCAGAGAGCTGCAATTGTTCCCTTCTCATGCATGTTAAGGCAATGTCCACCCCTAGAACACAAATTTTTACTGACCCCAAAATCCCCCCCTCCGAACCCGAGATAGTTACTCACCTCCCCTTGGCCCCTAAAGCCCATAATCCTTACCTTTCCACACCTTGCTTCTATTCCCCAGTCCTTGTCTCCTCTGCAAGCTCATAGAGCTTTTACAGAGCTTACACACAGCGCAGAGTAGGCATGCCAAAGAGAAATGCAGAGTCATTCATTGACCATGACATCACAGTTAAAATCAGGCAAAAATACTTTTATGTCGGGGGCGACCGATTTTTAATGGATGTATGTTAACAATAAATTTGGTTTTGCATAAGTGTTAGTATCATAGTATTGTGTATAGATTTTCATGTCCAGATCATTTGTGGCATTTTATTTGCACAATAATGGGGTGTATATAAAGCAACCAACATTATTCTGGTCCTAAAGCCATGTTAACCACCGCTAATCACTAGAAAAGTAAATAGCACCTCCCTATTAACGTCTACAATTTTTTTTTACTAAAATGTTATTTAACACGATGTAGATTTTTTATTAAGGATATGTTGGTATTCAACTTTCATCTCCATATGATTCCGCTCTCTAAAACAGGTAGACCAAACATATGTATTTTATAAACAGGATTTACACACACTATACACTATAAGATGTAATAGTTATGCAGTAATGGGATTTCTTGTGCTCAGTACTTAGACTGTTTATTGTCTTTAAATACTAAAATGATTCTTTGCATATTCATAAATACTATAGTTAAATACTGCTAGCTATAATAATTACATATTGGTAAATATCATGGTTACATATTGGTAAATACTATGGTTACATATTGGTAAATATCATGGTTACATGTAATTAAATATTGGTTTGGTAAATAAATACCCAAATATAAAAAGTAAAAATAAAATTCTAATGTAGTATCCTAAAAAGACAATTATACTCACCTCTCCCTCCCTCCTTTTATTCAACAACAGAATAATACCTAGGGTGAGGACCTAAACTGCTAGATTCTCACTTGTGGGTACTTTACAGAATATCTGTAATACTTAAAGGACAACTAAAGCCGCAGAACAAAACTGAACCAGAAGTCAGGACAACTTGATATCAAACCAGTAATCTGTGTCTTACCTCTCATTTTGATACAGGGAAATTTACCTAAATAACATATGGTTTGTGCTTTATTTCTCAGCATTCTAGTATCAGACAGTTTGGTCAACGACCATTATGTTCTGCACATGCTTAGTCCTTTGCTATGGCACAAACTTGTTACAGTTGGTCACACCCATTAATAATCTCTAGCCAATCCTTTTACAGGACAGATAAAGCAAGGAAGCATGTGACTGAGGTCAGGAGGTGTGGTCTGACTCTGCACATACAGTTCTTAACAGGCTTTGATTTACTTTAACAGAGTTTACTAAAATGGCATTTTATAGTTTATTGGTGTTTTTAGGGGGGTTGTTTTCAGATTCTGGAGTATAAAAAATTGGGTTTAGTTCTCCTTTAAAGGGAAACTATAGTGGGTATAAAGTTTTTTAAAAAACGTTAAAAAAAAAAAACACTATAGTTTCCCTTGAAATATGAATAGCAGAACATAGCCAGTTATACCCCAAAAGTATTTTACTTGTAAAAAGATGAGGACTGAGAATAATGGGAACTAAGATGGTTATAGAGGATGCTGAAAAGGCTGATCTGCTAAACCAGTTGTTTTTTTATTAATCTGTATTGACTATAGAGAATCCCAGTCCCTTTAGCAGGGACTATAATAATATGAAGGGTTTAAATGAGGAATATTCACTCTGGCTGACAGAGGCTGTGGTATGGAAACAATTAGACAGTTAAAGTTAAAGGAGAACTAATGTCCCCAGACAACATTGTCCCAATAGACAGAGCACATTCACAAACATACCATAAGCTGTGGCTTACCTCTCCCTTTGCCCTTTCCGTGATAAGACTCAAACTGACTGGTTAATTGACTGTATAGAAAATAATCTTTGCATAGAGACAATGAATAATGGGCTGTGAGTTAAACTGACAACAACATGGAAACATTCTTAAGCTAGGTACACACAATCCAGATTTCTGAAAGATGACAGACAGGATCTGCAAGATCCTGTCTGCCATTTTTCAAAGATCTGCATAAACACAGTCCCGAGCGTTCTCCCTATGAACTTCATAACGAGAATGCTCGGGACTGTGTGTTTCCATCGGCCACGCTAGACTCCTCTATGGGGAGCGTACACACATAACGATAAAGCCCCGATACCGTCAGATCCGACGGTATCGGGGCTTTATCGTGACTGTGTGTACCCAGCTTTTCTTACGGAATCTATTACTTACATGTATTAAATGCAACTTACTAGAGAAGAATCTTACAATATATAGGTGTTCTAGGGAGAAAAGCTTTCACATTAGGATTTTTAAAAATTAAGTTTTGTGTTCCTTTTATATCAATAAAGATCCAGGACCAGATGAAATACATCCTCAGATCTTAAGAGAGCCTAGTCCAGTTTTATCTAAGACCACTGTCTTATTTATTTAGATTCACTTTTTTCTGTGGATGTGCTGCAGGATTGGAAATGTAATGCATATTGGCATGTAATGTAATTAACGATCCTTGTGCCACCTACACCATAAATAACACTGGGCTAAGTAAATCTCTAATGGAAAAACATTTGGGGGTTCTGATGCCAGACAGTTAGCAAGAAATGTTCTTGTATAAAGAGGGGAATAGATCCAAGAGAGAAAAATATTTTTCTCCCTCTTTACAAGGCACTCGTAAGGCCTCATTTTGAATATGCGCTGAAGTTTTGTAATTCATAATACAAAAAACCATGAAAATAAAAGCAGTTTAGAGAAGGGAAGCTAAAATAATAAGGGGAATGGAGGGGCTTTACTATGCAGGCAGATTAGACATGTTAGGGCTGTTTACATTGGAGAAGCGACATTTGCGTGGGGATATGATCACTTTACACAAATATATTAATGGGCCATACAATAAAATCTCTGCTGCATTGTTCACCAATGGGTCATATCAGTGGACTCATGGACATCCTTTAAGGTTGGAAGAAAAGAAGATTCATCTTCAGGTTAGGAAAGGTTTCTTTACAGTGAGAACGGTGAAACTTTGGATTTGTCTTCTTGCAGAAGGGCGGTAATGGCTGAATAGCTTTAAAAGTGGGCTGGATAAGTTTTTAAAACTAAAAATATTGAGAATTATTGGTATTAATACATATACTGTAGTTTTGGTTGGTCCAGGGATACTTTCAGATTGCCATTTGGAGTCAGGAAGTATCCCCTCCCCCCTTTTTTAGCTGTTTTTTTTGCCTTCCTCTGGATCAACTGTTAGGTAGGGTTAAAAAGGAGAGTGAAAATGTTGGACTTATGTCTTTATTTAACCTAAATTACTATGTTACTAACAGTGAAATACATTTTTAAAAACCCACAAAGAGAATATTTTTGCTTTTTCTATGCTTTGGGTCCCTTTACATTTTTGGATGGCATTTATTTCAACACACTTTACAAGATTCTCTACTGCAGTAGAATATTTAAAGAGTAAGGAGAATAAATGTCTGTGCTAAAGTGCAGATGAGTGTGAGATTCTCTGGGGATATGCATATTTACAGAGAAGAATTCACCACATGTATCCATATCCAACTGTGCAAATCCAGCAAAAACATCAAGCTTATCATCTGCTTTAGCTTTTATATCTTATAGTGAATATAACTAATTTTCATAACAAGAAATGCCAATCAATGTTTTTATTAATGGTTTCAATCTTGTACACCTGCATGTATAGCAAGGGAGGGCAGCGTTCTATATTTCCATTTTATACAGTGTTTCCACAGTAATTCCCTACAAAGTAAAATTTTGTAGGAAATTTATAACAAAGAATATAAGCTGAATGTGTTTTTTTATATATATAGTTTATTCCTGATATAGATCTAGTTATTACCCTCATCATACTTTCAATGCAATAAACACATGTAAACTTTTTTGAAGGTTACAATCAGAATCCCCCTCACCCTATTTTCGAAATAATTACCTTTCCCCCCAGCACTCCTTGCCTTGAATTCTGCAGGCCCCTTGCTGCTCTTCAGCGTGCTAGCCATGAGTCAAGGCCGTGAGGGTGACATCACAGCCAATGATTTACGATGGCTGCTTTCCATCAGTGCAAGCTCACAAAGAGCTCAAAAAATATATAGCGAGGGACTAGAGGACTTAATCTTCTCTCAGGAGTATCGTGGAGAAAGTTTAGTACAGTATTGCAAAAATTAGATTTGGGTGCTGATTGTATTATTTAAGGGTTAACATGCCCTTAAAAAGATAGCTGTTTTGTTGTTTTTTTAACTGTTTTATTTAGATGTGATATCCAGCCGGTAGCATTTAATACATACATAATATGCATACATAAACTGGTATATAGTACAACTTTGTATAAGTACAGTAATATCAAATGAATTAATATATATTGCCAACTTTATCTGTTAGACATATTGGTTTCAGCTAGACCTCAAATTATTTTGAATATATAAAATATACAAAAGGGGTATATGAACTGGGAGAGGAAAGGGGAAGCCATTTTGAGTTGTTATTTGTATCAAGAAGGGAGATCAAGAAGCATGTACTAAAGAGAAGTAAAGGAGGGAGAGCTTGGGATCTATATTTGTCTCTCAAAGTTGGTTATGTGAGAGGGGGGATAGCTGTTTAATAGTAGTTTTATAATAAAAGACAAAAAAAAAACTATTCAGCTCCCCTGGATTGTTTTTATATTCCTCTTAAAGAATTATTTTTTATATGTTATTGAATTGGGGTTGCTGCTTCCTGCTATTAAACTAGGCGATAAGAAAGCAAAACACACATTTTCTCTAGTCTCTGTATAAACCAAAAGCAGAATCTACAGTACAGTATATCTAAAACGTGACTTTTCATCGCAAGTAGAAAAAAATTCTATGGCTAATGGCTATCACATTATCCAAACTTTCATGTCAATTGTGTTTGTAAAACATGTCTGTATGGGGCAATATTACCCTGGAACAGCAAATGAAATCCCTCATTAGACTTGGGTTGATTCTTTCTCAATAAATAATTACTGAACTTGTCTATCCCTGTGACCTCCAATGTATATGTGACAATTTGTAATAATGCTGCTTTAGTCTTATACATTCTTGGACCAAAATAATATAGTAATAAAATCATTAAAAAAAAAAAAAATTATTTCAAACTTTTCGAACTTTTGATAATTATTTTCGAACTTTTGATAATTATTGAATTATTACCCTTGACTTTAGCGCTCCATAACCCTAGAATAGGGCATTCGGTAACCCTCCAATGCGGCATTTGGTGTCCCTTGAAATTGGCGATAACCCTAGAATTCCCAGTCCCAGAGCCATGTACAGTAAGTTACCATTGCTATTTTAATCGTATTTAATCCGAACTTTTAGAACGCAAAACAAACCAAACTTTAGGAAGTTCGCCAACTCTACTAATGATATAAACAACAACACCTTCAAAATAAGCCCTGGATTACAGATACCAGTGCACCTTGTTAAAAGATATTTAGCTGAAAATGTTGATGAGGTTGAGGTGAATCCTGTTAAGGGTGTCCTGGCTAGTTTGGGCTTTTTCTTGAGAAAGTTCTAATTATAAGGTCCTAGTTCTTGTTTACTGTACTTTTGACACTGGACACTTTCCACTAAATATTTTGCACATATTTAGACAGGTGAATTGTCACTGTAGGGCATCTCTTCTTAGATTTAAAGCTTACAACAACTTCATGGTCTCTGTCTAGAGCAGGGGTATAAAATTGCTGCCCTTTATATGTTTGAAAACTACAACTCCCAGCACTCCCTGTTTGCAGTATGCAGCTGTAATTGTAGTTTTAAAAATATCTGGAGGGCCTCAAGTTTCAAACTTGTGGTCGAGAGGAAGAAACATTTGATTGCACACCACCAGTATGCTCACTGGTTGGTCATATATTAGAAAAGAGACACAAAAACTTTAAATAACAACTGTTAACATTCCTCAACCTTTGTAAAATGTAGACAATGGCTAATTGTTATTTTAATGTCTTTGTATAAACCAGAGTAAGGGACAGAAATTGATTAGGGATGGCCGGTTTGCGGATCCGAACCCGGATCCGCCGCGGATTTATACCGTTCGCGAACGGCGGATTTTTCCGGATTTTCCTTCTGAACTTCTGAACCACGGATTTCTCGTATTTTCAAAAATTTCCGAAATTACGAGGATGTCTCTTATTTTCGTAAATACGTATTTTCGAAATTACGAGGATTGCTTGTATTTTCGAAAAATACGTTTTCGAAAATTTTCGGATTTATGAAAAATACGTTTTTGAAAATTTTTCGAATTTACGAAAAATACGTTTTTGAAAATTTTCGAATTTACAAGATTTCTCGTAATTTCTAAAATTTTCGAAAATATGCTAAACTCGTAATTTCGAACATTTTCTAAAATGCAAGAAATCTCGTAATTTCGAGAATATTTTTCATTTTAACGCGTCCGTTTGCGGATTTTTGAATTTTTGAATTTTTTTGAAAATTCGCGGATCCTCGAGCAGACCGGATTTTGCGAAGTTCGGACATCTCTAGAATTGATGACATACAGTGTGCCATCAGTCGCCATTTACTTAACCCTAACTTGTTTGGAGTCCAAAGTTCTCCTTTAATGATGGGAAATAAGGGTCAAATGATAGTTGAATGGTCTAAACAGCAATGTGAAAGAGATTTTTTTTAAATGGTAAAAACCTAACTCTTTATTCAAAGAGTCCTTTATCATAAGTCCTTTTTTGCTCTGTCTGCTACAGTACTGCTATACCTCCTGCTGTTGAAATTATGTTTCCCATTCTTAAAGGAACAAAAGGCTTGGTACCAGGTGTAACTGCATAGTTATGACAGCGGATGATCAATGTTAAAATATTATCACAGCGATTTTCAGAAGTGACTTGTAACTCTTGTTACTCTCAATTTACACTTCAGTACATATGTGAGAATAAAAATAACTTTTAGTGTAGTGACTAATCAGACAAGTGTGCCAAAGAAGTGACTGGACACAAAACACTTTCTAGTAAAGGCTTGACATTGTTCAAATAGAATGGCACTAGTAGGACAAGACTAATTTCATTTTGGTTTCTAATTCCATTATTATAACATTGAGCTATATATGTTTGTGTGATACTGGCACTTACCTCTCACCAATAATCATTGTCTTGTGTCATATTATTTTGCTATTGATATAGTATACACATTGTTTATATTGCAGTGTTAGAACCTAATCATTTTGTACCAGGAATATTGCATATTAAGGTGACTATAAACATTTTTTGGATTCAATTTCATATGATTCATTCAATGGAATTGGTTAAAAGGATTGCCTTTTTGAATGAGATCAATCAGAAGTGATTGATTTTAAATGACAATTAAACCTTGATTGGTTAGGTTCGAAAAAGTTTGATGCTCATACTAGAATTTGAGTTTTCGAGTCATTAAAAGATTAAAAAATGATTCCCATTTGTGGTCATATTGAGAGTTGATACTTTTAATTAACAATTCAATTGAAAAATAAATCAGTCTACATATACATTAACACATGTATACGGGACTTTGGTTTTTCTTTGGTTTCATTACTTTTAGTCTGTGCCATCTATTAATGTACAGTTCAAAGTTATTACCCCATCTCATTGTCCCAATATTTTAACAATATGTGTTTCATGACACATATTCTATAAACAATGCATTACAGAATAAACTTTCTCATTAATGTATAATATAGTAGGGGATAAGGATTATAATTAACATTTAATTTCCCATTTTAAAAATTTGCCAAATATTCTATATTCATATACTCTATATTTTGTAGTAAAGAGCCTTTACTATAAAACAAGCAATTTGCTTTCACTACAGTACATGCTTCCAGTTTTATAAATATAATTGAAGAACTTAAATAATACAGAGAACCACACTATCATGATCATAGCAGAAGATAAGGTCATGATCCATTCTTGATTCATACCCAACTTACTAGATTCTGTATGTGTCAAAATATATGGATTAAATAGTAAAGACTAGGTGATGGTCTGAAATCAACAAGCCTAATCACTCTCTTTCTCCCAGATGGTGACCCATTATTAGACACATACACATTTACAGCCCAGCACCCAATGGGTGTCACAGCTCTTGGCAGAGTGTTAGTTCCTCAGTCCCAACAGCATTTTGGGTGCATTACATTTTTGGACAGATTGTATAATGCATTCAAACATTCTCAACTCTTGAATTGTTTTGAGTTTTCTACAATATGTAAATACAGTACTGGCACCGGACATGTTGTAAAAATGAAATAAGTCTGTTCTCCATTAACCACCATAGCATCTACTACAGGATCTTTTGAGTGGAAATTGTGGGAGTTTGCATCTGAACTGATGCACTTTATGTGTCACTGATAGTATGAAGCTCTACAATCCTATTTCAATAGTCTGTTTCAGAATCACCCTGGGGATTTCCTTTGCTCTTGTCAGCCTCTCACAGCTCATAAAGAATTCCAGTGATGCTCTGCCCATTGCCTCACTCTGTTTTCCTTAGCAGGAGTAAGAATCTATATTTTTTTTCATTTCTCTTCCATACTTAGAATATAAAATGTAAGAAAAGGTTGTGTCCACTACACAGCATATAAAAAGTGAAAGATGCAAATGGAAAATAGAGGGGGCAACCCTGTAAAATTTAATATGAGATGTAATGGAAAATGTTTTATATTAATGGAACAAAAACCTACGAAAAGAGTTTAATTATCTCTGATGAATGCACATTCTGTTTAGCACACTGAGAAATGAATGAGAAGAACAAGTTTTCATTTGCTCATTTATAGAATAAAATCTGAATGTAGATCTAATTATAATGCAAATGTATATTCATGTGTAAACTTGCTGCCTAATATATATATTTGTCTTTTTTAGAAAGATTAATTAAGCAGTAAATTTAAAGTTTATTTTAAACTGCAAATTTTAGCAACAGCCAGATTAAAGCGTTATTTTAGTCTTAAAGGGATAGTCAAGTACATTTTAATAAATGGATTTTAAAAAATCAATGCGTTTATTTGAAAATAGTGAATTTGTGGGACAGCTGGCTAACTCAGTTCCCACAAAAACCTAAAAAACAAATACTCCAAGATTCCATTCCATTGTAGCACCCCCAATCTTGCCCTTTATTTGGAGATCTTTTATATTAAGGTAAGCATTGGATGGGAGTCAATTCCTTCCTTGTTAAAAAAGCCAAGAGGTGAGAGTGGAAGCCTGTTGGATCTAATGGTTCAAAGGTCAGAAAACTGCAATCAAGGTACTGTAATTGATTAAGAGCTTCCATACTGGGGTTACCTTGACGTGGTTGGAAGATTTTTCATTTTTGTGATCATTAACATGTAACTAAAACCCCAATATTTTACTATAGGGACTAGGAATGTCCATTGGTCATCTTTTTTTCTTTGTTCCTTCATAATTACGTTTTGCGCAAACTCCAGAAAGATGAAGGTTGTGAATCAGAGACATATTTGTTAATATCACACATACATAGTAACATTATCTAAAATAAGGTACATTGTACTTTACAATGAATGGAACAGAAGAAAAACTGCTGGCACCTTGCATTTTCTAGAATTTCCGGTAGAATTTCAATTGGCAAAAAATATTTGCCAATTACTCTTTAGCTGATCATCTGAAAATTTTACTCATTGCTTCCAAAACTAAGAATTCATTGTGGAGAGCTGGCACCATAGCTTTATATCTTTAATGTCTCAAGCTAAAAGTGGCCTATGAGTTTCTTGTTACAGATGCAATGTGATAAATAGCTGTGAAAATCCTATTTCATGCTTAGGTTCACTGGATCATGCTAATAGTTTATTTTATATCAACTTTAAAGACAGCACACCATATGAGAGAAAAAAACATTGGAAAAGCTATAACATAAATCTGCTTATAGTGTACATAATGTATACTGTACATCTGCTATGGAAATCACAATGCACGTAACTTAACCTACAAGACTCAAAGATATCAATGGCACACAGAGTACTTTATTAATGCAAATGAAACCATGAAATCACAACAATCTTCCATTCCAAATTAGCGAGAAGCATGGAGCTTTTAAAAGTTCTTAACCTTTGTATAACCCTGTCCTCATTTCAATAAATAGTAACTCTTAAATTGTTCCCTTGATAAATCATAAGGCCCTCTCTTCAGGAGTGTCTTGCATTATAATGCAGTTAACAACAAGGGATAGTCCGCCAGGTCTCATATTTAACAAAGGATGCCGATACTCCCTTGAGTGTAATTATAAAGTGCCTCGATGGAGATGATTGGATTTACACAGTTTGCAGACAACTCGGGTCTTCTAACTATGTGCAGAAATCTGAAGCAAGGAAAGAAATGGTGGAGGTATTCAGATCTGTGATTCAAACAATATAAGATGTTTCAAACATCCAAATGTCTGCTCTTCTTCTTGACTGACAAATGTACTGACTGATATACTGTAGTCTGTTGGTTGGGAATTAAAGAGACAGTGCCAGTGTTATGGCCTGAGTTATCATGCAGCCTACTGAAGATCAATATTCCTGAAATTTACTATGTCTGATTATTGTTTACAACCAACTTAATTGCACTATTAATCTTCACCTGTATAAGACAAGATTTTACTTACTATGGCAGCCTGATATTGGTTGCAGCAACCATTCCTGCTATCTGCTAGTAGACACATTACTACTCCTGCATCCCTCCCCTACTAGGATTTAGGTGGTGAACCCATTTAAAGTATATGCAACAGTAATATTTTTAAACCCCAGATGCTAAATTTGCCATGCAAAGGTATATTTATAAAGGATTGCTATTTTCACCATTGGGATAACAGAGGACATCAAAATGGCAAACAGTGTTAATATTTATAAACCCGGTTGTTATCATTGTAAGGATCACCGCCTTGGCCATGTGTGGCGGTAATATCGCCGTATTCAATTCGTTAAAGGGAAAGTTCAGCGCAAATACATATGCTTTTAGGAAAAAAGAGCAGTATTTTTTCATGCCAATGACCGTAATCTGCCAATTCAGCATTTTGTCTGTGTATAAATAAATGCAGCCGAAATACTGACTTCCTGTTTGAAGGACCCCTAGTAGAGACTGTTATGGTCTTGCAAATTGGATTTGGGGCCTAGGCACTCCTGAGTGGCTATTTTAGCAAAAATTCTTCCAAGGTGCTCCCTTCTCTGGTCCTCTACCATGGACCTCCTGCTATAGCACAAGCAACAAAGTTCATGAGAGGGGCACTCTTTTTCGTGAATTCAACTCACTTTATTAGATCACATAAAGCACACAACATTTCAGGGACCACAATGTCCCTTTCATCAGGTGTTATGGCCTTGCCCTTGACCCAGTGCCTGGGTTGATTCAGTTGCTCAGTAGTACGGTGTCCATTTTAGGACATCATCAGGTGTCAGGTATCGGGTATCAGGTGTATTGGCAGTATCGGGTTGTCGGAATCAAGTGTCAGGTATCAGGTGGTCAGGTATCAGTAATCAGGGTATCGGGTGGTGGGTATCAGCATCGGGTATCAGGTATCAGACACGGGTATAGGCGTCAGGTATTGGGGTACAGGTATCGGGTGTCAGGTATCAAGTGTCAGGTATCGGGTATAAGGTATCAGGTGTCAGGTATCAGGTATCGGGTTGTCAGGTATAGGTATCAGGTGTCATGTATCAGGTATGTATCAGGTATATTTTGTGTATTAAGCTGGCCATACATAAGCAAACATTAAATAGGTTAGACATTAGACAGATTAGCAAAAATGTGACCAGCTTTTGGGGAATAACATTAAAAGTTTTTTAATAGAGGTGAACATACCCTTAAAACCAGTAAGTGAAGATAATGTGTGAAAGAGTATGTACCTGTATCTGTGTGGAGGTATTAGTGTTACATTTACGACCATGAAACTAATTGTTTGATGACATGCACTTAGGCGAGGCCACAATGCAAGGAATCGTGCACAAAATTGCGAGCGTATCGCACGCGATTGTGTGTGCGCAGTTCTTGTGCGTTTTGTGTTTGCGTTCGCATTTTGCGCATGATTTTAGCCATTTTGCGTTATGAAACGCATGCGTTAACGCAGCAAAAATGGTGAACACATGCGTTACCAAAACAGAACGGACGCAATTGCATGCGCATTGGAAATCGCGGGAATTTTGCGTTCGCGATTTCCATTTTAGTGAAAACGCGAGTGCAAAACACGTGCGCAAGCATGTGAAAAACGCACTGAGTGCCTAGCCCTTAAACCTCCGAAATATTAGAAGATTGTACCCTTTATGGAAAGACAATGATGATATTTGCCGATATGCAGTAACCCTTCCACCGATTCCTTACTATAGCTAAAATGACAGTGAAGAACAGTAATTAGCTTTTCAAGCCAAATTATATATATAAAAAAAAATATTATTATTTATAGTCAGGCATCATTATCATGAATCAGAGTCAGGTATATTCATCATGTATCAGAGTCAGTATCATTCATCAGGCATCAGAGTGCAGTATCATTCATCAGGTATCAGAGTCATGTATCGTTCATCAGGTATCAAAGTCAGGTATCAGAGTCAGGCATTCATTCATCAGGATCAGAGGCAGGCATCATCCATCGGGTATCATTCATCAGGTATCAGAGTCATGATCATTCATCAGGTATCATTCATCAGGTATCAGGTCAGGTATCAGAGTCCGGCATCATTCATTAGGCATCATTCATCAGGTATCATTCATCAGGCATCATTCATCAGGTATCAGAGTCAGGCATCATTTATCGGGTATCAGAGTCAGGTATCATTAATCGGTGTCAGAATCAGGTATCATTCATCAATGATATCTGATGGCTGATAACTGATTCCTGACTCTGATACATGATGAATGATACCTGAATTTGATAACTGACTTTGATGCCTGATGAATGATGTGTGACACTGATACCTGATAAAGATACTTGATGAATGATACCGATGAATGATACCTAATGAATAATGAATAACACTGATAGCTGACTTTGATACCTGATGATGAACATGAACCTGAAACATGAGGATGACACAAAGATGTTTTTTTTCTGTACTTTTAGGCATTGCAGATTTTACATGCAATAGATTTCCAGCTTTATTTCTTACTTTATTTTTATTTTTTTTTCTTTCACTTGAAAATCTAAATTACTGTCCTTTCTATTTCTTTATCTTTGTCTTCTTTATTTAAAAAAACAAGCTTTTTGTTATGATCAAATTATTTTTTTGACTTAGTTAGCCTTAGGTATTGCTTCCATAGGAATGGAAAGGTAGGTCAGTAGCTGGGTGTACCTGTGTCTGTTTTATTTAAGCTTTTTACTGACCAATTAATTGACATTCTGTAAAATATATATATCATTGGTACAGAAAAAATACATCTTTGTGTCATTCCTCATGTTTCAGGTTTCATGTATCGGTATATTCATTGTGTATCATATTGTCTATTGGAGTCAGGTATCATTCATCATCTATTGGAGTCAGGTATCATCATGGGTATCAGAGTCAGGTATCATTCTCAGGTGTCAGAGTCAGGTATCAGAGTCAGGTATCAGAGTCAGGTATCAGAGTCAGGCATCTTCAGTGGGTATCAGAGTCAGGCATCATTCATCAAGTATCAGAGTCAGGTATCATTCATCGGGTATCAGAGTCAGGTATCATTCGTCAGGTGTTCAGAGTCAGGTACAGAGTCAGGTATTATTCATCGGTATCAGAGTCAGGCATCATTCATCGGCTATCAGAGTCAGGCATCATTCATCGGGTATCAGAGTCAGGCATCATTCATCAAGTATCAGAGTCAGGTATCATCGTCATTTGTCAGAGTCAGGATCAGAGTCATGGTATCATTCATCGCTATCAGAGTCAGGCATCATTCATCGGGTATCAGAGTTCAGGCATCATTCTCAAGTATCAGAGTCAGGTATCATTCGTCATTTGTCAGAGTCAGGTATCAGAGTCATGTATCATCATCAGGCATCGAGTCAGGCATCATTCATCATGTCATTCATTAGATGTCATGTATATCTGGTATCGGTTTTGTCATGTGTCAGGTATTGGTTGATAGGTATTAGGTGTAGTTATTGTCTATCATGTGTCAGGCGTGGTTTATTAAATAGTGTATTGGGTATCATTATCATGTATCAGTTATCAGGATTCAGTTATCAGGTATCATGGCCATACAGGAGGCAGACATTAGATAGATCGAATGTCTAAAGACTGCATTTTACATGCAGGGTTCTTTACCTTTAGATAATCAATTTGGACCATTAATTTTGAAAATTTAATACACTAAGAATGGACCAGACTATTAAAAATACATAGGGTTTTTTTTTGTGTTTTTTTTTTTTGGGTGGGGGGTGACATAAAAGGAGCACGTCTTGCCTCTTTCTCCTGTGTAATAATAGAAATAGAAATATATATTACAGAATGTCAATGGTCAGTATAAGGCTTAATTAGTGTGGACCTATTTGAACTGATTTATAGTGGTACAGATTGCACATTGGTATTCTCATCTATTTAATAGAAGAAAATAAGCTAGAAATAGCGCCATCTATTGGATTTAACAGCAGTAAATCAATCGAGAATGATACTGAGGAGTGATACCTGAGAGTGATACCTGAGGATGATACCTGGGAGTGATACCTGAGGAGTGTACCTGAGGAGTGATACCTGAGGAATGATACCTGAGGAGTGACCTGGAGAATGATACCTGAGGAATGATACCTGAAACATGAGGGAGATGACACAAAGATGTTTTTTTGTACATTTTAGCACTAGATGGTGCTTATTTCTAGCTTTATTTTTATTTCTTTTTTTAATTGGTTTGAAGAGCCAAATTAGGTTCTTTCTATTTCTTCTTCCGTTTTATTTTTTCGCTTTTTGGACCGTATCTCCTCCCACAGTTTCTGAGCTAGACACATGAAATTCGGTACCGACGTGCGGGGCATATAGGAGAAGTGTCTCATTCTTAGCGTTACAGCGTTATTGATAAATTTGGGACATTTTTTCCATAGACTAAATGGTAACAATCCTCAAATGTGGATAGTTCAAAACAGTTTGTTCATGGTCATAACAAAAACCTTTCCATCCCATGGAAGCATATTAAAGGGTAACTATAGCAAAAAAAATTTTGACTAATCATTAAAAAAGTTGTTTTTTTTAACCCCTAACCTGATACAGGACACACACCTACAGATCTACCCACCCATTTCTGTGGCAGCCATACTTAAAGGGTAACTATGGTCAAAAAACAAATTTTGATCAATAATCAAAAAAGTGTTTTTTTTTATGCCCAATTTACCCAGGTACAAACACTACTGACCCTTCCATTCTGTGGCAGCATATTTAAAGGGATACACTATCCAAAAAGTTTTTGATCAATGATAAAAAAAATTATTAAATAAAGAAGTCAAAGAAATAGAAAGAACAGTAATTTAGCTTTTCAAGCGAAATTTAAAAAAAAACTAAAATTAAAGCTAGAAATAGCACCCTCTATTGGATGTAACGGTCAGCACATGTCCTAAAATGTACAGAAAAAAACATCATTTGTGTCATATCCTCATGTTTCAGGTTCATGTATCATTCATCAGGTATCATTCATCAGGTATCAGTGTCACACATCATTCATTAGGTATCAGAGTCAGTATCATTCATCAGGCATCAAAGTCAGTTATCAAATTCAGGTATCATTCACATGTATCAGAGTCAGGAATCAGTTATCAGCCATCAGATATCATTGATAAATGATACCTGACTCTGATGCGCTCTGATGTCTGACTTTGAAACCTGATGACCGATAGCTGACTCTGATACCTGATGAATGATGCCTGACTCTGATGCCTGACTTTGGTACCTGATGAACGATACATGATCTGATACATGAGAATGAAACTCTGACTCTGATACCTGATGATGTACCTGACCTGATACATGATGAATGATACCTGACTCTGATACATGATGAATGATAACGACTCTGATACATGATGATGATACCTGACTCTGATACTGATGAATGATACCTGACTCTGATACATGATGAATGATACCGACTCTGATAGCTGATGAATGATACCTGACTCTGATACATGATGAATGATACCTGACACTGTAACTGATGATGATACCTGACTCTGATACTGATGAATGATACTGCTCTGATAAAATGATGAATGATACCTGACTCTGATACATGAAACCTGAAACATGAGAATGACACAAAGATGTGTTTTTCTGACATTTAGGACATGTGCAAACTTTGCAATAGATGGTGCTTATTTTTCAGCTTTATTATTTATATATTTTATATTATATATATATATAATATATATATATATTTTTTTTTTTTTTTTTTTTTTTTTAATTGGCTTGAAAAGCTAAATTACTGGTCTTCCTATTTTAGCCTAGCTAAGAATCGGTGGAAGCGTTTACTGCATTATCGGCAAATATCAGGATATTTTTTTTCCCATAAAGGGTACAATCTTCTAATATGGATATTTCGAGGTTTAAGGGCTAGGCACAAACTAGGCGGTTTTTCCGTCGTTTGCGCCAGCATTTATTGCGGCCTGCGGTTTTGCTTTTTAAAATGGAAATCACGGGAAGTGTGAAAATTCCCGTGATTTCCGATTGCGCATGCGATTGGTGTCCATAGCGTTTTTGTAACGCAAAATGGTTGAAAAAAAGCAAAATGCACAAGACTCGTGCACACAATCGCGTGCGCTAATGCTCGCGCGGGGCACGACCGGCATGTGCGGTGGCCGGCCCAAGGGGCAGGGCATCAAAAACAAGTGCAGGGGGCGGAAGTGGAAAACACAACCGCCCACAACAGAACGGACAGGACTACTACACAGACTGCACACGGGGTGCTAAGGGGGGAGCAGCACAATCGAAAAAAACAGTTATTCCCCAAAAACTAGGTCACATTTTGCTAATCTGTCTATGTCTAACCTATTTAATGTTTGCTTAGTGTATGGCCAGCTTAATACACAAAATATGAACCTGACACCGATAGCTGACACTGATACCTGACACCGATACCTGACACTCGATAGCTGATAACTGACACCCGATACTGATACCTGACACCTAACCCTGATACCCATACCTGACACCTGAACCGAACCTGACACCGATACCCGATACCTGACACTTGATACCTGACACCTGACAAACCTGAACCCCAATACCTGACGCCTGATACCCGATGCCTGACCTGATACCCATGATGCCTGATACATGATATACCACAAACACCGATACCTGATGTCTGATACCCGGAACCTGATACCTGACACTTGATACCCGACACCTGATACCGAACCTGAACCGATACCTGACACCTGATGATGTCCTAAAATGGACACCGTAACTGTAGAGAGACTGAGCACCTTTGACCCATCCAACAGCCAATCAGTAGAAATTAATGTCGAACATTCCAAGGATATGGTACATCCTGGGAGAAGAAGGACCGTTAGAGCATGAAATGGCAGCTCACTAATGTCAAAAGCAGGGAACAGCAAAGGGTATGAAATCAACTGATTTTTTTAAAATGGGAGAGAATATGTAGAATAACTAAGAAGGCGTTACACAAACTAACAATTTAACAAATATTGATAAATTTCCATTGAACTGTCCCCATTTTTTATTGTGGCAAAATGGGAAATGGCATCAAAATGTTTACCAATACCATTAGAGGTCAGTAACTGAGAATTTGGCAGATAAAAGACTCCTGTATATGTGGGATTAAGACTTCCCACACAACTTTATTGTTAAATAGAGAAATTCGGAAACTCAAAAAACATAAATTCGAAAAGCGAACACTAGCGATTTAAAACATGAAAATCTGTTATTGATAATCACCAATGGTATTACAGTAAGTGCCCAAAAATAGTCTAATAGTCTACACTTTTGTAAAATTCAGGAAAGCCTTATTAGACTCTTTGACGGGTGCATAAAGGATCATTTCTAACTTAATATTTTCTATGAGGCATAGTATCAAAAAAATTTCAAAATCCATTTTTTAGGATATTTTTTTGCCAAATCAAGCTTACGAAAAAAGCTGCATAAACTCTAGCCTCTTATATGATATTTTTGACTGTTATACTCTGAGAAAGCAGAATCAATCAATACAACACATTCAGGGAGATTCAATAAAAGATCTTCGGGAGATCCAATTCCCACACCGCATTACTTACCTTAGCCCGATCCCGTGATAACATAACTGACGTAAACGAAATTACGTCAATTATTGCATCGCGGGATCAGGCTAAGTAAGGAGCGCGACCTTAACGCTCCCAACCTTTACCGTTAAGTTTCGCGCTACGGGGTAGCGCAAACCTTAACGGCAGGGGTTTTGGATCGTTAGCACAGCGCTGTTTCCAAAAACATTTGGAAATGACGCTGTGCTCTAAATTCCGTCTAAAACCCACTAAACCCGGATTTTTTTCGGGTTAATGTGGGTTTTAGACGGAAAAGCCATATATTGAATCTCCCCTTATCGTTTAAAATGGTGCTAATTTTGCCCCAACCAATCAGATATTATTAACATTTGACCGCTAACATCTGATTGGTTGGGGCAAACTTAGCACCATTTTTAACGATAAGAATCTCCCTGTTTGAGTACAGCCTGATTACGCCCACCCGCTTCACTAACACATTGCATCAGGATGTGAAGCACTCTCCACAATGCAATACAGCTGGATATATCTACACTTACTGGAAAGCAAACTTTGTTTTGATTGGCCATTAACTCGCACAAGCTCGTAAGTCTCTCCACAATGCAATACAGCTGGATATCATCTACACTTACTGGGAAAGCAAACTTTGTTTTGATTGGCCATAACTCGCACATGCTCAGTAAGTCTCTCCCACAATGCAATACAGCTGGATATCATCTACACTTACTGGGAAAGCAAACTTTGTTTTGATTGGCCATTAACTCGCACATGCTCAGTAAGTCTCTCCCACGATGCAATACAGCTGGATATCACTACACACTTACTGGGAAAGCAACTTTCTTTGATTGGCCATAAACTCGCACATGCTCATTAAGTCTCTACCACAATGCAAAGCTAAAGGATGTACTGTAAAGCATGCATTGTGTCAGGATGTGAGTTAGTGCTACAGCAGCTACCAGAAGCACACCTATTGGATAATAAGGACAATAAGGAAATGGCAGCAAACCATGCAGAATTTAATAAATTTGAGAGGTGTGTCTATAGCTCCCATTTTGACCAGTCCGTTCAAACGTGGGGAGATTCTGTAGGTTAGTATTTTTTTATTTTATTTCATATGCCATTTACACACTGTTACACACTTATATATCTTTTTTTGTACATATTAATAAACTAATTCATGTTATACCTTTACATTACAATATACACTTTTACTATGTATAATATTATTTTAGCCACCCCCACCTACATAGTACAGTCTAAAAACGCAATGCAATCTCCACAAAATGGAAATAATTTTATATAAAGGAAGGATGATGATGCCTAATTTATTTATACCAGGAGGTAGTTGTGAGTCTTCTGGATTACAAATTCCCTGACATTTGTGTGAAAGGATAATGTGCCCCTTACAATTTAATATATAATGGATAATGTGCCCCTTACAGTGTAATATATAAGGGATAATGCACCCCTTACTGTGTAATATATAAGGGATAATGCACCCCTTACAGTGTAATATATAAGGGATAATGTGCCCCTTACAGTGTAATATATATGGGATAATGCGCCCCTTATAGTTTAATAGATAAGGGATAATGCGCCCCTTCAGTGTAATATATAAGGGATAATGCACCCCTTACGTGTAATATATAAGGGATAATGCGCCCCTTACAGTGTATATATAAGGGATAATGTGCCCCTTACAGTGAATATATATGGGATAATGCGCCCCTTATAGTTAATAGATAAGGATAAGCGCCCCTTACAGTGTAATATATATGGGATAATGCGCCCCTTATAGTTTAATAGATAAGGGATAATGCGCCCCTTAGTTAATATATAAGGGATAATGCGCTCCTTACACTGTAAAAGGAAAAAAAGCTCTTTAATATGTGGTATTTAATGTATTTCATACAGATACTGTATATCTTAAGTTATAGCAGAATTTGCACAGGAGTAAGAGAAATCGTTTGTGAGTGTATGAATTATTGTTAAAGAAATAAGATAACTGAATGAGACCGTCAGAAACTGAATAGGATAATTTTTTAAAAAATCATGAAATACTGCTTCTCCCGTAACTCTCACCTTATATGACAGAGTTGACAGAGCTTAACAAACTCAAACCATTCATTACAGAGAAAAATGCTAAGGAGCAAAACATATATGGTTAGATGATCATCCTGACTGTAAAACAGATCAGTATCATTCAGCTTTACATTTATATATGGTACAATTCTAGTTACTGTGGTGTTCCTTTAGGTTTAAGTTGTTCATCCAATGGAACAAATAGAAGAGATGCATTTATAATAATTATATCACCCTTAATTACCCATCCCCAGACACCCTTAAAAAACATTGGCTTACCTCAAATTGAAATTGATATACAGTTTAAGCAGACTCCCAAACCCCACTTTATTATACTCCAAGACGCTTCTGAAAGGACTTACAGATCTATAATTATATATATATATATTATAAATTGTAAAGATTAATTTTTTTTTTTTTTTGTATTTTAGTTATAGGTAAGACTAGATTATTTTTTTAAATATCTAGAGAAGCAAGAATTTGTAGCTAAAAGATTTCAGGGCACTATCTCAATAGTACCCAAGTTGGGTTACTATGTCCAACACCATGTGGGTAAATTTAGAGCTCACTAAATTAAAGAGAGATGGACGAACCTCACTAGTTCCATTCCGTTTACGGATTCCTGTATCTCGGGAAAATCCCTAAAATCTGAAAATCTGAAAAAGGAAATAATTTTCTATTATTATCGAATGTTCCAGGCTATTTTTTTTTATCATTTTCTTAAAAGCCTTGAACGTTCAATAATTCAAAATACGATCAGAGATTATTGAAAGTTCAAGGCTATTTTCCATAATCCTTGAACGATCGATAATTATAAAAATTGCCCCCAAAGTCACGAAATCCGGGTGATCCATCCAGATTCGGACGGATCTTTCGGATTTCAGAACCTGGGAATTCCGTGTCGGGTCATAGTCGACCCAGATTCCATCTCTAAATAAGAGAAATAAGAAAGTTTAAAACACTCAATTTTCCTTTAAATATTTTATAATTCTTAATAAAACCCTTGTCACTAGTAATCTCCTCCTGTTTCAAAAAAATATATGATATTAGATATTAAAACTAGCAAATAGGTCCCATTTCTGATTTTTTTTCATATTATGAATGTGTTTTTAATGTATCGTATATACTCGAGTATAAACCGAGGTTTTCAGGCTTTAAAAAAGCCTGAAAATCTTACCTCGGTTTATACTCGAGTCAGCCTATCTCCTACCTTGTCCTCCGCCGCGCGATCCGCATCCTCGCTCCCACAGCTTCTGCGCATCTGGATGATGTCACTACCCAGCCCGCCGCAAAGTGAGAGGCGCCGGGTAGTGAATCATCCGGATGCGCAGAGGCTGTGTAGAAGGATGCGGATCACGCGGCCGGCGGACAAGGTAGGAGATAGGCTGCTTTTTGCTTTCACAGGGAATTGGCAAATACTTACAAAGAAGAGCAAAACCTTCTTATTTGTGCTAACTGTATGCAAAAATATAGGAGGATTTACCCCTATTTGCAAGTATTTGCCACTTAAGATGTTTGATAACACAACTCCCAGCATGCTTTATTGGTGGGAGTTGTAGTTTTCAAACATCTTAAGTGGCAATACTTGCAAATAGGGGTAAATCCTCCTATATTTGTGCATACAGTATGCACAAAAAGAAGGTTTACTCTTATTTGTAAGTATTTGCAACTTAAGATGTTTGAAAACTACAACTCCCAGCAATAAAGCATGCTGGGAGTTGTAGTTTCCAACATCTTTAGTGGCAAAATACTACCCCCTCGGTTTATACTCCGGGTCGTGTGTGTTTCCTACTTTTTTTCCTAAAACTAGGTAATCGGTTTATACTCGGGACGGTTTATACTCGAGTATATACGGTATATTTACGTTTTGGATATTTATCAATTTTATTACACAATATGCACTTTTTTAATCTTATTTATGTATGTTTTTTTATACAACATGCACTTCATCAATCTTGCTAATGGTCTAAAACAGGACATAAACGTGCACTTTGCACTTTATATAATATGCACTTTATTTACTTAATTCATATTTTTATAATAGTACTAGATACTATCGGGGAGATTCAATATCTGCAAGTCGCATAACTTACCTTAGCCCAATCCTGCGATACAATACCTGACGTAAAGGAGATTAGGTAAGTAACGCAACATTAAAGCCTCACTCACAGTCACGTTAGTTCCGCGCTATGAAGTAGCCAAAACATAACAAACCAGCTTTTGGATCGTTAGCACAGTGCCATTTGGAAATGGTGCTGTGCTCTAAAATCCATCTAAAACCCACGTTAACCTGAAATTTCTAAGGTTAACCTGGGTTTTAGACGGATTTGGGCCATATTGAATCTCCCCCTATATGTTATATATTGGCATGTTTTTCACTTATAATAAGCATATGCTGTAATGTTTTTCTTTATTTATGTGGTTAATCATAGCAGTATATCCACTGGATATGTTTGAGATATTGTTCCCTATATAATGAGCATATGTTAAGATTTAGCACTTTTTTGGAATCATGTAGGGGGTGGGGTTTAGTCACATGATGTTATAAAATAATTAGCACAATGTATTGTTGTCCTGATGATGACGACCTATGTTGTCGTCAAAACGTTGAAATTCCCACGAAATACGAGAAATAGAAAAGAATGCAAAAAATGCAATGCATCTTCTAATTGGACATGTATGGGACTGAGGATGGGGAAATTGAATGGACTGGCACTAAAAGTGATATCAACTGTGTATAGCCATTTATTTATATATATATAAAATCATACAATTTAGGGTTTATCTATATACCATGTCTCCTCCATGTATATGTCTAGAGTGAATTTTCATAGAAAACTGTTAAAACGGGTTACATTTCCAACTGAATAATTATATAATCATTGCATATTCAATAAAGATACCAGTTTCTGTAGGGCAGCATGGCAGCTCATGGTTAATAATGATATTCCATGCTGCACCGATACTGTATATGGGTTTATATTTACCCTAGACGCATCTGCAATTAGTTTGTAAAGTGCTGCAGAAGTCATAATCGCTTTTGATAAATTATGAGTGTTTGTAACCTTTCTTCCTGGATAAGCAGATGAAACACTATTTATTTTTTATTGTTTTGGTGTGGGAAATGGCACGGAGAATTATACCAATGGCTTAATGTCTAAAGAAGTATCTGTTGTATTCAATTAGATCAACTGGACTTGAAGTTAGTTCTTGAAGACGTTTCGCTAGTCATCCGATTGGCTTTCTCAATTCAGAATGACTTGTGCAAGAATCTGTGGCAATTATGTACCGGAAAATCCCAATTAGCATATCACAGCCAAGTGTTAAGGGCATGATTGCATAGTGGCTAAGAGATGTGTATAGGAATGCCCAGGGTAAGGTGTCAAAACAGCATTGTACATGGCAGACAGTTGGTGTAGAACCCCCCCACCTCTATTTAGGCTTGGTTCTTTATTTTCACATAAATGGCCTCCCTGACACCTCTCTTGAACCAGTCACGTGCCAATATGTTAACATTACAATCTTCAAAGGTATGTCCTTTATCCTTAAGATGCAGGTACACAGCTGAGTCCTGACCCAGGACTCAGCCTTCAAGAGGTGAAGTCTTCAAGAACTAAACTTCAAGTCCAGTTGATCTAATTGAATACAACAGATATACCATGACCTGGATGAATGAAAACCTTCCAAGTCTAAAGGAAGGTTTTTGGAAAACTGTCTATAGGAACCAATTGTTATTTTAGTTTTTTACAGTAAAATAATAGTGAAAATGGCCATACCACCTACCACAGTCTCATGTTTGTCATGGAAATATATAATATATATCATTTCCATCAGATACAGAGGTAAGGTATGTTTATAAACCTATGCATAGTAGAGAGTTAAAAAATGCAGGTTAAGAATGATTACTTATTATTATTATATATTAACTGAGTTAAGGGATCAATACACATATCTTCATGAAATGTATAATATCACAATATCATATGAATGTCGGAATCGCGTATCGCTGATTGGCCTGCCAATTTTCTATTCTATCAGCCAAGTGAAATATTTTGTTGCAGTTGTGGAGATTGGTACGTGTGTGGACCCCTTTATACATTTTAAGACTAGATTTAACGTATAGCAGAAATGGTATTTCGAGACAGGCATGTTGGCTAGAAATAGTAGCAGCACACTAACTGCTATGAGAAATTGGCATGGTGAACAAGTGCTCCATCCACCAGCAACCTTTATGGCTGCACAAGGCACTTGATTGAGCTTAGAAGTTTGCAGAAGAACATTTGACTGTGCTTTAGAGATCCACCCATTCTCACATTTATCATATTTTCTAGAATTCTCATTGGACAATGAGTTTAAAGGAAATTATCAATATTGTTAAATTGTTAGTTTGTGTAATGCCTTTTTAGTATTCTACATATTTCTCTCCATTTTGAAAAATCCATTGAATTTATACCCCTTGCTATCCCTGCGTTGACATTAGTGAGGTGCCATTTCAAGGTCTAGCGGTCCTTCTTTCCCAGGATGTATCACTTCTGGAATGTTCCTAACAGTAATTTTATTGATTGGCTGTTGGATGGGTCAAAGATGCTCAGATCTCTACTGAGCAACTGAATCAACACCAGCGCTGGGTCAAGGGCAAGACCATAAGGTCTCTATTAGGGGTCCTGCAAACAGGAAGTCAGTATTTCGGCTGCATTTATTTATACACAGACAAAATACGAATTGGCACATTAAGGTCATTGGGATGAAAAAAACTGCTCTTTTTTTCTGAAAAGCATTTGTATTTGCACTGAACTTCCCTTTAAGAAGTTTTAGATATGGATCATACCTGTGCTCAGTTCAATACTTTTGTCAAATTTAAGTGGCAATATAGAATATGAAGAGCTATACATGAAAGCAACCATATTTAACTCAAGATATTTCAGGGAACAGATAGAAGTAAGAAGCCAGTAGCAGAAGTTATATATACAGTATATGTATGGAGACCCTTGACATATCCTTACACTAAAATTCCTGGAACCAAAGTTATTTTTATAGGATGAAAATGTTCTATTGAAGAATAAAAGGAAAACGTGCTTTTTGCGTGGATATTTAATCCTTGTGATTGTGAAGCTACAAGCCTGTAAAAAATGCCATAAGAGGAACCAGTTACCTTATAGTTGGCCTTCATTGTTGAATTATCAGAATAACTACCATATATTTTGTATAAAAAAACTGCACAACATCAATATTCTTCAGTAAATCTGAAGGACAGATAGAATAGAAAGAATAAAGATGTTGGACGGGTGAGGAATGGCAAAGCTTTTTTTACAGAATATACAGTGTACTGTATATGCTTATACTATACTAATACTAAATATAATATAATATACAAAGTTGTGCTATGTTGTGCTCTTGTTGTGAAAATCAGCAGCATTTCTGTACAATAAATGGCATCACTGGTAATCATTTATTGGCTAGAGCTTGGCCTAAAACATATTCCAAAAACTTTATTTAGCTTCTAGCAGTATAATTCATAGCATTTAACTAAATTTGGTTATTGTACAATATAATTAATGACTTCCCTGTTGCCTTGTAATTCTTTTAACTCCATCTGTCAGGTTTTTTTTTTGTCACATTCTTTCCATGAATTGATGTTAGTAAAGCTTAAGTAACTCTGACAGACTTATAAAGCCATGCAATCTTTCTTATTTGTATTTTAGAAGTCCCTCTGTATTTAAAAGTGGTGAAATAAAAGAAGTGGCAACACATAATAGATGTTGACGGAGAATGAAAACTGAAACATAATTAAAGGTAATGCTGAGTTTTCAAGCAATTCAAGCATTTGACATTGTTTACATAATTTATATCAGATATAGTTAAAAAGATAAGTAGATAGATATAATTCTTTACTAAATGTATATTATGTATGCATAGTACAAGAAACGAATGGCAGAATAAGCGCTACCTGTTTTGCCCTATTGCTAGAACATTATGTTAAAGGGCATGTCCACCAAAAACTATAATTTAACCCACTACTGGCCCACATCTGTATTTTGTAAAATCCTTACCTTACATCCCTGCTCCTTGTAGTTCTCTGGGCTGTAAAGTCCCTCAAAGTCCAAAAAACTTGCCACCAGGAGCACTGCAGGGAGGGAAATTGTTTCTGCCTTGGAGGCTTCCTCTTAGAGGTTTGTGGCTTGCTCAGAGCAGCCCTCCTCTCCCTCCCACTCCCTCCCATTTTCCTCTCCCTCCCCCTAGTGAAAAATCCCTTGGGGTATTGTAGGACTTCCTCCCCAGCCTCAACAGCTATATCTAATGTCCAGAAACTCCCCCGATCTTTCCCTCTTCCCCGGCTTTCGACTGCCGGCAGCTGCGTCCGTGATGGCTGCCTCTCAGCTGGATGCGGCTGCCGGTCTGGCCAGAGGGCTGGGCAGTAGCGGGGAGGAAAGAGGGAAGGTAAGTGAAGATCGGGGGAGTTTCTGGACATAAGAATAATGTGGTGGGAGGACATGCCCTTTAATAAAATTGTGTTTTTTCATTTATTACTCTGTTGACTTGCCTTTGTTAATATGTTGTCATTTGGACTGTTGTTAAAGACAAATGTTACATTCCTATTAGGAGGACAGCATTAAGTCTACAGTATGTGTTTCTCTCAATTGACTATATGTTGTACACACTGTACACATTGTTATTCCATCCCCCTCATGCTGAGCTGCACGTATAGTTAACAGCAGAGTCCCTACCTGCCTGTGTCCCCCAGCCCCAGCCAATCAATCAGAAAAAGCAGCAAATATCATTACATGTGTCAACAGAGAGGTGCAGAGTGTGGAGAGGCTAACACTCTTATGTATTTATGAAACAAACCCACTGTTTGTCCTCTACATTCATGAGCCCTTTTTATGTGTTGTTTTCTGCAGCAAGCTGTACCATTTAGAGAGTGTTGTGATTGCTGCAATGTAAATTGAGAGTGTGATGCACGCTGCATTGATATTAGTGTAGTCAATGGCATTTATATAATGCAACAATGCTAGCACTGCAGCAGGTCAATATCATTTGTGTTTGGGGCCTAAAGGGAAAGGTTGCAACCCTGGTACAATTGTAATAGTAATCCCTTTATAAAATACTTTTTAAACAACATTGTGCAGAGCTGCAGTTGGAGCATAATGAAGTGAATCTGATCTTAGCACAGCTCTGTGCAATACATTTTCGTAGTGTACCTATTTAATTGTACACTACACAGACAAACTGGCAGATCAATCAAGGTGGTGGTTTGGTATATAGTGCGGGGTAAGGCTAAGAGCAGCATTAAAAATGGAAGACCAAATGCCAGACTCGTTTGGCCAGAAAACAGACTTCCTAAATGGAGGGAACTCTGCACTCGGTATCACCTTGATAAACCATGGTAAGAGTGGATTGATTACATCATCCAGGAATGCCCAAACCACTTCAGCGCAAACACCTGTTCTGATGCTTACGTACCAGCATCTCAGTGATGGAACAAGTGTTCCATGGCTACCAAGTTGAATTTAACCCTTACTTGGCCCGGAATTATTCTATTTCATAGGCGTGCAGGTCACCATTCATAAGCCAATAATAAACATATACAGAAAATGTGCAAAAAATGCAATGAAGGGTAATAAAGCTAATGGCAGACCGGAATTGGCATCCTTGAATTTATGAACAAGCAGAAACTAAAGTGAGTTGAAGAGGCAAGAAAGGGATATGAGTGACGATTCCATGCTGAGAAGTTGCTGAGACAAATAACGTTTTATTCAGAGTGTGTTTTTGGGGTTTCACTCTCCTTTACAGCTATTTTTTTTTCAGACAGCCTGGTAGGGGAGATGGTACAGATAAGGTTTGAGTGGGATTTATCGATAAAAGTAAATAAAGATCTAGAGACAGCTAATCAGTTCTGATAAGGTGTGCTTCACAGAGCTGAATGCAATCATGAGGCAGGTATTTAGTGTTAATTGCTCCTGCTACATGTCCATGGGCAAGCAAGTCTGTATATTCGCATTCATGGATTCACACTTCTCTGTGTGTTTGTACCATTTCATGTTTTTAGTTTGAAAACTGTTGGAGGAGATGCAGTCTAGTCATAGAAGGAATCAAAGAGAAGAAGAAATAGATAGAACAGGAGTTTGTCTCTTTAAAGCCAAATTAATAAGCTACTTTCAGCATAAATATCAATTAAATAGAAATATAGGTACCGACTGTGATATAGCCAACAGGAGGGTCTGATCCTGGTACACCCTAATTAACACTATCAGGGAGTTTTACAAAAAAAAAGTTCTTATTGTTAAAAATGGTGCTAATTTTTCCCAACCATTCAGATGTTAGCTTTCAATGGTAAATAAATATCTAATTGGTTGGGGAAAAATTAGCACCATTTTTAACAATAAGAACTTGTATTACACCTCTCTGTAAGAGTGTTCTTCTGGACTTGCTTCCTATTAACCTTTAGAAATTTTCAGAAATAGCTTGTAACTATGGGCCTATTGACCCATGCGCAATTTACTATATGAATAGGTTAGCGAAGTTTTAAATCATTCATGCACGGTATCACAAAAGACACTGCGAAACTAATGGCTGGTGTTAAAGTCGCACTGGGGTTATATCCCTTTCAGGATTTACCTACAGGCGCAAATCTGGAATTAAAGGGTATGTCCACCCTTCAAATTTTTTTTTACATATAGTAGGGCTCCCCCCAGCCCAACCGCTATATAAAATCATTAGAAACTCCCCAATCTTTACTTACCAACCTCTTTCCTCCGCCGCATGTCCCGGCTCTTTGCTTTGCACGGAACTGCACCAGGGGGCAGGCCGTCAGCCGCTGTGATTGGCTGAAAGGCTGCTGGCTGCTTAGAACGCTGGGGAAAGGATAAGGTAAGTAGAGTTCGGGGAGTTTTGATATATTTTATAGCGGTTGGGGTAGGGGGGGAAGCCTAACATACGGCCAAGGGGTCACGCTAGGGGGAGGAGACCAAAACGGGAGGAGAGGAGGGGGGGAGGGCTCTCTGCGCATGGCAAAACTTCTCCGGAGAGAGACAGGAGCAGGGTCCTATATGGATCTGCAGTACTCCTGGTGGGCAGTTTTTGGACTTTGCGGGGGATTACTGGAGAACCATTTGGAGCTGGGATGTAAGGTAGGATTTTACACACTCACAGTGGGGCCAGTATGGGGGGATTATAGTTTTGGGGGTGGACATGCCCTTTAAATACCGAAAGACCATTTGCCCAGAGTAAATGAGGCACTATGGGCAGATAAATAGTTTTTTTATTATAGCTATGTATATATGATTATATGTGATATTAACACATTGAAGGTCACTGCATTTGTTGTGTTTTCTAAAAGAGCTTATTTTGCAATAGATCAGAATGACAGCCAGAATATAAAAATTCTGTCTTAACCCATTGAATCAATTTGGAGCAAGCTGCTATAACAGTGCTATAACAGTCATGCAAAGTGCCACTACAACTTTGGTGCATCACTTGCAGGGATGAGCATTAGTTTTTTAGTGCAACAAAACTGTAACCAATGCCTGCAAACTAGGTCTTAAAGCAACATTAACATCTGGTACCGTTGGATAGCATGGCTGTAAAGCTGGTCATATACTAACTCGAAGTTACACCAATTCAATCTGAAATTTTGAATTGATTGCAATGTCTCTTTTCACCGGCTGATGTTTGAGCAACATTTCCCAACATTGTAATTACAATTGATATTACGATCGCAAAATGATCAGGACAGGAAGTTATCCGAACATCGAGGGGTAGGTTTGTAGTGTACAGTATGGCCAGCTTAAGATTGGAATGGGTGAAAGTGTGTCTTGGTTTATTGTCCTGATAATGTATTCCATACAAATCAACATAAAATATAAGAACAGTAATTTGGCTCTTTGAAGTCAGCATGAATATGAAATAAGCAGCCAACTGGATAACAGAATCCATGTTCTGTATTTATCTAGCTCTCTTTACAATGAGAACATTTCACCAAGATAACATTTTGCAAATAACAAGTAACTATGTATAAATAATAGTTCCTTTATAGCAGAGGTATATACACCTATAATGTGATATAACATATTGATGGTCACTGCATTTGTTGTATTTTCTGATAAGCTTAATGTGTTTAACATTGTAGAAACATGGGGAGGTAAGTTTGTAGTTATATGGCCAGCTTGAGACAGGATGGTGAAAGTGTGTCTTGGCTAGAGATGTACTGTGGGTTCTAATAGACCTAGTTCGAATCGAATCCAAGGGTTTCGAAGTCCTGACAAAACTTTCGGAACTCCCGGAATTTTACAAACCGAATTTTCAGAGTTTTCATTTTTATCAAAAATTCGATAATTATCGAAATCGAAAGGAGATGATTATCGAAATGGAAAGTAGACAATTTTTGAAAATCGAAAGTAGACGATTTTCAAAAAGAAACTGAAAATTTCGAAACGAAATTCAACAGTTTCGGACATCTCTAGTCTTGGTGTATCTCCCTGATAATGGATTTCATACAACCCATTTAATTAAGGCTAAAATTGTATAATGGTCTTTAATGTTAAATAGTGGTTAAAAGTAAAATAAAATCGCTTATTCACCATCTATGTTTGCATCTAGGAAAACACATATATTTCATGTAATATATAGACTTAATGAGATCCACCATATGATAATACCCAGGTAAGAAACTGTGATTACTTTCTTCAGTGAACATCAAGCAATCTATCCTGGAATAGCATTGCCCTTATATGCTACTTGTTAATCAAGACAGGGTTGGTCTATCATTCTCCACTGTCTTGTGTTCAATTATGCCATTCATTTTATGTTCTGACGCCCTTGATAAAATGAACCCCGTATTATAAGTCACTAACAACAACCTACTAAGATTAAATGTACTTGCCATCAGTGTATTAAAGGGAAAAGAATAACTACTCCAACAACAGATCTTTATGACGCCCGACACAATTGCCGCTCATATACAAACGAGTATCGTGCAAAACAGGTATTGTCAGGTAGTCTGTCTTGTGGGTCATGTGCGCTACGCACTTTTGTATTTAGAAAGGACCTGTCTATAATGAAAATATCTGTGTGGGGTTGTGCTCCTTTTAATCTGGTAGAGTTGCAAACAGGAGCTGAATTACCTGTAGACGCTATAAAACATATGTGTTTAGCACTGACAGTTCATCATCATTACTGATCTTTATTGGCATTTTGAAGATAGGAACGTTCCCACTGCATTCAGTGTGAATTTGTCCAAAAAGGATAGGAATCACACATCCAGGGATGCATAAGAAATACCTAATTAAGGGTGCTTGCACACCTATGACACCCAAGTACATTGTATAAGTACTTTGGTGCTCATGTCAATTGTTATATATAGGTGAAACGACACAGTCAGTTTAATCCAGCATATCCCAACATTGTTCTATCATAAGGACACAGGACGTTAGTTACCTGTCTCTAAGCACTTTACTTGAGAAGGCCACACGGATAAACAGCTGAATGTTATGGTATTGGAACAAGTATCCAAACCATGGAGAGCTGAAGATAGGGTGGCCATTCTCAAGAGAAACGGAAACAATGTGGATTAAGTGGTTGGATTAAACGGCATCCTAATGGTCTTAATAGGGATACATGGAGTTGTGCTAAATTTTCATAGTAATGTCCAATATGTAATTTACGTATGCATATAATGTACCAGTCATAAGATACATGTTTTCATACGCTTATTACCATATCTACTTTATACATATGAACAATGTATATATATCCGAACCAGATCCACAGCGGATTTGGGGGTTGCGAATGCAGTTCCCCAAATCCATTTTCCAAAGTTTGTCCAAACTCCGTTGATAAATTTAGAAAATGTTCGAAGATTTTCGAACGTTCGGTATCCTCGAATGGCGAGGATTTCCAAACGGCGAAAGTCCCGTGCTTAAGCACGGGACCCCCTACTGGGTCCTTAAGAAGGACCATTTTGGCCCTTAAAGGGCCCTTATGGGCTCTAAAGGGGTCCCGCAGCTCAAACCAGGGACCCCCCCCCCTGGCACTTAAGGTCCCTCAACCCAGAGGGGGTTGAGCCGCCAGACCCCTGAATGTCCGTCCGCTGGACTTTTGGCGTTCAGGAATCCTTGAATGCCTGTTTTCATGAATCCTTGAACGTTCAGTAATTCTTGAATTGGCTGTCGAGGATACCAAAAACGGCCCACAGAAACCAAAGTGACCTTGATCAGTGCACACTACCCGGAATTAAGGAGTAAAGAGCTGGGGCCAAGAGAATGGATTTGTAAGTATCTTAGGCAAAGTGATAAGTTTGGGGTGAGTTTTGAAGGTGAGGTGAAAAAGTGGGTCAGACCCAGGATAGATAAAATAGGAGGTCAGGCCCAGATAGATAGAGAATGGGTCACTGGCCCGAAACTGATATAGTAGTAAATTCCATTTATTTGATGTTTTCCCACGGGTACGTGTTCTTGGACCATTTCCAAGGTCCCATAGCCATTTACAGTAAGTTACAAGTTCTTATTTAAAACCCTATTTAGGAGGAAATTTCTGGACTTCCCCCCCATTGACTTTAATGGCAAATTTCGCAGATTTCGAATTTCCGAATTTTTTGGAATTTCACAAATCCTCGAGCGGAACAGATTTCAGAAGTTTGGACATCTTTTTCGTTATACGGTGTGAAATCAAACTGATCACAATGCCAACAAAACTACTCTGTTACAGCAAAAATAGAAATTACCTCTGCACAGTCTGTCGATGTAAAACTGAGCCACAGCCGGAACGGATCACACAAACATATAGGGGAGATTCAATATAGGGCTTTCCGTCTAAAACCCACGTTAACCCCAAGAAATTTCGGGTTAATGGGTTATAACGGATTTTCAAACATAGCGCCATTTCCAAATGTTTTGGAAATAGCGCCGTGCTATAGATCCAAAAACCGAAGCGTTAGGTTTTGCTCTATTGGTAGCGCCAAATTAACGCTAGTGTGTGGGAACCGTTAAAACCCACGTCTCTTACCTTAGCCCAAATCCCGCGATGTAATACCTGAGTAATCTCGTTTACATCAGATATGTGATCGCGGGATCGGGTAAGTAACCCCACGCTGTATTGAATCTCCCCGATAGTTTTTCTATAAAATACCCCGTTGCCATCATGGTCAGTGGTACAGATGGAAAATTACCATCTTTGGTATTAAACTTCCTTATAGAGGGAGCCAATATGATTGTTCTTCATGGGTGGGTGCACAACTAACCAATCCCTATACAGAACATGATGTCATCCACTGCGTTTGTGTATACGCATGCCATAGCATATCATGACAGACTGGAATCTGTCGGCATATATGTTATGGCAATCGCATGTGTATGGCCTTTGGTGTGCCCATATGTTTAGATTAGTATTGGTGGTGTTACACCTAGGGTGTACGTGGAAATCTAGAATTTATTGATAATAATATTCTCAAATATACTAGCACAAAATACGGCATATTTGTGTACAGTAGTACTATTACTACCATTAACCATTACTATCAATGACATTGATGGTAGATAACCATAAGGTATTGTACAAATAACAAAACACACTTCAGAATTGAACTAATAGGTGCAGTGAATAACACTGCAGTAGTACATGAAATAAAATATAGTATGAAACAATATAACTAATACTGTGATCATTAAAGGATAACTGTATTGCCTCAATGCATTTTTTATTTTTAATTGCTTTAAAAAGAGTAAAGGATGCAGCCTCCCCATCATTTTTTCCGATTTCGAGCCTCTCTCTGCCTTCAATTAGCCATTCTGTGAAGGGGGCGAACGATTTGTCGCCTCTAACTGTCACTCACAAGCTAGCATGGCGAGAAGAAAACACATCCTCCACCCATCCTCCCACCTGATCAGGTTGATTATGTAGACTGTATCCTAACAACAGAAACATTTCAAGTTTGTTTGACTGACAGAGGAGGAGGAGAAGAGAGTTGTAACAGACATTCCCACCAGCCAATGACAAGTGATATGTAATCATGGCCCTGGGCCATCTAGGAGGCGGGCTTTTAGACACTCAATCTTTGCTGTGTATATCTAAGGGGGGCAGCAACGGCGTCTGTAAATGTGAGTAAGTGATTTCAACTGCTGGAAGTGTGGCAATGTAATGGGAGTGATGTTTTTTTTTAGATGTGTGTCCTTTAAAGGAGAAATGGCATTCAATAATAAGTTCAGGTGATTCCTCTAGATCTTCTAACCTTAAAAAATTCTATTCAGTTACCTAACAATTGATGTGCTTGTGAGTGCTGCTCCCCCCTCTTCTTCCCAATCTTCTCTGCGTTGGTAACTCATTTACTTACACCAGCCTCATAGACATGAAAGGGGTCTTACATCAGCAGCAGCAAAGGACCAATAGTATTGTCTTTAAGTAAAGGAGCTGATACCAAACCAACGTAATTTACCATGTTTCCCAACCGACCAAATCAGTCATTTTGGCCCCTATAAACTGCCAATACGGTTAAATCCCAACGATCCCCTTGACAGTTATGTCTGTATCTTGGCTTCCTGTTGTAATCCCTTTTCACAGTGACAACCCTTGACTTTTGATGACCTCAATGTTCAGAAATGCAAATACAATAACAGCAGAAAGAAGGATTCCTGGACAGCTCCCACTTCACCCACCCCAAAAAATGCCTTTGCTCTATATTAATAATTTTCTAATTTCAGTCACCATTAGGGAAGCACTGTGATAGCAATGTCCAAACCAGATTTCAGTGCAAAACCAACAGTGTTGTGGACACAAATTCTGGCTTGATATTTTGCTGGTCTAAACTACTAACAAAATTTTGTACAATACTGCAAAGTCTTTATGATGAAACTGACGTTTTCAACCGCACAAAATTTTTATTATTTGATGGTGAATTTCAATGTTGACATTTCGATGTGGACATTTTGGTGTTCTGTGAACCTTACTGCAGAATAAGACTGGCATGATCATGCTCGTATTTCTATTTATTCTTGTAAAATACTACACTCAGGCAGGTTTATTTAAGCGGCTCTTTAATATACTTTTTAAATTTTCCATTCTTGATAGATTCCCTTTAATAGATGTTATAGTGCTGTCTGAGTATAAATTGGTTTAATGGTGTATGGTTACTTAAAAATATCATACAGGAAATTAACAAGAAAGAATACATTTAGAATGCCAACTATGTGTAATAATAACGTTCTCACATAGCTAAAACATATTTTGCTGTCTTTAAGTGAATGTTTTTCACGTTTCTTTCAACAGTTAATACAATCATTTCTTTCACAATTTATTTTTTTTTTAGGTCATAATCACGTTTGCCTTCTTTAATGAGGACCCTGCCGCACCTTGTAGGGGGCGGCCATTCTGATACCTGAATTTTTGCCTGGGTACATTAATTTTTTTTTATGTGCCTGGGCCCAGATGCCAGGGGAGCCCAAAAGCAGCTTTCTGACTGTCAATTCATTTGAGAACACAGCTCTAACTCCTCCCCCCTGCCCACATTTCCTTTCACTGCTTGTTCCTGGCTGTTTAGGGGGGAGCTTTGTTCAGTGTTCATACAGTTGAAAGAGAATGTTCCTCATTGTAAGTTCCCAGTCTCCACAGTGTTGTACATGGGATTTAGAGTGAGGGAGCTTTCAAGGTGGCTGACCCACAAGGCAAGCAGCCACTAGCCAGGTTAGTGTGTGAGGGAGGTTAATGAGAGAGCTGGAGATGATGATTGGACACAGACCACAAGGTGATAACTTTTTTTCCAGCAAGTCTCTGTAATTTCACAGATCAGACCTGCAGATCAAAAATCATGTTTGTCAGCCCAGCAGTTTTAAAATCAAGTGTTTGTCAGACGCAGATGCAAATCCAATGTTGTCAGCCCAGCATATCAAAAATCAGTGTTGTCAGCCAGCAGATCAAAATCAATGTTGTCAGCCATGCAGATCCAAAATCAATGTTGTCAGCCCAGAAACCCAAATCAATGTTTTTAGGCCAAGCAGATCATAATCAATGTTTGTCAACTAAGCAGATCAAAATCAATGTTTGTCAGCCCTGCAGATCAAAAATCAATGTTTGTCAGCCCTGCAGATCAAAAATCAATGTTGTCAGCTCAACAGATCCTAAATCAATGTCGTCATCCAAGCAGTTCAAAATCAATGTTGGGCATAATTTACCAGTCACTGTGAGTATCTAATACCAGTCACTGTGGGCATCTCTAATACCATTCACTGTGGGCATGTAATACAGTTACTGTGGGCATACATTTACCAGTCACTGTGGGCATCTAGTACCAGTCACAGTGGGCATCATTTACCAGTCACTGTGGTCATCTAATACCAGTACTGTGGGCATCATTTACCAGTCATTTCGGGCCTTTAATACCAGTCATGTGGGCATCATTTTCCCAGTCATTGGGGCATTATTTCGCAGTCATGTGTATAAAGCCCCTTTACTTCTGACAAGCCAAACCCCACGTTTGGAAACACACCACCCACTTTCAATATATAGCACACCCCATGCTCCAAGGTATATTATTTTCCAGGGTAAGGTTAAAGGCCAAGTAGTAGGTATACAAATAGTTTAAAAACAGAACAACAAACAATTGTTGAAAACATGAACATATAAATAGTGGGGTAACTTTTTTTCTTCAATACAAAATATCATCAATTGGTAGTTGGGATGCGATTTTTCACATAAAGTGTTTCCAGTTACTGTGCCATAAACACTTTATGATTGATATGTTTATGATTTTAACAAATCTTTTACCATACCATTGATCTACAGTTTGTAGGAGATTGGTTGAATACTCCGTTGATGGAGGATTGAGACCTTAAACTGTATATACACTTCTATATAATAAAGAATAAGTTCAGAGCGTAGGTTATGACTGAGTGCTTATTGTGCAATGTATGTAACACTGCAAGGAGATATTGAGTTTGTCTTTTTTGGTTACTACAACACTGATGGCTGGTGTTTGGAGGCCTGTAACCCACAGCGCTAACCTCGTCAAGCAGGACACTTTGTTTACTTTTATATAACATATCTACTGTATCTTGTTCTGGGCCAGTGACCTACTCTTTATCTATCTGGGTCAGTGACCCACACTTTATGGGTACATCCCACCTTCAAAACTCACCCCAAACTTTTTTTTTCCCTAAGAATACTTACAAAGCCTTGTCCCTTGCTGCAGCTCTTTCCTCCTCAATTCAGGTAGTGGCCACAGATCACGATCACGAATGTGACACATGTCCAGTGTTGTCAGAGCGGCTAATCTCCGCTGGTGAATCTCCACTTTAAGATAGAACCAGAGCAGCTGTGGCTCTGGGTAAATCTACCTAACGTGTTTTTATGTGTGTTTTTAAAACAATTCTGACTAGCCACAAATATTGAGGACAGAGACAGGTATCAGAACTGGGAAAAAACTGACAAGGGATGTACTCGCATAATTACTTTTAAAACATTTATACTAAATTACACATTAATATGAAATAATATTTAATTATATATATAATTATATATATATATATATATAGATATAATATATATATATATATATATAATCTAAGAATGATTTTTTATAAATTCTTTTATATTTTATGTTGCTCTTGTGGGAAATATTGTAATAGGTAAGTAATCAAAATAATGACTTGTTTTATCCAGCTTGGAGCTTTTATAATCATATTTAAATCTGAACGGTATGAAATCCCTGTAGACCAGACACTCTAAAAGATGGGGAATCACTGGTCAGAAATCTCCTTTTTGACATGCATCTTCTGATCAAGGGTTAAGAGAGAGCCTGGCAAATCACACATTTCTCGGCCTACATGACTACGCACATACAGTACCAGCAAGACTAAATTCATCTCCTTCTCAGATGATTAAAAGCTCATGGAAAATTCAGTTCAGTGCTAGCCGCCATGGAATTCAGATTTTGATAAAAATATACAGGGTATTCAATAAAAGTTCTTATCATTAAAAATGGTGCTAATTTTGCCCCAGCCAGTGGCGTATCCCGTTAAACATTCGGGGCACGTGCCCCGGATATTTGGCAAGTGCCCCGAATGTTTTAACCAACTGTACCAAGCTGAAGTGCCTGAGCCATTCTGTGGCAGTCGCGCAGCCAGCGCGATGACGTCACTTGCAACGCCGGCGTGATTACGTCACATGCATGCCGACGCAGCACGAAACAGGCAGCCCCTGCGCTTCTGTACACGACTACACAGGCAGAGAAAGAGAAGAAATACACAGGCAGAGAGGATAGATAGATAGATAGATAGATAGATAGATAGATAGAGATAGAGAGATATAGATAGAGATAGATATAGACTAGATAGGTGTTCAGGCAGAGTTATATAAGTAGATAGACAGATAGAGATAGATAGAAGACAGAGAGAGACACAGAGAAATAGACAGGGCAGAGTAAAATAAATAAATACTAGGGAGATATAGACAGAGATAGATATACAGAGAGAGAGAGGGACAGCTATAGATAGATAGGGGCAGAGGTCATGTAGAGGTACAAGAAGGCTCCCTGGCCAAAGGTGTGTGGGGCAACGTCCTGACTACAACGACACACAGTAAGTTTAAAATGACCAAATTGCTACCAGTATATAATGAAATTGCCAGTTTACTGTGCCCTTTGTGTCATTAATTTTGTGTCTTTGCAACTCTGGGGCTGTGTTTCTATGTTTGTGGTTGTCTGTCGTCTGTGTCTTTTTGACTGTCTCTATTAAGAACATAATGAGTTTGGCTTAATTGGGGAGGGGAAAGGGGCGTGGCCTAAAAATTTGCTCCGTGCAGCACGTGGAGTGAAGGTGCCCCTGATCTTCTTAGGCCCTAGATACGCCCCCTGGCCTCAGCAAATCAAATGTTAGCATTCAAATGTTAAATAAGATCTGATTGGTTGGGGCAAAATTAGCACCATTTTTAAAGATAAGGGGGGAGATTCAATATGCCCTTTCCGTACTAAAACTCACATAACCCGAAAAAAAAACGAGTTACGTGGGTTTTAGACGGAATTTAGAGCACAGCGCCATCCGAATGTTTTGGAAATAGCGCTGTGCTAACGATCCAAAACCCTTGCGTTAAGTTTTGCGCTACACTCGTATGTCGATCATCAGACTGATAGCTGCTTTAGAAGCATTGGAGAGGAGTTATGAGCTATGTTTCAGGGTTCGGGGGGGTGCTCTACTGGTAAAAAAAAATTATTATTATTTTGATTTCTAAAGCTGCTTTTAGATAAATGATATTTTATGGCAATCCACTTATTATTTTAAATTCATAAAGCTATTTTTATTCCACACAATAGTCTGTAGGTCCTTCAACATGCCATTATCTCCAGTAGATATTTCTAAGCAAGACAAACAGACTACAACAAAAGCATAACTTGACAGTACCCTGAATTGTTCATTATTCTTAAAATATTTTATTTTTATAAAAATACTGATGTCATTCCTAATAGAGCTGGGCAGTTGATGTTCTTTCTGTCCAGTGCTGTAGTCTTCATCATCCTCAATTGTCTTCCTGTTCTGTTGTCTTCCTCAATACACCTTTTCCTTTAAAATCTCACGATTTTTGTTTTCAATTGCATAGTGATTTTTTCCCTTTTTTTTTCGCATTCCATATCTATTCCTTACTTCTGCTGTCGTCTTCTACAGTATTTCAATCTGACCCCTCCTCCCCTATTTATACTATTTTACACTCTAGTTTAGAAAAAATTTTTGTAATAAGATAATAAAAAACATGTTTATATAACCTTTCAGACTATCAACCACCTTGCAAACCAATTTTGAATTTTTGACTTAATTTGTCTGACTGTAGTTGGCAAATTCGTCACCACAGTGACTGCTTTAGAGTTCATTGCTATATGATCATGAATTCCTCTCACATATCTGCCGAAACACCTGAGCCATAACATAGAGAAAGAGTAGCATGAGGTGGCTACCATACAGAATGATTGCCCAGCTGTTTTTTTAGTAATAATAGTTATTCAGTAAATAATAGCTATTTAGTTAATAGCTGTGATTTCAATGGTGTTTTTTGTACAAAGTTACGATTTTCAGATGGTTTTGATGAAAATTGTTCCAGCTCATGCTGATTTTTTGAAGGGCTGAACTGCAGTATTTTTTTCTCACAAAGATCAATTTGAAAACAGATGGAGATTATCAATGACAGTTTTGTGTTCACTTTACCATGCCTTGAAGAATTGGATGCATTCCTTTGATCATTGAATTTAATAACTGTAAATTTTCTACAAAGATTTAAGCATTTTTCACATACTATCGGTCCTATAATATGAGCTTTAATATATTTCCTCCATTTAGAATAAACTTAAAATAAATAAATAATTTTAACTTTTTTACAATACCATCCAATATCTCATCAAGTGCTTGAGCCCTTTAGGGCTAGGCCAAACGAAAGGGATTTCTACGTGCTAACAATTAGGCTTGCAAACCATTCGCGTGTGAGAATCACTGCACAGTGCATGCCAATGTCGGTGGCCACTTTGCAAGTGCTGCAATCTTTTTTTCGGATGCTTTCGCCATTTTTTTCTCACGTCCATGTGTAATTTTCCAGCTTTCTAGAAATTCTACACTTTTAGACTTTTAAAATACAGGATGAAATCATAACATTTCACTCCCATAGGCTTCACACTTTTTGCTGGAAATTTGTCCTGTTGATTTCCCTAGGTATGATTTGTCGTTTATTTCATAGGTATGCTTTTTAGGACAGTATTTACTGGAGTGCAGTAGCAGTTTAATGGGATATTTTCAAGGTATCAAAGGAAACAATTTTTCTGCACCATCTCTAATAACAGTAACTTAGATTGGCAAGGGACTACCATGTGCCAGATAGGGCTTGTGGCTCATAACATTTGTACAGTTTACAAAGTTAACAGGAACAAAAGGAGTAGCAGGTAGGGCTCAGCACCCCATTATTAACAAACAAGTTAGGCCAACTTTTGGATTTCTTTAGTAAGTGACATTATTTATAAATGGGAAGAAAGTGTGTTTCAGGAATTACCTTAAACATACAAAAGAAGGGGGGAAACTAAGGTTTAATGGCATTACAACCTATCCTATTCATATATGCACCGTTTCACATAATCTAATTGATCTTTCTCTGCAAACAGGGGAATTGCAAGGACCAACCCCCTTACTGGGCCATCTATGCATCTTTGCTTCCTTTATTGGGAGTGTGCATTATAAACAACACTAGAGAGAAAGTGCCACCTGAGGTGATTTTTTTTAGTTTGCCTCATGGTACCAGCTTGGCTTGTACTAATCAATGTATAGATTTAGGAATTTCCTTGTTTGTGTGTCTTTTCCTGTAGAATTTGCCAAAACTTTCAGGACTAAACATCCTATTGTATCCACTCTATTGCTGTAAGTAACTCATCACTTGTGCACTTATATATGTATTACCTGCGTATGTAGATGTGACTTTGTATAATATGTATTACCCTGTATGTGTATTTAGTTGTACACGCCACAGATGTTGGTGCTATATAAATCCATAATAATAATCAGACCTTCCTTCCCATTTACTCATGTTGAATAATTGGTGATTATTGCCTTAGATGCTATTGGATTGATTAGTTGAATTAGGAACAGAGATTTTCCTAGCTTTATCAATGTAGGTGCGTCACCTTATTCCTTGTTCACTGTGCACCCATAAGGGGTAAGAGGACAGCAATATGGAAAATGGATTCTAATGAGTTCTTTAAGCTAGGAGCAACTAGAATGATATTTAGATGACTATCATCATGTCTAATTGTCCATATGGAACCAAATGAAAATACCCGTAAGGCTGGGACACACAGGCAGATTTTCTCTGTGAATGGTTGGTTGGTGCCGAAAAATCTGCAGTGGTTTTGCTGCGGCCAGACCAAGCTCAGTCGCTCCTTCGTCCGGTTGGGTGAACGGTCAGGACAATGTTCCCTTCATGTGTACCCAGGCTATTCCTAGAAAATTGGATTAATTGGATCAGCAAAGGGCACTGCATGCTAAAGAGATGTTTGCAGGGATTTTCAATGGAAGGAAAATAACTTGTGTCCAACTTATTATGCATCTAATGTCCTGTAAGTCAATAGACATCTGTCTGAGTTTTTTAAATTTTAAATGCCAGTGGTCTGTGTGTTAGGGATGGACAAAACTTAAACTGATTTGGAGCCGGATTTTATTTGTTCATATGATTTGGGACTTTTTAGAACTCTCCAAACTATGATTACTCCGTAACTGGCGGACAATTTTTGATATTATCCGCTATCTCCCTCGACTTTAGCACTCCTAGCTTAGAAGCGTTGTTCTTTGTTACATTCGAAGGGTTATGGGCCAGATCGACGGGTTAGCAAGCCCATTCAAGGGTATCGTAATGAATGACACATTCAAGAGTTTATGGTTAATTTGATGGAAACGATAACCATCGAAGTACCCTTCCCTACCTCGAATTTGGCCATAAACCTCGAATGTGGCGATAAAACCTTAAATGTCCAATTTCGCTAACCCTCAAATCGGCCAAACCCTCAAATGCGGCATTTGGTAACCCTCAATTCTTGGATAATTCTTGATGTGCCGATCTCAGTTGTGCGGATGCCACTAAGTTACACTTCTGTGCCCATGTGTAATTCCATAGTGTCCAGTTATATTATCTGCTTATGCAATGTGCAAAGTTTATAGAACTTAATACTTGCTATAGGACATTACTGTAATCTTTCTGGGTGCATTAGCCCAGGTTTCCCCTTAACACTTACCACATCAGTTGCTGAGCGTTGGGTCATTTACATAGCATGCATTGCATCTTAGTATTTGGACTGTATCTCTCGCCAGGTCCATCTCCTCTCATTGGGGACACATAGAAAAGCTGTCTAAGTAATCAGACTTTAATCGGTAGAACCTTTTACAACCTATTTACAATCAATATATCTAAAGTGTACAGTCCCTCCTTAAAATATTCCCTAGGTGGATGATCTAAAATAAAACAAATATATGGCTTGATAAAGTCTTGCACAAACCAAAACCTCTGCTGTTTGTCTGTTATATCGCACTAAATAACACATTTAATGAGTGCCAATAGTTGCATTATTAGCATTTTTTAAAATTACTCTCCCCGGGTGTTTAATGAGAGGGGTGTGGGCCATAGGATATTGCTGAGTGAGATTTAAAAATGAGAGTAAAGGAAGAAAGTACATTTCTAACAATTTTTATAGATTTACTGCCTATTTTAAATGGTCACATTAGTAAATGTATAAAATAAATGTTAATTTATATTATATAATATATATTATGAAGTATACCGCTCCGCATCACTATAGTTCCCTGATCATTGCCCTCCCTATATCCATGATCCTGGTCTTAAATCCCTCCTTTTTCTATTCAGTGGAAAAACCCCCATTTACCCCTCCCCTTCCAGTCAGCACATTGCTAGAGGTTATTACAAGTTACATGTTTTAAGCACTTGTATAATTCATGATGCCATCATACTTATTTAGTTGATTTAATTCTTGTACCCATTGTACTTTTTTTTGTTGTATTCTATATGTCAAAAGCTGCATCCTCCCAGAGACACTATGTTAAAAATATATACATACTAATACGATTTCTCTTCTTCTTTCTTTGGGTTTTACTACTATAAAACTTCACAAAACCATACACTGCAAATCCTAAACTTGGCATATAAAGATACAGGGGTATAATTTACATGACCGGGGACCAGGGGCCCCACAAAATCTAACTTTTCCTCCCAACCCTTCTCCCCAAATGTTGTAGATAAACCAAGAGAGGGGAGGCTCATTTACAGTGTCTGAGAGTCCAGTAATTTTGCACTCACAGAAACATCAAGGTGGCCATTTCTGTGACTCTTAAGAGATAATCCTGTATTCCAGGAATAAATAAAACCAACCTATAGTATTTTATATAGCAAAGCAAAAAATGAAAAGTGGTAAACCAATGTTGCTCCCGCACGAGAGAGAGATAACTTTACAGATTTAAATATATTTCATAAAGGATAACCACCGTGTGAATTCTAGCGCTGTGATCATTTCTGACTCTTTGACAGTAAATGATGCATTAAATAGAAGATAGCTGGGTACTCTTTTAGAGCAATAATAGGCAACCTTCAGTGTTTTCAAAACTACAAATTTCATTTCCTCTACCAGACTCTGCAGTCAGAAATGCTGAGGTTGCAGTTTTCAAAACATCTAGAAGATCTTGCTAGTTGCCTATATCTGGTTTTGCTTTCAAATATTTAAAACCTGTTATTTTAAGGGAGAATAGAGCCTACAGGCCATACAATGTATGCTAAACATGCATTAATAGGAAGACATTCTTCCCAACATAACAAGGCACACTAGGGTACCAAAGTGTGATACAGGTACAACATTAGGAGTCTACAGTCTTTTCGTTTTTTAACATCTGGCCAAACACTAAATCATCCTACATTGCATCCACTATCCCAGGATTTCGATCTTACCTGGTGTTCTCCCTAATCTGTCTCTGCACGGCATTTTTATCTGACTTAAAGTCATGCAACCCTTTATTATATCATGATTGTGGGTGGCTCTATGGTGAGAATTTTAACAACAGCCTAAACGGCTGCAAATTAAAAAATCATTGCCGGAAAAAATGAAAAGGGAATCCACCAAGACTGCCAATTAAAATCAGCTATTGGTCGCACCATGCACGCTCTCTTGTGAATCTCTCATTTGTGGAGCCTGTCACAGATGCAAACCGTGCTCTAAAAAAAGTTATGGTTTGAAGAAATGTTTTGGCCAATTAGATTGACGACCAGTTTATTACCCTGTTCCAGTACCCATAGGAAAACATCGTTAAAGCAGTTGTATACGTGCTATTTCAATAAAAGCACCTTAAAATCTAATGAGATGATGTTAAGTTACTAGTCCAGACAGAGAATAAATAGGCTCAGTAAATAATCATGTAAAAAAACAAAAAAGGTGCCAAACACTGTTTTAATCATCGGTGTTCTTTGTTTTAGACAACGTCAAGCACATAGATGTATCCAATACAAGGGGTAGGAGCGAACCACACACACTCCTTAAGCAAAAAAAGAGCATTTAATCCACCATGTTAGTTTTAGTGAATTACATGGTTAGCTTTCGGGGAACACAGCCACCCTTACGACGTGAATATGTTTATGCTATAATAAACAGGTACCACACTTTAAACACAACACCAAAACCTGTAAACCTTCTGTTTAGTAAACCTCCCCCAGTCTTTGAAAGTTTTCTGTGTGCATTCGTCATTTGTCAGAGTCAGGTATCAGAGTCATGTATCATTCATCAGGCATCAGAGTCAGGCATCATTCATCATGTATCATTCATTAGATGTCATGTATATCTGGTATCGGTTGTCATGTGTCAGGTATTGGTTGATAGGTATTAGGTGTAGTTATTGTCTATCATGTGTCAGGCGTGGTTTATTAATATCGTGTATTGGGTATCATTATCATGTATCAGTTATCAGGATTCAGTTATCAGGTATCATGGCCATACAGGAGGCAGACATTAGATAGATCGAATGTCTAAAGACTGCATTTTACATGCAGCGGTTCTTTACCTTTAGATAATCCAATTTGGACCATTAATTTTGAAAATTTAATACACTAAGAATGGACCAGACTATTTAAAAATACATAGGGGTTTTTTTTGTGTTTTTTTTTTTTTTGGGGGGGGGTGACATAAAAGGAGCACTGTCTGCCTCTTTCTTCCTGTGTAAATAATAGAAATATATATTTACAGAATGTCAATTGGTCAGTATAAAGGCTTAATTAGTGTGGACCTATTTGAACTGATTTTATAGTGGTACAGATTGCACATTGGTATATTCTCATCTATTTTAATAGAAGAAAATAAAGCTAGAAATAGCGCCATCTATTGGATGTAACAGCAGTAAAATCAATCTGAGGAATGATACCTGAGGAGTGATACCTGAGGAGTGATACCTGAGTGAGAGGGGCACTCTTTTTCGTGAATTCAACTCACTTTATTAGATCAAATAAAGCACACAACATTTCAGGGACCACAATGTCCCTTTCATCAGGTGTTATGGCCTTGCCCTTGACCCAGTGCCTGGGTTGATTCAGTTGCTCAGTAGAGATCTGAGCACCTTTGACCCATCCAACAGCCAATCAGTAGAAATTAATGTCAGGAACATTCCAAGGATATGGTACATCCTGGGAAGAAGAAGGACCGTTAGAGCATGAAATGGCAGCTCACTAATGTCAACAGCAGGGAACAGCAAAGGGTATGAAATCAACTGATTTTTTTAAAATGGGAGAGAATATGTAGAATAACTAAGAAGGCGTTACACAAACTAACAATTTAACAAATATTGATAATTTCCATTGAACTGTCCCCATTTTTTATTGTGGCAAAATGGGAAATGGCATCATAATGTTTACCATAACCATTAGAGGCCAGTAACTGAGAATTTGGCAGATAAAAGACTCCTGTATATGTGGGATTAAGACTTCCCACACAACTTTATTGTTAAATAGAGAAATTCGGAAACTCAAAAAACATAAATTCGAAAAGCGAACACTAGCGATTTAAACATGAAAATCTGTTATTTGATAATCACCAATGGTATTACAGTAAGTGCCCAAAAATAGTCTAATAGTCTACACTTTTGTAAAATTCAGGAAAGCCTTATTAAGACTCTTTGACGGGTGCTATAAAGGATCATTTCTAACTTAATAATTTTCTATGAGGCATAGTATCAAAAAAATTTCAAAATCCATTTTTTAGGATACTTTTTTTGCCAAATCAAGCTTACGAAAAAAGCTGCATAAACATATAAGCCTCTTATATGATATTTTTGACTGTTATACTCTTGAGAAAGCAGAATCAATCAATACAACACATTCAGGGAGATTCAATAAAAGATCTTCGGGGAGATCCAATATCCCACACCGCATTACTTACCTTAGCCCGATCCCGTGATACAATAACTGACGTAAACGAAATTACGTCAATTATTGCATCGCGGGATCAGGCTAAGGTAAGGAGTGCGACCTTAACGCTCCCAAACCTTTACCGTTAAGTTTCGCGCTACGGGGTAGCGCAAACCTTAACGGCAGGGGTTTTGGATCGTTAGCACAGCGCTGTTTCCAAAAACATTTGGAAATGACGCTGTGCTCTAAATTCCGTCTAAAACCCACATAAACCCGGATTTTTTTCGGGTTAATGTGGGTTTTAGACGGAAAAGCCATATATTGAATCTCCCCCTTATCGTTTAAAATGGTGCTAATTTTGCCCCAACCAATCAGATATTATTTAACATTTGACCGCTAACATCTGATTGGTTGGGGCAAACTTAGCACCATTTTTAACGATAAGAATCTCCCTGTTTGAGTACAGCCTGATTTACGCCCACCCGCTTCCACTACACATTGCATCAGGATGTGAAGCACTCTCCCACAATGCAATACAGCTGGATATCATCTACACTTACTGGGAAAGCAAACTTTGTTTTGATTGGCCATTACTCGCCATCTCATAGTCTCTCCACAATGCAATACAGCTGGATATCATCTACACTTACTGGGAAAGCAAACTTTGTTTTGATTGGCCTTACTCGCACATGCTCAGTAAGTCTCTCCCACATGCATAACAGCTGGATATCATCTACACTTACTGGGAAACAAACTTTCTTTGATTGGCTCATAACTCGCACATGCTCATTAAGTCTCTACCACAATGCAAAGCTAAAGGATGTTACTGTAAAGCATGCATTGTGTCAGGATGTGATGTAGTGCTACAGCAGCTACCAGAAGCACACCTATTGGATAATAAGGACATAAGGAAATGGCAGCAAACCATGCAGAATTTAATAAATTTGAGAGGTGTGTCTATAGCTCCCATTTTGACCAGTCCGTTCAAACGTGGGGAGATTCTGTAGGTTAGTATTTTTTATTTTTTATTTCATATGCCTTTACACACACTGTTACACACTTATATATCTTTATTTTGTACATTTAATAAACTAATTCATGTTATACCTTTTACTTACAATATACACTTTACTATGTATAATATTATTTTAGCCTACCCCCACCTACATAGTACAGTCTAAAAACGCAATGCAATCTCCACAAAATGGAAAATAATTTTATATAAAGGAAGGATGATGATGCCTAAATTTATTTATACCAGGAGGTAGTTGTGAGTCTTCTGGATTACAAATTCCCTGACATTTGGTGAAAGGATAATGTGCCCCTTACAATTTAATATATAATGGATAATGTGCCCCTTACAGTGTAATATATAAGGGATAATGCACCCCTTACTGTGTAATATATAAGGGATAATGCACCCCTTACAGTGTAATATATAAGGGATAATGTGCCCCTTACAGTGTAATATATAAGGGATAATGTGCCCCTTACAGTGTAATATATATGGGATAATGCGCCCCTTATAGTTTAATACATAAGGGATAATGCGCCCCTTACAGTGTAATATATAAGGGATAATTGCGCCCCTTCCGTGTATATATAAGGGATAATGTGCCCCTTACAGTGTAATATATATGGGATAATGCGCCCCTTATAGTTTAATAGATAAGGGATAATGCGCCCCTTACAGTGTAATATATATGGGATAATGCGCCCCTTATAGTTTAATAGATAAGGGATAATGCGCCCCTTACAGTGTAATATATAAGGGATAATGCGCTCCTTACACTGTAAAAGGAAAAAAAGCTCTTTAATATGTGGTATTTAATGTATTTCATACAGATACTGTATATCTTAAGTTATAGCAGAATTTGCACAGGAGTAAGAGAAATCGTTTTTGTGAGTGTATGAATTATTGTTAAAGAAATAAGATAACTGAATGAGACCGTCAGAAACTGAATAGGATAATATTTTTAAAAAATCATGAAAATACTGCTTCTCCCGTAACTCTCAACTTATATGACAGAGTTGACAAGAGCTTAACAAACTCAAACCATTCATTACAGAGAAAAATGCTAAGGAGCAAAACATATATGGTTAGATGAATCATCCTGACTGTAAAACAGGATCAGTATTCATTCAGCTTTACATTTATATATGGTACAATTCTAGTTACTGTGGTGTTCCTTTAGGTTTAAGTTGTTCATCCAATGGAACAAATAGAAGAGATGCATTTATAATAATTATATCACCCTTAATTACCCATCCCCAGACACCCTTAAAAAACATTGGCTTACCTCAAATTGAAATTGATATACAGTTTAAGCAGACTCCCAAACCCCACTTTATTATACTCCAAAGACGCTTCTGAAAGGACTTACAGATCTATAATTATATATATATATATATATATAAATTTGTAATAAGATTAATTTTATTTTTTTTTTGTATTTTAGTTATAGGTAAGACTAGATATTATTTTTTTAAATATCTAGAGAAGCAAAGAATTTGTAGCTAAAAGATTTCAGGGCACTATCTCAATAGTACCCAAGTTGGGTTACTATGTCCAACACCATGTGGGTAAATTTAGAGCTCACTAAATTAAAAGAGAGATGGACGAACCTCACTAGTTCCATTCCGTTTACGGATTCCTGTATCTCGGGAAAATCCCTAAAATCTGAAAATCTGAAAAAGGAAATAATTTTCTATTATTATCGAATGTTCCAGGCTATTTTTTTTTTATCATTTTCTTAAAAAGCCTTGAACGTTCAATAATATTCAAAAATACGATCAGAGATTATTGAAAGTTCAAGGCTATTTTCCATAATCCTTGAACGATCGATAATTATAAAAATTGCCCCCAAAGTCACGAAATCCGGGTGATCCATCCAGATTCGGACGGATCTTTCGGATTTCAGAACCTGGGAATTCCGTGTCGGGTCATAGTCGGACCCAGATTCCATCTCTAAATAAGAGAAATAAGAAAGTTTAAACACTCAATTTTCCTTTAAATACTTTTTATAATTCTTAATAAAACCCTTGTCACTAGTAATCTCCTCCTGTTTCAAATAAAATATATGATATTAGATATTAATAACTAGCAAATAGGTCCCATTTCTGATTTTTTTTCATATTATGAATGTGTTTTTAATGTATCGTATATACTCGAGTATAAACCGAGGTTTTCAGGCTTTAAAAAAGCCTGAAAATCTTACCTCGGTTTATACTCGAGTCAGCCTATTCCTAACCTTGTCTCCGGCAGCGCGATCCGCATCCTCGCTCCACAGCTTCTGCGCATCTGGATGATGTCACTACCCAGCGCCGCAAAGTGAGAGGCGCCGGGTAGTGACATCATCCGGATGCGCAGAGGCTGTGTAGAAGGATGCGGATCACGCGGCCGGCGGACAAGGTAGGAGATAGGCTGCTTTTTGCTTTCACAGGGAATTGGCAAATACTTACAAAGAAGAGCAAAACCTCTTTATTTGTGCATACTGTATGCAAAAATATAGGAGGATTTACCCCTATTTGCAAGTATTTGCCACTTAAGATGTTTGATAACTACAACTCCCAGATGCTTTATTGGTGGGAGTTGTAGTTTTCAAACATCTTAAGTGGCAAATACTTGCAAATAGGGGTAATCCTCCTATATTGTGCATACAGTAGCACAAATAAAGAAGGTTTTACTCTTATTTGTAAGTATTTGAACTTAAGATGTTTGAAAACTAAACTCCAGCAATAAAGCATGCTGGGAGTTGTAGTTTCCAAACATCTTTAGTGGCAAATCCGACCCCTCGGTTTATACTCGGGTCAGTGTGTGTTTCCTACTTTTTTCCCTAAAACTAGGTACCTCGGTTTATACTCTGGACGGTTTATACTCGAGTATATACGGTATATTTACGTTTTGGATATTTATCAATTTTATTACACAATATGCACTTTTTTAATCTTATTTATGTATGTTTTTTTATACAACATGCACTTCATCAATCTTGCTAATGGGTCTAATAACAGGACATAAACGTGCACTCTTTGCACTTTATATAATATGCACTTTATTTACTTAATTCATATTTTTATAATAGTACTAGATACTATCGGGGAGATTCAATATCTGCAAGTCGCATAACTTACCTTAGCCCAATCCTGCGATACAATACCTGACGTAAAGGAGATTAGGTAAGTAACGCAACATTAAAGCCTCACTCACAGTCACGTTAAGTTCCGCGCTATGAAGTAGCACAAAACATAACAAACCAGCTTTTGGATCGTTAGCACAGTGCCATTTGGAAATGGTGCTGTGCTCTAAAATCCATCTAAAACCCACGTTAACCTGAAATTTCTAAGGGTTAACCTGGGTTTTAGACGGATTTGGGCCATATTGAATCTCCCCCTATATGTTATATATTGGCATGTTTTTCACTTTATAATAAGCATATGCTGTAATGTTTTTCTTTATTTATGTGGTTAATCATAGCAGTATATACCACTGGATATGTTTGAGAATATTGTTCCCTATATAATGAGCATATGTTAATGATTTAGCACTTTATTTGGTAATCATGTAGGGGGTGGGGTTTAGTCACATGATGTTATAAAATAATTAGCACAATGTATTGTTGTCCTGATGATGACGACCTATGTGTCGTCAAAACGTTGAAATTCCCACGAAATACGAGAAATAGAAAAGAATGCAAAAAAATGCAATTGCATCTTCTAATTGGACATGTATGGGACTGAGGATGGGGAAATTGAATGGACTGGCACTAAAAGTGATATCAACTGTGTATAGCCATTTATTATATATATATAAAATCATACAATTTAGGGTTTATCTATATACCATGTCTCCTCCATGTATATGTCTAGAGTGAATTTTCATAGAAAACTGTTAAAACGGGTATACATTTCCAACTGAATAATTATATAATCATTGCATATTTCAATAAAGATACCAGTTTCTGTAGGGCAGCATGGCAGCTCAATGGTTAATACTGATATTCCATGCTGCACCGATACTGTATATGGGTTTATATTTACCCTAGACTGCATCTGCAATTAGTTTGTAAAGTGCTGCAGAAGTCATAATCGCTTTTGATAAATTATGAGTGTTTGTAACCTTTCTTCCTGGATAAGCAGTGAAACACTATTTATTTTTTATTGTTTTGGTAGCTGGGAAATGGCACGGAGAACTTATACCAATGGCTTAATGTCTAAAAGAAGTATCTGTTGTATTCAATTAGATCAACTGGACTTGAAGTTTAGTTCTTGAAGACGTTTCGCTAGTCATCCGATTGGCTTTCTCAATTCAGAATGACTTGTGCAAGAATCTGTGGCAATTATGTACCCTGGAAAATCCCAATTAGCATATCACAGCCAAGTGTTAAGGGCATGATTGCATAGTGGCTAAGAGATGTTATAGGAATGCCCAGGGTAAGGTGTCAAAACAGCATTGTACATGGCAGACAGTTGGTGTAGAACCCCCCCACCTCTATTTAGGCTTGGTTTCTTTATTTTCACATAAATGGCCTCCCTGACACCTCTCTTGAACCAGTCACGTGCCAATATGTTAACATTACAATCTTCAAAGGTATGTCCTTTATCCTTAAGATGCAGGTACACAGCTGAGTCCTGACCCGAGGACTCAGCCTTCAAGAGCGTGAAGTCTTCAAGAACTAAACTTCAAGTCCAGTTGATCTAATTGAATACAACAGATATACCATGACCTGGATGAATGAAAACCTTCACAAGTCTAAAGGAAGGTTTTTGGAAGAACTGTCTATAGGAACCAATTGTTATTTTAGTTTTTTACAGTAAAATTAATAGTGAAAATGGCCATACCACCTACCACAGTCTCATGTTTGTCATGGAAATATATAATATATAATCATTTCCATCAGAATACAGCAGGTAAGGTATGTTATATAAACCTATGCATAGTAGAGAGTTAAAAAATGCAGGTTAAGAATGATTACTTATTATTTATTATATATTAACTGAGTTAAGGGATCAATACACATATCTTCATGAAATGTATAATATCACAATATCATATGAATGTCGGAATCGCGTATCGCTGATTGGCCTGCCAATTTTCTATTCTATCAGCCAAGTGAAAATATTTTGTTGCAGTTGTGGAGATTGGTACGTGTGTGGACCCCTTTATACATTTTTAAGACTAGATTTAACGTATAGCAGAAATGGTATTTCGAGACAGGCATGTTGGCTAGAGAAATAGTAGCAGCACACTAACTGCTATGAGAAATTGGCATGGTGAACAAGTGCTCCATCCACCAGCAACCTTTATGGCTGCACAAGGCACTTTGATTGAGCTTAGAAGTTTGCAGAAGAACATTTGACTGTGCTTTAGAGATCCACCCATTCTCACATTTTCATCATATTTTCCTAGAATTCTCATTGGACAATGAGTTTAAAGGAAATTATCAATATTTGTTAAATTGTTAGTTTGTGTAATGCCTTTTTAGTTATTCTACATATTCTCTCCCATTTTGAAAAATCCATTGAATTTATACCCCTTGCTATTCCCTGCTGTTGACATTAGTGAGGTGCCATTTCAAGGTCTAGCGGTCCTTCTTCTTCCCAGGATGTATCACTTCCTTGGAATGTTCCTAACAGTAATTTTTATTGATTGGCTGTTGGATGGGTCAAAGATGCTCAGATCTCTACTGAGCAACTGAATCAACCCAGGCGCTGGGTCAAGGGCAAGACCATAATGGTCTCTATTAGGGGTCCTGCAAACAGGAAGTCAGTATTTCGGCTGCATTTATTTATACACAGACAAAATACTGAATTGGCACATTAAGGTCATTGGGATGGAAAAATACTGCTCTTTTTTTCTGAAAAGCATTTGTATTTGCACTGAACTTCCCCTTTAAGAAGTTTTAGATATGGATCATATCCTGTGCTCAGTTCAATATACTTTTTGTCAAATTTAAGTGGCAATTAGAATATAGAAAGAGCTATACATGAAGCAAACCATATTTAACTCAAGATATTTCAGGGAACAGATAGAAGTAAGAAGCCAGTAGCAGAAGTTATATATACAGTATAATGTATGGAGACCCTTGACATATCCTTACACTAAAATTTCCTGGGAAACCAAAAGTTATTTTTAATAGGATAGAAAATGTTCTATTGAAGGAATAAAAGGAAAACGTGCTTTTTGCGTGGATATTTAATCCTTGTGATTGTGAAGCTACAAGCCTGTAAAACATGCCATAATGAGGAACCAGTTACCTTATAGTTGGCCTTCATTGTTGAATTATCAGAATAACTACCATATATTTTGTATAAAAAAACTGCACAACATCAAATATTCTTCAGTAAATCTGAAGGACAGATAGAATAGAAAGAATAAAGATGTTGGACGGGTGAGGTAAATGGCAAAGCTTTTTTACAGAAATATACAGTGTACTGTATATGCTTATACTATACTAATACTAAATATAATATAATATACAAATGTTGTGCTATGTTGTGCTTTGTTGTGAAAATCAGCAGCATTTCTGTACAATAAATGGCATCACTGGTAATCATTTATTGGCTAGAGCTTGGCTAAAACATATTCCAAAACTTTATTTAGCTTCTAGCAGTATAATTCATAGCATTTAACTAAATTTGGTTATTGTACAATATAATTAATGACTTCCCTGTTGCCTTGTAATTCTTTTAACTCCATCTGTCAGGTTTTTTTTTTGTCACATTCTTTCCATGAATTAGATGTTAGTAAAGCTTAAGTAACTCTGACAGACTTATAAAGCCATGCATTATCTTTCTTATTTGTTATTTTATGAAGTCCCTCTGTATTTAAAAGTGGTGAAATAAAAGAAGTGGCAACACATAATCAGATGTTGACGGAGAATGAAAACTGAAACATAATTAAAGGTAATGCTGAGTTTTCAAGCAATTCAAGCATTTGACATTGTTTACAATAATTTTATATCAGATATAGTTAAAAAGATAAGTAGATAGATATAATTCTTTACTAAATGTATATTATGTATGCATAGTACAAGAAACGAATGGCAGAATAAAGCGCTACCTGTTTTGCCCTATTGCTAGAACATTATGTTAAAGGGCATGTCCACCCCAAAAACTATAATTTAACCCACTACTGGCCCCACTCTGTATTTTGTAAAAATCCTTACCTTACATCCCTGCTCCTTGTAGTTCTCTGGGCTGTAAAGTCCCTCCAAAGTCCAAAAAACTTGCCACCAGGAGCACTGCAGGGAGGGAAATTGTTTCTGCCTCTGAGGCTTCCTCTTAGAGGTTTGTGGCTTGCTCAGAGCAGCCCTCCTCTCCCTCCCACTCCCTCCCATTTTCCTCTCCCTCCCCCTAGTGAAAAATCCCCTTGGGGTATTGTAGGACTTCCTCCCCCAGCCTCAACAGCTATATTCTAATGTCCAGAAACTCCCCCGATCTTTCCCTCTTTCCCCCGGCTTTCTGAACTGCCGGCAGCTGCGTCCGTGATTGGCTGCCTCTCAGCTGGATGCGGCTGCCGGTCTGGCCAGAGGGCTGGGCAGTACGGCGGAGGAAAGAGGGAAGGTAAGTGAAGATCGGGGGAGTTTCTGGACATAAGAATAATGTGGTTGGGAGGACATGCCCTTTAATTAAAATTGTGTTTTTTCATTTATTACTCTGTTGACTTGCCTTTGTTAATATGTTGTCATTTGGACTGTTGTTAAAGACAAATGTTACATTCCTATTAGGAGGACAGCATTAAGTCTACAGTATGTGTTTCTCCTCAATTGACTATATGTTGTACACACTGTACACATTGTATTCCCATCCCCCTTCATGCTGAGCTGCACGTAATAGTTAACAGCAGAGTCCCTACCTGCCTGTGTCCCCCAGCCCCCAGCCAATCAATCAGAAAAAGCAGCAAATATCATTACATGTGCTCAACAGAGAGGTGCAGAGTGTGGAGAGGCTAACACTCTTATGTATTTATGAAACAACCCACTGTTTGTCCTCTACATTCATGAGCCCTTTTTATGTGTTTAGTTCTGCAGCAAGCTGTACCATTTAGAGAAGTGTGTGTATTGCTGCAATGTAAATTTAGAAGTGTGATGCACGCTGCATTGATATTAGTGTAGTCATATGGCATTTATATAATGCAACAATGCTTAGCACTGCAGCAGGTCAATATCATTTGTGTTTGGGTCCTAAAGGGAAAGGTGGCAACCCTGGTACAATTGTAATAGTAATCCCTTTATAAAATACTTTTAAAAACAACATTGTGCAGAGCTGCAGTTGGAGCATAATGAAGTGAATCTGATCTTAGCACAGCTCTGTGCAATACATTTTTCAGTAGTGTACCTATTTAATTGTACACTACACAGACAAACTGGCAGATCAATCAAGGTGGTATTGGTATAGTGCCGGGGTAAGGCTAAGAGCAGCATTAAAAATGGAAGACCAAATGCCAGACTCGTTTTGGCCAGAAAACAGACTTCCTAAATGGAGGGAACTCTGCACTTCGGTATCACCTTGATAAACCATGGTAAGTCGTGGATTGATTACATCATCCAGGAATGCCCAAACCACTTCAGCGCAAACACCTGTTCTGATGCTTACGTACCAGCATCTCAGTGATGGAACAATGTGTTCCATGGCTACCAAGTTGAATTTAACCCTTACTTGGCCCGGAATTATTCTATTACATAGAGCGTGCAGGTACACATTTATAAGCCAATAATTAAACATATACAGAAAATGTGCAAAAAATGCAATGAAGGGTAATAAGCTACTGGCAGACAGGAATTGGCATCCTTGAATTTATGGAACAAGCAGAAACTAAAGTGAGCTTGAAGAGGCAAAGAAAGGGCATATGAGTGACGTATTCCATGCTGAGAAGTTGCTGAGACAAATAACGTTTTATTCAGAGTTTGTTTTTGGGGTTTCACTCTCCTTTACAGCTATTTTTTTTTTCAGACAGCCTGGTAGGGGAGATGGTACAGAATAAGGTTTGAGTGGGATTTATCGATAAAAGTAAATAAAGATCTAGAGACAGCTAATCAGTTCTGATAAGGTGTGCTTCACAGCTGAATGCAATCATGAGGCAGGTATTTAGTGTTAATTGCTCCTGCTACATGTCCATGGGCAAGCAAGTCTGTATATTCGCATTCATGGATTCACACTTCTCTGTGTGTTTGTACCATTTCATGTTTTTAGTTTGAAAACTGTTGGAGGAGATGCAGTCTAGTCATAGAAGGAATCAAAGAGAAGAAGAAATAGATAGAACAGGAGTTTGTCTCTTTAAAGCCAAATTAATAAAGCTACTTTCAGCATAAATATCAATTAAATAGAAATATAGGTACCTGACTGTGATATAGCCAACAGGAGGGTCTGATCCTGTTACACCCCTAATTAACACTATCAGGGAGTTTTACAAAAAAAAAGTTCTTATTGTTAAAAATGGTGCTAATTTTTCCCCAACCATTCAGATGTTAGCTTTCAAATGGTAAATAAATATCTAATTGGTTGGGGAAAAATTAGCACCATTTTTAACAATAAGAACTTGTATTACACCTCTCTGTAAGAGTGTTCTTCTGGACTTGCTTACCTATTAACCTTTTAGAATTTTTCAGAAATAGCTTGTAACTATGGGCCTTATTGACCCATGCGCAATTTACTATATTGAATAGGTTAGCGCAAGTTTTAACTCCTTCATTGCACCGGTATCACAAAAGACACTGCGAAACTAATGGCTGGTGTTAAAGTCGCACTGGGGTTATATCCCTTTCAGGATTTACCTACAGGCGCAAATCTGGAATTAAAGGGTATGTCCACCCCTTCAAATTTTTTTTTACATATAGTAGGGCTTCCCCCCCCAGCCCCAACCGCTATAATAAAATCATTAGAAACTCCCCCAATCTTTACTTACCATACCTCTTTCCTCCGCCGCATTGTCCCGGCTCTCTGCTTGCACGGAACTGCAAGCAGGGGGCAGGACCGTCAGACGCGTCTGTGATTGGCTGAAAGGCTGCTGGCTGCTTAGAACGCTGGGGGAAAGAGATAAGGTAAGTAGAGTTCGGGGGAGTTTCTGATAATTTTATTATAGCGGTTGGGGCTAGGGGGGGAAGCACTAACATACGGCCAAGGGGTTTCACGCTAGGGGGAGGGAGACCAAAACGGGAGGAGAGGGAGGGGGGGAGGGCTCTCTGCGCATGGCAAATTCTCCGGAGGAGAGACAGGAGGCAGGGTCCTATATGGACTCTGCAGTACTCCTGGTGGGCAGTTTTTGGACTTTGCGGGGGATTACTGGAGAACCATTTGGAGCTGGGATGTAAGGTAAGGATTTTACACACTACACAGTGGGGCCAGTAGTGGGGGGATTATAGTTTTGGGGGTGGACATGCCCTTTAAATACCGAAAGACCATTTGCCCAGAGTAAATGAGGCACTATGGGCAGATAAATAGTTTTTTTATTATGCAGCTATGTATATATGATTATATGTGATATTAACACATTGAAGGTCACTGCATTTGTTGTGTTTTCTAAAAGCTTATTTTGCAATAGATCAGAATGACAGCCAGAATATAAAAATTCTGTCTAACCATTGAATCAATTTGGAGCAAGCTGCTATAACAGTGCTATAACAGTCATGCAAAGTGCCACTAAAACTTTGGTGCATCACTTGCAGGATGAGCATTAGTTTTTTAGTGCAACAAAACTGTAACCATGCTGCACATAGGTCTTAAGCAACATTAACATCTGGTACCGTTGGTAGCATGGCTGTAAAGCTGGTCATATACTAACTCGAAGTTACACAATTCAATCTGAAATTTTGAATTGATTGCAATGTCTCTTTTCACCGGCTGATGTTTGAGCAACATTTCCCAACACTGTAATTACATTGTAATTACAATTGATATTACGATGCAAAATGATAGGACAGGCAATATCTATCCGGAACATCGAGGGGTAGGTTTGTAGTGTACAGTATGGCCAGCTTAAGATTGGAATGGGTGAAAGTGTGTCTTGGTTTATTGTCCTGATAATGTATTCCATACAAATCAACATAAAATATAAGAACAGTAATTTGGCTCTTTGAAGTCAGCATGAATATGAAATAAGCAGCCAACTGGATAACAGAATCCATGTTCTGTATTTATCTAGCTCTCTTTACAATGAGAACATTTCACCAAGATAACATTTTGCAAATAACAAGTAACTATGTATAAATAAATAGTTCCTCCTTATAGCAGATGTATATACACCTATATGTGATATTAACATATTGATGGTCACTGCATTTGTTGTATTTTCTGATAAAGCTTAATGTGTTATAACATTGTAGAAACATTGGGAGGTAAGTTTGTAGTATATGGCCAGCTTGAGACAGGAATGGGTGAAAGTGTGTCTTGGCTAGAGATGTACTGTGGGTTCTAATAGAACCTAGTTTCGAATCGAATCCAAGGGTTTCGAAGTCCTGACAAAACTTTCGGAACTCCCGGAATTTACAAACCCGAATTTTCAGAGTTTTCAATTTTTATCAAAAATTCGATAATTATCGAAATCGAAAGGAGATGATTATCGAAATGGAAAGTAGACAATTTTTGAAAATCGAAAGTAGACGATTTTCAAAAATCGAAACTGAAAATTTCGGAAACGAAATTCAACAGTTTCGGACATCTCTAGTCTTGGCTTATCTCCCTGATAATGTATTTCATACAACCCATTTAAATTAAGGCTAAATATGTATAATAGGTCTTTAATGTTAACTAGTGGTTAAAAGTAAAATAAAATCGCTTATTTCACCATCTATGTTTGCATCTAGGAAAACACATATATTTTCATGTAATATATAGACTTAATGAGATCCACCATCTGATAATACCCAGAGTAAGATAACTGGTGATTACTTTCTTCAGTGAACATCAAGCAATCTATCCTGGAAATAGCATTGCCCTTATCTGCTACTTTGTTAATCAAGACAGGGTTGGTCTATCATTCTTCCACTGTCTTGTGTTCAAATTATGCATTCATTTTATGTTTCTGACGCCCTTGATAAAAATGACACCCGTATTATAATGTCACTTAACAACACCTACTAAGATTAAATGTACTTGCAATCAGTGTATTAAAGGGAAAAAGAATAACTACTTCCAAACAACAGATCTTTAATGACGCCCGACCAATTGCCGCTCATATACAAACGGATTATCGTGCAAAACAGGTATTTGTCAGGTAGTCTGTCATTGTGGGTCATGTGCGCTATCGCACTTTTGTATTTAGAAAGGACCTGTCTATAATGAAATATCTGTGTGGGTTGTGCCTCCTTTTTAATCTGTGTAGAGTGTCAAACAGGAGCTGAATTACTGTAGATACGCTATAAAACTATATGTGTTTAGCACTGACAGTTCATCATCATTACTGATCTTTATTGGCATTTTGAAGATAGGAACGTTCACACTGCATTCAGTGTGAATTTGTCCAAAAAGGATAGGAATTCACACATCAAGGGATGCATAAGAAATACCTAATTAAAGGGCTGCACACCTATGACACCAAGTACATGGTATAAGTACTTTGGTGCTCATGTCAATTGTTATATATAGGTGAAACGACACAGTCAGTTTAATCCAGCATATCCCAACATTGTTCTATCATAAGGACAAAGGACGTCTAGTTACCTGTCTCTAAGCACTTTCTTGAGAAAGGCCACACTGATAAACAGCTGAATGTTATGGTATTGGAACAAGTATCCAAACCATGGAGAGCTGAAGATAGGGTGGCCATTCTCAAGAAAAGGAAACAATGTGGATTAAGTGGTTGGATAAACTGCATCCTAATGGTCTTAATAGGGATACATGGAGTTGTGCTAAATTTTTCAGTAATGTCCAATATGTAAATTTACGTATGCATATTAATGTACCAGTCATAAGATACATGTTTTCATACGCCTTATTACCATATCTACTTTATACATATGACCACAATGTATATATATCCGAACCCAGATCCACAGCGGATTTTGGGGGTCTGCGAATCGCAGTTCCCCAAAATCCATTTTCCAAAGTTTGTCCAAACTCCGTTGATAAATTTTAGAAAATGTTCGAAGATTTTCGAACGTTCGGTAATCCTCGAATGGCCGAGGATTTCCAAACGGCCGAAAGTCCCGTGGCTTAAGCCGGGACCCCCTACTGGGTCCTTAGAAGGACCATTATGGCCCTTAAAAGGGCCCTTATGGGCTAAAGGGGTCCCGCAGCTCAAACCAGGACCCCCCTCCCTGGCACTTAAAGGTCCCTCAACCCAGAAGGGGGTTGAGCCGCCAGACCCCTGAATGTCCGTCCGCTGGACTTTTGGCCGTTCAGGAATCCTTGAATGCCTGTTTTCATGAATCCTTGAACGTTCAGTAATTCTTGAATTGGCTGTTCGAGGATTACCAAAAACGGCCCACAGAAACCAAAAGTGACCTTGATCAGTGGCCACTACCCGGAATTAAGGAGTAAAGAGCTGGGGCAAGAGACTAGGATTTGTAAGTATTCTTAGGCAAAAGTGATAAGTTTGGGGTGAGTTTTGAAGGTGAGGTGAAAAAGTGGGTCACTGACCCAGATAGATAAATAGGAGGTCACTGGCCCAGATAGATAGAGAATGGGTCACTGGCCCGAAACTAGATATAGTAGATAATTCCATTTATTTGATGTTCTTCCCACGGGTACGTGTTTCTTGGACCATTTCCAAGGTCCCATAGCCATTTACAGTAAGTTACAAGTGCTATTTAAACCCTTATTTTAGGAGGAAATTTCTGGACTTCCCCCCCATTGACTTTAATGGCAAATTTCGCAGATTTTCGAATTTCCGAATTTTTTGGAATTTCACAAATCCTCGAGCGGAACAGATTTTCAGAAGTTTGGACATCTTTTTCGTTATACGGTGTGAAATCAACTGATCACAATGCCAACAAACTACTCTGTTACAGCAAAAATAGAAATTACCTCTGCACAGTCTGTCGATGTAAAACATAGCCACAGCCAGGAACGGATCACAAAACATATAGGGGGAGATTCAATATAGGGCTTTTCCGTCTAAAACCCACGTTAACCCGAAGAAATTTCGGGTTAATGTGGGTTATAGACGGATTTTCAAACATAGCGCCATTTCCAAATGTTTTTGGAAATAGCGCCGTGCTATAGATCCAAAAACCGAAGCGTTAGGTTTTGCTCTACTTGGTAGCGCCAAACTTAACGCTAGTGTGTGGGAGCCGTTAAACCCACGCTCTTACCTTAGCCCAATCCCGCGATGTAATACCTGACGTAATCTCGTTTACATCAGATATTGTATCGCGGGATCGGGTAAGTAACCCCACGCACTGTATTGAATCTCCCCGATAGTTTTACTATAAACTACCACCGTTGCCATCATGGTCAGTTGGTACAGATGGAAAATTACCATCTGTTGGTATTAACTTCCTTTAGTAGAGGGAGCCAATATGATTGTTCTTCATGTGGGTGCACAACTAACCAATCCCTATACAGAACATGGATGGTCATCTGCGTTTGTGTATACGCATGCCATAGCATATCACTGACAGACTGGAATCTGTCGGCATATATGTTATGGCAATCGCATGTGTATGGCCTTTGGTGCCCATATGTTTAGATTAGTATTTGGTGTGTTACACCTAGGATTGTAAGTGGAAATCTAGAATTTATTGATAATAATATTTCTCAAATATACTAGGCACAAAATACAGCATATTTGTGTACAGTAAGTACTATTACTACCATTACTACCATTACTATCAATGACATTGATGGTAGATAACCATAAGGTATTGTAAATAACAATAACACCTTCAGAATTGAACTACTAGGTGCAGTGAATAACACTGCAGTAAGTACATGAAATAAAATATAGTATGAAACAATAAATAATACTGTTGATCATTAAAGGATAACTGTATTGCCTCAATGCATTTTTTATTTTTAATTGCTTTAAAAAGAGTAAAGGTATGCAGCCCTCCCCATTCATTTTTTCCCGATTTCGAGCCTCTCTCTGCCTTCAATTAGCCATTCTGTGAAGGGGGCGTAACGATTCTGTCTGCCTCTAACTGTCACTCAAAGCTAGCATGCGAGAAAACACTCCTCCACCCATCCTTGATCAGGTTGATTATGTAGACTGTATCCTAACAACAGAACATTTCAAGTTTGTTTGACTGACAGAGGAGGAGGAGAAGAGAGTTTGTAACAGACATTCCCACCAGCCAATGACAAGTGATATGTTAATCATGGCCCTGGGCCATCTAGGAGGCGGGCTTTTAGCACTCAATCTTTGCTGTGTGATATCTAAGGGAGGGCAGCACGGCTGTAAATGTGAGTAAGTGATTTCAACTGCTGGAAGTGTGGACATGTAATGGGAGTGATGTTATTTTTTTTTAGATTGTTGTCCTTTAAAGGAGAATGGAATTCTAATAATAAGTTCAGGTGATTCCTCTAGTATCTTCTAACCTTAAAAAATTCTATCAGTTACCTAACAATTGATGTGCTTGTGAGTGCTGCTCCCCCTCTTCTTCCCAATCTTCTCTGCGTCTGGTAACTCATTTACTTACCACCAGCCTCATAGACATGAAAGGGGTCTTACATCAGCAGCAGCAAAGGACCAATAGTATTGTCTTTAAGTAAAGGGAGCTGATACCAACCAACGTAAATTTACCATGTTTCCCAACCGACCAATATCAGTCAGTTTTGGCCCCTATAAACTGCCAATACTGGTTAAATCCCAACGATCCCCTTGACAGTTCATGTCTGTATCTTGGCTTCCATTGTTGTAATCCCTTTTCACAGTGACACCCCTTGTACTTTTTGATGACCTCAATGTTCCAGAAATGCAAATAACAATAACAGCAGAAAAGAAGGATTCTGGACAGCTCCCACTTCACCCACCCCAAAAAAATGCCTTTGCTCTATATAATTAATTTTCTAATTTTCAGTCACCATTAGGGAAGCACTGTAGCAATGTCCCAAACCAGATTTCAGTGCAAAACCAACAGTGTTGTGGACAAAATTCTGTTGCTTGATAGTTTTGCTGGTCTAAACTACTAACAAAATTTTGTTACAATACTGTCAAAGTCTTTATGATTGAAACTGACTTTTCACAGCAAAATTTTATTATATTGATGGTGAATTTCAATGTTGACATTTCGATGTGGACATTTTTGGTGTTCTGTGAACCTTACTGCAGAATAAAGACTGGCATGATCATGCTAGTATTTCTATTTATTCTTGTAAAATACTACACTCAGGCAGGTTTATTTAAGCGGCTCTTTAATATACTTTTTAATATTTTCCATTGCTTGATAGATTCCCTTTTAATAGATGTTATAGTGCTGTCTGAGTATAAAATTGGTTTAATGGTGTATGGTACTAAAAATATCATACAGGAAATTAACAAGAAAGAATACATTTAGAATGCCAACTATGTGTAATTAATAACAGTTCTCACATAGCTAAAACATATTTTGCTGTCTTTTAAGTGAATGTTTTCACGTTATCTTTCACAGTTAATACAATCATTTTCTTTCACAATTTATTTTATTTTTTAGGTCATAATCACGTTTGCCTTCTTAATGAGGCACCCTGCCGCACCTTGTAGGGAGGCGGCCATTCTGATACCTGAATTTTTGCCTGGGGTACATTAATTTTTTTTTATGTGCCTGGGGCCCAGATGCCAGGGGAGCCCAAAAATGCAGCTTTCTGACTGTCAATTCATTTGAGAACACAGCTCTAACTCCTCCCCCCTGCCCACATTTCCTTTCACTTGCTTGTTCCTGGCTGTTTAGGGGGGGAGCTTTGTTCAGTGTTCATTACAGTGGAAAGAGATATGTTCCTCATTGTAAGTTCCCAGTCTCACACAGTGTTGTACATGGGATTTAGAGTGAGGGAGCTTTCAAGGTGGCTGACCCACAAGGCAAAGCAGCCACTAGCCAGGTTAGTGTGTGAGGGAGGTTAATGAGAGCTGGAGATGATGATTGGACACAGACCACAAGGTGATAACTTTTTTTCCAGCAAGTCTCTGTTATATTTCACAGTATCAGACCTGCAGATCAAAAATCAATGTTTGTCAGCCCAGCAGTTTAAAAATCAATGTTTGTCAGACCAGCAGATGCAAAATCAATGTTGTCAGCCCAGCATATCAAAAATCAGTGTTGTCAGCCCAGCAGATCAAAAATCAATGTTGTCAGCCATGCAGATCCAAAATCAATGTTGTCAGCCCAGAAAACCCAAAATCAATGTTTTTAGGCCAAGCAGATCAATAATCAATGTTTGTCAACTAAGCAGATCAAAATCAATGTTTGTCAGCCCTGCAGATCAAAAATCAATGTTTGTCAGCCCTGCAGATCAAAAATCAATGTTTGTCAGCTCAACAGATCCTAAATCAATGTCGTCATCCAAGCAGTTCAAAAATCAATGTTGGGCATAATTTACCAGTCACTGTGAGTATCTAATACCAGTCACTGTGGGCATCTAATACCATTCACTGTGGGCATGTAATACCAGTTACTGTGGGCATCATTTACCAGTCACTGTGGGCATCTAGTACCAGTCACAGTGGGCATCATTTACCAGTCACTGTGGTCATCTAATACCAGTAACTGTGGGCATCATTTACCAGTCATTTCGGGCATTTAATACCAGTCACTGTGGGCATCATTTTCCAGTCATTGTGGGCATTATTTCGCAGTCATGTGTATAAAGCCCCTTCTACTTCTGGACAAGCCAAACCCCACGTTTGGACAACACACCACCCACTTTCAAGTATAGCACACCCCATGCTCCAAGGTATATTATTTTCCAGGGATAAGATGTTAAAGGCCAAGTAGTAGGTATACCAAATAGTTTAAAAACAGAACAACAAACAATTGTTGAAAACATGAACATATAAATAGTGGGGTACTTTTTCTTCTTCAATACAAAATATCATCAATTTGGTAGTTCTGGGATGCGATTTTTCACATAAAGTGTTTCCAGTTACTGTGCAATAAACACTTTATGATATTGATATGTTTATGATTTTAACAAATCTTTTACCATACCATTGGATCTACAAGTTTGTAGGAGATTGGTTGAATACTCCGTTGATGGAGGATTGAGACCTGTAAACTGTATATACACTTCTATATAATAAAGAATAAGTTCAGAGCGTAGGTTATGACTGAGTGCTTTATTGTGCAATGTACTGTACACTGCAAGGAGATTATTGAGTTTGTCCTTTTTTGGTTACTACACTGATGGGCTGTAGTGTTTGGAGGCCTGTAACCACAGCGCTACCTCGTCAAGCAGGACACTTTGTTTACTTTTATATAACAACTATCTACTGTATCTTGTTCTGGGCCAGTGACCTACTCTTTATCTATCTGGGTCAGTGACCCACACTTTATAGGGTACCTCCACCTTCAAAACTCACCCCAAACTTATTTTTTTCCCTAAGAATACTTACAAAGCCTTGTCCCTTGCTGCAGCTCTTTCCTCCTCAATTCAGGGTAGTGGCCACAGATCACGATCACGAATGTGACATCATGTCCAGTGTTGTCAGAGAGCTGGCTAATCTCCGCTGGTGAATCTCCACTTTAAAGATATAACCAGAGCAGCTGTGGCTCTGGGTAAATCTACCTAACTGTGTTTTATGTGTGTTTTAAAACAATTCTGACTAGCCACAAATATTGAGGAGCAGAGACAAGTATAGAACGGAAACTGAAGGGATGTCGCATATTACTTTAAAACATTTATACTAAATTATACAATTTATATGCAAATAATTATTTAATTATATATATATTTTTATATATATATATATATTATATAATCTAGAGAATAGATTTTAGTAAATTCTTTTATATTTTATGTTGCTCTTTGTGGGAAATATTGTAATAGGTAAGTAATCAAAATAATGACTTGTTTTATCCAGCTTGGAGCTTTTATAATCATATTTAAATCTGAACGGTATGAAATCCCCGTAGACCAGACATCTAAAAGATGTGGGAATCACTGGCTCAGAAATCTCCTTTTTGACATGCATCTTCTGATCCAAGGGTTTAAGAGAGAGCCTGGATCAAATCACATTCTCGGCCTACATGACTACGCACATACAGTACCAGCCAGAATAAATTCATCTCCTTCTCAGATGATTAAAAGCTCATGGAAAATTCAGTTCAGTGCTAGCAGCCATGGAATTCAGAGTTTCTGATAAAAATATACAGGGTTATTCAATAAAAGTTCTTATCATTAAAAATGGTGCTAATTTTGCCCCAGCCAGTGGCGTATCTACGTTAAAACATTCGGGGCACGTGCCCCGGATATTTGGCAAAGTGCCCCGAATGTTTTAACCAACTGTACCAAGCTGAAGTGCCCTGAGCCATTTCTGGGCATGTCGCGCAGCCAGCGCGATGACGTCACTTGCAACGCCGGCGTGATTACGTCACATGCATGCCGACGCAGCACGAAACAGGCAGCCCCTGCGCTTCTGGTACACGACTACACAGGCAGATGATAGAGAAGAAATACACAGGCGAGGGATAGTTAGAAGATAGATAGATGAGATAGATAGATATAAGGGGTCAGGCAGAGTTATTAGATAGATAGACAGATAGAGATAGATAGACAGACAGAGAAGAACACAGAGAAATAGACAAGAGGCAGAAGACAATAAAATAAATAAACTAAGGCAGATATATAGACGAGTAGATATACAGAGAGAGAGAGGGACAGATAGAGATAGATAGGGGCAGAGGTCCATGTAGAAGGTACAAGAAGGTCTCCCTGGCCAAAGGTGTGGGCAAGCGTCTGACTACAACTGAACACAACAGTAAGTTTAAAATGACCAAATTGCTACCAGTATATAATGAAATTGCCAGTTTACTGTGCCTTTGTGTCATTAATTTTGTGTCTTTGTCCAACTCTGGGGCTGTGTTTCTATGTTTGTGGTTGTCTGTCTGTCTGTGTCTTTTTGATTGTCTCTATTAAGAACATAATGGGTTTGGCTTAATTGGGGAGGAGAAAGGGGCGTGGCCTAAAAATTTGCTCCGTGCAGCAACATGCCATTATCAGCACTACACAAAAGCATAACTTGACAGTACCCTGAATTGCTTCATTATTCTTAACAATATTTTATTTTTCAATAAAAATACTGACTTTCATTTCCTAATAGAGCTGGGCAGTTGATGTTCTTTCTGTCCAGTGCTGTAGTCTTCATCAATCCTCAATTGTCTTCCTGTTCTGTTGTCTTCCTCAATACACCTTTTCCTTTAAAATCTCACTATTTTTGTTTTCAATTGCATAGTGATTTTTTTCCTTTTTTTCGCATTCCATATCTATTCCTTACTTCTGCTGTCGTCTTCTACAGTATTTCAATCTGCCCTCCTCCCCTACTTATACTATTTTACTACTCTAGTTTAGAAAAAATTTTTTGTTAATTAAGATAATAAAAAAGCATGTTTATATAACCTTTCAGACTATCAACCCCTTGCAACCAATTTTGAATTTTGACTTAATTTGTCTGACTGTAGTTGGCAAATTCGTCACCACAGATGACTGCTTTAGAGTTCCATTGCTATATGATCCATGAATTCCTCTCAACATATCTTGCCGAAACCCCTGAGCCATAACATAGAGAAAAGCGTAGCATGAGGGAGGCTAACAAACCAGAATGATTGCCCAAGCTGTTTTTTTAGTAAATAATAGTTATTCAGTAAATAATAGCTATTTAGTTAATAGCTGTGATTTCAATGGTGTTTTTTGTACAAAATGTTACGATTTTCAGATGTGTTTATGAGAAATTTGTTCCAGCTCATGCTGATTTTTTGAAGGGATGAACTGCAGTATTTTTTTCTCACAAAGATACAATTTGAAAACAGTATGGAGATTATCAATGACAGTTTCTGTGTTCACTTTACCAGTGCCTTGAAGAATTGGATGCATGCCTTTGATCATTCTAATTTAATAAACTGTAAATTTCTACAAATGATTTAAGCATTTTCACATACGTATCCCTGTATAATATGAGCATTTTAATATATTTCCTCCATTTAGAATAAACTTAAAATAAATGAAATAATTTTAAATATTTTACAATACCATCCAATATCTCATCAAGTGCTTGAGCCCTTAGGGCTAGCCAAACGAAAGGGATTTCTCACGTGCTAACATTAGGCTTGCAAACCATCGCGTGGAGAATCACTGCACAGTGCATGCCAATGTCGGTGGCCACATTGCAAGTGCTGCAATCTTTTGGAGTGCTTTCGCCATTTTTTTCACACGTTCCATGTGTAATTTTCCAGCTTTCTAGAAATTCTACACTTTTAGACTTTTAAAATACAGGATGGAAATCATAACATTTCACCTCCCATAGGCTTCAACACTTTTTGCTGGAAATTTGTCCTGTTTATTTCCCTAGGTATGATTTGTCCTGTTTATTTCCCTAGGTATGCTTTTTAGGACAGTATTTACTGGAGTGCAGTAGCAGTTTAATGGGATATTTTCAAAGGTATCAAAGGAAACAATTTTTCTGCACCATCTCTAATAACAGTAACTTAGATTGGCAAGGGATCCTACAGTGTGCCAGATAGTGGCTTGTGGCTCATAACATTTGTACAGTTTACAAAGTTTAACAGGAACAAAAGGAGTAGCAGGTAGGGCTCAGCACCCCATTTATTTAACAAACAAGTTAGGCCAACTTTTGGATTATCTTTAGATAAGTGACATTATTTATAAATGGGAAGAAAGTTTGTGTTTCAGGAATTACCTTAAACATACAAAAGAAGGGGGGAAAACTAAGGTTTAATGGCATTACACCTAATCCTATTCATATTATGGCACCGTTTCACATAATCCTATTGATCTTTCTCTGCAAACAGGGGAATTGCAAGGACCAACCCCCTTACTGGGCCATCTATGCATCTTTGCTTCCTTTATTGGGAGTGTGCATCTATAAACATACACTGAGAGAGAAAGTGCCACCTGAGGTGATTTTTTTTAGTTTGCCTCATGGTACCAGCTTGGCTTGTACTAATCAAATGTATTAGATTTAGGAAATTCCTTGTTTGTGTGTCTTTTCCTGTAGAATTTGCCAAAACTTTCAGGACTAAACATCCTATTGTATCACTCTATTGCTGTAAGTAACTCATCACTCTGTGCACTTATATTATGTATTACCTGCGTATGTAGTATGTATGACTTTGTATAATATGTATTACCCTGTATGTGTATTTAGTTGTAACACGCCACAGATGTTGGTGCTATATAAATCCATAATAATAATCAGACCTTCCTTCCCATTTACATCATGTTGAATAATTGGTGTTATTATTGCCTTAGATGCTATTTGATTGATTAGTTGAATTAGGACAGAGATTTTCCTAGCCTTTATCAATGTAGGTGCGGTCACCTTATTCCTTGTTCACTGTGCACCCATAAGGGGTAAGAGGACAGCAATATGGAAAATGGATTCTAATGAGTTCTTTAAGCTAGGAGCAACTAGAATTGATATTTTAGATGACTATCATCATGTCTAATTGTCCATATGGACCAAATGACAAATACCAGTAAGGCTGGGTACACACAGGCAGATTTTCTGTGAATTGGTTGGTTGGGCCGAAAAATCTGCAGTGGTTTTTGCTGCGGCCATGACCAAGCTCAGTCGCTCCTTCGTCCGGATCGGGTGAACGGGTCAGGACAAATGTTCCCTTCATGTGTACCCAGGCTATTCCATAGAAATTGGATTAATTGGATCAGCAAAGGGCACTGCATGCTAAAGAGATGTTTGCAGGGATTTTCAAATGGCAAGGAAAATAAACTTGTGGTCCAACTTTATTACTGCATTAATGTCCTGTAAGTCCAATAGACCTGTCTGAGTTTTTAATTTAAATCTGCCAGTGGTTGTGTGTAGGGATGGACCAAAACTTAAAACTGAGTTTGAGCCGGATTTTATGAGTTCATATGAATTTGGACTTTTTAGAACTCTCCAAACTATGATCTCTCCGAACTGGCGGACATATTTTTGATAATTATCGATATCCCTCGACTTTAGCACTCCATAGCCTTAGAATGTGGTCTTTGGTACATTCGAGGGTTATGGCCGAGTTCGAGGGTTAGCAAATGCTACATTCAAGGGTTATCGTAACTGAATGACACATTCAAGGGTTATGGTTAAATTTGATGGAAACGATAACCCTCGAATGTAGCCTTCCCTAACCCTCGAATTTGGCCATAACCCTCGAATGTGGCGATAACCCTTAAATGTACCATTCGCTAACCCTCAAATCGGCCATAACCCTCAAATGCGGCATTTGGTAACCCTCAAATTCTTTGATAATTCTTGAATGTGCCGATCCATTTGTGCGGATGCCACTAATTTACACTTTGCTGTGCCCATGTGTAATTCCTATTGTCCAGTTATATTTATCTGCTTATAGCAATAGTGCAAAGTTATAGAACTTAATATTGCTATAGGATTCATTACTGTATCTTTCTGTGCATTAGCCAGTTTCCCATTTAACTACCAATCAGTTGCTGGAGTTGTGTCCCTTTACATTACATTGCATCTTATATTTGGACTGTATCTCCTCTCACAGGTATCTCCTCTCATGTGGGACACATAGAAAAGCTTTCCTAAGTAATCAGCTTTTAATCGGTAGAACCTTTTACAACCTATTTACAATCAATATATCCTAAAGTGTTACAGTCCTCCTTTAAATATTCCCCTAGGTGATGAATCTAAAATAAAACAAATATATGGCTTGATAAAGGTCTTGCACAAACCAAAACCGTGTCTGTATATCTGCACTAAATAACACATTTATATGAGTGCACAATAAGTTGCATTATTAGCATTTTAAAATTACTCTCCCCTGGGTAGTTTTAATGAGAGGGGTGTGGGGCCAGAGGATATTGCTGAGTGAGATTTAAAAATTTGAGAGTAAAAGGAAAAGTACATTTCTAACAATTTTTATAGATTTACTGCCTATTTTTAAATGTCACATTATGGTAAATGTATAAATAAATGTTAATATTATATATATATAATATATATAATATACCGTCCGCTCACTATATGTCCCCTTGATTCCATGCCCTCCCATATATCCAATGACTGGTCTTATCCCTCCTTTTTCTATTTCCGTGGACAACACCCCCATTTACCCTTTCAGTCAGCACATTGCTTAGAGGTTATTACAAGTTACATGTTTTAAGCACTTGTATATTTCATGATGCACATACTTATTTATGTATTTATTTATTGTACCCATTGTACTTTTTTTTGTTGTATTCTATATTGTACAAAGCTGCATCCCCAAGTAGCACTATGTTAATAAATATATACATACATAAATACAGTATATTCTCTTCTTCTTTTGGGTTTTACTACTATAAAACTTCACAAAACCATACAAGTGCAAAATCCTAAAACTTGGCATATAAAGCATACAGGGCTATAATTACTATGACCCGGGGACCAGGGGCCCCAAACATCTTACTTTTCCTCCCACTCCTTCTCCCAAATGTTGTAGATAAACAAGAGAGGGGAGGCTCCATTACAGTTTTGCTGGAGAGTCCAGTAATTTCTAGTCATGCTACATAATACATGCAAGGTGGCCATTTCTGTTGGCTCTTAAAGGATTAATCCCTTAATTCCAGGAATAAATAAAACCCCTACTATATTTTATATAAGCAAAGCAAAAATGAAAAGTGTAAACCAAATGTTGCTCTCCAGAGAGAGATAAACTTTACAGTTTATAATTATTTCATACAAGGATAAACCACCTGTGGAATTCTAGCAGCTGTGATCATTTTCTGACTCCTTTGCAGTAAAGTGATCGATTAAATAAAGATAGACTGGGTATCTTTTTAGAGCAATAATAGGCAACCTTCAGATGTTTCAAAACTACAAATTCCATCATTCCTCTACAGCACTCTGCAGTCAGGAAATGCTGGTAGTTGCAGTTTTCAAACATCTAGAGATCTGCTAGTTGCCTATATCTGGTTGCTTTCAAATATTTAAACCTGTTATTTTTAAGGGAAATAGAGCCTACAGGCACAATACAAGGTATGCTAACATGCATTAATAGGAGACATTCTTCCAACACATAACAAGGCACACTACGGGTACAAGAGGTGTGCTACAGGTACAACATTAGGAGTGCTACAGTCTTCAGTTTTTTTAACATCTGGCAAACACTAAATCATCCTACATCATCCACTATCCCCAGGATTTCTACTTACCTGGTGCTCCTTAAATCTGTGATCTTCATCGGTCATATTTTATCTACTTAAAGTCATGCTAACCCTTTATTATATCATGATTGTGGTGGCTCTATGTGAGAATTTTAACAACAGCTAAACGGCTGCAAATAAAATCATGCCGGAATAAAATGAAAAGGGAATCCACCAAGAGCTGCAATTAAAATCAGCATATTGGTCGCACAATTGCAGCTCTCTGTGAATCTCCTCATTTGTGGGCCTGTCACAGATGCAAACAGTGCTCTAACAAAAGTGATGGTGAAGAAATGTTTTGGCCAATTAGATTGAGACTAGTTTCACCCTTTCCAGTACACATGACAGACATCTTTATAATCAGTTGTAATATCTGTGCTATATTCAATAAAAAGCACCTTAAACTAATGAGATGATGTTAAGTTACTATCCAGACAGAAGAATAAATAGCTCCAGTAAATAATAATGAAAAAAAACATAAAAATGTGCCAAACACTGTTTTTATCATCGGTGTCTTTGTTTTACAGTCAAGCACACTAGATGTATCCAATACAAGGTAGGAACCACACACACTTTAGCAAAAAAAGAGCCTTAACCCACCATTTATTTTAGTGAATCTACATGGTTACATTTCGGGGGGAACACAGCCACCCTTCTACTGACGTGAATATTGTTTATCTTAATAGTTATACAAGGTAACAGCACTTTAAACAACACCAAAACCTGTAAACCTCTGTTTAGTAACCTCCCCCAGTCTTTGAAAGTTTTCTGTGTGCTTTGCTGTCATCTCTGTTGGCCTCCTGCTGTTACTGTTTGAAATGGAAATCAGACCTTTATATTTGTGAATTCTGAGTTTTTAAGACAGTCTTTCTCCTCAGTGAGTTCAGCCTTGGGAGATGGATTTTTTTTACTTTTTCTTGTGCTTTCTATCTTAATATTATTTAGAAATGCATCCTGTATACAAGTCAACTTCACTTCCAATCACACAGCAAATACCTTTTACTGCTGTACATTTTAAAGAAAACCTTTTCGATCTGACCCTATGGATGTGTGTGTGCGTGTGTGTGTGTGTGTGTGTGTTTGTGTGTGTGTGAATTCATATATATTAACTTTTTTTTTTATTTAACTTTTCAAAGCAGCGTCAAAATGTGAATAAAAAAAATTTCATAATATGGTGTGCTCAGAACATATTTCTGTATAAAATATTAATAAATTACGGATTCAGACGTCCGTGTTCTTTGAAGTACCCGAGAACAAGATGAATACGAATGTCTGAGTGAGGGCAGGTGTCTCTCAAATATGATTTTATATATAACGTGTTGTGAAATATGATGTTGGATTGGGGGTAAAAGGAATTCTTTATTTATAGTCTTGTAAATAACACAAACTTTGGAAGAACTGAATAGAGTTTAGCAAAATGTAATTTTAATACACACCTTAATGCTTGTTCCTGGGTTTACCTGTAATACCTAACGTTGCATTCACCGGTCTGGCCATGCCCCCTCACTCTGTCCATAAGCTGGCCAATGGGAAGACTTGCCTTTTGCTGCATTCCCCTCCTCCCCTGGACACATGAAGTGAATGGGCAGAGATCGGAACAACTTTCTCCTGCTTACCTCTATTGCTACTAATCACATTGCCGGTTAAACTCTCCTCCTCCCCTGAGACACACACAGTAAACGGATAATAGGAGCAGACACATAAAAACAAGAGGAGGAGGAGAGTTTAACTGGCAATGTGATTAGTAGCAATAGAGATAAGCAGGAGAAAGTTGTTCCGATCTCTGTCCATTCACTTCATGTGTCCCAGAGGAGGAGGGGAATGCAGCCAGTAGAGGGGGAAGCCAAGCCCCGCCCATATGTGCACCGCTCAGCAAATTGAGCGGTGCTATTTAACACTCTGTTAAAGTCTCAATAACTTTTGAACTCAGCATAATAGAGAGGCAAGAGTGGGATTGTTAATAAGGTAAGACATTTGCCTTTGATTTAAAAGAGTATTTGGGTTATTCAATAAATGTTCTTATCGTTTATAATGGTGCTAATTTTGCCCCAGCCAATCAGATGTTAGCTTTCAAATGTTAAATTTGTTTATAATGGTGCTAATTTTGCCCCAACCAATCAGATGTTAGCTTTCAAATGTTAAATACAATCTGATTGGTTAGGGCAAAATTAGCACCATTTTAAGTGATAAGAACTTTTATTGAATCTCCCTGTATGTTTTTTCACCACAGTTCCCCTTTAAGGGTGGACATGTCTTTTAATAAATCTTGAATTTTGCACTATAGATCTCTTTTAAACTTAAGAAGAAGTTTAGGTTTTTGTTGAAACAGCCTTGTAGTTGTACAGCCTGCTTTAAAATTCTCAATAACTTTATCCCTGACCTGTCTGGTGTGTTCTTTTGACTTCATGGTGTTGTTGCTCCCAAGATTCTCTTAGACAACCTCTGAGGCCATCACAGAGCAGCTGTATTTGTACTGACATTAGATTACACACAGGTGCACTCTATTTAGTCATTAGCACTCATCAGGCAATGTCTATGGGCAACTGACTGCACTCAGACCAAAGGGGGCTGAATAATTACGCACACCCCACTTTGCAGTTATTGATTTGTTAAAAATGTTTGGAATCAGTTCCACTTCTCACCTGTTCACCACTTTGTATTGGTCTTTCACGTGGAATTCCAATAAAATTGATTGTGGCAGTAATGTGATGAAATGTGGAAAACTTTAAGGGGGCCAACCACTGTAGGAGGCAATTCTAACTTACCTATTATTTTCTCTCTCTAAGAACAATCCAGTCAAACTCACTAGTTTCAACAAGTTGGGAAATCACTTCTTGTTCCATTCCTCTCAGCCCAAAAGTGCAGTAAACAAGTATGAATGCACACTCGAGGCTGGTGCTCAAAAACGTTCTCGCATGTCACACATTTCTGGGGATCAATGTGCCTGAACATAGGCTGATTAATGACTTGAACATGTTAGTATGAGTGGATAATGCCAAATAATTAATCAGTTATGATTAGTAAGCTGTTCAATTACTTATAGATGCTTGGGCAATCAAATCAAAATTACAAATTAGGGATCAATTCCTTTAAATATTCTGCTCATATGTGATAGCAGTTTGACCGTCTGTTTTCTATGGGGAACAAAGTTGCAAATTTTAGGTCACAATTTGGACATTGTAATCACTTTTGTTGCCAGTGGTTTAGACATTAATGGCTGTGTGTTAAGTTATTTAGAGGGGACAGCACATATACACTATTATACATGTTCACTGACTACATTGTATCACATTTTCAATATTGTTTCATGAAAAGATATAATAATATATCTTTTGTATATTTACAAAAATGTGAGGGGTATACTCGCTTTTTACTAATACTGTTTATCAGGTAGCACAGTGACCCAGTAGCTAGCACTGATGCCATGCAGCGCTGAGGTCCTGAGTTCGATTCCACCCTTGGACACATCTGCAATGAGTTTGTATGTTCCCCCCGTGCTTGCGTGGGTTTACTCCGGGTACTCCGGTTTCCCCCACAATCATAAAGACATACTGATAGGTTGTATGTGTCAAATAAATGTGCTTAGATTGTAAGCTCTTCGGGGCAGGGCCTGATGTGAATGTATACATGTAAAAGTGCTACGGAAGATGTTAGCGCTATATAAATCCACAATAATAATAATAGCCATTGCATTTATGCTTGTCTTCCAGTTTACTGATGTTGTCCACTTCTCTTGTACTTTCAGCTTATAAGCTTTAACTGAAAGGTAGCCCCCATGGTTTTTAATTGTAACTGCTGTATTACTTCAATCTTCCTGTCATTCAACATTATGAACTAATTATCTTAAATGGATGCATTATTAGCAGCCACATCTTCCCACTTCTATTTCACATCCACGCATTTGTACCTTCAGTTTCTTCCAAAATACCACACTATCTCTTTTTAATTATACACTGACATTCATCCATCATAAGCACTTTCTATTTTATTTGTAAAGTCCTGTACACACGCTAGATAATTGTCAGCTGAAATGGCCAATGAAGACAGTTTTAGGCTCCTATCTGGAGGCATCTGCTGTCTTCAGGGAATAAAGACCAATGCTCTCCTGCTCCACGAGAGGTCTCCTGATCACTCATCTGCCATTCCTATAGTACAATTTCCCAGATCTACTGGGCCCAAAGGACTTCCGAAAAAAGGATGATGTCAGGGCCATAAATAGTACTTCCACGAAGAAACAATAGTGTCCTCTGCACTCGTACCAAGTGTGGGTGCTCACTCCTCCAGATAATCCAACCCTCAATGGATATTCAATTCAGAAATCACAAATAGGCACGGGTGGCACTCCAAACTGTAATTTTATTCAATACAGACCAAACATCTCACAACGTTTCGGGGGGTACGTGCCCCCTTCCTCAGGTGATAAATAGTACTTGCCCAGTGGGGCATGTGTGCCTCATCCCCAGCTCATTGCCGAGTCCCAAATGTCCCCAACTTGCCCATATTCTCATCATTCCCACACATAGCAAGCATCTCCCCTTTCTTTACTTCACTTAAAGTTAGGACACATTGGTGGGGCAACATAGGGAACAAGTGTTGTAAGTCTCAGTCTCAATCAAAGGTGGCAGTGCTTAAATGAATTTGTCAAGTATTTTACCACTCTCACACAGATTAGAAACATAGTGACACATAGTTTAGATCTTTCTTGAGTCTAGAGTTCCAAATTTTTACACTCCCGTTCCGAGTTTACATTCCCGTACAAACCTCTCCTTTTGGGTTCTAAAATTTCCCATGAACACTAAACTTATGTGTCATTATGTTTCTAAGCTTAATGTCATATAGAATTAATCAGACCAAATTTCTCAACACCAACCAAAACCCATAAATGTATGTATGTATGTATAGTTTATTTAAAAAGCGCCACTTGAGGAAGCAGCGCTGTACAGTAATAAAGGGGATAAATACATAGATAGTTCAGTACATAAATATATAAATTATATAAATATTAGTGCTAGAGCTTTGCCACAAGAGGAAAGGAGGTCCCTGCCCCGTAGAGCTTCCAATCTAGTTAAATATCTCATTTATACCAGACCCTCCATTGACACTAGAGATGAAGTGTGTCTGACCATTTTGTTTAACCTTTGCTAATTCTTTTATTGGTTCCTGTGTTCATTGAATGTGTATTTACTGTTTTATTTACGCTAGCCAATTACCAGGCATGGGGGCAAAAAATAAAATCTGTGTAATGTCAGTAGGGAGAAGCCTAGGAAGCATATTTATAAACGATCACTATTTTTACGATTTCGCTATCGCAGGACATCTCAATGACAAATAGTGCTATTTTCGCCTTATAATACAAAAATAGCGGTAATGACCTTTCGCCACTGGTTATCACTGCTTTATAAATAGCAAAAAGTCCAAATTTTGCGAAAAGGCATTGTTTAAGAAGGCGAAAAGTATAATGATCCTTAATAAATATGCCCCTAAGTGTTTCGAAAACTTGCATTTTCAATCATTTCAGTTAGCCAATAAAAGGTATTATTTTATATCCAATAATATCCAAGATGTCCCTCATCAAAGGCTAACACGGTACAATTCTCTACTACTATCCTTATTCTACAGACATTTAATCAGTCTTAGTTTGCCATTTTTTTTTACATTGTATTTTTTATTTTGTGAATACTGATTGATGTTATGTACTGCATTCAAAGTAGTTTAAATGTCCTTGTTTTCAGTGTTTTAATTGAATATTAGTTATATTAGCTATTGTTTGTTATCCATTTGGTCTTGAACTGCAATTGTATAGCCTTTATATGTTTTGTTTGTGTGGCTTCTTTCTTGGTGCAAGAAACCGTATGCCACTCTGCTAAGTATCATATCAATCATCATAACAAGCAGGTATGTCTGTGCTGGAAGTGTCACAGTCAAAAAGTAGATACATTGAGTAAAAATGAAGGGTAAATATTGTGAATCTTAAATTATTATGGAAGGTTGTTGTTAAGGTAAGGGTTGAATAAAAAATACCAGGGGTCTTTTATTTTATCAGATTGCAATTTTATTATGACTCAGTCAAGTATGGAATAGTTCCTGTTATTCCTAAACCCATTGCAGCTTGATATGGTTGGTTGAAATGGGTGCACAGCTATAAAATGTGTATTTTACTATAAGTCATTTAGTGGGATTTTACATTTTTTTCTGCCACCATATATTTATTCTCACTAAAGGGACACGCTAGTTTAAGCCGATAAATATGTGTCGGCTGCTCATGGGTCGAATATCAGGCACAGTATTAGACGTGTGTACGAGTCTTAAGTACAGTGGAAAATTCACTCATTAGAGAGTTTCTCTCTCATCCGGTTTGGCTTAACTTAGGTAGGTGAGGGGGTAAGTATGAGAATATGAACATATGAAGATTTTACAGATTTCTCTTAAGTCTTTGTGTAGAAAGCAGCTAGAAAGCAAATAACACATCATTTTAATAAACAGAGTCTGGACTACTAAGGAATTTAATTAATTTTAGTTTGTAAAAAAGTTTAATTAAATATTTTAATGAAAAGTAGACAGATGCTGGCACACAGAAATGCCAACCAAGGAAAAGTTATCTTCTAAGGCTGTTTTCTACCAGAATCAAGAATAAATCTCATGTATTCAGTTCAGTGGAAAATATCCTTTTTTAATTTTTTTTTAATTCTTAGTTTATATTGCAGATACAGTACCTAGTTATTCCACATATTCAATTGATTTCATTCCATCTGCTATGCATTACTGTGGTCAGTAGTGAACTGCCATTTTGAGTTCTCTAACGGTCCTCCTGCACATTTTCTTGGAATGTTCCTAGCAGTGATTTATACTGATTGGCTGTTGGATGGGTCAAACATGCTCAGATCTCTACTGAGCAACTGTATCATACCAGGGGTTAATTCAAGTGCAGGATAATACTATAGTTATAGTATTTGAAGTTGAATAAAGAAATACGTCTATCAAGTCTAATCTAACCTAATCAGCAATACCCACATTTCCTGCCTAACATCAACAATTAGGCAGGAAATGTGAGTAGCCCCAAAAAAATCATTACGAAGGGGGGAAAATTCCTTCCGGACTCTTAAGTGGCAATTGGAAATATCCCTGGATAACTCTAACTTTATGTAATAATACCAGTAACGAACATTATTAGGGGTCCGGCAAATAGTCAGTATTTATGCACAGATAAAAAGCAGAATGAGCAAATTAACAGGGTTATTCAATAAAAGTTCTTATCGTTTAAAATGGTGCTAATTTTGCCCCAACCAATCAGATCTTATTTAATATTTGAAAGCTAACATCTGATTGGTTGGGGCAAAATTAGCACCATTTTAAGCGATAAGAACTTTTATTGAATCTCCCTGTATGGTTATTGAAATGTGAAAATTCAGATTTTTTTTTTTATTTTAATGACAGCATATCTATTTGCTCTGAAATCATTCAAGAAATGTAACTCTTACCAAAAAATGAATAATAACTCTTACGCAGCTTTGATTAGTAGCTGCTAAAATAAATGACGTCAGTAAATTGAATCATCTAAGCTTCTCATCTAAGTATATTGTAAAAGTCTGTAGTAAACTACTGTATTTCTGCTTGTTTTTGGTCATGATAAAATAGGAATCTTGCGAACGATAGTATGAAAATATCTGGGTAAAATGATATTCAGGGTCCCAGTACCACATGGTACATTTGAGGCATGTCTATAAATATTTATTTTAAATGATATGAAATCATCTACTGACATTAAGGGAAAATTTAGAAATTCACAAATTAGAGCTGTTAATATCGAAAGGTCTCAATATAGCTATTACACTGAATATTTTAAATGCTTAGTGAGTGTGATAACTTTAATAATCAGCAGTTAAAAGTTATAAAGATTTAGTTAGAAGAAAGATGGGTTCTTTGTGGTTAGAATTTAGGATTAGCTGCTGGGTGATAAGGGTGATAATAATTGTAGCCATTAGTATCAGGGCGAAGATGGTCATGCTAAAATTACATTAAACTAAAAGCTAACTCTAATCATGCACATAATTTACATTGCCACTATGATATAGCTATCTGACTTTTTATGTACTTGATTATATGATACACAGTTAAAGATTGGGTGTGTCTTGTCTTTTGACTGTATTACTGGAGCTTGTGGATAATTGGTGAACCAGGTTACAAGAAATCACAGGAACTGTATTCTGAAGAACAGGCTTTACTGAAGTAATAACATAGAACTAAAACAGCAAGAGAGCACACATAAAACAAAATGGAGTCCAACAGTTTACAGCACTAAGCACAACAATGTATCAACACATAACCTGTGACTAGAGGCTGGCTCAGTCTTAAAGTCACAGCACTATATATTACAGGGTGGTCTTGGCTGCTCTCCCGGTCCATAGCTGCTCTCCCGGTCCGGCCTAACTGCTAAAGCACTGCTAGTTACGGAAACCTATGCTATGTTACAATCACTTGTTGACCACGTGGTTTCCACCATGGAGGAATGTTGGGGGAGTGTTATTCAACGCGTTTCGGCTCGACTGCCGTCATCAGGGATGCTTTAGCAGTTACGCCGGACCGGGAGAGCAGCTAAGGACCGGGAGAGCAGGCAAGGCCACCCACGCAAATATTCTCTAAATACCTGAGACGTCAGTTTAAGGAACATTGCGGGTTGGAGCCACAGCTCATCTATTCTACATTCTTACGAAAAGGACCGACAACCAAGGATCAGCCTAGGATTCAGGTGTCGTATTCCCTCACATTTTAACCACACAGGAGGTCTCTGGATACCTACTGATATCTATTGAGAGTGTGCCTTATCTTAACACACTCATCTACTTCCAGAACAATGATTCCTGATAACTAGACTAGGGACCCCTAGGAAATCCCTATTTGAAACTTATACAAGAGATACACATCTAGCACATTTATCATTAATTTGCTTGTTTTAAATAAGGTTTACATTTTAAGTAAAAAGGTGGTCAGGGGAGAGGGTGGGGTATTTTATTGTACATTTTATAGTGCATATATGTTTGAGATGTATATTAATAGTGTGTTATGTAGTTTATTTATAAATACATGTAACATAATTTTTTATATATGGTAGTATATATTCTATAGGTGGATTTATTATTTATTAATATTTTCTATCTAGCGCGATATAACTTACGTTTTATATTATCAGGAGAAATGTTCACTAATGTAGGGGCACCATTAAGACCCCGTTATTTACTAATAAATAACTAATAAATAGTTATTACTTGTGCATGCTCTGTAATATATGAGACATTATATAACACCATTACTAAAGATATTTATGTATGGGTTGACACTTTGACACTCTGTTTCAAAATTCTAAATTTGCTCAGTTATATGCGCAAAGCACAAATTGAATTAGCCATGCTGGCTGTGTGGGTGTCTTTTGAGATACCCGTGCAGCCGGTGCAACGAAGGATTTAATATTGGTTAGCACAACTTTAAAATAACGCTGTGCCCCTGGATAAATCCGCATTGTACTTTATAGAGCAGTGAATTTTGTTTATTAATATCATTGTGTGTATGCTGTTTTCATTATGGAAGCACTTAGTTACCTTTACTGCTGATCGGAACCCTGGAGCTATTTATTTAAACTTGTGTTTGTATCACTAAACTGGTATCTATCAAATATATTTACATATGGGCAGAGACACACTTGTGTGTGTGTCATTAATGTGGGTATGTGTACAGACACCATTACCCGAGGTATTTTTATATGGGTACTAAGGTTACGATTCATGCATATGTGGGGAGATAGGGGCAGACAGGCATAGACATAAAGAGATAGGGATAGACACTTACCTCTGTTGTAAAGTTCCCTTCTTCTAGCCCCCCACCCCTGATGACCAAACCAGAACACTCATATATACAGTAAACACTCATATAGTACTCACTCATCTTATCAATACTTAAGTCCAGTCAGAGTTAGTCAGTTTGTCCGTGTATGGATCAAGTGAGACCTCCAAAGTCTTCTGGCTGAAATATGGAGGGATATGCTGGTAGAGGGGGGGCCTAGCACCCATACACGTTTTTGCCCCTTCGTTCGGGCTTTCTCAATAGTATGTATGTACACCTTTCCTATATGCATATATTATATATCCCAACCTCATTATAAAATTAAACATTATGTTATACTTTAGGAAAGGAAGAAGATATATATATATATATATTTTTTACGGAGATTGCATTGAGTTTTTAGGAGCAACTAATTAGGTGGGGGTATATAACACTATTACACATAGGAAAGGTCTATGTGTATTTGTGTAATTATCACTATTTAATTAAAATCACCATAAGAAATAACACTATACAAAGTAAAGTACTACTACCTACTACTGAATTACAAGACAAATGGTATACAATTAATAAAGTAAACTTACTTTACTGGACAACCTAAGTAATGTAGGCATTAGAAGGAAGTGGAATTTTACTAACATCCAATGAGAGGTTCTGATCTTACACTGTTAGTAAATCAAAAAAATCTCTTAGGCACTGTCCATGACTAGACAGGAAGTGTGAGAAAGTTCCTGTATTACACCCAGTTATGTGCTGTTTGTAAAACATGTGACAGTCTTAGCCAATTAGAAAATTCTTCAGACTCTCACATTTACTCCCCCTCCCCTCTCTATAGAAAGTAATGAGACAATCTAGTTCCTGTTTGCTAGACAGGAAGTGGTGTCTGTAAATGTTTAAATGACTTTGCATATCTCTGAAACTACCCAGTATTCTTAGAGAAATGGACAATTTCCCCCCAATATTAATATATTAAACATGAGGCTGTCAGGTACCTTCAGTTATAAGAATGCTCTACTTCATTTTATACTCTGTGGGGAGCTTTTAGCTCCTTTATCCAAACATCTCCCTAACTTGTCAAGCTAATCAGAATCCTGTTTTTCCAAGTCCTAACCCCATAACTGACCCGTTTGTCTGATATGGGCGACCAAACTCGGTCACGGCTGGCCGCCCCACACCATCAGATGTTTCCAGCCAACTGATCCATGGCACTATCGGTTGGTTACTGGTGTTTACCCAGCCTAAAGGTTTGTACACACGTGCGATCGAGGGTGCCAACCTGTGGCGCACGATGTGTACGAACAGCAGATAATTGTGCCATGTATGGGCACTTTATCAGCCGAAATGCCGGTATCAGCCATTCTGATGATACACGGCACGATTATTGGCTGAAATGGCCATTCGTACACGTTGTGCATCGGGACCCGCGATCACACTTGTGTATGAACCTTTAGACTTCATGGATTATAACTGCCAGGTAGGTGGTATTTGGAAGTGAGGGCAAATATGGTAAGGTTTATCTCCCGTACGGGATTTACCAGAGGCTGTGCGATTTTGAGTGAAACTCACCCGCACATAAGTATTTAACGCCAGCTTATGCATAAAGAGGCACGCAACCTCTAGTAAATTACTTTGCAACGGCAGCACGAGTGCCTCTTGCGGTATTCATGCTGCCTCCGCAAAGCGAGCCTTAATGTCACGCTAACTGATCGACCCATATAATTCTTCCCTAATCCAATAGTCTAATAGCTATGGATGTAAGGGAAGGGCAGATGAATCACTTGCATGCTCAAACCCTTGGGTAGAAAGCGCTAAAACATGACTGTGGGCTTATAATGTCTGTAAGTCAGGAAAATGTCTTTATTCCAGGATGTATGAAAACTAAATTTTTTACAATTCTGTGCAGTCAGGGAATGCTGGGAGTTGTAGTTTTTAAACATGTGAAAAGTTCATTAAGAAGAAACTAACTGCAAAACAGAGAATGCTGGGATTTGTAGTTTTCAAACACGTGAAAGGTCACAAGCTTAGGCTGTATTAGATCTAGACAGATGCCTTAGCTACAGGATATTAAAGGACAATTATACTCACCTTCCCTCCGCTCCTCTTCCTTGTTCCTTAGCTTTTACCAGGGGTGAGGACCTGAACCGCTAAGTCCTCACCCCTGGGTTCGCGCAGCCTACAGCAGACTCTCAGAGCAACGCAAAAGCATTTAAATAGGGTTGTTTGATAGCTGATATAATCAGATAGCTGATATATATATAGATGGCTCTTATAAACCATTTTATGATGTAACTACCCCTTTGTTTAATTGATTGAATTATAGAAGCAGTAGGCTTCCACATTAAACAGTACAAACTGCAGATATCTGTATGATCCATGAGTCTAATGGACAAAGAATATTGGATGAAAGTATATAAGAGATATCTTGTGCTGAATTTTTGTATTTTATAGTTTGCACAAAATGATTGCAATTTTTTTTTCAATCAATATTTAAACAGCTTCGTTTTTAATTCAATATACCTGTAAAAGAAAAAAGCACTTTAAAGGCCATGTCCACCCTTAAAACAAAAAACAGATGACTTGTCAGTTATCTGCCTGCAACCAGTTTACTACATGCTACAGCCAGATATTTAATGATAAGTTCTCTGTCTCCTCCCTCCTATAAGCCTTTAGGTTCGATGTGTACGACCGTTCATTTAGTCCGATAATCGGCTCATTTATGGGCCCTTTATTGGCCGAAACGGACGTTCGTTTGGAGATCCACCAAGTCGGTCGTTCGCCGATCCCCGACCGAACGTCCGTTTCATCCGATAAAAGGCCCATATACGGCCCGATTATTGCCCGAAATGAACGTTCTAACAACAATGTGCGTCGTGGGTCGCGACCTGCGATAGCACGTGTGTACGAACCTTTAGAATGAGCAGAGGCGGCAACAGGGGAAACAGCAGTTAATAATTGGCTTTGCTGACAGCAGTCACAACCTTAATTGACTGCATGGAGGGAGGAGCCAGAATGGGGGCAATAATTATCCTTAAATATCTAGTTAGTAATGCATCTAATAATGTGCTGTATATAAAAGTCTGCAACATTTCCTTTAAAATAAGCCCTAAATCACATCTCTGCCTGCAGCCTGTGAGAAATTATATTGTAATGAATGTTCAAATTCCCTGCTTTCAGTAGGTTGAATGACATTATCTGAACTCTGCTCCTCGGGGGGAAGCCTGCTCAGTTAACACTTAAAGTAGAACTATACCTCAACCTAGTTCCACTGGCCCAGCAGTCTGTAGAATCCAGGGTGAGGACCTAAACCGCCAGGTCTAGGTCACCGCTGGGATGACTTTCTATCCTTTGTAATACATACTTAAAGTTTGCTTTGCGGCTCCTGCCCCACTTCTGCTAATGAGAAGACTGAGTGGAGGATGGAGCCAGAAAGCAAATTTCAAGTAAGTATTACAGAGGACAGAAGGTGATCCCAGCGATGAGAACCTGGCAATTTAGGTCCTCACCCTGGGTACTACACATCGGTGGACATTGGTTTAGGTGAGTATAGTTGCCCTTTAAGGCTGAGAAAAACATGAAGTCCCTCAAAAATAAATAGACAGTTGAGAAAAGGAACCTATTAAGGCTGGCAGAGACTGGTCACATGACTACAAGCTGGTTACATGCCTGAAAACTCGAAGTAAGTAGGAAGTAATTACTAAACCATTCCAGCAATAGCCTCTCAAATTCTACCTAGACATGTGACTTAGGGTTTATTTTGAAGGTGTGATGGGAGGCATTTTATATAACCCTAACTAGTTTGGAAAAATGTGAGACCACAGTTACCATTTAAATAAAAGCAAATAAGTTATTTAATACATGTATTTAATAATCCATTAGATGTAATAGGTGCCCACAAATAATTGTAAATCCTAATAACTAGAAATGGCCCGAAACTCTAGTTTCGTTACGTTTTCAGATTCCCGGATCTAGGGAAAATCCTGAAGATCTGAAAATCAAAAAACGGAATGAATTTTCGATTATTATTGAAGTTATTTGCGAGGATTATGGAAAATAGCCTTGAACATTCGATAATCCTTAAAAATATGATCGGAGACTACTTTCGAGTTTCCGATTGTATTTTCAAGGATTATCAAACGTTCAAGGCTATTTTCGATAATCCTCAAACGTTTGATAATTATAGAAAATAGGCTCAGAAGTCCTGAAATCTGGACGATCTTTCAATTTGGACTGATCATTCGGATTTCCGAACCAAGGGGTTCCGTGTCGGATCCAGGTCCAAATCAGACCCGGATCCCATCTCTACTAATAACAGCTCAAAAATGATTTAATAATAGCATTTTCTGTTCTTTATTTAACTACATAATATGTTTTGAAATTTACTTACAATACAGATTTCTACGGTGATTGTAGGTAGCCATTTGATGCAATGTACAGTATTTAAAGGATAACGGTCTTAAAACAGTTAAAATTAATAGTACAGGGATATAGACCTGGGAATTCCTACCTAACCATATTGTTTCTGTGAGGATTATTAGCCCAGAGAAAACTGATTCTGACAGTCTTCCTCCTGGCTTCAGCACTATCTTTAATAAAGGATTAGTCCAGGACTAACCTGGCAAATTAAAACTGTAAGTGCTGTAGCTCCTTAATGAATTTATATTGTGAGGTTCTGTAAGAATAATTAATCCTACCTCCTTGCCCCAGGTACTTTCCAATTTAATAGTTAAAATTTAGAGTATAGTTATCCTTTAAAGGGTATGTCCAGCAAAAAAGTTGGTTTCTATCTGATTTACTGAAGAACAGGAGGTAAATGCACTATCTCTTACCTCCCGTTCTTCAGTAAATCTTCCAGGAGAGAAGGAGACACTTACCCGCGGACCCCAACGCATCCTTGCTCCTTTGCACTATGTGCGCGCACAGTGTAAAAGACTGGAGATGCGTCGGAAGCGTCGGGGACCGCGCGTAAGTGCCTCCTCCTCTCCTGGAAGATTTACTGAAGAACGGGAGGTGCATTTACCTCCTGTTCTTCAGTAAATCAGATAGAAACATACTTACTTTTTTGCTGGACATACCCTTTAAATGGTACTTAAGCTGGCAGTTGTTAGATATCTGGTAAGCCAGATTCAATTCCCTTTAGGCAAAATTGTCAAGGTCCTTGCTTCAGCTGGGCTTTGCTGGGTTTCACATCAGGCCTTGTCCCAAAAAGCACTGATTGTGGGGAGAAACCCAGAGTGCCTTGAGGAAACCCATCTAGACATAGGGAGAACATACAATCTCCTTTGTATTGTGTCCAACGGTCTTCAGTGTAGTGTGCTCAAGACTTTAGTGCTACAAGGCATCACTGCTAACCAATAAGCCACTGCTCTGCCCAAATTATAATCACAATAATTTGTATTAATATTTAGTACATTGTATGAAAGGAACTATATGAAAAATTACAGCCTGAATCCTACAACCATGGAAACCTAAAACAAATTCCAAACATTACTATTATTATTACAGATGGTTGCAATATATATTTAAATCAATTTTTAGATTGTGATGTGATATTTTATTGAAAAAGTAGTTCTGACATATCTTATACTCTATACAGTAGATGTTTTCTAAATCTATTGTTAAATATGAATGAAGTGTTTTACTGTGCAGGACACCTTTTATTGCCATTCTTTTATTACATCTATTTATGGGAAATGGTTTATATAATGTATGTTTCAACATTTCTAGGATAATGCTTCTGAGCTATTACATATATTGAATCCTAACAATGTTCAATGTACAGACAAAGGTCTGATGTCATTGTTGTCACATCAAAAGTACAATAGAAGACAAGAGACAACACAATAGAGCATTTTGATCTTGAACGGTAAAGATTCAGTCTTAATCTGAGTCTATTTTCTCTTCTTCCTGTTCATGTAGAATTTCTGTATGCGATGAGGACAAATTCCGTCACAATGAATTCATTGGAGAGACAAGAATTCCTCTGAAAAAGCTGAAACCAAATCAAACTAAAAACTTTAGCATTTGTCTAGAAAAGCAATTGCCTGTAAGTAGTTTCCTTTTTCTATCATTCTGTTATCAGAGTCTGCAAATATATTAATAGTCAGATCACAAGTTCAAACATAGGTATTATAGAAATGCATTTTAAATAATTTTGGAGGGGACCCACCCAAAACCAAGTATTTTTATTGAAAACAAAATATTGTTGCAGAAATGCAGGAGTAAGTAATTGTTAACAAAAAGTTAAAGATGCTGGGTCCAAACATTTTTAGAGCAAACTAAGGAGCTATTTTTGCATTGGTTGTCACTTTTGGCAGAAGATCTATTGAGAATCTTCTTGCTTACTCAGTTTTATAAAATGTAACACTACCATTACAAAATCATCTTTTATAATACATCTTCAAATGCAGGTTTGCCTCTTACAAATTTGGATGTGTAACTGATCCTAATGCATGCTTGCAAACATTTTACCTTCCCTAACCCCAAATACCAATATCCTCTGTACATACATCTCTCCGCCAGCGCTGGTGTCCCTGGTCCTTGCCTCCTCTGCAAACTCAACTTAGGGAGTTCCTAGATCTGCAGAATAGGCATGAGTCTTTCCAGATGTTAGTCATTGCCCCTGACAGATGGCTGCAATCAGTAGGAAAGCTGACATTGGAAGAAGACCATGACAGAGAAAAGTAAGTAAAATGAGCTTCAGGGACCGTAGAGAGGTAAATATAAATACAATAAATAAAATTATCTTATGGGTTTGGGGGGGTGTTCAAGGTTAACAGGTTTTTGGAAGTTAAATCCCCTTCAAAATGGAAATGTGTTTGTGTAAAATATATTGAAAGAAATATTTTGTATCTAAAATATCTCTGTTTCCCATCTGTACTAGAAAATGTGTTTTCTAATTTAACATCATTAAATCTAAATCTTAATCGTATTTCTTCTGTTTTATGGGATTTTACTTTAAAATGTTCTATAGTTTAATAAAATTACCATTTCAGAAGTCTGCTGTTGAATGTAATCCGTAACATGCAAATGATTATCTGCTTCTAGTCCTAAGCCAAACAATTCATTTTCTCAAATAATACTGAAGTCTGACCCTTACAGGCTAATTAATATGTGCTAAAAAAGAATATTTGATTACTTTTCATTGTACAAAGATAAATCAGTAATCAAGCAGTCATATTTGCCATTCGCCTACTAATCTTCATTTGAAAAACATCTGATTCCAAAAGGAGCTGTAAGTTAAACTCATTGGTAATGAATAAATATTTTGAATAAGACTCATTCCCCTAAGATGTAAGACCAGCAGGCTGTTATTTCATACCGTATAAAACGGTACGGTTCATATACATATTTGAAAAAGATTCATTGTTTTGTAGTAGAAAATGTAGAGATTTATTCATTACAGTGTAATATAAATATATAACCTAAAAATTATGTTGCACTGACATGCAACTTTTTAATATTTTCTATTTTTTAAGTAACACAAAACCTGCCCTGACCTGCCCCTCCACTGTTTGATAGTACTCAATGTGAGGCCCCAAACTGCTAGGTCCTTGACTGGCAATCAAACTCATTCCTGAACAACTAAATTAAGCATACACAGCATAATGGGAGCAAATAAGATTCCTTACTTATATTTGAAAGATATTAGTTCTCCTTTAAAGTATATTTCATTTAAAAAAAACTCCCTCTCCCCACTTCTTTATATCATGACCATGGAACACTTAAGACGAGCCATACAAATAAATCCTAAAATAACAGGAATCCAAATTGGTAGCACACAATATAAAATAACTGCCTATGAAGATGATCTCCTTCTATACATTTTATCTCCACTTATTGAAATTCCAGTAATAATGGGAGAATTAAAAACATATGGTAAACTAAGTAATTTCAAAATCAACTTTCAAAAATCAGAAGGATTAAACATCACACTATCCCCTAACACTTATAATCAGAATCAATTACATACTTAGGTACCCAAATACCAATAGACTTAAATACACTATAACAATTAAATTTCATACCAATTTTGAATAGAATCTTCTGTGATTTATCTAAATAGAAAAACAAGTTTCACTCATGGTTTGGTAAGGTAAACCCCCCCAAATGTTTTTTTCATTAAACTGCAAAAAAATGCTACAATACCTATGGGAGGACAAACAACATAGACTAAAATAGAATACATTCATGGAGGTAAAAGATGCAGGAGGGCTGAGCCTTACTGACCTACAACTCTATCATAAAGCAATAATCTTTACCCATGCTATTGACTGGATATATCACAACTAAACTTTGGGTCAACCTCACTTCTCAATTATCACTAGAGATGTAATGTGGGTTTGATTAGAACACAGTTTCGAATCAAAACTGAGGGTTTCGAAGTCCCAATGAAACTTTCGGACTCCCGAATTTCACGGAACCCGGATTTTTAGAATTTTTGATTTTTATCAAAAATCGAAAGTAGATAATTATCGAAAATCGAAAGTAGATAATTATCGAAAGTAGACGATTTTCGAAAATCGAAAGTAGACGATTTTCAAAAATCGAAAGCCGAAAGTAGACGATCTCAAAAATCGAAAGCACATGATTTTCTAAAATCGAAAATCAAAAGTAGACGATTTTCAAAAATCGAAAGTAGACTATTTTCGAAAATAGATGATTTTTGAAAATCGAAAGTAGACAATTTTCGAAAATCGAAAGTAGACAATTTTCGAAAATCGAAAGTAGACAATTTTCGAAAATCGAAACTCGAACTTTCGAAATTTCTGAAAATTTTCGAAAATTCGAAAACGAAATGAAACTCAACAGTTCTTTGAGTGTTACATACAGACAATTTCTATATATCTTTAAATATCACTAATCCCACTAAAACCTATACTCTGGCTCCTACCACATGATAGAACGGAGTTAAACAATGGGATAAAAGCTTTGCTGTAACACACAAACTTTCAAAAGCATGTAAAGCCCAAGAGACTACCTACAAATTAAGCATGTAAAGCCCAAGAGACTACCTACAAATTTCTCTCCCGATGGTACAAATGCCCAGCAATTCTACATAAATCTTTTCCTACAGGATCTCCCATATGCTGGAGATGCAAAAATGACTACGGATCTATGTATCACATCTGATTTTCATACATCTGGTTTCCATACTGGGAAACACTCATCTCGACATATAATAAAATAATGGCAACTCAAATACCTTGCGACATTCCAAATGTTCTCTTTTCTATGATACTGGGCTCAATAAATCAAATTTAAAAAGGTCTACTACGATTCTTTCTGATTGCTGGAAGACATGTCTTACCTCGCCATGGGAAATAAATTGACTGCCCATATCGCTGTAAGTGGATTAATGAACTAAACCATTTTAAGGAAATGGAGGAAATGACGGCCTCCATCTATAATAAACAAGAGGCATTTACAAAAATATGGACTCATTGGATATTATTCCAAGATTCTGATTACTAGAGATGGACACAAAACCGAACTCGAACCCGATTTTGGGACGAACTCGAACTATTCGAACAAATTTGGGATCAAACTAGTTAGTTTTTTCGGACTCGCGGCTGTATTTTCGATAATTAGCGAATTCATAAGCCGTTCGCTAACCCTGAAATGTATCCTTCGGTAACCCTTGAAATTATCATTTGTTTTCGCTAACCCTCAAATGTATGGATCGTTTTTACTAACTCTAGATTGTATCCTTCGCTAACCCTCGAATGTAGCCTTATGAATTTTGGTAACCCTCGAAAGTATTGTTCATTTTCTGTAAGTCTCGAATGTATAGATCATTTTCACTAACCCTAGAATGTATCATTTACTAACCCTCGAATGTAACCCTCGACTTTCGGTAACCCTCAAATTTATCGTTCATTTTCAATAACCCTCTAATTTATGGTTCTATTTTCGGTAGCCCTCGAAAGTATCGTTTAGTAACCCTCAAATTTTCCAGAACCATTGAATGTTGCTTGCACAACCTTACAATTGCCCTATCATAAAGTAAAAAAAAACTTTTTGACCTATTACTCCCCATTGACTTTAATGGGTCCGTTTTTTCGAAAGTTTGAAAACGGACCATTTCTACTGACTGCTATAAAACATTAAAGATACAATAGAATATAAGAAATATCACAAGGCTTAGAAATAAACATGTTTATTAAATATATGCTTCAACAAATTAATAGGCAAAAACAGAAGGTTCAGGTAATGTATTAGGTTTTTGAGATTTTTATTGATATTAATGGACCAGTAAATTGTTTGTTGGTCCTTTTTATATTTTACTTCTGTTTAATAAGGAAAAAAAGAGAAATCTGGATAAATAGTATAACAACATAATGATTGAATGTATTCAATGTATATTCAATGTATATTAATGTTTAATTATAAACTATGTAACCAATCTTACATGCCTAAAACCATATGCTGTTCTACAATTTCTCAATAAAATACAGAATTTAAAAAAAATAGAAAAAAGTACTATCTTAAAGGACAACAATATCAAAGAAAATACCCCCATTACATGCCCACACTTCCAGGAGCTGAAATCAACCGTGCTTCCTTCCCTTAGATATCACACTTTGTTTTTTACATTTGGCCAAACCCAACTCTAAAGCTCTAAGTAGACAAGAGACTTCAGCTGACATCTGTTCTACAGTCTATGGGGAAATCTTCTCTTAAAGGGGGACAGTGGCCTCTGAACAAGTTAAGTTTAAATAAAAGCCTTTTGTCATACATTTAAAATGAATACTGGATCACATCTAGATAAAACTTGTGAAAAGCTATATTGCTGGAAAGGTTAAGCAATATAACTGCCTGAACACTTCCTGCTTTTAGTAGCTTGTAGCCATGTGTTTGCATTAATATGCTCCAACTCTCAACTGTACAGTTACTTTCTGTCTTTCCCCAGCATTCAGTCTTAAGTGAGCATGCACAGGGTTGGAACAGGAAGTTACAGGAAGTTTGAACATTATTCACAATAATATTTCCCACAGGCTGCAGCCAGAGATGTAATCAAGGGCTCATTCTAAAGGGAAAAACTGCAGGCTTTAATTTAACATTATTATCTAACTTGTTTGGAGATCACAGTTGCCCTTTAAGAATTAAAGGAAAGGAATAAGGATGTCTCAACTAGAGATGTCCGAACTTCGCAAAATCCGGTCCGCTCGAGGATCCGCGAATTTTCGAATTTTTTCCTCGAGCAGACCCATTAAAATGGAAAATACCCTCGAAATTACGAGATTTTTCATATTTTCGAAAATTTTAGAGATTACGGGTTTTCGCGTATTTTCGAAAATACGAGAAAACTAGTATTTTCGAAAATATGTATTTTCGAAAATACGTGTAATCCTCGTAATTTCGAAAATTGTCGAAAATATGTACTTATGGAAATAAGAGAAATCCTTGTAATTTCGAAAATTTTCAAAAATACTAAAACTCCGAAAATTCCGAAGGCGGAAAATCCGGAAAAATCCGCCGTTCGCGAACGGGATAAATCTGCGGCGGATCCGGGTTCAGATCTGCGAACCGGCCATCCCTAGTCTCAACTAATGGAATAATTTAAAAGTAAATGTTTCACTTACATTTGCTTATCTAAGTAAAGCAAATCACTAGGAGGTTTTAAAGGAACCTAACTAATACCATAAACTCAAAGGAACATTTACTAGGATTGGAACCTTAAACAAGGATCTCTACCTACTTATTGTACATGTCCCCCTAAAATGTACAATATTTTAATAATGTTTTCCAAAGAATATATTTACAATGTACACTGAAATGGAGACTTTCTATGTTATTATTATGAACACCAAATGTAAAAGAGAAAAGTTTAACAGGAAGATTCAATAAAAGTTCTTATCATTAAAAATGGTGCTAATTTTGCCCCAACCAATCAGATATTATTTAACATTTAAAAGCTAACACCTGATTGGTTGGGGGAAAATTAGCACCATTTCTAACAATAAGAACTTTTATTGAATCTCCATGTAAATTTATTAAAATTATTCACCTTTTAAATTCAGACTCACTACAAAGACAGTATTAAAAGAAATCCGCAAAAAAAATTGCAGCATTTCCAGTACATAACTTTTATGTTGATAATATTCCTTTAATCTAAATTTAATCCTTAATTCTATTTATTTTTAAACCCTTTCTAAACTTCAAGGATACATGTAACTATTGTGAAATTTTTTTTAGCAGAGACGGATTTCTAGGAGCTTTTTGAAAAGTCGGCTTAATGGATGAAAAGTGCAAAATCTTTATAGTAGAACCATTCAATTCCTTCTCTACCATATACTCAATGATAGTCAATGATTCGTGTATCCTACTTGGATTTCCTCATAACATTTTATACGATGACATACTTAATTTGATATTTTTATGTAGGTCCTTGTGAAACACAAACGTAGAATAAGTTCTTTAAAGGATATGTACACTATAAAACAAAGTTTAGTTTACTGGATAGCTGTAGCTTTAAAACTAAAGGTGTGTAATTTTTTTTGTTCTATCCCCCCTATAGCCTACCTTTCCTCCATGAATCTTAGTCTTTACCTTCTCTTGTAAATTGCAGCTGTTGATCCGCCCAAACGAGATCCTGACTGGAAGGCTAGCTTCTGGTGGCCAGAGCCTTAAATCAGTGTTCACAGTGTGACGTCATTGCACACACTTCGCAGAGACATTCTGCGAATGTGCGCACGCGTGATGTCATTGCTCTGCTGTGACATCATTGCACACCGTGCCATCATTGCGTGCACTCCCCAGTGCTGTTCCGTGAACGTGTGCATGCGTAATTTCATTGCAAAGTGCGTGCAATGACGTCACGGCGCATGCCTCGAGGATGCATACGCACGCTGCAAACACGGATTTAAGGCTCTGACCACCAGAAGCTAGCCTTCCAGTCAGGATCTTGTGGAGGCGGATCAACAGCTGCAATTTACAAGAGAAGGAAAAGACCAAGATTCAAGGAGAAAAGGTAGGCTATGGGGGGAGGGGGGTAGAACAAAAAAAAATTAAAAATTACACACCTTACACTAAACTTTGTTTTACAGTGTACATGTGGGTGAAGCTTGGATTATGAGATCACAAAAGAAATCTGAGCCAAGCTGAGCTAGCTTGGCTCATTTGGCTCACAATGTCACACCTAATTAGCCAAAGGGATTAACTTTTTTCCCTGTCATGTACTTGCAGCAGTCATCCACCAGGAGGCATAAGGAACCCCATTCTTTCCCTGTATCAGGAAAAGTTCCCCAATAACAAATATACAGAGATGCAATTCAGTTTACATGTATATTTAGTAAGTTAAACCTTCAAAAACCCTCAGTGCCCAATTCACTTTTTTACACCTTAATGTCAAAATTATAATGGAGATTTTGGTACTGGCCAAACTAGCAGGTTTTAACATGCAATTCCATCACGATTGTGTTTCAAGTCACAGTTGTGTTGGCCAATTGGTCTGCACTGCTATTTTGTGAATTGCATGTGCTCTAATAATGGCAACATTGTACGGATCGCATCGCAATCAAATAGTAACACACGGGAGAATGGACATATTTTTTCCCACCTTTAGTGGATTGTTTGGTGGATTGTTGGCGGATTGATGGTAGATTGTTAGTGGATTGGTTGGTGGATTGATGGTAAATTGATTGGTAGATTGTTGGCGGATTGATGGTTAGATTGTTGGTGGATTGGTTGGTAGACTGATGGTAGATTGTTGGTGGATTGATTGGCTGGTGGATTGATGGTAGTTTGTTTGCAGATGGGTTGGTGATTGATTGGTAGATTGTTGGCGTATTGATGATAGATTGTTGGGGATTGATTGGCTTGTAGATTGTTGGGATTATGGCAGATTGGTTGGTGATTGATGGTAGCTTGTTGGTGGATTGATTAGTAGATTGGTGGCGGATTGGTTGGTGGATGGTTGGTTGATTGGTGGTAGATTGATGTTGGATTAATGGTAGATTGGTTGGTGGATTAATGGTTGTTTTGTTGGTGGATTGATTGATAAATTGGTGGTGGATTGGTTGGTGGATGGTGGTTGATTGGTTGGCAGATTGATGGTGGATTGTTGGTGGATTGATGCTAGATTGTTGGTGGATTGATTGGTAGATTGTTGGTGGATTAATTGGTGGATTGTTTGGTGGATGGTTGGTTGATTGGTTGGTAGATTGATTGTGGATTGTTGGTAGAATGATGGTGGATTAGTGTTGGATTAGTTGGTGGATTGGATGGTTGATTGGTTGGTAGATTGATGGTGGGTTGGTGGTGGATTGGTTGGAGGATTGGTTGGTAGTTTGGTGGTTGATTAGTTGGAGGAATGGTTGGTTGGTAGATTGATGGTGGGTTGGTGGTGGATGGGATGGGGATGGGTGGTCGATTGTTGGGGTAGATTGTTAGTGGTGGATTGGTTGGTAGATAGGTAGTGGATCAGTTGGTAGAATGATGGTGGATTGGTTGGTAGATTGATGGTGGATTGTTAGTGGATTGATGGTAGATTGTTGGTGGTGGATTGGTGAGGAAAATTTTCGATCATTTCTGCAACCGCAAGGACGATGGGAAGGTTCGTCGACCTTGTGATCATTTGGAAAATGCGCAACATACAGTGACGATAAAGCCATGATACCATCGGCCAACGAATGATTGACCTCGCGATCATTCAGAAAATGTACTACACACAGTGATGCTGTGTATAGTGCATTTTCAGAATGATCGTGAGGCCGCTGAACTTTCCCGTCGGCCTTGTGGTCATTAAGAACAGACCGAAAATTTACCTCAGCCGAGGGCGTCTCCATTAACTAAAGTATAGGTGAGTCGTGCGATTGCGGGGGCAGACCTACTATGCACAATGGTTTCAGCCAATAATCGTGCCGTGTATGGGCACTTTGTTAGCCGAAACAGACTTTCAGCTCATTGTCCTATTCTACTGGCGGATCTTTAACAACTGTGTCTATGGTATAAAGGTGCGATCCATGGTAAAGGTTCGTACACATGCACAATTTGTGAGCGAGGAACGACCCCCGACAGCCAAGCACTACACACGATGAACGGCCGTTTTGGCCGCCTGGTGGATCGGTGAATGATCCCCGACTGAACGCATACACACAGACGATTCTCGCCCGAATCGCCGTTCGTCGTGTATAGCGCTCGTCGCGTATAGCGAATTGCCGTAGGGGGTTGTTCCTCGCTCACAAATTGAGCGTGTGTACGAACGTTAAGACTGTCTTTTGTATTAAAGTGTAAAAATATTAGAACATTAGACACTCACAGCAGGAAATGTTTAATTAGTTCAACAGCCTCTAGCTCAGATCAGCCTATGCCTGCCTTCTAGAATTTTAACTCCCAAGTGTGTGAAGACAGATGGGGGTTTGTGATTTTATCTTTGTAGCCTCACATTTGCCCCACCCACACTCCCTTCTTGAAGAAAGAACATGATTAGGGGGAAGGGGGGCTGTCACCATAGGGAGCACAGCTAAAAAGGTAAGACTAGGTACACACAATAAACACTTCAACCTGATTGATCGTCGCCAGGTAGAAACATACAGGGTTATTCAATAAAAGTTCTTATCATTTAAAATGGTGCTAATTTTGCCCCAACCAATCAGATCTTATTTAACATTTGAAAGCTAACATCTGATTGGTTGGTGCAAAAATAGCACCATTTTAAACGATAAGAACTTTTATTTCATTTCCCTGCAAGTTGTGAAAATAGCCGAAGTTGATATTTTGCGTAAAAATTTCCATGGCCGATCAAACTTTCAATCTGATTGGAGATGATTTAATGGTCATCGACCAAAATTATGTGGTGGGCAGTCAGGTCAGAATACCACCTGGTGTATTCCTAGCTTAAGTCTGTGTGCATCCCATACAATATTTTCGGCCTACCAAACGATAGTGCCGTGTATTGGTCGTTTGGAAATATCGCATGGTGGAGGTGGCCTCGACCAAGCCGGACAAACGGGGATCAGACCTGTTGGTAAATCATGGCCGATCGTGCGGTTTCCTAGTAGCGAACCGCACCTTAAGGGACACAAAATGTAAATATAAATAGGGCTATATCTCACTGTGCCCACCTTAAGGGACAAAAAATGTAAATATAAATAGGGCTATATCTCACTGGGTACCAAGCTATGTATCACTGGGTACGAAGAGCGAGCATCAGGGAGTGGACCGCTCCGGAATTAGGACTCAGGCTTGGTAGGTGTCATCGCAAAACTTTTATTTCAACCATATGTAAACATCAATCAAAGCTGTAAAAGCATCACAAAGGTGCAAACAAACCAGTGGTCTGACGCGTTTCCCGGCATTCCCGCCACTTCATCAGAGACCCACAAGGGAGAGGCTTCTCTGATGAAGCGTCGGGAACGCCGGGAAACGTGTCAGGCCACTGGTTTGTTTGCACCTTTGTGATGCTTTTCAGCTTTGATTGATGTTTACATTGGTTGAAATAAAAGTTCTGCGATGACACCTACCAAGCCTGAGTCCTAATTCCAGAGCGGTCCACTCCCTGATGCTCGCTCTTCGTAATAAGTATCGTGAGAACCCGCTGAGGTCTCGTCTTTTGGGGGAAGTGACTGCACGACAGGCGGGCATAGTGTGGAATCAACACGGATACCACTGGTGAGCGCTCCTAATCTGGATTCTGGTATGTGTTTTTCTATGTATCACTGGGTACCGAGCTATATTCACTGGGAACGAGCTATGTACACTGGTACCGGCTATGTATCACTGGGTACCGAGCTATATATCACAGGTGGTACCAAGCTATGTATCACTGGGTACCGACGATGTTCACGATGTACCGAGCTAATCTCACCGGGTACCGAGGCTATGTATCACTGGGTACCGAGCTATATCACTAGGTCTGGTACCAAGCTGTCACTGGGTACCGAGCTATGTACACTGGGTACCGAGCTATATATCACTGGGTACCGAGCTATGATATCACTGGGTGGGTACCGAGCCAATTTCACTGGGTACTGAGCTATTATCACTGGGTACCGAGCTATATATCACTGGGTACCGAGCTAGTATCACTGGGAACAGCTAAATAACACTGGGTACCGAGCTAGATCACTGGGTACCGAGCATGTATCCCTGGGTACCAGTTATGTATCACTGGGTACAGAGCTATATATCACTGTGGTACCGAGCTATGTATCACTGGGTACCAAGCTATATAACACTGGGTACCGAGCTATGTATCATGGTACGAGGTATCCCTGGGTACCAGTTATGTATCACGGGTACAGAGCATATATCACTGGGTCCGAGCTATATATGACTGGGTATCGAGCTATGTATCACTGGGTACAGAGCTATAACACTGGGTACGGCTATATATCACTGGGTACCGAGCTATATATCACTGGTACCGAGCTATGAGTCACTGGGTACCGAGCTATGTATCACTGGGTACCGAGCTATGTATCACTGGGTACGAGCTATGTATCACTGGGTACCGAGCTATATCTCACTGGGTACCGAGCTAACTCACTGGGGACCGAGCTATATCTCTGGGTACAGCAGCATACTCATGGTACCAGCTATGTATCACGGTACTGAGCTATAGTATTTTGGTTAGAAGAAAATGCAGTGACCATCGAAAGGTAATACAATATAAATGGCCATAAAAACTTTCATTAAATGTTTGATAGATTCTGCAATGGAAAGTAATAGTCTATAACCAGCTTAAAAGCTTCGTACACATGAACAATTTGTCCACAATCCATAACAAACAATCGTCTGACCAACAGCTCACAGCTATCAATCGCCTGTGTGTATGAAGCTTTAGTGATAGTCAAACCGGTCTAAAGCCTAATCCTATTTAAAGCTTCTCTCACACTATCCAATCCAACAAAATAACAGGAAAAGTCTATGAACTAATGTGTGAAAACTTGTGGGAAGATTAGACACAGCTGTGCAACAACCTCCAACTCACACTGTGCACAACATTTCGGGGGTCCTCCCCCTTCCTCAGGTGCATGCACTCCACCCCTGGGTTCGCTTAACTTTCTGCATTTACTACTTATGCACTGCCAATTCAATTTCTTCTACAAGCATCTGCTAGCAAAGTGTGTTTAAATATGTATATGGGCCATATTAGAGAAGTGTGCTTTCCTCATGTAATCTTTAATGATAAACTTCCAGACATTGTTTACCATTAACTTGAATGGATGTAATTAAAGCATACTTGCCACTCTCTAGAATATTCACCTGTGTTGTAGCTATAATCAAGGCTGATTACATCTCTCTTGATTAAATTCACCTCAGAGCTCATTTTAGGACCTTTTTCTGTTCTCCCTATACACTATTTTTGGGGGAGATTATCGTTCATTTGTCTTTAAGTATAACCTTAATCTAATGATATCCAAATCTATTGTCCATCCTGACTCCAAACCCTGATATTCCTCTTTCCCTCCACACTGCTTACATAGACTAAAACCTTATTAATTCCCCGCCTTGCATGCTGCCTTGGAATAATCTTTGACTTCTCTCATTACTTTTGTCATCATGTCAACATGATGACACTCCCCCCCTCCCTCCCCCACTTGTATCTGTATGTTGTCCCTCCCACTTTTAAGAGGTATTCCAGTCCTTATTAGAGAGGACTAGAACTCAATCCAAATCTATTAGTTTGAACAAACCAAATTATTCAAACTATTCCAGATTTCGAACTATCGAACTTTCTATAACTATAGAATTTCGATGACTCTCGAATTTTAAATCAATATCCCTCAACTTTAGCACTCTAAACCCTAGAATGCGGCCAATTTAATTAGTGCTGAATTGGCATCCCACGGCTTTAGATATTTCCCCTAATTTTAAAAAAAATTGTTAACAAATGAAATCCAGCAGTTTCTTCCATCTCTACTGAAAAGTGCTCTTTAATTAAAGCTTTTGGAGGCACAGACCAATAAGACAAAATATATTTAATTAATTATTCTGCACAGGTATTTTTCACGTTAAATAAAGTGCACAAAAAAAGTAAATGAGAAAAATTATAACTTCCTATTACCTTTCATTTCTTTCTTCTGCCGTTTGTTTGTCAGACTTTGTTCCCATCATTTTCTCCTGAACGTTTTATTTAAAACCAATCTTGCCTGATTGCCACCAAGAGTGTTAGAAAAGATTGCAATCAATTAAACCAATCAGAAGGGTTTTTTAACTTAATGTGCACAAATAATTATTTTTGGAAATTCAATTAGTTATGCTTTATTTAAGGTTTTAGTAAATATGACATTTTTATCATTCAATATAAATAACACATGTATTATCGAATATTTATTGCAAAAATTGTATTATATCAGTAATTTACTAAACTTCAAAAGAATTAACATTTAACAATTGCCTCAGCTGGTTTGGTTATCTTCTATTATTGATTATCTATCTCTGCTGTTTATTGATTGATTTGTTGTAAGTTCCTATCTATTGAGCACTATCTATTTTAAGCTTCATACACACATGCGATTGCAGGGGCCGACCCATGCCACACGTGTGTATGCATGACTGTTTCAGCCGATAGTCGTGTCATGTATGTGCACTTGTCTGCCATAACGGCTGTTTGGTTGGGATTGTTGCCCGACCAGCTGGGCGATCTTCGACCGATTGGCCGTTTCAGCCAGAAAGTGCCCATACACGGCAAGAATATTGGGGGGTGAAACAGCTATTCATACACTGTGGCGCCTCCTGCGATCGCACGTGTGTTTGAAGCTTAGGTCAGCCACTTCAGGGAGGGGGTTAGGGAAGAGATGAGGAGAAACGTTGAGTATATTTTTAATCTGAGTTGCAACAGACTCCATACCTTCCCATGCTTTTGTGGGCATCTCTCTATGTTTGTATAGTACATGATGGTTTACTAAATCTTTCTTAACAAGTTTGTCAATCAGTCTGTATTGTAGGTAGATTTGTGCAATCCATCTAAAAAATTTCCTTCCTGGTACGTAAGCTTTATGTCAAATTGTTCGGGATTGCACATGTGTTCAGGTTGTAGGGTACTGGTAGGTCACAGTAGACTTGTGAATCTTTCAATGGCTTGCCTGTATGTTTGAATGTGGGAACAAATCAGGCCGTCTGCTGCACAATACACTTTGTGGGTTGCTTGTTTCAATATACAAAATTTAATTGTTTGTTTTGTGCTGCAGGGGATAAGTTGTGACTTTTTAGGACAGACTGCACAAAGTAAGGCTCGGTGGCCACATGCGGCCCATTATCTGCCCCTGACTGGCTCGACCCAGACCCCCAAAAAAATCTTGTTTCAGGCTGGAAAGATTTATTTTTATTAAATTTATTTTTAAAAAAATAATGACTGATTAATTGAATTTGATGGGATGATTTAAAATGTTACTATTACTATAATATTGTTGTCATCTCAGTAATGAGAATCGAATTGAACCTATTGGTCCAGCCCTTCACGACAATCCAAGTTTCTCCACTGTATCTATTTTCCAGTTCTTTGAATGATAAGATTTGTTTACCTGCTATTACATGTTCAAAATTATTATATATATTTTTCCCCTGGAACACAGCTGCATGAAATTGGTGAAGGTTAGGCAATGAATAGTTTCGCCGTAGGGGTAGCTCATGTGGTATGTCTTTAAAGTTTAAATTTTGTTCACTGCTTTCAATATTTAGTATCTTGTGTGTGTATTGTAGTATTTGGCCCCATTGAGTGGATTAGTGAGGTTGTCATATACAGTACGGTCCCTTTAGGTAGCTGTTAGCATTTGGTCAGATTGTGTGGGTTGTTCATTTTCTATCCAACATCTAAGATATTTCTGTTAGCATATGTTGTAAAATATATAATAACTCTGCCCTGGGTCTCCTCCTCCTTTGCAGCCCCCATGACCCTATGGTCCCTCCAGTTGCAGGCCCCCCCTTGGCCCATTCTCTTACAGCCTCATGTGGCCCCGCCCACCCGCGGGTGCTGTGGCCCGTCCACCTGCGGGCGCCTAAGCCCCACCACTCATGGGTGCACAAGCCCCGCTTACTCACGGGTGTTCAAGCCCCGCCCGGGGTGCCGTGGGCCACTCAGACCCCCCATACAGAAAACACTGTGGAAACGTCTTTTCAGGAAGAGTGAGAACAGAGTGAGAATCTGTCTGAAAAGGCTGTTTTCACATAATGGGAAAGAAGGGCTGTAGATTCCCTTATCTTCTCTGTCAGGACTTCACACAGTAGAGAGGAGGAGGGACTTCCTGTCTCCCTCCCATCGAGGGAGTCTGAGGCTGTGCTCACTGGTGGCACTGTGCAGGAGAAGCCTTAGGATGTCACATGTCAGCCTCCCACCATAACTTTCGGTCAGTCATTTCTTATATCTTGGGCGTGGAGTATGTAGAGAGGGTGTGATGGCTGGTTTTGAAGGTAGGAGACTGGCCTTTAATTTAATTTAATCTCAACTGTTTGGAGACCACAGTCCCCCTTAATTACAGAAATTCCACTCCACTGATTCGAAAGCCTTGCAGGGTCCAGTGAGGGAAGTACTCTGTGGCTCACGCTATAGTGATCTATTTGCGTTTGAAATTAATTGATGTTCTTTTTGGGGCATAAAGCTGTTTGTTCTAATGCCACCAAACTAGTTGATTGTAATCTGTTGGCAAGTAGTTTTGCTAATATTTTGTAATTGCAGTTCAATAATGATATTGGATTAAAGGGGAGATTGATCACTGTTCTATCTCTAGATATGTATTGTTCTTTTATGTAAGAACATGTAGGAAACTTTAACCCTACTCTACTCTAGGTTGAATGGCAACAATGGTATTGCCAGCCTATCCTGTTTACACAATTGCTCTGCATCTGTTTTAGAAAGTGGGTTTCCTGTAGCCTATGATGTTTCAGCTGCATTCCCTCTGCTTTTCAGGAAATCCACTAGGCACAGGTTTTGATGTCTGTTTCTAGATCATGAGCTTTTTATTTATACTGCTGTACCCTTGTTGTAAACAAAGTATGTCCTCGAGTATAGGTTGGATCCCGTCTCTACTGTGGGTGTCATGCCTCAACTTCCCCAACTCTTTTGGGACTTTCTTAGATCCTGCTTAGTAGGCCCACATCCATGCAGACCTCTTCAATGAGGACTGTTAGAGTAGATTTGTGTTGTATTGCCTGCAGCAGGCTAGTATGTATCAGTGGCAGGTTAGCATTGGTTTGGGTTCGAGTAGATCTATTGGGTCCAGGATAGGTAATAGTTTAGTGGATATTTTCCGTCCACGCAGCCATGTGGCTTTCCTTTCCGGGTCGCTCTGCCTTGCGAATTTGCTCAGCCATTCTGCTACCAAGTGTTCTATCTTACTTTTATCTTTTCTTTATTTTACCCATCGTTATTAGTGTTTATCAGTAAGGCTATTCATCAGGATTATCTGTTGTTGCTGGGCTCAAGAAATCATGTCCGCATAAGTTGCCATCTTGGGTCAGCGCCCCTCAAAATTATTATAAAACAAACATTTTAATTAGCTGGGAAAACAAGGCTTGGAGAATTATAAATGTTCAGGGGTAAAAATAAATAAAAATTAAACACTAATGCTAAGAAAAGTATTGTTCTGGTGCACTGACTTCTGAGCAAAACTCTTGCACCATTCATTGATATTTTGTCTTCTCTACAACAGATAGATAAAACAGAAGTAAATCTCTGAAGAACGTGGGAGAATCCTCACCTCCTTAAAGTACAGCTCACAAAAAATCAGGATTGCTGGTTGAATTGTTAGATGCGCTCACCTGGCAGCAATGGATGCAAATGGATACTCTGACCCTATGTAAAAACGTAAGTATTACTAAAAAAACCTCATGCGGTATCCTGTTGGTCTTATATTCATGAAATAGATAATTCCATTATCTAGCATTGAGCAGAATGGCTCATTGCAAAAACAAAATAGATGATTTTTAATTGGTTGTGATGGTTTATTTTTATAAAATCCTACAGACAATTATCGAGGGTCTCACAACAAAAGGTCCACCACCTTTAGAACTAAGAAGAAATGTGATTTAACTTAAAAAAATAAAATACTATGAGGGTAGTAAGGTTTTGAAAGCTTGTCTGACAAAAAATCCACATTAGTAAATTAAATGCATTCTGAACGAACTGCCAAGTTCTGGAAGAAATTGGGGAAAAAAAAATTCAGAGCTATTTCGATTTTAAAATCCCTAATTCTTGAACATTTGATAATTCGATAGTTATTAAAATCCTGAAAAAGTTCCACAATCCGTTCCAAGTGGGTTCAACTAGGAACTGGACTTATCTCCATTCTGTACAGAGCGGATTAAGACCAAAGGGGCACAAGGCACTAGTCAGATTTTTGCCCCCCCCCCAACGTTCCATTACACAAAGATCACTTTTGTAACTGTACCCCCATGGCACCACCAAACACATCTCCTGGCATCCCAGCACACCCCCATGGCACCACCAACACATCCCCTCCTGGCACACAGACCATCCCCTGGCACCACCGCCCACACCCTGGCCAACACCAGCACATCCCGGGCACCACCAGCACCTCCACTGGCACTACAGCACCCTGGCCACCCCCCAGCACACCCCCAGCACACCCCTTGCACCAAACAGCCTATCCAGCACCTCCATGGCACCACCAGCACATGATCCCCATTACCTTACGGTCCTGGCTTGGCACCACTTTGACACGATTCCCGATCCATCAATTCAGCAGCCTGTTTGTATTAAAAACAAATTCTTTATTCGCAATTATATTAAAATCAATCAGATAGTATGGAGAGAAAATTAGCACCAGAGTCTGGCTAACAAATAGACAATATCAATTAACAGTTAGTATAACACCAACAACATACTGCCACCAGGTGAGTTGTACATTTTTCCATGTGAGGCGAACCTTACAATTAGTGTAATAATAAAAACCAATTAAAAACATCCTAACGCATTACATTGTGAGCAAAAAGGTAAATGAAAATTCAGATGTTATTGTCTTGTAATCCAAAGCGAATATATGGCATTAAAGGAAAGAGACCAAATGACATATGGTGTCTTCTTAAAAGTAAGGGAGGGTGGAGGAGAATCAATCTCATTTGATCTCAGATATTAGGGTGTGGTTTATACCTCTTTTCTTAGAAACTCTATAATAAAAAAAAATTTGATATATTATGTTTACAACTAATGTCCCATCATAATTTAGGCCATCTGGTACTCTGTACATCATTTAAAGATCCAAAACGCTTCTCTTTTGTTAATGAGTTTCAGAATGTCTCCTCCTCTAATGCCACATCGTACCCTTCTATAATTTGTACCTTGCAATCTTGAATATTGCCATCATTGCATACATGAAATGTTTTCCAACTGGGGTCTTATCCTCTTCTTATAAATGGTATTTAAATGTTCTCGAATTCTTTCCTTAAGGGGTCTTGTTGTCCTCCCTACATATTGTTTTGAACATTTATTAAAGGTGATTAACATATATCACATTGAAGTGTCACAATTCACATCTTCATCATTTTATATTTTATAATCATAATTTTTATATTTTTTTTTAAATGATGAAATTACATATACAAAATACATTTCAATCCTACAAAGAATTTAAAAAACTATTAGATGGTTCAAAAACAATTATGCGACTGCAGGATAAAGAAGCCCTTACATGTGACAACCCAGTTGTCCCTATTTACCATCATCTTCCCAAAATCCATAAGAGGTTAGACAATCCAGAGGGAAGACCTATTATTGCCAGCATTGGTCTCTTAGGGGAAAATCTGAGGAAGCTAGTGGATTTCTATCTCCAGCCAATTGACAATCATTAAACATCATATATTAAGATACAAAAGAAGTTTTTACAAAAAATGTTAGATCAAAATTGGGAACAGGATTTTTACTGGCTAACCCTTGATACTCTATCATCAATTATACAAGGATTAGAAGCTGTAGGGTTCTTTCTGAACAGACATTCATCAATATACTGTGGAACTAAATATATATATACTGGATGCTATTGATTTTTTCTTTAGTATAACTACCTTTTTTTTGATGGTGGTTACTATCTCCAGAGATGTGGGACTGCAATGGGCGTGGCCTTTGCTCCCTCCTTTACCAACCTTTCATGGGTTGGTGGAGGGGTCCCGCATCTTTGGAGAGAAGAGCCCCTATAGAAATCAGATTCAATGGTACGGCAGATACATAGACGATTATTTGGAGGGGTGATGAAAGATCTATTAAAGATTTTGTGAGATATGTTAATGTAAATGATCTGAATTTGGTATTCACACCGATGTATGATAAAAGAGTGTCTTTTTTTCTAGACTTAAAACTAGGAGGCGATCCTGTAAACAAGAAAGTGATAACGGATGTGTATAGAAAAGAGGTAATACGTATACCATCTTGCATCAGATAGTTGCCATCCAGGCAAACCATTAAAGCTTTCGTTCTTATGGGCAATTCATTCGTCTCGGAGAAATTGCCTACAAATGAATTATATGAGGTGGCCTCAGATGGTCTGAGAAAAAGACTTCTAGAAAGAGGTTATAAAAACTTGGATATTGATCATGCTTATTATAAGGCAAAATCTAAGTCTAGAAGGGAGCTGCTCAAGAAATACTATAAAAAGAAGGAAAAATCCAATGCAATATATTTTGTAACGGATTATAGTCTGGAGTATGAATCATTAAAAAGATTATATACAACATCTGCCTGTCCTCAAAAGGAACCTCATCTTAAACAGATCTTACAGAAGGAGTAAAAATGGTTACTAGAAGGGCAAGCTCAGTTGGGAACATAATATCACCCGAATTATGCTGGAATGATAGACAGAAAATAGAGGGACATCATGGTTATCACACAAGGGTAACCACAAATGTGGTAAAACAATATGTAAACATGTAGGTGTATCAGACAGGAATACATTTACATCATCAGTACACAAAAAGATATAAAAATTAATGATTATGTGAATTGTGACACTTCAAATGTGATATATATTTAATCACCTTTAATAAAGTTCAAAACAATATTTAGGGAGGACAACTAGATCCTTAAGGAAGAATTCGAGAACATTAAATACCATTTATAAGAAATTATAAAATATAAGAAAGTATTGCCATGATTGGCATATTCAAGATTGCAAGGTACAAATTATAGAAAGGTACGATGTGCATTAGAGGAGGAGACATTCTGAAACTATTAACAAAGAGAAGCGTTTGGATCTTTAAATTATGTTATTAAGAGTACACCTATGGCCTAAATTATAGATGGGACATTAGTTGTATAACATAATATATCATTTTTTTTTTATTATATAGAGTTTTCTAAGAAAAGAGGGTATATAACCACACTAATACTGAGATCAATGCGATTCCTCTCCCTCCCTTACTTTTAAGAAGACACCATAGGTCATGGTCTCTTCCTTTAATGCCATTATTGCTCTTTGGATTACAAGAAAAACATACGAATTTATTTACCTGTTGCTCACGATGAGCGTTAGGGTGGTTGTGTTTTTAATGGTTTTTATTATTACACTAATTGTAAGTTCTGCCTCACATGGAAAAATGTACATACTCACCTGGTGGCAGTATGTTGTTGTGTGTATACTAACTGTTAATTGATATTGTCTATTTGTTAGCCAAACTCTGGTGCTAATTTTCTCCTCCATACATCTGCTATGATTTAATATAATGTGCGATCAATAAAAGAATTGTTTTTTTAATCTAACGGGTCGTGCTGAATTGATGGATCGGGAATCGTGTCAAAGTGGTGCCAAGCCAGGACCGTAAGGTGTAATACTGTGAGACTATTTAGTGGGGCGTGAACAAGCCCGGGCAGTGAGCACACTTCCGAGGAGACTGATACCAAACGCTGGAGACGTAGGAGACCAGTTTGGAGTGGGTGGACAGCGGGAAACAGGGAGGTTTAGAGCCACTGATTGTTTTTCATGATCCCCATTGCCATACAAACTATTTTAAAAAACTAAAAGATTAACTGGGTGTCGGCAGGGCAGGGCGATAAAGCAGATTGTGTGGGGGGGTAAAGAAGGTTAGCCACCGTCAGACACTGCAGACAGTCACTACTCCTGCGCATGCTGTGCTCCAATATAAAGACAGTGGGTAAAATCAGCGTTGTATTCACCCACGTGACAGCACCATTCGCAGCAAGCAGTGTCTGGTGAGCAGCTGATGTGTTTTGTCATGTCATCCTGATTGGAAGCCAAGCCGGGCCCCCCCACCCAAGTAATTAAAAGGTCAGATAACGAAAAGGCAAGAGACGGATTGTGATATGATACACAGCCATACAAGTGCCCCCATGGCATCCGGGCCCCAGGCACTTGCCTTGGTGCCTTGTGCATAATATCGATATCCTACGGATGTTTGAAAATTACAACTCCAAGCATTCTTCAACTACAGAGGAAGCTAGGGAATGCTAGGTTTGTAGTTTTCAAACATCTGGAGAACACACTATTTGAAAATCCCTGAGATGGGATGTGGTGTATGGAGGTCGGGGGGGTGTCTGGAAGCACAAGGTTTTTTAAAGCTTGTTACTTCAACTAAACTTAACTTTGTTTTCCAGCATACTTATCCTTTTAAACTATGACAACCTTAACAGTTAATCTTTTTAGATATATTTGTGTATAAAGTCAAGACTGTTAAAAGTCTATTAAACTGTTTATAAACACATTCCCACTATACCAGTAATTCAAAGATTTATCAAGCCATGAACACATGGAATTAAAATTTATTTGCAACACACATTCATTAACATATTAATCATGAATTTTATAGCATGGTATATATCATATAAATTTAATTGTATACAGCTAGAACCGCACAGAATCCAAAAAATGTATGTGAATAGTATGAAAAAAGTAAAATAACTTATATTATTTAGTGTAAGATATGAAAGAAAACCAGAGATACATTGTTCTTGACAATAAGGACACAATGGACATTTTTAAATTAATAATCGTGATTAGCGATATCGATCCATTTAAGGACACAATGGACATTTTTAACAATGATGATCGTGATTAGCGAATCGATCCATTTATTACAGTAAAAAAAATATCGCTAAAAGCGACCTTGCATATCATTTCCTTGTGTTTCAATTGGTAGCCACAGGGCAGCGAAAGAAAAGAACACTGTGGTCGGACAAAAGGAACGATCGAGGTATTTATTTCATATCGATAATTTATAATAATACATCCAGGTATTCCAAACTCTAGTATTTCATATAATATTTCATGCAAGCACAAATAGTGTATGAAATTAAAATTACAGACAAGACACATTTATAAAGAGAAAGAACCACACATGTTAGTTTACAGTAAGTTTAATTTGTTTCTGGTATGGTTGCTTGACAGCATAGGTCATTACAGAATTACAGTCAAACTGTCATTTTTTTTAAATACATGGCATGTTATATCATCTGTGTGGCTAATTTGATTCCTTCCCAAATCAACTAAGATATACCACTGGCAAAGTCAGCTAATGTAGCATTTTAAAGGTGGGCTGAAACCCACCAGAGTTTGCAAAAAGCCATTGAAATTTGACAGGAAACATTGGTTGCCAATACTAACATTTCATCTTGATTGAATCAAACATTTTCACATCCAATCGAATCTTAGAATTTTCAGTTTTGTCGACAAATTTTCTTGGGCCCCCCCGTTCGTGGAAATTGGGTATGGTTTTTGACATCTGAAAACTGCTTAATCGGATGAAATTCCGGTACTATAGTTTTGACATGTCATCATTTTTGATCAGTTTTCATCGTTTCCCACGGCTGTTTATTCGGGAAAGATGAACTGTCGATCATCTTGTCCGTGGGCCCCGGGTGGCCCCGTAAGCGTGCCGTAGCCTAGTGCGTTTACTTCAAAACCGCCCCTACAAGGTGGGCTGGCTCTAGTTTTTTTAAATGTTTGACCGCGATATGTAGAATTCAATCAGCCCTTTTAATAACATGTATGGCCTTTGTATTACACAGCAGCATTTAATAAGTACCCAGGAAACGTGGGATTGTTATCAGATTTTTTATTTTACAACGGTTCACCATTTTCCTTAAAATTCCGCAGAGTCTGCTGAAAAAGAAACCTAGGTTCGGGTTTTCTCATTTTCATTCAAACGGGGGCTTCATATTTCCCCTTATTCATGAGTGCTTTTTAATTCCAAATAGTTTCAAGGAAACTGAAAAAAAAAAATCTGCATTGTCAGTTCAGTTATTTCAAAAATAAATAAATACAAAAATTAAACACTTTTTGTTATTAATGCAAATGTCGCTGACTGAAACAATATTGCCCATAAATAATTGAATTGTGAAAAGAATGATTAAGCTATGTATCACTGGGTACGAAGAGCGAGCATCAGGGAGTGGACCACTCCGGAATTAGGACTCAGGCTTGGTAGGTGTCATCGCAAAACTTTTATTTCAACCATATGTAAACATCAATCAAAGCTGTAAAAGCATCACAAAGGTGCAAACAAACCAGTGGTCTGACGCGTTTCCCGGCATTCCCGCCACTTCATCAGAGACCCACAAAGGGAGAGGCTTCTCTGATGAAGCGTCGGGAACGCCGGGAAACGTGTCAGACCAATGGTTTGTTTGCACCTTTGTGATGCTTTTACAGCTTTGATTGATGTTTACATATGGTTGAAATAAAAGTTTTGCGATGACACCTACCAAGCCTGAGTCCTAATTCCGGAGCGGTCCACTCCCTGATGCTCGCTCTTCGTACTAAGTATCGTGAGAACCCGCTGAGGTCTCGTCTTTTGGGGGAAGTGACCTGCACGACAGGACGCGGCATAGTGTGGAATCAACACGGATACCACTGGTGAGCGCTCCTAATCTGGATTCTGGTATGTGTTTTTCTATGTATCACTGGGTACCGAGCTATATATCACTGGGAACCGAGCTATGTATCACTGGGTACCGAGCTATGTATCACTGGGTACCGAGCTATATATCACTAGGTGGTACCAAGCTATGTATCACTGGGTACCGAGCTATGTATCACTGGGTACCGAGCTATATATCACTGGGTACCGAGCTATGTATCACTGGGTACCGAGCCAATTATCACTGGGTACTGAGCTATATATCACTGGGTACCGAGCTATATATCACTGGGTACCAAGCTATATAACACTGGGTACCGAGCTATGTATCACTGGGTACCGAGCTATGTATCCCTGGGTACCAAGTTATGTATCACTGGGTACAGAGCTATATATCACTGGGTACCGAGCTATATATGACTGGGTATCGAGCTATGTATCACTGGGTACAGAGCTATATATCACTGGGTACCGAGCTATATATCACTGGGTACGAGCTATTAAGTCACTGGCTACGAGCTATGTATCACTGGGTACCGAGCTATGTATCACTGGGTACCAAGCTATATATCACTGGGTACCGAGCTATATCACACTGGGTACCGAGCTATATCTCACTGGGTACCGAGCTATATCTCATTGGGTACCAAGCTATGTATCACTTGGTACTGAGCTATAGTATTTTGGTAGAAGAAAATGCAGTGACCATCGGAAGGTAATACAATATAAATGGCCATAAAAACTTTCATTAAATGTTTGATAGATTCTGCAATGGAAAGTAATAGTCTATAACCAGCTTAAAAGCTTCGTACACATGAACAATTTTGTCCACAATCCATAACAAACAATCGTCTGACCAACAGCTCACAGCTATCAATCGCCTGTGTGTATGAAGCTTTAGTGATAGTCAAACCGGTCTAAATGCCTAATCCTATTTAAAAGCTTTCACACTTCCATACAATAAGTCTCATATTACAGGAAAAGTCTATGAACTAATGTGTGAAAACTTGTGAGAAGGATTAGACACAGCTGTGCAACAACCTCCAACTCACACTGTGCACAACATTTCGGGGGTCCTCCCCCTTCCTCAGGTGCATGCACCTCACCCCTGGGTTCGCTTAACTTTCTGCATTTACTTACTTATGCACTGCCAATTCAATTTCTTCTACAAGCATCTGCTAGCAAAGTGTGTTTAAATATGTATATGTGGGCCATATTAGAGAAGTGTGCTTTCCTCATGTAATCCTTTAATGATAAACTTCCAGACATTGTTTACCAATTAACTTGAATGGATGTAATTAAAGCATACTTGCCACTCTCTAGAATATTTCACCTGTGTTGTAGCTATAATCAAGGCTGATTACATCTCTCTTGATTAAATTCACCTCAGAGCTCAATTTTAGGACCTTTTTCTGTTCTCCCTATACACTATTTTTTGGGGGAGATATATTCAGTTCATTTGTCTTTAAGTATAACCTATAATCTAATGATATCCAAATCTATTGTCCATCCTGCACTAACCCCTGATTTCTGGTCTCTATTTCCTCCTGGATGGCACACTGCTGCCTTAAATTCAGTCTGACTAAAACCTTATTAATTCCCCGCCTTGCATGCTGCCTTGGAATAATCTTTGACTTCTCTCATTACTTTTGTCATCATGTCAACATGATGACACTCCCCCTCCCCTCCCCCCACTTGTATCTGTATGTTGTCCCTCCCACTTTTAAGCAGGTATTCCAGTCCTAATTAGAGATGGACTAGAACTCAATCCAAATTCTATTAGTTTGAACAAACCCAAATTATTCAAACTATTCCAGATTTCGAACTATCCGAACTTTCTATAACTATAGAATTTTTCGATGACTCTCGAATTTTCAAATCAATATCCCTCAACTTTAGCACTCTAAACCCTAGAATGCGGCCAATTTAAGTTAGTGCTGAAATTGGCATCCCACGGGCTTTAGATATTTCCCCTAATTTTTAAAAAAAATTGTTAACAAAATGAAATCCAGCAGTTTCTTCCATCTCTACTGAAAAGTGCTCTTTAATTAAAGCTTTTGGAGGCACAGACCAATAAGACAAAAATATATTTAATTAATTATTCTGCACAGGTTATTTTTCACGTTAAATAAAGTGCACAAAAAAAGTAAATGAGAAAAATTATAACTTCCTATTACCTTTCATTTCTTTCTTCTGCCGTTTGTTTGTCAGACTTTGTTCCCATCATTTTCTCCTGAACGTTTTATTTAAAACCAATCTTGCCTGATTGCCACCAAGAGTGTTAGAAAAGATTGCAATCAATTAAACCAATCAGAAGGGTTTTTTAACTTAATGTGCACAAATAATTATTTTTGGAAATTCAATTTAGTTATGCTTTATTTAAGGTTTTAGTAAATATGACATTTTTATCCATTTCAATATAAATAACACATGTATTATCGAATATTTATTGCAAAAACTTGTATTATATCAGTAATTTTACTAAACTTCAAAAGAATTAACATTTAACAATTGCCTCAGCTTGGTTTGTTGGTTATCTACTTATTATTGAATTATCTTATCTCTGCTGTTTATTGATTGATTTGTTGTAAGTTCCTATCTATTGAGCACTATCTATTTTAAGCTTCATACACACATGCGATTGCAGGGGCCGACCCATGCCACACGATGTGTATGCATGACTGTTTCAGCCGATAGTCGTGTCATGTATGTGCACTTTGTCTGCCATAACGGCTGTTTGGTTGGGATTGTTGCCCGACCAGCTGGGCAGATCTTCGACCGATTGGCCGTTTCAGCCAAGAAAGTGCCCATACACGGCAAGAATATTGGGGGGTGAAACAGCTATTCATACACTGTGGCGCCTCCTGCGATCGCACGTGTGTTTGAAGCTTAGGTCAGCCACTTCAGGGAGGGGGTTAGGGAAGAGCATGAGGAGAAACGTTGAGTATATTTTATAATCTGAGTTGCACTACAGACTCCATACCTTCCCATGCTTTTGTGGGCATCTTCTATGTTTGTATAGTACATGATGGTTTACTAAATCTTTCTTAACAAGTTGTATCCAGTCTTGTATTGTAGGTAGATTTGGTGCAATCCATCTTAAAAAATTTCCTTCCTGGTACAGTAGCTTTATGTCAAATTGTTCGGGATTGCACATAGTGTTCAGGTTGGTAGGGTACTGGTAGTGTCACATGTAGACTTGTGAATCTTTCAATGGCTTGCCTGTATGTTTGAATGTGGGAACATAATCAGGCCGTCTGCTGCACAATACAACTTTTGGGTGTATGCTTGTTTCAATATACAAAATTTAATTTGTTTGTTTTGTGCTGCAGGGGATAAGTTGTGACTTTTTAGGACAGACTTGCACAAAGTAAGGCTCGGTGGCCACATGCGGCCCATTTACTGCCCCTGACTGGCCTAGACCCAGACCCCCAAATAAATCTTGTTTCAGGCTGGAAAATTGATTTATTTTTATTAAATTTATTTTATAAAAAATAATGACTGATTAATTGAATTTGATGGGATGATTTAAAATGTTACTATTACTATAATATTGTTGTCAATCTCAGTAATGAGAATCGAATTGAACCTATTGGTCCAGCCCTTCACGACAATCCAAGTTTCTCTACTGTATCTATTTTCCAGTTCTTTGAATGATAAGATTTGTTTACCTGCTATTACATGTTCAAAATTATTATATATATTTTTCCCCTGGAACACAGCTGCATGAAATTGGTGAAGGTTAGGCAATGAATAGTTTCGCCGTAGGGGTAGCTCATGTGGTATGTCTTTAAAGTTTAAAATTTTGTTCACTGCTTTCAATATTTTAGTATCTTGTGTGTGTATTGTAGTATTTGGCCCCATTGAGTGGATTAGTGAGTTGTCATATACAGTACGGTCCCTTTAGGTAGCTTGTTAGCATTTGGTCAGATTGTGTGGGTTGTTCATTTTTTACTATCCAACATCTAAGATATTTCTGTTAGCATATGTTGTAAAATATATAATAACTCTGCCCTGTGTCTCCTCCTCCCCTTTGCAGCCCCCCATGACCCTATGGTCCCTCCAGTTGCAGGCCCCCCCTTGGCCCATTCTCTTACAGCCTCATGTGGCCCCGCCCACCCGCGGGTGCTGTGGCCCCGTCCACCTGTGGGCGCCTAAGCCCCACCCACTCATGGGTGCACAAGCCCCGCTTACTCACGGGTGTTCAAGCCCCGCCCGCGGGTGCCGTGGGCCACTCAGACCCCCCCATACAGAAAACACTGTGGAAACAGTCTTTTCAGGAAGAGTGAGAACAGAGTGAGAACTCTGTCTGAAAAGGCTGTTTTCACATAATGGGAAAGAAGGGCTGTAGATTCCCTTATCTTCTCTGTCAGGACTTCACACAGTAGAGAGGAGGAGGGACTTCCTGTCTCCCTCACACACTGAGGGAGTCTGAGGCTGTGCTCACTGGTGGCACTGTGCAGGAGAAGCCTTAGGAATGTCACATGTCAGCCTCCCACCCATTAACTTTCTGGTCAGTCATTTCTTTATATCTTGGGCTGTGGAGTATGTAGAGAGGTGGTTGATGGCTGGTTTTGAAGGTAGGAGACTGGCCTTTAATTTAATTTAATCTCAACTTGTTTGGAGACCACAGTCCCCCTTTAATTACAGAAATTCCCACTCCACTGATTCGAAAGCCTTGCAGGCGTCCAGTGAGGGAAGTACTCTGTGGCTCACGCTATAGTGATCTATTTGCGTTTGAAATTAATTGATGTTCATTTTTTGGGGCATAAAGCCTGTTTGTTCTAATGCCACCAAACTAGTTGATTGTAATCTGTTGGCAAGTAGTTTTGCTAATATTTTGTAATTGCAGTTCAATAATGATATTGGATTAAAGGGGAGATTGATCACTGTTCTATCTCTAGATATGTATTGTTCTTTTATGTAAGAACATGTAGGAAACTTTAACCCTACTCTACTCTAGGTTGAATGGCAACAATGGTATTGCCAGCCTATCCTTGGTTTACACAATTGCTCTGCATCCTGTTTTAGAAAGTGGGTTTCCTGTAGCCATATGATGTTTCAGCTTGCATTCCCTCTGCTCTTTCAGGAAATCCTACTAGGCACAGGTTTTGATGTCTGTTTTCAAGATCATGAGCTTTTTATTTATACTGCTGTACCTCTTGTTGTAAACAAAGTATGTCCTCGAGTATAGGTTGGATCCCGTCTCTACTGTGGTTAGTCATGCCTCAACTTCCCCAACTCTTTTTGTGGACTTTCTTCAGATCCTGTCTTAGTAGGCCCACATCCATGCAGACCTCTTCAATGAGGACTGTTAGAGTAGATCTTGTGTCTTGTATTGCCTGCAGCAGGCTAGTATGTATCAGTGGCAGGTTAAGCATTGGTTTGGGTTCGAGTAGATCTATTGGGTCCAGGCATAGGTAATAGTTTAGTGGATATTTTCCGTCCACGCAGCCATGTGGCTTTCCTTTCCCGGTTCGCTCTGCCTTGCGAATTTGCTCAGCCATTCTGCTACCAAGTGTTCTATCTTACCTTTCTTATCCTTTTCTTTATTTTTACCCATCGTTATTAGTGTTTATCAGTAAGGCTATTCATCAGGATTATCTGTTGTTGCTGAGGAGCTCAAGAAATCATGTCCGCATAAGTTGCCATCTTGGTCACGCCCCCTCACAAAGTATTATTTAAAACAAACATTTTAATATAGCTGGGAAACAATGGCTTGGAAATTATAAAATGTTCAGGGGTAAAAATAAATAAAAATTCTACTAACACTAATGCTAAGAAAAGTATTGTTTCTGTTGGCCACTGACTTCTGAGCATAAACTCTTGCACCATTCATTGATATTTTGTCTTCTCTACAACAGATAGATAAAACAGAAGATAAATCTCTAGAAGAACGTGGGAGAATCCTCATCTCTTTAAAGTACAGCTCACAAAAATCAGGATTGCTGGTTGGAATTGTTAGATGCGCTCACCTGGCAGCAATGGATGCAAATGGATACTCTGACCCCTATGTAAAAACGTAAGTATTACTAAAAAAACCTCATGCTGGTATCCTGTTGGTCTTATATTCATGAAATAGATAATTCCATTATCTAGCATTGAGCAGAATGGCTCATTGCATAAAACAAAATAGATGATTCTTTAATTCAGTTGTGATGTGTTTATTTTTATAAATACCTACAGACAATTATCAGAGAGTCTTCACCACACAAAAGCGTCACCACCCCTTTAGACTAAAGGAAATGTGATTTTAACTTAAAAAACTAAAATACTATGAGGGTAGTAAGGTTTTGAAAAGCTTTGTCTGACAAAAAATCCACATTAGTAAATTAAATGCATTCTGAACGGAACTGCCAAGTTCTGGAAGAAATTCGGGGAAAAAAAATCTCAGAGCTATTTCGATTTTCCTAAAATCCCTAATTCTTGAACATTTGATAATTCGATAGTTATTAAAATCCTGAAAAAGTTCCACAATCCGTTCCAAGTGGGTTCAACTAGGAACTGGACTTTATCTCCATTCTGTACAGAGCCGGATTAAGACCAAATGGGGCACAAGGCACTAGTCAGATTTTTGCCCCCCCCCCCCAACGTTCCATTACACAAAGATCACTTTTGTAACTGTCACCCCCATGGCACCACCAACACATCTCCTGGCATCACCAGCACACCCCCATGGCACCACCAACACATCCCCTCCTGGCACCACCAGCCCATCCCCCTGGCACCACCAGCACACACCCTTGGCACCACCAGCACATCCCCCGGGCACCACCAGCACCTCCACTGGCACTACCAGCACCCCCTGGCACCACCAGCACACCCCCAGCACACACCCCTTGCACCAACAGCCTATCCAGCACCTCCATGGCACCACCAGCACATGATCCCCATTACCTTACGGTCCTGGCTTGGCACCACTTTGACACGATTCCCGATCCATCAATTCAGCAGCCTGTTTGATTAAAAACAAATTCTTTATTCGCACATTATATTAAAATCAATCAGATAGTATGGAGGAGAAAATTAGCACCAGAGTCTGGCTAACAAATAGACAATATCAATTAACAGTTAGTATAACACACAACAACATACTGCCACCAGTGAGTTGTACATTTTTCCATGTGAGGCAAACCTTACAATTATGGTAATAATAAAAACCATTAAAAACATCCTAACGCATTCATTGTGAGCAAAAAGGTAAATGAAAATTCAGTATGTTGGTCTTGTAATCCAAAGAGCATATATGGCATTAAAGAAAGAGACCAAATGACATATGGTGCTCTTAAAAGTAAGGGAGGGAGAGAGAATCAATCTCATTTGATCTCAGATATTAGGGTGTGGTTATACCCTCTTTTCTTAGAAACTCTATATAATAAAAAAAAAATTGATATATTATGTTATACAACTAATGTCCCATCTATAATTTAGGCCATCTGGTACTCTTGTACATAATTTAAAGATCCAAAACGCTTCTCTTTTGTTAATGAGTTTCAGAATGTCTCCTCCTCTAATGCCACATCGTACCCTTTCTATAATTTGTACCTTGCAATCTTGAATATTGCCATCATTGCAATACATGAAATGTTTTCCAACTGGGGTCTTATCCTCTTTCTTATAAATGGTATTTAAATGTTCTCGAATTCTTTCCTTAAGGGGTCTTGTTGTCCTCCCTACATATTGTTTTGAACATTTATTAAAGGTGATTAAATATATCACATTTGAAGTGTCACAATTCACATAATCATTCATTTTATATATTTTATAATCATTAATTTTTATATATTTTTTTTAAATGATGAAATTACATATACAAAATTACATTTCAATCCTACAAAGAAGTTTAAACAACTATTAGATGGTTCAATAAACAATTGTGCGACTACAGGATAAAGAAGCCCTTACATGTGACAACCCAGTTGTCCCTATTTACCATCATCTTCCCAAAATCCATAAGAGGTTAGACAATCCAGAGGGAAGACCTATTATTGCCAGCATTGGCTCATTAGGGGAAAATCTAGGGAGACTAGTGGATTTCTATCTCCAGCCAATTGTACAATCATTAAAATCATATATTAAAGATACAAAAGAAGTTTTACAAAACATGTTAGATCAAAATTGGGAACAGGATTTTTACTGGCTAACCCTTGATACTCTATCATCAATTATAAACAAGGATTAGAAGCTGTAGGGTTCTTTCTGAACAGACATTCATCATATACTGTGGAACTAAATATATTTATACTGGATGCTATTGATTTTTTCTTTAGATATAACTACCTTTTTTTTTGATGGTGGTTACTATCTCCAGAGATGTGGGACTGCAATGGGCGTGGCCTTTGCTCCCTCCTTTACCAACCTTTTCATGGGTTGGTGGGAGGGGTCCCGCATCTTTGGAGAGAAGAGCCCCTATAGAAATCAGATTCAATGGTACGGCAGATACATAGACGATTTATTTGGAGGGGTGATGAAAGATCTATTAAAGATTTTGTGAGATATGTTAATGTAAATGATCTGAATTTGGTATTCACACCGATGTATGATAAAAGAAGTGTCTTTTTTTCTAGACTTAAAACTAGGAGGCGATCCTGTAAACAAGAAAGTGATAACGGATGTGTATAGAAAAGAGGTAGCCCGTAATACCATCTTAGCAGCAGATAGTTGCCATCCAAGGCAAACCATTAAAGCTATTCCTTATGGGCAATTCATTCGTCTCCGGAGAAATTGCTCTACAAATGAATTATATGAGGTGGCCTCAGATGGTCTGAGAAAAAGACTTCTAGAAAGAGGTTATAAAAACTTGGATATTGATCATGCTTATTATAAGGCAAAATCTAAGTCTAGAAGGGAGCTGCTCAAGAAAAATACTAAAAAGAAGGAAAAATCCAATGCAATATATTTTGTAACGGATTATAGTCTGGAGTATGAATCCATTAAAAAGATTATATACAAACATCTGCCTGTCCTCAAAAGGGAACCTCATCTTAAACAGATCCTTACAGAAGGAGTAAAAATGGTTACTAGAAGGGCAAGATCAGTTGGGAACATAATATCACCCAACTTATGCTGGAATGATAGACAGAAAAATAGAGGGACATCATGGTTATCACACAAGGGTAACCACAAATGTGGTAAAACAATATGTAAAACATGTAGGTGTATCCGGACAGGAAATACATTTACATCATCAGTTACACAAAAAGAATATAAAATTAATGATTATGTGAATTGTGACACTTCAAATGTGATATATTTAATCACCTTTAATAAATGTTCAAAACAATATGTAGGGAGGACAACTAGATCCCTTAAGGAAAGAATTCGAAAACATTTAAATACCATTTATAAGAAATTATAAAATATAAGAAAGTATTGCAATGATGGCAATATTCAAGATTGCAAGGTACAAATTATAGAAAGGGTACGATGTGGCATTAGAGGAGGAGACATTCTGAAACTTATTAACAAAAGAGAAGCATTTTGGATCTTTAAATTATGTTATTAAGAGTACACATATGGCCTAAATTATAGATGGGACATTAGTTGTATAACATAATATATCAATTTTTTTTTTATTATATAGAGTTTCTAAGAAAAGAGGGTATAACCACACCCTAATATCTGAGATCAAATGAGATTGATTCTCCTCTCCCTCCCTTACTTTTAAGAAGACACCATATGTCATTTTGGTCTCTTTCCTTTAATGCCATATATTGCTCTTTGGATTACAAGACAATAACATACTGAATTTTCATTTACCTTTTTGCTCACAATGAATGCGTTAGGATGTTTTTAATGGTTTTTATTATTACACTAATTGTAAGGTTCTGCCTCACATGGAAAAATGTACATACTCACCTGGTGGCAGTATGTTGTTGTGTGTTATACTAACTGTTAATTGATATTGTCTATTTGTTAGCCAAACTCTGGTGCTAATTTTCTCCTCTATACTATCTGATTGATTTTAATATAATGTGCGAATAAAGAATTTTTTTTAATCTAACGGGCTGCTGAATTGATGGATCGGGAATCGTGTCAAAGTGGTGCCAAGCCAGGACCGTAAGGTAATACTGTGAGACTATTTAGTGGGGGCGTGAACAAGCCCCGGGCAGTGAGCACACTTCCGAGGAGTACTGATACCAAGACGCTGGAGACGTAGAGACCAGCTTTGGAGTGGGTGAGAGCGGGAAACAGGGGAGGTTTAGAGCCACTGATTGTTTTTCATGATCCCCATTGCCATACAACTATTTTAAAAACTAAAAGATTAACTGGGTGTCAGGACAGGGCTGTAAAGCAGATTGCAGTGGGGTGGGTAAAGAAGGTTAGCCACCGTCAGACACTGCAGACAGTCACTACTCCTGCGCATGCTGTGCTCCAATTAAAGACAGTGGGTAAAAATCAGCTGTGTATTCACCCACGTGACCAAGCACGCATTCGCAGCAGCAGTGTCTGGTGAGCAGCTGATGTGCTTTTGTCATGTCATCCTGATTGGAAGCCAAGGCCGGGCCCCCCACCCAAGTAATTAAAAGGTCAGATAACGAAAAGGCAGAGACGGATTGTGATATGATACACAGCCATACAAGTGCCCCCATGGCATCCGGGCCCCAGGCACTTGCCTTGGGTGCCTTGTGCATAATATCGATATTCCTACGGATGTTTGAAAATTACAACTCCAAGCATTCTTCAACTACAGAGGGAAGCTAGGGAATGCTAGGATTTGTAGTTTTCAAACATCTGGAGACACACTATTTGAAAATCCCTGTTATGTTATTGGCCATGTGGTGTATAGGTTCCGGGGGGGGTTTCTTGGAAGCAACAGGTTTTTTTTTTAAAGCTGTTACTTCCAACTAAACTTAACTTTGTTTTCCAGCATACTTATCCTTTAAACTATGACAACCTTAACAGTTAATCTTTTTAGATATATTTGTGTATAAAGTCAAGACTGTTAAAAGTCTATTAAACTGTTTATAAACAACATTCCCTACTATACCAGTAATTCAAAGATTTTATCAAGCCATGAACCACATGGAAATTAAAATTTTATTTGCAACACACATGTAATCATAATCATTGAATTTTATAGCATTGTATACATATAAATTTAATTGTATACAGCTGAACCGCACAGAATCCAAAAAATGTATGTGAATAGTATGAAAAAAGTAAAATAACTTTATATTATTTAGTGTAAGATATGAAAGAAACCAGAGATACATTGTTCTTGACAATAAGGACACAATGGACATTTTTAAATTAATAATCGTGATTAGCGATATCGATCCATTTAAGGACACAATGGACATTTTTAAATCAATGATCGTGATTAGCGATATCAATCCATTTATTACAGTAAAAAAATATCGCTAAAAGCGACCTTGCATATCATTTTCCGTGTTTCAATTGGTAGCCACAGAGGCAGCGAAAAAGAACACTGTGGTCGGCAAAAGGAACGATATCGGTATTTACATATATCGATAATTTATAATTACCATCCAGTATTCCAAACTCAGTATTTCATAAGTATTTCATGCAAGCAAAATATGTGTAATGAAATTAAAATTACAGACAAGCCATTTATAAAGGAAAGAACCACATGTTATTACAGTAAGTTTAATTTGTTTCTGGTATGGTTGCTTGACAGCATAGGCATTACAGAATTCTAAACTGTCATTTTTTTTAAATACATGGCATGTTATATTCAATCTGTGTGGCTAATTTGATTCCTTCCCAAATCAACTAAGATATGACCATCTGGCAAAGTCAAGCATAATGTAGCATTTTATAAAGGTGGCTGAACCCACAGAGTTTGCAAAAAGCCATTGAAATTTTGACAGGAAACATTGGTTGCCAATACTAACATTTCATCTTGAATCAAGCATTTTCACATCCAATCGAATCTTAGAATTTCAGTTTCGTCGACAAAATTTTCTTGGTTTTGGAATAAAATTTCGGTAATAGTTTTGACATTAAAACGCTTATTCGGGATGAAATTCGATTTCATCTGCTGTGACCAGGTTGGCAGTGCTAAACCTCCCTAAAATTTGATTTCTCTAGTTTCAAATTTACCGGATGTAGAATCAGATCAGCTTTTCATAAATGTGATTGGTCCTTTTATTACCAGCAGCAGTGAATTAATGTAAACAGGAAAAGTGACTGTATCAGATTATTTTAAGGTTCACCATTAAATTCCGTCAGATCTGCTGAAAAGAAACTAGGTTCGGTTTCAAACCGGGCTCATCTCTATTCATGATTTAATTCAAATAGTCAAACTGAAAAAAATCTGTCAGTTATTTCAAAATAAACCCTTTTTGTTCATTTAATGAAATGTCTGAAATATTCCCTAAATAATTTGAATTGAAAGAATGCTTTTACTTTTGATTGTTATTGATGCCAGTATGATTCTGTAATACTGACTAAGAAAGCAGAAAGAAGATAATTGAAGCTGAATGTAATAGATCCTTACTTTTTTCACAGCAGAGGATATGGAATGCATAATGATGTATATTGTACAACACAGTCCTATTTGAATCTTAACGCAAACACATCTCTCAGATGTTTTCCTAACCTTAGTTCCATAACTACTGATTATGGTTTAAGCATTTGTTTTCCTGTGAAGTACAAAAATTATTATAAATCAAATAGATATATGCAGGGACAGTTGTGTTCCTATGGCCATGCATTTGTATGTATGTATGTATGTATGTATAGTTTATTTATAAAGTGCCTCTAGGGGATACAGCGCTGTACAGTAACAGAAGTAACTAGAAAGGGAAAGTTTAAGTATAAACTTTGAATTTGGCTTGAAAGGCTGCATTTTGGAAGGGAATGTGTGTGTGATTGTGCTGCAGATTTTAAAACTCAATAATGGCAATGATGATGATATTGTTGTTTTTTACTAACCCTTTAAATATACCGTAGCTGTCACAGGAGTGAATGGCTATGTCAGTTAGTGTGTGCTTGTGGCAGGTTGGGGGATAAAAAATTAAGTTTTTTGATGATTGGTCAAAATGTTTGTTTTTTTTACTATATTTACACTTTAAATATGGTTGCCACGTGAATGAATGGATAGCTCATTTGGTGTGTGTACCTGTGTCAGGTTGGAATTTAAAAAAACAAACTGTTTTCATTATTGATCAAATTTTTTTTTTTGACTTTACTTACCCTTTAAGTATGGCTGCTACAGTAATGGAGGGGTAGGTCAGTAGGTGTGTGTACCCACGTCAGGTTGAGGGTTAAAAAAACAAACTTTTTTAATGATAGGTCAAAATTTGTTTTTTGATTATAGTTACCCGTAAAGTATGCTGCCATGGAAGTGGAAGGGTAGGTCAGTTGTTGTGTGTACCTGGGTCAGGTTGGGCGGTAAGAAAAAACAACAAACTTTTTTGATTATTGATCAAAATTTGTTTTTTGACTATAGTTACCCTTTAAGTATGGCTGCCACAGACATGGATAAGTAGATCGGTAGGTGTGTACCTGTGTCAGCTTGCGGGTTAAAAAAACAAACTTGTTTGATGATAGGTCAAAAAAATGTTTTGACTTTAGTTACCCTCTAAGTATGGCTGCCACGGAAATGGGAGGGTAGGTCAGTAGGTGTGTGTACTCGTGTGAGGTTGGGGGTATGTGTTTTTGCATGTATGACCATGAAACTAACTTTTATTGATGATTGATCAAAATTAGCTTTGACTATAGTTACCCTTTAAGTATGGCTTGAGAATGGAAAGGTAGGTCAGTAGGTGTGTGTACCTGTATCTGTGTGGGGGGTTGGGGGTATCAGCGTTTGTGTTTATGGCCATGAAACACACTGTTTTGAAATATTCATATTTGAGGAATGTTACTATTATAGTCTATGGGAAAAAATGTCCCATAATTCGCAGATAACCCTGCAACGCTTCCTCATATTCCTTAGCTAGGTAATAACACACTTAATAACTATATGCCACACATGTCCCTAGCTCAAAAACTGTGGGAGGAGATACGGTCCAAAAAAGCAGAAGAATACTATTTATATATATATAATATATATATATATATATATATATTATATATATATATAACTAGAAAAGTGTGCCCGTTGGTGCACAGTGGGAAATAGTGGGTGTATGTTTAGCTATATGTGATACAGATGATAAAAATCTTTATACACACTACTATAAAAATTTAGGGATTTGTACAAAAAAAAAGGCAAAATGTTAAAATAAAGAAAATCCTATGAAATCCTGGTTCTATTAGTGTAGGTATTAGAGGGGACATATATACACACATCATTTGGATTGTACTGGAAGTGTTAGTGCTTTAGAAATAAATGTTAAATATACATAAAGTGCAGCCTAACATCTAGATAAGACAGACATTATCTATCTTATATTTGTTATATAACACTATCACATTTTTCTGTTTTGTTTATTGATTTATTTTAATAAATCTATACAGGAAGATATTTAAATCCAGTGTTTTGAGAGATGGGCGAAATTGCTAAAATCCGTTCCGCCTGTGGACCTAGAAAATGGTCTGGGAAAAACGTACATACATCCAGAAGTGTAAAAAAAATAACTTTCCTCACGATCGAACTGTTTTTCGAGATAACACATTCTATTTTCGAGGGTCACTGAAATTTTAGAAAATTTGAAGTTTAAAGGAATTTTCGAAAATTTTGTGATACAGTAACTTACTGTAAATTGGCTTGGGACCTGGGAAATGGTCTGGAGAACAGATTATCCAATTCTTTCAAATCAGAATTGGTTACAATCAGATTTTTTCAGAAAGAAACTGATTGGTATACTAACCAATCAATTCTTTCTGAAAGAATCTAATTGTAACCAATTCTAATTTGAAAATAATCTGATTGGTATACTAACAAATCAGAATCTTTCTGAAAGAATCTGAATGTAAAATTCTGTTTAAAATAATCGGATTGGTTAGTATACCAATCAGATTCTTTCTGAAAGAATCTGATTGTATCCAATCAATTGGTTACAATCAGTACTTTCAGAAAGATCTTATTGGTACGCTTCTGTAAGAATCTGATTGTAACTATCAGAATTAGTTACAAACAGATACTTTAGAAATAATCTTATTGGTATTCTTCTGGAGAATCTGATTGTAACCAATTGGATTGGGAAAGAATCTGATTGGTATACTAACCAATCAGATTCTTTCTGAAAGAATCTCATTGTAACCAATTCTTATTGGAAAATAATCTGATTGGTATACCAATAAGATTCTTTCTAAAAAGAATTTGATTGGTACGCTTTCTGGAAGAATGTAATTGTAACTAATCAGAATTAGTTACAATCAGATTCTTTTAGAAATAATCTAATTGGTGTAGTAACCAATTAGATTATTTTCTAATAAGAATTAATCAGGGCCAGATTTACACCTCAGGAGCCTGTAGGCCCAAAGAGCCTGGTGCCCTTAGCCCTAAACACAGACCACACCCCCAAACCACACCACTTTCTCTTTTTGGGGAAGACAATAAACTATAAAGGGGTTGGATTGATGGGAGGAGATTAACAGCCACCACTCCAACCTCAGACGCCCCTAGGTGCATGCCTAATGGTAAATCCATCCCTGGAATTGGTTACAATCAGATTCTTTCAGAAAGAATCTAATTGTCTTTTCCCCAAACCATTTTCCAGGCCCCAAAACTATTTACAGCAAGTTACTGTATAATTTTTACAAAATTTTCAAAAATTGCTTGAAATTTTCTTTGAATTTTCGAACACATCTTTAAAAAAATCTGCAAAGCGGAATTCCCACAAAAAGTGAATCATGGAAATCCGTCGCGGAACTGGGTTCAGATCTGCGATCCGGTCCATCTCTATTCTTGATCTATTTATTGTAACATTGTGTAGAGTGTTATAGTTCAGTAGAAACACCACAGTAAAATACAACTGTTGTGCAAAGCTTGAATCAATCTTCCCCCTTAAATTTCCAACCAATAATAGATCAATAGGAGATCCATTGGATCATTCTATAATTAAAGTTATCAATCTGACTTTCGGTACTCACCCTGCCTATTAAGGCCGAGGCCACAATACAACACACCAAATCAAGCACAGAATCACAAGCATAATTGCACGCGATACGATTTTGTGTGTTTTTGCGTAAGTTTTGCGCATGCAATTTTGCCGTTTTCTATTACGGAAACGCATGCGTTAATGCACCAAAAATGGTGAACGCATGCATTACCAAAACGCAAACGGCCATGCAATCGCATGCGCATCGGAAATCGTGGGAATTTTCTCGTTCCCGTGATTTCCATTTTAGCGAAAAACGTGGCCGCAATCGCGAGCGAAAATGCGGGAAAAGCATGCTACTATGGCCTAGCCCTCACAGCTGTCACCAGGGATTCTGTTAGAGAGGGATCACTATTGGTAAATCTGAGGTCCTATAAAGAACCCAGACTATCCTGTCATGTTTCAAACTTATTTGATCAGTTTAGGACACAGGTTCATGGCTTCTATGGGGTCTATTGCTTAAATAATGTAATGGTAGTGAATGCATATAAGTTATAGCAATGTAAATAGGCAAAATATATAATAAATAAAAGTACTTGCATAGTCCCCACTTTTTCTGTAATGGAATCTTCAAAATGGCCCACACCCCAGAAGTTTTACAGGGGACCCGTAGCTCACAAAGGAACATATTTCTCACTTCCCTTTTAGTGTTGTACACAATTGTGTTCTTAATTTAGATGATAGCAATTAGCGAATCAAAACATTTCTGAGTGTAAAGGAAGTAGTGTAGTTTTAGTAGGAAGGTTGCAAGACTTATATGTCACATCCTTTGTAAAACATGTGACAGTTCTCTCACCTCACCCCACTCTTCCCTCTCAATAGAAACAAAGGAGAGCTGCTGTTTGCTGGACAGTTAGTAATCAGTGATCTCCAGATGTTTTGGAAACTCCCAGAATTCCCTACTACGAGTGCTGTAGAGGAATGCTGAGAGTTGTACTTTGAATTCCTAACTACAGATGCTTGTAGAGGATGCTGGGAGTTGTAGTTTACAAACATCTGGAGATCTACTGATTGGTTATCCCTGCACTATATGATAGAGGGACTGGAAGAAACATCTCCATGCCCACTTCTCTGAGACAATGGAGTGAGTTTATTATCGTTTATTAGGATACGATTTTGTGTGTTTTTGCGTAAGTTTTGCGCATGCAATTTTGCCGTTTTCTATTACGGAAACGCATGCGTTAATGCACCAAAAATGGTGAACGCATGCATTACCAAAACGCAAACGGCCATGCAATCGCATGCGCATCGGAAATCGTGGGAATTTTCTCGTTCCCGTGATTTCCATTTTAGCGAAAAACGTGGCCGCAATCGCGAGCGAAAATGCGGGAAAAGCATGCTACTATGGCCTAGCCCTCACAGCTGTCACCAGGGATTCTGTTAGAGAGGGATCACTATTGGTAAATCTGAGGTCCTATAAAGAACCCAGACTATCCTGTCATGTTTCAAACTTATTTGATCAGTTTAGGACACAGGTTCATGGCTTCTATGGGGTCTATTGCTTAAATAATGTAATAAACGATTAATAAACTCACTCCATTGTCTCAGAGAAGTGGGCATGGAGATGTTTTCCTTCCAGTCCCCCTATCATATATTGCAGGGATAACCAATCAGTAGATCTCCAGATGTTTGTAAACTACAACTCCCAGCATTCCTCTACAAGCACTCTGTAGTTAAGGAATTCAAAGTACAACTCTCAGCATTCCTCTACAAGCACTCTGTAGTTAGGGAATTCTGGGAGTTTCCAAAACATCTGGAGATCTACTGATTACTCTTACTGTCCAGCAAACAGCAGCTCTCCTTTGTTTCTATTGAGAGGGAAGAGGTGGGGTGAGGTGAGAGACTGTCACATGTTTTACAAAGGATGTGACATATAAATAAGTCTTGCAACCTTCCTACTAAAACTACCTACTTCCTATTAACACTCAGAAAATGTTTTGATTCGCTAATATTGCTATCAATCTAATATTAAGCACACCATTGTGTACAACACTAAAAGGGAAGTGAGAAATATGTTCCTTTGTGAGCTACCGTTGCCTCCCTGTAAAACTTCCTGGGGTGTGGCCATTTTGAAGATTCCATTACAGAAAAAGTGGGGACTATGCAAGTACTTTTATTTATTTATATATTTTGCCTTATTTACATTTCTATATACTTTAATGCCATTACTACCTATTTGTTAATATTGATATAACTATTTATTTAGTGCTTAAACAACACATAAACACTGTCCCTATGTATATAACTTTTACCCACCCCCACCAACATAGTACCTCTGAAAAACCAAATGTATTCCCCATAAATTTATGAATGTATTTATATAATTTAAGGGATATAAATAGAAGTGCTAGAGCTTTGCTCAGGAGGTAAGGATGTCCCTGCCCTATAGAGCTTACAATCTAGTTAGTTAGCATTTCAGCAATTGGACTTCTATTGATTCAAATACACATGGTGGCCCTACCCCAATCCTAGTCTCAGTTTTCCCAGATCAATGGAATGACAGTAGTTACAATCACAGATGTCTTTTTCAATTAAAATTTTGTTTATCTGCACATTTTATTTTCCGTATATTGAGAATGTACACTGGAGTTAAGAAAATGATCCTGCAAGGCATTTCAGTTAATTTTAGAGAGCATTTTAACAAAATACAAAACCAAGAACTCACAGACAATATTTTTTCTGATGCTATAAATGATTCAGATTTCCGGCATATCTCTTTTTAATTAAGCTGTAAAAATTCAAAAGGCAGGGTAAACATTTTTTCCATTTGCTCATCCTTTGTGCTCGTTTTGTGTAACTTTCAAATAATTTAACATCAGCCTTTTACTGGTTCACTGAATTGTAAAGAAAAAATAATGAAGCTGAAATTAATTTAGTAGAAAATTATCCTATTAAATGTAATTTCATTTTAGAGATTCCTTTCTGGGTTTTTCCATTCCATATTACACTCTTGGTTTTTTTATTGATTTTTGGAAACCACTGGGAATCTCTCTGTATGGGCCACGTCTTAAGCAGTTCATGGTCCATGATCTAAGGTACAAATAATGTATTATTTATAAGGGAGAATAAATTATATCAGTAGCTGTACAAATGAGTGCGCTCTTATAGTCTAACCTATGTTAAAATCCCATGTTACTGGAGGCAAATAACAAGCACTAAATATTGAAAATAATGTGTCTGGTGGGCCAAGAGACTTCCACTGAACATAAAATTCAGTAAAAGCTTCATGACAAACAGAGAGCTATTGCAACTTAGCTGCTGCCTGAGGACCTAAATTGCTAGATTCTACCCTCTGGGTTTACAACTTCTAGCCATTATATTTACTTACAAAGTATATAGTATGTTAATTTGAACATAGATATAATAATAAACATTTATCATATGCATATAGATATCATATGTTTGGGTGTTGCTATTAATTGTTTGGGTGTTATTATTTAACATTTGAAAAGGTTACCAAAGGTTCTATTCCTAGTAAAAGAACCTAAAGATCATGTAGAATTTAAATTGTATGCCTTTTTTTCACCCAAATCTATAATATAGACTAGGAACTAAAAAAATTCTGTGTTTCTGAAGTCTAACTTTGAAAATTATTGTACGTGTCAAATTTTGTATAAAATGACATCAATCACTTGATGAGAATCCTTAAAAATGTCACAAATAGCTTACTGGTCTCCTAGGAAGAAGTCAATCTTTCAGCATGAATTGAGATAACTGATGTATTTTTTTCCTTAGAAAATAATCATTTAGTTTGACTGCTTAAAAACATTTTTAAAAGGTTTTACAAAAGTTACTAATGTAAAGTTTACATTATCCTAATGTCAGTCCTTTCTGTTACACACTATTGTGGAGAAGCATTCAGTGGCTTTATCAACCAAACTAGTTAAAGACCCACTCTACTCAGTGAAATATATAGGATAAGTGTGGAGTTTTACAAAATTGTCCTTTTAGAGGCTCTATTTCTACTCCACTCTGTCCCCAGTGGCCACACGTGCAAACAAATAAAGAATTGTAGATGAGCCTCATGCAGTATAGAATCTGCAAACATTTATTGTGCACTTACAAGCAACATGTTTCGGAGGTGTGCTCCTTTATCAAGCATACAAATCAACTGTGCAATTGCTCTTATGTAGGTAAAAACCCTTCCCCCCATTTTACCCAGGAGTTCTTTTTTTTTTTGCTGCACAAGGGACAAAAAGTCCAGGATAAAATAGATTTGAACTGTGGGATTGATATGTATAGGGACTCTAAATCAGTCCCTACCAATATGGCCTACAGTGGCAAGCGCAGGATTTTCAAGGGGGGGGGGGGGGATTCCTAAATGAGTGACCACTGAACAAACCCAGAAGGAGGTTCATGACCGAATACATTCATGTGTTCTGTTATATATGGATCATATAATAATATATTCTCTAATTACCATGATTATCATTACAGTTGGCCAATACACATATTCCCTTTTCTTTTGTTATAAAGTATATACTTACTAAGGCTGGGTACACACAAACCAACAGATATGTCCATGTATTGGTTGGTCAGGCCGACAAAATCTGAGGTGATTTCGGCAGTGGCAGTGATAGCTGTGGTCCATAGGAGACATTTGCTGTGGCCGACCACAATATAGCTTTCTGTTTTACTGATAAATCCACATTTGCACTACATTATCATTAGTGTCTTTTGAAGTCAGAGCTGTGACACTGACGGTGGATCTGACAGAATTTGCAGTAAAAGCCAATAACATTGGACCATGTATAGGCACATTGAACAATCATTCTTTATAAAGAATATATGGAACAATCTTTCCTGTGTTCAGGGTTGTTCCTACATTTTTTGACACCTGAAAAAAGATTTAAATGGCGCCTATCTGTAGAAGGGTGGTGGCTTGTGGAGCGGGTGTGGCTTCATCAGGGAACATAGGTGTGGCTTGTGGAGGTGGCTGTGGTGGGCTGACTTAACACTGACTGGTGGACTGGAGGGCTGACTTAACACTGATTGGTGGACTGGAGGGCTGACTTAACACTGATTGGTGGACTGGTGCTGAAATGCAGTATTACAGGAAGGAAGAGTTTTTTAACTGCCGCCTTTTAGGTGCTCTGCAGGGGTGCGCCCTGAGCAAATGTTTGCTTGCTTCATGGTAGGGGCACCCCTGCCTGTGTATGTATATATATATAATATCCCCTATTCCTGTTCACTAAGCTCCATCATAGTGGAGTAGGTACAGTATATAATATAAACCCAGTCTCAGCAATCACCTTACGCAACTGCAGGGTTGATACAGTTCTCTATCAATTATTATTAGTTGTGCTGCTGTCAATCACAGGGCAGATTGGATACATTTTTAAAAAAACATACAAATGCTGCTTCTCACTTACAGCTCAATTAACAATGTAACAATCTATGTAACAAACTATGTAACAGTCTATGTAACAATCAATGTAACAGTCTATGGACACCAGGAGAAGCTGAACAGCAGACAGTACTGAGCAGACAGAAAAGGGGGATTCCAGGCACCAGTAACCCCCCCCCCTAAACATCCCCCCTAAACATGCCCCTGGCCTCTGTAGGCAACTCACCCAATTTCTGTAATTTCAACAATAAATCATTAGTGTCTTTTACATGTTTTTTTAATTGTAGGGCTATTGGCTGTAGGGTTCAGTCCACATACTGTATGGGAATTGGGATAATGGTATCATACCATCATTTTGTGGTATGTCATATGGGACTATGGGATGGGGTTAGAGCAAGATCTTAGTGACATGATACTACAAGCCAATCAATATCATAAGTCCATGAAATCTACATATGTCTATATATACCTTAATGTTCAACTGATCCTAAAAGGTAACTATTCGCACTAAACTACATCGTAAGAAAACAAACAGAAATAATCTGTAACATGCTGGTAGCTACCATAACCCCAGAGTCTTTTCTGGCATCCCAAGGAACCAGTTCATGGTCCCCTCCTACACTAAAGAAAAGTTTGTTTTTCCCTAAAGAAACATGCAGCGCCAAGGGATCCGGAGGGGGGAGGGCTCTCCTGTACATGCCAGAGTCCTTCAGGAGGACAGGGAAGGGACAGATACCAGATACTACTCGTCAGATTCCTGGACTTTCAGAAGGCACTGCAGGACAACCACAGAGAGCAGAGGAGAAAGGTAATGATTTTTTTTACACAACACGGAGAGGCCAGTAGTGGGGCAAATTTTAGTTGGGGGGTGGACATGCCCTTTAAAGACAGTGAGTAGTCCCATAACCATATTAAAGCACAAGGCTACCGGGCACATTCTTTTATATAGGTGCTGGAACTCTTTTAATAACATAATCACAGTTGTGGAGGTTGAAAAAGACATTTCCATCTAGTCTAACCTGTTTAGCTATCTCATGAACACAACCTAATATTTGATCCAGGAGGAGGCAAACAGTGTGAAAGGGGGGAAATCCTTCAAGACTCTTTATGACAATCGTAAAGGATCCCTGGATCAACAATACGTATAACTTTATAGCTTTATAACAATATAATAGAAGACATGTTTTCTATAATACCCAGGTTTAATGAGTCGTGACCCTCATGACATAGCCAAGCAATTAAATCAATAAAACTAACAAAGAAAATAATAAAACCAAATGCAGTAGAATCATACAAACAGGGCAGAACCACTGTCCAATTATAGGAAACCTGAACAGTAAAGGGCGCTGATATGCAATAAAGGTACCCAAAAAAGCAAAACAAATAAAAACTGTATTGGTCCCATGACCACTATATAAAGGCACAGAACTTAAATAAAAAAGGGAGAAGTATGGAATATTATCCCTTATCCTATATTCTAAAGTAAGGTTGTCGATATGCACAGACGCTGGACCCACCTGCTAGCTTTGGCCATGTGATGTCTTCTAGCCAACGCCCACAGGTGTGTCTGGGAAGCTCTCCGGGGGGGTGCGTACTGCAAGTGGAGGTGCATGCTGCGGGTGGAGGTGCGTGCCGCAGGTGGTGTGTGCACGCTTCCTGGGGGTTTGCTGGTATTATAGATCAGAGATGGGAAACCAATAGGTCTTTGATGTTTGAAAACTATAACTAACAGCATTCCCCTGGCTGCATAGTGTAGGGGAATTCTAGGAGTTGTAGTTTTTAGATTTGGAGACCTTCTGGTTATCTATCCCTGATCTATAATATAAGGGATAATATTCCATACCTCTCACTTTTTGATATAAGTTCTGTGACTTTGTATATGCTATGAATGAGTGTATTAAGTTCCTGAGAGGTTTCATGTGAGAGAAATTCTGTTTGTTAGTGGGCATGGTCTAATATACAACATGAGAGACATAAATTGAGTATCCTGGTGTGACAGTCTGTTACTGTTTGTGTGCCTAGTGCCTGATGTCCATTCAAATGTTTGAATAATACTGTAAATGAAAAGCAGATCATTCCTTGGTAAACACTGTACAATAAAAAGCGAACGCAATGACCATACATATTTTAAAAAGTTTAAGGTTGGAGTCCCTCAATGCTCTTCACAAATAGATGTAGGGAAGATGAAAGTGTTTATACATTTAAATAAATTTAAAATGTATACATCTACAGTATAATACATGCTGGATCTTCAATGGGAATTGCACCCCCCAAAACTAGAATTTAACCCACTACTGGCCCCACTGTGTAGTGTAATAAAATCCTTACCTTAGATCCCAGCTCCAAATGGTTCTCCTGTAATGTCCCTACAGTCCCAAAAACTGGCCACCAGGAGCACTGCAGGGAGGGAAATTGTTTCTGCCTTTAAAGCGTCCTCTCAGAGGTTTTGGCTTGCTCAGAGCAGCCATCCCCCCACCCCCTCTCCCTCCTGTTTCCCTCTCTCTCCCCTTAGCATAAAACCCCTTGGAAAGAGGTAAGGTAAGTAATGATCGGGGGAGTTTCTGCAAATATTAATATTGCGGTTGGGGCTGGGGAAGGAAGCTCTACAGTACCCCAAAAGTTACAAAAAGGGGTGGACATGCCCTTTAAAAAAATACTTACCTTACATCTCTGCTCTTTATGGTTCTCCTGCAGTGCTTGTCCAAAGTCCAGGAAACTGAAGAGTAGGAGCTATCTTCCTTTATGAAAGGTTTCTGCCTCCTCCTTGTCCTCTGAGAAGATAGTGGCAAGCACAGGGCAGTGCCCCCCCCCTCCCCCTCGATCCCTCCCTGGATACCCTTCTCCTAGACCAAAATCTTTTTTTATATAATGTTGGCCATCCTTTCCCAATTTCCCAACCTCCAACCGCTATAATAGATGTGTAAAAAAAGAATCACAACTCTACTTACAGCTCCTCACTCCTGCAGCACTCTCTATACCCGGCAGCCTCGGCTGTGATTGGCTGCTTCTCAGATCCAGCCTCCCTTGTAGTTACGGCAAGCAGGGAGCCGGATCAGAGCGCCGCTGGAGCGAGGGGCTGTAAGTAGCATTTTGATTGTTTTTTACACATCTAATACAGCAGTTGGGGGTGGGAAGGGATGGCCATAATATCATAATTTTATATCGAGGGTGGAGATGCCCTTGAAATCACTCAGCTACATATATGTGGAGCTTTGTGAAGGTAACATAAGTCCTGGTCTCTGTAATTTATTGCCTTTACTATGTAACATTAAAGCTTTGTACAGATGTACGATTCTGACCATGACCCCACAGCCACGATGGATACCCGCAGCGAACGTTCGTTTAGGGCAATAATCACATGTGTGCGTTCGGTCGGGGGTTGTATGTTAATCTGTAAAAGGTATACACACGTGCGATTATCTGGCAAAACGCCCGTTCAGTGAGGTCATAGGTCGCAGGTTGTGTCCAAAATCTTACATCTGTACGAAGCTTAACCACTTATGCTAATTATATGAAGGAAGGGCAGGAGCTTACAATGGCACACATACATAAAAAAAGAAGGAGAAGAAAACAATTTAAAAACCTTATGCATAACTAGCAAACCCTGGTTCCCGAATCCCAAAAGAATCATAAATCCACCACCATCCCCCTGACTGCTCTGGTGTAATCCTTCAGTTAGTAATTCTTCCCATTCTCTTCAACACCTCCTAACGGCCGTTCATGGTACTTCATTGTGATAGTAACATCTTTCTTTAAGTATATAAGATGAGACATACTGTATCACTTACAGTGTAGTATAAGGATATTAAGTTCCCTGCTCAGCTATTGGTCTGTAGCCTCCAGGGGCTTCGCTACCATGACGCAATGTAAAACATTTGCTCACGGCAGACGCCAGTCTGCCTATGGGGTTTTTTCTCCACCTTTTGCCTGAGTGCTGCCAGTTGTCTAAATAAAGTTAACAGGCAAGCTTCAGCCAATCACTGACGATTCCTTGTGGTGATGTGTATGCCAATTGGTCTGCCACTGGCTGTGCATATGCCTCTCTGGCCTGGCATCTGTGTGTAACATGCATGCTTTATACCTGGCACAGCAGTGCGGCCGTTAGAGCAGAGTAGTGGTCAGAGAGGGTGTAGGCTGGCACTGTGGGTATGTATGAATCACAATTAGCAAACTTGTATATACCAGTCATTGTGGGCAACTAACAGTCACTGCGGGCAAACTCTTATGTACCAGTCCCTGTGGGCAAACGTGTATGTACAAGTCACTATGGGTTAACTTGTATGTACAAATCACTGTGGTTAACTTGTATGTACCAATAACTGTAAGCAAATTGGTATGTACCAGTCACCCACCACACCTACCTCCACAAGCCACACCCAATTTTTTTTAGGGATATGCAGGGCGGCATTAAATATTTGTTTCAAGGGGACAATAGTCTAAGAACGCCCCTGGCGTCCTCATGCTTTTATATGGTCATGGAACACCTCTGTGACTTAATATCCTTATATTACACTGTAAGGGTTGCATTATCCCTTATATGATTAATATAAACAATTTCAAACTAAAAAGCTATATACCTTTAAAACTAAGGACTGATTAAACATGTACTGCTGGTTTATTTTAAATAAAAATGCCATATTTTAAAGAAAACAGCAATATATATGTCAAATAATAAAGACACAAAGTACATCTTTATGTTACGACTCTTTGTAAAATAATTCTAGCTGTTTAAAATAACAATCAATGTGTAAAATAAAGATTGCTTCATTAACTGCAGCAATTTTATTTTTCATTAACATTTTTTTTAAATCCTGTACTGAATCAATGTCACCAAGCTGTTGCGTGTTTGCCTCCCCCTTAGATTGACAAAATGAAGGCACTATACAGAAAGCTTCTATAGAGGCAACAATATTATCAAGTACTGTGTGTATTACCTGTATACACGTGTCTTGGTTTTGCTTTGGGGCTTTAAAAATGATTTTATGTGCCTCCTAGAAATAAAACGATATGTACACCCAATTTGTAGGTTTTCTAACAATACATGATATTAGTTATGCAATGTGAAAGATTGCATGGCAGTATTTAAAGAAAAAGGAATTATAACTGCAAATGTACAAATTGATGAAAGAAAAAATAATAATAAAAATGTAGGTGATGCTTGCAGTACCATAGCAGTATGTTTTACTTTGTTATTCCTATATCTGCAGTGTCCAGAACTAACCAGCAGGTGGAAGCTTTTTTCAACCATCCTTACTGCAAACACTATAACCAGTCATTATCTGGATCTTATTGTGTTAGAAAGACTTACAGGATTATTCAATAAAAGTTCTTTTCGTTTAAAATGGTGCTAATTTTGCCCCAGCCAATCAGATTTTAGCTTTCAAATATTAAATAAGATCTGATTGGTTGGGGCAAAATTAGCACCATTTTAAACGATAAGAACTTTTATTGTATCTTTCTGATAGTTGCCACTTTATGGTAATAATGATATACAGCACTTTTTGGGCCATATTATATACACTAAAGAATTATTATGTAGCGCAGATAACACTGATAAACTTATGTCCCAAGATTAAAAAGTGGAATATAGCTTATACGTTTAAATTTTGTTTCCTTGCCTTGCAGTATGTAGAGCCTTTTCCAAGATGGATTTTCTGCCTAAGCTGCTGGGTCACCTTCCTTGTTCTTTAGACTGTACAATGTGGGCAGTATCTGGGTCACCTTCCTTGTTGTTCTCACTGCTGTACAATGTGTGCACTTTCTGGGTCACCCTCCTTGTTGTTCTTAAGATTGTACCATGTGGGCAGTTTCTGTGTCACTTTCCTTGTTGTTCCTACAGCTTTATCATATGGGCACTTTCTGGGTCACCTTCTAATTTGTTTTTATAGCTGTACCATGTGGGCAGTTTCTGGATCACCTTTCTACTGTAGTTGTTGTTACGGCTGTACTGTGTAGGCACTTTCTGGGTCACCTTTCAAGTTGTTCTTACAGCTGTACCATACGCAAATATGCCTCTCTGCAAATAAAGAAGTTTGAGAGGTTGGAATAGGCAGTCCTACTTCCAATAGTACTTTTAATATAAATCATTTTTAAAAAATAATGTACCTTGGAGCACTGTAGTTCTCCTTTAATATTTAACAAATTCTCATGAATTTTAAGTTGAAGCTTAAATGGCACATGCATTTGAAAATGGATGCAATTCAGTATTCAGTATCTGCCTTATTTATATTTTATGCATAGTCTGTATGCCTCATTAACCTGAAGAATAGAGCCTTTCCCTGCCATTTCACAGCCCCTTCTTCTAAAGTGTTATTTTAATTTTTCAAAACAAATAGATGTAATTTAGATATGCAAATAGAAAATGCATATAATTAGCATATGTGGTTCATATGCATTGTTATACATAGCAAAGAGTAGCCATCTTTCAAACAAATACAGGCTCATGTACCAAAAGCTACAAGTATCTCTTTAAGTCACACCAACAGGGTTGTCTTCTATAGAGGTGTTGCTAGCTGTGCTCCTACAGATCTGGTTTACAAGTAACTCAAGACTGCCGTTTATTGTATAAAGTTCTTTTTTATTTGCGTGTAAGCACTACCACTGCCAAGACTTCCAGGTCATGTGAGGTGAAGTTCGGATTGGATCCAGAGACATTGAAGGGGTTCACGTCCATCAGTTGAGTGCTGGGTCTGAGACACTCCCCAACACCATGTGGCTGTCTGGGACATGTGAGTATAGGAGAGTACCTATTGTCATTGAAATTTAATTCTGACACTTTTCAGCTCCTCTATTCATAGTGGAGAGTTAACCATTGACTTTTTCAACAAACCATTATATGGTAAAGTGAGCGGTTTGGTTATGACTTATATGTTATAACATTTCCTTGTGAGAGAAGGAATTTGTTTTTACAAATGCCTTCTCTCACAAGACACTAGTGGCATTTGCAGTAATATTGTGGACACTTGAGTCTATATCTGACAAATAAGGATAAGATATCTCACTGTTGATATACAGTTTATATATCCAGATCTGTGGGTCTCATACATTTTAACACCATATATCTATATCTGTTTTTCCTTTTATTGAATCTGGATGATACATTGGTGTCAGTATTTTTTCTATATTGAATTGTATTTTTACACATGCATGTTATGTGTTGTGTTTTTATTACTTATGTGTAGAGGAAGATGAATGATCTTTAGAGATATTCAGGGTTATTCAATAAAAGTTCTTATCGTTAAAAATAGTGCTAATTTTCCCCCAATCACATGTTAGCTTTTTAAATGTTAAACAACATCTGATTGGTTGGGGAAAAATTAGCACCATTTGTAAAAAAAAAGAACTTTTATTGAATCTCCCTGATTGTATCCTAGGATCTAACTCTGGCAATATCATTATTTAAATTTATTAGGTTTAATGGTGAAGGTATTTATCTATATGTGCATTATCATTATTAGTACATTCATTTATCTCTGAATAATGGATAGTGGTCCTTTTTTTATTCGATATTTGTAACTGAGAATTTGGTAACATTACAGGGTGGTCTTTTGCAATTAAAACTCTCATGTATGGAAATTTGACCCACATTCAACATACTGTGGAATTGCGAAAATTCAAAAACTTTCAAAGCAGACAATGGAAATTCAAAAATCGAGAGAATCGGAAATTCAAAAATCAAGGATGGTATTACAGTAAATGATTGAAAATAGTCTAGCACCCCAGACCTTTATTTGCATTGGGAAACCCACCATAATATATGACCTACTAGGGATACATTTTGAGGCTAGACACATGCCCACTAATGCATTTTTGCAACCTCAAACTTGGTGATTTTTTATGCTTAAAGGTCGGAAAAAACTTTTCAATACTTTATAAATATGATCGAGTGTTTTTTGCTGTAATGTATGGTGATATGCGGTAAAAAGCAAAAAGGCAATTTGCTGCAGCATCATATTCTGTTATTGATGCTTTATTAATTGCATTATGTCCAATTTTGGAGAAAATGGATGCAAACAGATTTTCTAAATATGCTCCTAAATGTCAGAATGCTTTATCATTCAATATGTATTTGCATTTGAATGTTCTCATTAAATGTTCTCATTAAATTTAAAAAATCCAAATGAGATTGTCCAAATGTACATTATTTCCTTTGCCAAGTAACATCACAGCCATTTTACTTCTGGGAGGTTAGCGCAGGCACGCTGATGACATCATCGCGTCTGCTATAATAAAAGACAAATCTCCCATCTTCCTCTCACATTTTTTGCAGGAAGGCGTGAGATTTGTCTTTCTTATTGTGAGATTGTGTCATTGGCGTGAGCATGCATGCGCAATTGAAATGGCTGTGATGTTACTTGTCGACACAAAATGATGTATATTTGGACAAGCTCATGGGGGCCGTCCCAAAAACGTGTTTAGAGTGGAGCAGGTAGCCACAAGATGGGAGGCTAAAAACTTTCAGGGTTATTCAATAAAAGTTCTTATCGTTAAAGATGGTGATAATTTTCGAAAATACAAGGATTTCTCTTATTTTCATTAATACGTATTTTCGAAAATTTTTAGGATTACTCGTATAAAATACGTGAAAACTCGTAATTTCGAAAATTTTCGAAAATACGAAAAATCTCGTAATTTTGAGGGTATTTTTCATTTTAATGGGTCCGCTCGCGGATTTTCGAATTTTCGAATTTTTTCGAAAATTCGCGGATCCTCGAGCGGACCGGATTTTGCAAAGTTCGGACATCTCTAATGGTAAATAGTGTAAAACTCAAAAGGTGAATTTTCTCTATTTCATTAATAGGATATGATAGTATAAAACTCAAAAGGCGATTTTTCTCTATTTTATTAATAGGACACATTTTTTAGAATAGCTTATTTTCAGCAAACTGCAGTTAATTACCCATTAATATGGGAACATCCCATAGTGCTGTGTAAGAAATAGTCATGTTAATGGAACATTGCAGTAAGTAATGATGTTTAGCTAAAATTCTGGTCAAACTGCAAAAAAAGCAACAAAAGGCAGAAAGAGGGCAAAAAGGAGAAATTTCACCTATTTATAAATAGCTTTAAATTAAAAAAAAATGACTAAAATAGCTCTGAGATTACACTAGAGAGCAATCTCTCTTTTCACAGTGATACCACACTTAATGCAATGAATAAGGCGAAAACTATCGCCACACATCACCTCAACGATACTTTCTGCAAAGGCGAAAGCAAAAATGAGCGGTTTTATAAATAAGGCGAAAATAGCGCTATTTGTCATTGCGATGTCCTGCGATAGCGAAATGGCGAAAATAGCGAACTTTTATAAATATGCCCCTAAGTAGTGATTTGCGCATCACACCTCGTGGTTAATAAAGCTGATCTTTTCTATTGTTATCAGGTACTGAGGATAGTTATCATTTGGTAAATGCACATTTTGGGGTTAATGTACTGTACCTTTAAAAATTCTGAATTCTGACCTGTTATTTATTATGTTTACTTCTGAAATAATTAACTGACAAAAAGAAAATTACCAGCTATACCTATAATAGATTTCATTGTTACACTAATAAACAAGGACAACATTTTGCATGTCCCTTCAGGTTCTAGGTTTTATTTTATAATTATCAAGACATTAATCTCATTATACTACCAAGTCTGGTAGAAAAACAATACACGGTCAGGGTTTCAGGCACTTTTTGTTGCAAATACATTGATACTGTCAGCTAGTTGATTTATGGCAAAATCAAGATGTTCAGTATTTAGAAATAATGCAATATATTGTGTTTATATGATTTTGCACAGTAAATAACAGATTGCAAAAAAACTTAGATGGAATATATAGAACAAAAAGTCATACTGACACTTTTTATTTACATTAGTTAATATATTATATCATAATATATGTAGTTTATTTAGCAACTAGCAAGATATGTACTTTCGGGGCTTATGTACCAAAAGTTGCAAAAGTTTGTCTGTGCTGTTCAAGCAATTTAATCATTTTAAAGATTGGTTTTGCGTTAATAAAACATTACATTGTTTTATGCCAGCAAATGCCCAGGGCTAAATACAATCATCTCATGCTTACTCAAATCTGCAATAAAAGGTGAAAAAGATTTCTTGTGCTATTATTCTTTATCAAACAACCTACTGCATTAACCTGTTGTTTGCTTGATTAAGATAAGAGGATAATCATACAAAAATGGTACAGTGTTTGCATACATGCCCATCATTCTGCTACTAATCTAAAAAATCTAATTTTCAAAAAGTATACTTTTAAATACAGAATTTAAATCTGAGCTGTAGATTCTGAGAAATCAGTATTTGAAATCACATCACGTACAGGGAAAGACCTGTCACTGTAGAAGCAGAAATTGTATCATGTTCCCCATCCCTGACCTCTTACTAAATCGTAATTCGTAATTCTCAAACTTTGTCTTTATATCAGTTCCTCCCTTTTATGAGATGAAAGTTCCTGCTGCTCTTTCGTTTGCTTTCTTGGGACTAACTCTCCAGCTTTCAGTACTTGAACACATGACCCACTGTGGGTGGAGTACACATTTCCCAGAGGCTTGGTCAAACCTCCAATGCAACAAGCAATATATATATAGAAATGGGATAGTATACATCCATGCAGAGTGAAACTAGAGACCAAATTAATTCAATACATACAAAAAATAGAAGCCTAGTGCACATCCAACTAATTTGCTTATATTTTACTTTACCATTGTATTGCGACTTAAAAAGCCTGCCATTCTCTCTGGATAAATTAAAGCAATTACTCCGATCTTTTGTATTGGCGCACATGCGCCAAAGATAGGGGCTTGGTCGGGCCGTGCGGCTGTTAATGCAGAAGGAACTGTAAGTGGAGCGCACGGTAAGGTAAGTTCGGCTGTGTCTCCCGGGCGTTCTGTTATTCACAGGGAGGTGGGAATATGTGTTCTCACCTCCCTGTGAATAATAGAAACATATGGAATGTAGTTAAAAATACCAGTTTAGTGTTCCTTTAACCTCAAAGTGTCTTAACAAATCAGATGTTAGCTTTTTACTGGGTTACTGCAGTTAGATAACATCTGAATGGTGTTGCACAATAAAGCACAGCAAGAAGACATTTGTGTCTGCCCTTTTTTGGCTACTTACCTTTGCTCATACTTATTGTATGATATTACCCTGATTTGCAGTGTTTAAATCTGCAGTGCTTGGAGGTCCTGTAACCACAGCACTACCTGGCCAAGTGGGACACCATTTGTTTCTGCTTTACTATATTAACAATCATCCTCCTTATCAAATCCCAGTGCAGGATCATGCTAGGACCCAGGTCCTGTGCCGACCTGTCATTTTCATATTTGACACACACGGCATCTTACAGCAGGTTTAGACGCAATTGTCTGATAATGCGTCTATGCTTTGACTTAAAAATAATTTTTCAAAAATGTCAGTGAAATGAGCTGATTATTTTTTATTGCCCCAGGAAGGTTGTATGTAATTCACACTGGCTGGAAAATAAACTGCAGGGTAAAAAGCAGCTTTCAAAGTCTTATTGGTTTGTAGACATCTGTATAGAAAATACTCTATGCTTAGAGACAGTGAATACTGGGGTCAGCGAGTGTGGCCAATAAGTGCACATGCTCACAGGGCTCTTTGAAAACTACTCGGCTGTGTGCTGTACTGGCAACAATTTTGAAGCCTTCTTAGTTACAGAATCTATAACTTACATATACTCTGGGTATTATCTCTATGTACTCTAGGTGTTATCTCCATATTGAGATTCACCAGTGGCTGTGCAGTTCTGGGTAAATCACCTTTGCAATTTAGCTGGAGTTAATAGTAAGTAAAGTACCGTAAGACAGTGAATACCTTGCGGCAGATCTTAGGATACTCGCACAGCGCCACAAACAATGAAGTCACGCTAACTGATCATGAATCTTATTCTTTGTTCATTAGACCAGGTTAAAAAGATTATCAGGGTTATTCAATAAAAGTTCTTATCGTTTAAAATGGTGCTAATTTTACCCAACCAATCAGATGTTAGCTTTCAAATGTTAAATAAGTTCTGATTGGTTGGGGCAAAATTAGCACCATTTTTAACGATAAGAACTTTTATTGAATCTCCCTGTAAGTTCCCCATATTGAGGAAATCATGTTTTTTTTGGGTTTTTTTATGAAATCACATCATTACAAGTTGAACATTAATAAATATTGTTCTGTAAGTAAGCAGCAATATGTTGCTCGAGTAGGAAGCCTATTTAATAAAATAACTTAATAAAATGTTTCTTAAACAGTAAACTAAAGGTTCTTAGATGGTTGACCTTGACATGAATACATATAATTACTTTCTTAACTTCTTTAAGTAAGAGCATCAGCGTAAAGTCAGACCAAGAGATTAGAAGTTGATACGTCTACATGGATAGAAATAGGTTTCACTGCTCTCAGTGGGGGCAGTAGGTTATTATGTCCTCAAAGAAAAAAAGGAAAGGAAATGTCTGTCTCGCTACAATTAGCAGCTACTAATCTTATAATATGACATTGGTCTTAAAGGAAGAAGGAAATAAATTACCTGCATTTGCTCCAAAACTGGTATTTCTATTGCAGAAAAACCTAGAAACATTTTATGAAATGTTAGAGTTTTCATAGTAATATATTAATATGGCTTGTAGATTTGTCATGCCTGTGGTTTTCTGCTGCAGTTGAAGAGACACGGGTTTGTAATTTTTCCCAGCATGAAGTAACCGACCAAATTTATTGTCCTGGAAGAATAATTGGAGTTTTGACCAAGAATTCCTTGTTATGATCAAGAGAATAACTGTTTATAGATCAGTGTATGCTTTCCAGTTTATCTGTCACTTTCAATCATTTTTCGAATTCTCTCTAAAATAATCAGGTCCCCCAAACCAACTGAGAAAGATGCATTTATGGACATTAACACATCCAATAGCATAATAGCGTAGTATACAAGGGATAATACGCTACCTACAGTGTAATATAAGATGATTACACCACAGAGGAGTTCCTTGACCATATAGAAGCACAAGGCCAAGTGCTTTTATACAGGTCAGGGAACTCCGAGGTGAAGTAATCGTATATTATTCTGTAGGTAGCATAATATTCCATATAATACACAAGGCACATAATACATAATACCTAAAAAAAAACAGCACAGGCAGAACACAAACAACCAACTCATTCACTCATCTACCCCCTCCTGTAGTTACTCCCTGTATCTACCCCCCATCACCCCCTTCCTGTATCTACCCCCCACTTCCCTGTATCTACCCCCCACCTCCCTGTATCTACCCCCCACCCCCTGTATCTACCCCCCACCCCCTGTATCTACCCCCCACCTCCCTGTATCTACCTCCTACCTACCTATATCTACTCCCCTATCTACCCCTACCTCCCTGTCCCTCCCTGTATCTACCCCCCCCTCCCTCTATTCTTCATACAGGTGAAGTTGAAAGTGTTAACCATGCCGTTTTGTATTGAAATGTAAAGGTTCTGACCAGGTTACACTCCGGTCCTTTCTCCCTCCCATCCGGATCCTGTCAAAGATTGAACTAGGAGCAGTATCCAGCCACACTCAATGGAATGCGACACTGCTCATTATCTTCTTCTGTGTAGTTCAATCTGTGACAGGATCCGGATGGGAGGGAGAGAGGACCAGAGTGTAAACTGTTCAGTACCTTTACATTTCAATACAAAACAGCTTGGTTAACCCTTTATATCCCAGAAATCAGCTTCAGAGAGGTGGGGTTGCAGTGGTGAGAATTCTTTTTACAGTCACTCAGTGACGCACCTAAGCCACTGCACCTCCCCATTTTATACAGGGCAGGGAACTCCGAGGTGAAGTAAATCCATATAATACACTGTAGGTAGCGTATTATTTCTTATAATACATAAGGCCAGAAAAAAAAATCTATCCACTACCACTGCCTCTCCCCCTCCCTGTATTAATCATTTATATAGGAAACCCTGTTTAGTGTATAAATAGTTAATTACCGTTCCTATTGAAAAAGAAAGAAGGACCGAACATCGTCTGTCAGCTATAAACAGGGCTTCCTATATAAATGACTAATACAGGGAGAGGGAGAGACAGTGGGAGGGGCAGTGGAATACAGGACTATACTTACAGGCCGATGCACCGAGCACCGCTATCGGCAACCCGGTGCAAACAACCCGGCGATGTTATATGCCGATAGCGGCGCTCGGAACATCGCTACCTGGCGCTGTTCGATTCCGACACTTTCAACGCCAGCTATTAGCTGGCGTTGAAAGTGCCGCAATAAAATGCAGATTTCGGCATATAACATCGCTTGCGGCGGCTGCGCTGTTAACTTTCGCATTAGCCGCGCAGCCGCCGCAAGGAAGGAGTTTAAGTCACGGTAACCAATATAACATCAGTTAGCGTGACTAAAACTCCAAAACAGGAGTGATGCGCCCGTTGGTGCATCGCCCCCTTAGTGACTAATATAGATTCTCGCCAATGCACCTCCCCAATGCACTTTATGCTGTATATTTTCATACAAATTTGTGATTGATCTTCTAGCAGTGGGTGAATAAAAACTGACAAAATAGAGCAGGAAACACACCTATAAGGTGCAACAGAAAGTGGCAACACATACCAAGATCCACACCCTAGTGCCAAACAAGTGACCATCATGTCTACTGATTCTATTACTGAGGTTTATTTTGAAGAGGTCCATTGTCCAGTATGGTACTGCCGGCATGGCCTACCTTGAAACCTGAAGGTTTAAGCTTTCACAGCAGACAATCAATATCTGAAAAAATAAAATAGAAGTAATGAATGTCAGATAAAGTTACCAATATTAATTTTCTCATTTAAGCCATATGAAGACTAAAATGATTTTTTTAATATATGGTAGATATACCCTGACCACCCCCAACCACCATGTTATTTCTTTAAAAAAATGATTAGAACTGTACTTACAGCCTTTCGCTCCTGTGGCGCACTGATCCAGATCCCTACTTGCCGGAACGTCAGCCGCATCTGTGATTGCTGCTGTCAATGGCTGTAAGTACATTTCTGAGCTACTACGCTTCACTTTCCTGGACTTTGGACAGACACGGCAGGAGAACCATAAGGACCAGAGATGTAAGTTAAGGATTTTTTTTAAACTTCACAGTGGGGCCAGTAATGGGTTAAATTTTAGGTTTGGGGGTGGACATGCCTTTTAAATAATAGTATTAATATTGGTTGCTTTACCTGCTTTATCTGAGATTCCTTATTATTTTCTTATTTTCAGATATTGATTGTCTGTCTTGTTGGGTATACCCTATGATTAGAGACAGAGTTACTGTTTAGTAAGGCAGACTACTTCATTCTAGGTTTAGGTATATAAAGTCAATAGAGGTGACTCAGGCGACAGGCAGTATAACTGCAACCGGCTGATTTATTGCATGTGAACACACAACATGTTTCGAACCTCACAGGGCCCTTTCTCAAGTGTATCAGGTGTACAACAAATTCCCACATTCAAAATTTTTAACTGGTAATGATATGTGACAATTAACCACTCCCCCTTTACCTTAAAACTGTTCAAATAAGTGTATTTTAAATTAATACATACTATTAAAAACACCTCTTTTTAACTATATATATATATATATATATATATATATATATATATATATATATATAGTAGTTTGGAATTGGTACTTCCAATATATATCTATACAGTTTATAATGCACAAAAAAAGTTTCTCTTTTTTGATGCTCTTTATAAGAAAAAGGTCTTCAAAAGCACATTTTCCATAAGTCAGGTCCCTGAAACAAGCCGTTTGCATCTGCAAATTTATGTTACTATTGCAAGCTAAGTATCATATACTCATGGGTGAGGATTTGGTCTTTATCCTGGGTGCTTTAGGTGGGAGTGGTTGGAAGAGGAATTGTTGAAAAACAAAAAATGATATGACATTTGCTCTGGATTATTCGCTAATGTTGCGATGCTAGCGTCTCTTTCTATCTGAACCTGACTATTTTTTTGTCCTTTTTAGCAGTTTTTTTTTTTTAAACAGCATTGTGGTTCCTTATACAAATATTTTGTATGGGAAAAATGATTGGGTAATCTGAGTATTTTCCTGCAGCACGTACTTGTTTAAGCCTTAATCAGTTTATTTTTCAAGCAAGCTGCTCGTCTGCTTGCGAAAGCAGAGAGGATAAAGCAAGTGTCTGAATGGTATTTTTCCTGCTTTTTAAATTACGGTTGTCTTGACTGTGATTAATGCTGCGCTTTAGTCAGGTGGGGCATATTATCATTAGATAACCCATAATTGTTAATACTGCTTATAAACCAGAGTGCATTGGGTTTTGCAGTCGCCTGCACCTTGTTAATGTAATGAAGTCAGACTGTTGGATTTGTCTTCCTTCTATTACATAAACTCTAATTGCTTTCTAGCATTGTGTATGCCTGCTTTTTAACCCTTATTCTTTCAAAAGAAATAAGGATCAGATTTTTGTAATTGTTGCTTTTATTAGGAATAGTTTTAAATGGCAAGTTTAATCCTCAAATGAAAAAGTATATATAACGTAGGTAAATTGTACTCAAACCCCAAAACCACAATAGTTAGAAAGCTGACATGTATCACTAACCTGTTATGCAGCAAAATGCAGCATCATTCGACCTCTGAAAAGGTTTATGCTCTTTTTACAAGCTCACACATGCTCAGAGGAAGTAGCTAGGGAAATATCCTTCAGTCATTTTCTGTGACCGCCTGACAGCTGCTAACTGGAAGAAGCAGGAAGATGTGTAACAGAATATCAAGCAGCATTTTAGGTTAGTCTTACAGTATTTCATAATAGTATAAGAAGTTGAAAAAAGACATATGTCCATCTAGTCCAATCTTTTTAGTCAACCCCTGAACCCTACATAACAGTTCATCCAGAGGAAGGCAAAAAAAAATCCGCTTCTCCAAGGTAAACAGCCTTAAATTTGTATTGTTGGCAGTTCCCTACTTTTAGCTTTCCAATTACAGTTTGGGGTTTGGGAGGTGATTGAACTATACCGTATATCATTTTTGTTTGTAGCTAGTAATGGTGGCAGTGTCAGTTGCTCCATCGCTCCTGATATAATTAATATATTGAGGGTTCCCAAAACGCCTACCATGAAAGGGACACTTTAAAGTGCATATTCACCCTGGTGAAAAAAACTGGTCAATTGTCCTTTACCTGCCCCCAACCCCAACTGATAAATTTTCACTTTATAACCTGCATTACTAATCAATTGACCAGGATCCAGGAGCAAAGGTGAGTATATTTACCTCACGCACGATCCACTGCAGCTCAGTTGAAATTGCCAACCACTTCCTGGATTTGTTTACTATAGCACGCATTATCATGCATGCGGGCATGCACAGGACTTGTCAACTGAGCCACAGTAGATTGTGCGTGAAGTAAATATACTTACCTTCCATTCTGGATCCTGGTCAAGTGATTGAAGAACGGAAGGTAAGGAATAGGTCCTTTACCTCCTGGTCTTCAATCACTTCTTTAAAGGAATAGTTAATTTTTTGTGTGAACTATTCTTTTAAGTACAAAAATTGGATGTGGCTTGAAAGGCTGTATTTTGTGTGTGTGTGTGTGTGTGTGTCTGTGCTGCCGTTTTTATATCAATAATCCTGCTATGGTTATGAAAGAGGGACATTTAAATTTCAAAAAGGTAGGAAGAGCTGACTGTTTTGTAGTGGCCCAGGAAATCTGTGTGCAATGCATGCTAACTGGAAAGCAAGGCTGCAAACATACATTTACGAACAAACCTTCATTTGTCCAATACCATGCAGTAGCAAAATACTGCAAATTTATTGTATGGGGATCATAGAATAATGATTCCCAATCGTACATCTACAACCGCAATTGTAATTGTACGACTGTGATCATAAATTAACCAACTGCAAATTATTGTTAAAGCTACGGTATCACTGTTTTAATAATATGGCCCACTGAATTAAAAGGTGCAGTATGAAACAATAGCAACTCATCGGGTACATTGCCCAATGGTCTGGCCAATGGATTTGTGCCAAGATCCCTATTTAAAGACTATAGGGTAAATTTAATCTGGACCCAAAGAGTATCGTATAAAGAAATTTTCCACAAATCTCAAGACATAAATTTATTTTAAAGAATTTTTTTTCTGAAATCAAAAGAAAACCTTTCTTCCTACCTTTATTTACACTAGTCATATTTTAGTTGGAGTGAATTAAAATGATAAATAATAAAACCATTTCCCTGATGTTCAGGCTGTAGTCAACACCTATGTTTTGAAGTTCACCAGCTATGTACTACTAATGACTAAATGTGAAAAAGCTGTCAATATTGTACATATATTTTGCTTCAAGAAGAAACTGCTCTGTTTGATCTACAGACTAACCTTGTAGCCTTGAACTGGAGTAAATAGCTAAGACATTTTTCTTTAAGAGAGCCTCACATGTTTTCTACAGAAATCAATCGTGCTACAGATACTGTGCCCAAATCTAAAGAATAAATAGCCATTGCAATGTTTTGATACTTTCAATTATACAAGAACACTATTTATTGTCATCTCCCAGCATGCCCTATTGTGCAATGTTTCCTAAGATACAGGTACAAAGCAACACATTCCCCTTCATTTCCCTTCAAATAGTTTTTTTAAATCAGTTTTATAAAATGTAGGCAAAATATATAGAATGAAACAAAAGGTAACAAACACAACATAGCAACCATAATTAAAACATAATAAATGGTTAGCTTCTAATTTCCTTAACTGCCATGAGTTATTTATAGAAGGAAAGTCTGTATTGAACAACTACTTAAAGTTAAACAAAAGATTTATTTGCATTATTGTTCTAAAAGCAGCAAGTTAATTAATGATTTGTTGCTATAGATTACAACATTGAATCAGTAAAAAAAAATGTTAGTCAATGATTAGTTTCCTGTATTTGTACAATATGTAAATTGTCAGCCAGGGTTATTCAATAAAAGTTCTTAAAAATGGTGCTAATTTTTCCCCAACCAATCAGATGTTAGCTTTCAAATTTTAAATAATATTTGATTGGTTGGGGCAAAATTATCACCATTTTTAAAGTACAACTAAAGCCACAGAACAACACTGAACCAGAGGGCAGAACACCTTGATATAAAACCAGTAATCTGTCTCTAATTTTGATACGGGCGCTGGGAAATTTACCTAAATAATATATGGTTTGTGCTTTACGTCACAGCATTCTAGAATCACACAATTGGGTCAACGACCATTATGTTCTGCACATGCTCAGTCCTTAGCTATGGCAGAAACTTGTTGCAGTTGGTCACACCCATTAATAATCTCTAGCCAATCCTTTTACAGGACAGATAAAGCAAGGAAGCATGTGACTGAGGTCAGGAGGTGTGGTCTGACACTGGACATGCACACAGATACTTCATCCAGTTCTTAACAGGCTTACATTTATTTTAATACAATTTACTGAAGTGGGATTTTATAGTTTATTGGTGTTTTTAGGGGGGTTCTGGACTCTAAAAAATTGGGTTTAGTTCTCCTTTAACTATAAGAACTTTTATTGAATCTCCCTGAGTGTGTTTAAACCATTTACTAGCATTTATCTAATAATTATTAGCAATACTAGTCTATACATTCTAAATATTTATATAACTTACATTAACTAACATTAGAGATGGAGTCAGATCCGGATGCAACACGGAACCTCTAGGTTCTGAAATCTGAATGTTCCATCCACTACTGGTCAGATTGTTTGGATTTCAGGACTTTGGTTCACATTTTTGAGGGTTACCGAATGCACAAGGTAATTTATATTCGAAAATAAACTTTAGCGTTCCATAAACATCAAAAATATGATTGAAAACTCGAGATTATTTTCTCCTGTGTGGGGCCCTGACTTGCCAGGGGCCCGGAGAGTGAAGGAGCTCCTGTGTGCCTGAATAGTGCATTCAGCCACACAGGAGCTCCATTAGTAAATTGAGAAGAAAAATGGGCATTGTGTTTGCTGGATTTCTTTGTGTCTGCTGCATGGCCCCATGACTCAGCCAGTAAGTGGCTTTGTCCATAGAACTTAGAACTCTAATGAGCTATGAACCTCTATAGCAGAGCAGGAGGGAGTAACTAAACCATTTCTGCTTTTGAGAATCCATTGGGGGAGGCATTTATACCATCCGTCTCACTGCTCTGTTCAGGTACTAATAGTGACTGTTAAACTTCCCCTTGGGGGGATGATGGTGCTAGCACCTATATATAGCAGTAATGCCAAAGCTTGTAACTTCAGATTTTACAAGGCATGCTGGGAGTTGTAATTTAAACACTACCAGTGTGTTTAAGAGCATGTGTGTGTGCTAAGTTTAGCCAGTTTAGTCAACTCTTTAGTTCATTAGCCTGTGTAGTCAGCCCTCCAATTTATTAGCCATTGTTGTCAGCCCTCTAGTTAATTAGCCAGGCTCATTGTAGTCATCCCTCCTGCTCATTATCCAGTGTTAGTCAGCCCTCTAGTTCTTTAGCCAGTCTTAGTCAGCCCTCCACTTCATTAGCCAGTGTTAGTCAGCCCTCCAGTTCGTTAGCCAGTGTTAGTCAGCCCTCCAGTTCATTAGCCAGTGTTAGTCAACCCTTCAGTTCATTAACCAGTTTTAGTCGGCCCTCCAATTCATTAGCCAGTGTTAGTCAGACCTCCAGTTCATTGGCCAGTGTTAGTCAGCCCTCCAGTTCATTAGCCAGTTTCGTCAGTCCTCCAGTTCATTAGACAGTGTTGTCAGCCCTCCAGTTCATTAGCCAGTGTTGTCAGCCCTCTACCTCATTAACCAGTGTTGTCAGCCCTCCAGTTCATTAGCCAGTGTAGTTAGCCCTCCATTCATTAGCCAGTGTAGTCAGCCCTCTATTCATTAGCCAGTGTAGTCAGTCCTCCATTCATTATCCAGTGTTGTCAGCCCTCCAGTTCATTATATTGTGTTTCAGTGCTCCAGTTCATTAGCCAGTGTAGTCAGCCCTCCAGTTCATTACCTAGTGTTATCAGCCCTCCTGTTAATTAGAGTGTTGTCAGCCTTCCAGTTCCTTAGACGGTGTTGTCAGCCCTCCAGTTCATTAGTCAGGCCCAGTGTAGTCAGCCCTCCAACTCATTAGATAGTGTTGTCAGTCATCCAGTTCATATGACTGTGTTTTCAGTTCATTAGCCAATGTATTCAGCCCTCTAGTTCATTAGCCAGTGTAGTCAGCCCTCCATTCATTAGCCAGTGTAGTCAACCCTCCGTTCATTACCCTGTGTTGTCCGTCCTCCAGTTTATTACCCAGTGTTTATTCAGTGTAGTCGGTTTATTCAGTGTAGTCGGTTCATTACCCAGTGTTGTCAGCCCTTCACTTCATTAGCCTCTGTAGTCAGCCCTCCACTTCACTAGCCAGTGTAGTCAACCCTCTAGTTCATTAGCCAGTGTTGTCAGCCCTCCAGTTCATTATACTGTGTTTCAGTCCTCCAGTTCATTAGCCAGTGTAGTCAGCCCTCCAGTTCATTACCCAGTGTTATCAGCCCTCCAGTTTATTAGCCAGTGTAGTCAGTTCTCTAGTTCATTAGCCAGTGTAGTCAGCCCTCCAATTCATTATACTGTGTTTTTAGCCCTCCAGTTCATTAGTCAGTGTTGTCAGCCCTCCAGTTCATTAGCCAGTTTTATTAGCCCACCAGCTCATTAGACAGTGTTGTCAGTCCTCCAGTTCATTAGACCATGTTTTCATCCCACCAGTTTTTTAGTCTCTTACTGCAATTTTAAAGGATATTTAAATCAACAGGTGGTAAAGGAGCTAGTTTACCTCCCGTTCTTCAATTAATGAAACAGGAGCCAGGGATCACACTTGCAGGTACGTTTTTTTAATCTCCTGTTACATTAATTAAGAATGGGAAGTAAGACTTAGCTTCTTTACCTCCTGTTGTTCAATGAATGCGAAACCGAATCGTTCACTTTCCGAGTGAACTAATCCTTTAACCACATCATACCCTTGAAAATATTGCAGCCAACAATGAAAATTGGAATAATGAACTGTAAAATGGGTGTAATCTATACAAAGTTGTATGGCCGGAAATTTCCCTACACGCACTGCAACTCTTCTCCCCAGGTGTCCCTCGTTTGCATTTTTAAATGTTGGAGGTATGTGTGTCTGAGTTGGTGCGTGTTATGTGGGGCCCAGATAAGTCTGATGGCTGCCCTGATGGGGCATATATCTACATTTTTAAATAAGCTCCAATGAGGAAAATAAATATGTAGGTGGGTTATGGTTTGCTTTTAAAGCAATTCTTATAGATAGTCCGTCTTCTTTTTTTTAAATTATTTTATTTTATTAATCCGTAAAATACAATGTTTATTTGTTACAATCTAGAATGCGAATCTTTGGTAGGGTGAGTGTCTTCACTTCTGCTCCTTCTGATAACGAGTTTTTTGACTTGTGTTTTGTAGGTTTGTTAAACTGTAGGTTCAGAATCAATAAACATAACTAGAATTGAATGCTCAACACTATTCTACTGAGTGTCAAAAGCAAACTAAAGAACAGCTATTACTAGCTTGTGTAAACTAAACAGTGTTTTCTGCAGTAATTTTTATCTAACGGAGTCAGGTCTATGATGTGCCCTCTTGAAGGTTATTACATCCTCTCAGGACACAGCACTGTTTCCAGCATGTTCCTGTCGTTTCTATGGTTTTATATTAAACAGCCTTAGCATTCTAGGATTTAACTCCTGTATCCCTACATGGGCTTTAACTTAAAGGGCATGTCCACCCTTCTTAAAAAAAAATTATATAATATTCTCCCTGTCCCCCCAGCCCCAACCGCTAAGGTTTTTACGCTAGGGGGAGGGAATCTAAATCGGGAGGGAGAGGGAGGGGAAGGGAGGGGGAGAAGGGCTGCAGTGCGCAGGGGAGACAGGAGGCCTATATGGACTCTGCAGTACTCCTGGTGGGCGTTTTTTGGGACTTTAAAGGGGGATAGCAGAAGAACCAGATGGAGCTGGGATGTAAGGTAAGGATTAAACTACTTGTATCCAATACTGTGTATTTAACTGCTCGTTTAGAAACCACTGTTTGTAAAATTTGTTTGCTGCACATCATTCCACTATTGTAAGTGCTTCTTAATGTTCCCTTTTCATATGGATGTATATTCACTCACTTGTATCGATAGGGAGGTTTTAGTGTAGAACACCCCGGACCTATCACTTCCCCTTCCCCCTGTTCTCCAATCTTCACCTTGGAAATAGTAACACAATGCAAACGTATAGTTAAGACTCACCCCTCTGCTGGGTTGGTCCAGGTGCCACAAGAGCCCCAGACCCGTCGCTTGGATCCACTCCGTAAATTCGTAATATAGTAAAGGACTCTTGGTTCCCACCAAACAGCTCCTCGGCACTTCAGTTCTAATTAAATATCTTTATTATACATACATATCTAAAAATGCAGAACCGCCTGACGCGTTTCGGAACGTGTTATCCCCTTAGTTTCCCGAAACGCGTCAGGCGGTTCTGCATTTTTAGATATGTATGTATAATAAGATATTTAATAAGAACTGAAGTGCCGAGGAGCTGTTTGGTGGGAACCAAGAGTCCTTTACTATATTACGAATTTAAGGATTAAACACACTACACAATGGGGCCAGTAGTGGGGGGATTATAGTTTTGGGGGTGGACATGCCCTTTAAAGGAGAAATGTTTTTTCTATACCAAGTGTGAGCACTGTTTTTAATTCTAGCATGCCAAATGTGTAAAGCATAACATTATCTGCCACACACAATCATTTTATATCAGGATATCGCAATATCATACCTTCATAATTGTTGCATGTATGGGCATCTTGACTCAGTTTGGGGATTGCAGAAATTTGTCACCACTAGGTAATCACTATAGCACAGTGGTTATAAGTGGATTCTGCGATTCCAGCCATACCCTAGCCAGTGTACAGTATGTATTAATGGGTGAAAGGTACATGTGATCGTCTTTACAGTGCTTTGAAGTAATACAGTGTTTGATCAGGATTTTATTGAGAATAAATAATGGAAAAAAAATATTTATAGTCTTTAGTTATCCTTCCTTTTTTTTTTGCGTTTGGTTTTTAAACGGCAACTATGCCCCAAATAAACCTTTTAAAATTAGAAATCCTCTATTCCAGGGAAGGAGGAAATCCTATTCCTACCTTCCTAGTTGGCACAAAAAGAAAGCTGCAAAAGTGCCGCACTCATGTTGAACAGGAAATACAGTATATAAAAACCCTTTATTGGTTAGAATATACACACTGGGGTATAAAGCAGGACAAGTTACAGATTAAAAATACTTAAAACCATAAATATATACATATTAGTTTCCCTACACACCTTCCTGTTAAACATGAGTGCGGCACTTTTTCTGCTTTCTTTTTGTGTTCATACATTATTCTAAATAGTGACAGCCCCATGGCCCACCGGGTTTGATATTTCAGTCCTGTGCCTCTTGCAGCAGCTGACAAAAAACTGTGCACACAGCATGACTATCTACCGTATTGCTAACATTAGGAGACATAGGGGCATATTTATAAACAATTGCTATTTTCGCCATTTCGTTATCGCAGGACGTCGCAATGACAAATAGCGCTATTTTCACCTTATTTATAAACCCTTTCATTTTCGCCTTTGCGGAAAAGTATCCTCTGCGACGATGTGTGAAGGTAGTTTTCGCCTTATTCATTGCGTCAAGTGTGGTATCACTGTAAAAAGAGAAATTGCTCTCTATTGTAATTTCAGAGCTATTTTTCTCATTTTTTTCCATTTAAAGCTATTTATAAATAGGTGAAATTTTGCCTTTTTCCCCTTTTTCTCCTTTTTGCTGCATTTTTTGCAGTTTTACCAGAATTATTGCCTAACATCATTACTTACTGGAATGTTCCATTAACATGACTATTTCTTACACAGCACTATGGGATGTTCCCATATTAATGGAACTGGTTTCATAATTAGCTGTAGTTTGCTGAAAATAAGCAATACTAAAAAATGTCCTTTTAATAAAATAGAGAAAATTTGCCTTTTGAGTTTTACACTATTTATATCTTTGGTTGAAAAAAACACCAAATGTCTTAGGCTATTTTTAAATAACAAAGACAGGTGTTTAGTGTGTATTAACCAATTTAATAATATTTTGAAAAACCACCAGGGAGTATTACCTATTTACCATCATATGTGCTGAGCTTTTTCAGCATTATTAGTGCTACTTTTTGCTACATAATTTTTGCTTTTGATGAAAATTTACTTTTTTAATAACTTTGATGAAAGGAAAAAATAAAAAAGTTATAAAAAATTATGGTAAAGGCTGGTGGGGAAAATAGCGAAAATAATGCTCCTTTATAAATATGTCCCTCAGACCCCCATTTGACTCTAAAGAAAATTGGTACCTTAAAAAAAAAATCTTTAAAAGCAAAAAATTTACCTTAAAAAAGCGAAATCGCAGATCGTATTAAAGTAAATGCTGGAAAATAGTCTAACACCCCCTGGGTACTTATTAGTATTGAGAAACACTCCACAATGTACTGACACCTTCCATGACAGGCTAAAAAAATGTCCACTTATGCATTTTCGCCACCTCAGACTTTGCGAATTGGAATGGCTGAACTAAAAGCAAAAATACACTTTTCGCCATTTTATAAATATGATTGAGCGGTTACTGCAGCGATGTATGGTGAAAATTAGCTGTTAATGACCTTTCGCCACTGGTTATTACTGCTTTAGAAATTTGGCCAAAAGGCAGCATTAAAGAAGGCAAAAAGTTTAGCAAACCTTTATAAATATGCCCCATAGCAATGTACACATATTAAAGCGAGTGGTCAGCTGTTGCACAAGCATAACAGACAGCTCACCATGTATGTGTGTCCACCCAGGGAGATAGGATTATCTCCCTGAGGTAAAGACTGTCTAATTTCAAAAGGTTTGGGGGGGGGCTTATTTGGGCATAATTGCCTATAAAGGGCATCTATAGTGAAATTTATACATTGCTCCAATCCAGACATGATAAAAGTTATTCTTACCTTCCTGTGTGGCTCCGTGTTTGCACACTGTCTGATTTACTGCAGGACTCCCCATCCCCTCTCTGGTCATTCCCCCGTTCATTTAGTCCGGCTGTCAGGAATGGGAGGGGGGGAAGGGGGGAGTTTGGAGAGTCCTGAATCACTGCAGCCTGGTCTCCCTTTGACAGGCACTAAATCGGTGAAAGCTTGCGGACGAGGGGGACTTCTCCTTCCCTTTATTTCTGTTTTTAACCCAGTATTTGCCAAGCATTTTTGAGAAGGAAGGAGTAATTGGGAATTGTAAATCCTGTGTAAGCCTACACATTATACCGGCATGCTGTTAGGGGATTTGATTGACAGTTCAAGCAGGAGCGGTGTATTGAAATCTTCACTTCTTTTAACTTGTATGTCTCAGGACAGAGGTGGAATCTGAAGAAAATAAAGGTACTCTGGGGGTTGGGGGGGGGGAATTATAGGACACATAGAAAGAAAAAAAGAAAATGTAATTTTCCCACTATAGATGCCCTTTAAATAAGACCACCAAACCAGAAATGCAAGTAGTAATATTGCGCTGAAGAAAATAAGAATACAAAATTTATTTAATTTTTACATAATGTTATACTACAAACAAATCTATTCTTCACAATTAAAAAAATGTCTTTCAGCAATTGATTTAACAGATATATTGAATATCCTGCATAGTCCTGTTTAGAGTGGCATTTAACAAAATATTGCTCATTTATAGACTCAAAGTGAATCATTCATGCTGCACACTCAGTCCTGTGTGGATTCAGATGACAGTACAGTACAGGTAACCAAAGATGGAGGTGCACTCTATCCCAACCAGTGGGTGCAGACACCTCGGGTGGTTCTCCCTCAAAAAACAGAATTATCAGTAAAAAAAGGAAATGAGGGTCGCACTCCAAAAAATTTTTAGTTTATTGTGAACCACACATCAAACGTAACAGAACGTTTCGGGGGGTGTTATGTGCCCCCTTCTTCAGGTGATTGAAGGAGGCACATAACACCCCCGAAACGTTGTATACACTGCCAAACCTAGTGGTCAAGTAATAGTGATATTAAAACCAATTATTGTCCAATAATGTAAAAGAAACTCGTCTTTCCAAATACTGGGCACAAAGCCAAATGAAGAAATAATCTTAAGAAAGAATGTGATCTTAAAGCTTTTTAATAATACACTGGATCATTTTATCATTGATATGCTATGCCATATAATAATGTACTGAGAGGGTATTGTGCTAGTTTAAGCAATGCAGGTCTAGCACCACAATCTAAAACACAGCACTGTGTTATAAAAGGGGAAACTAGCTACTCTACACATGGCCAGTACAGTAACGTAAGTCTTTATTTGCATGCAGAAATTAATAACAAGTAGCATTCAGCAACAAGTAATTAAAATGCTGACAATGAATAATGGAAAAATATACACTTTGCCTGATTTATTTCCACTAGCAGCTGCTTCTTCTGCAACATGTGTGGTATTTATTACTCTAACACTTTTACAGCCTTAATTTATGTATTTCGGGGGGGGCACAAGACAATTGGACAAATGAGGGTTTTTTTGTAGATGATTTAGCAGTTGCTGAGACTACAACTTTGTTTGACTGCCCTTTCAACTTTAATACCAATTACTTGTTACCCTAAAAATACTAAAGCCTTCTGGAATTGAGAATGTCTTTATGGGAAACTTACTCTCGGGCTTTTCTTAAAGGGTCACTATACCCCCAAAACAACTTTCCTTCCCATAAATATACAATTCTGTACAAGGCAGGTTTTCCCGCCTCTCATTCTGCTTTTGCTTAAAAGTTATTATATTTAGAAGTAATTAACCCCGGATGTCTGCACTCCTGCCGGCCCTGCTTGGCACTTGGCACAGTCTGGCACAGCACTTGGCACAGTCTGAAGCTGTTAAGAACTACAAGTCCTTCTGAGTAGCAGGTGAAGATCCAGTGGTATTGGAACGGTTGGAGTCCGTAATTAACTATGTTATGTGATAGAGCATAGGGGTATTAGTAGAATGTCATGCTTTGGTGGGATGAGGAATGTTGTTAAGTCGAGTGGGGGGCTGCACTGCAAGTTTTCCACTGAATTTTGTATTAAATCTTCAAAAGGTCCGTGATTGTGCTTGGGAAAAGGAGATAGAGATAAAAAAAATAATAAAATAGGTTTAAAAATATCAAAATATCGATAACGACCAGTTTAAAATTACACTCATATACACTTATATATTACACATATATTTAATTATATTAAAACCACTTTTGCTTATCCACCACTTTGGGTATTACAGGCTTTAGACTGAGGCCATTTTACATGCATCAGCACGATTTTTATGAACATTACTGTCTGTTTGTGCTGCGATCCATGCAATAGTCCACAATAGGAACACATGCAATCTGCAAAGATTGGAATCAGCAGTGTGTCTAAAGCTGGGTACACACAGTAACAATAAAGCCCCAATACCATCGGATCCGACAGTATCAGGGCTTTATCGTTGTGTGTGTGTACCTTCGTCTCCCTTAAGGGGAGTCTAGCACGGCCGATGGAAACACACAGCCCCGAGCATTCTCCCTATGATGTTCATAGGGAGAATGCTCAGGACTGTGTGTATGCAGATCTTTGAAAGATGGCAGGCAGGATCTTAGATATCCTGTCTGTCATCTTTCAGAAATCTGTACTGTGTGCAACTAGGTTTAGCCCTTATTCTGTGCTGTTCTGATGCTTGCTTGGTCTGTATAACCCTATAAAACCTCTGCACACAGGAAGAAGGTTGGTCACAACAGTGGCATAACTACCGGTGTCAGAAAACCTGCAACGGTGGGTGGGGGGCTCCTCTTCTTATATCCATGCTTTCTACTGAGGGTGAGGGCCTAAATCGCTAGGTCCTCATCCCTGGGCTATTCGCATTTACACTGATCTACTTACATAGCGCTGCTCCGCTCCCTCGTCCGCTTCCGTGATGCATCCAATAGGAAGACGTGCTGCTTGCAGAGCGTGTCTTTCTATTGGCCTCATGGCTGACAGAGAGGAGGGGGTGGAGCTTACCGGAGCAGTGCTGTGTAAGTATAACAATGTAAATGCGAACAGTCCAGGGGTGAGGACCTAGCGATTTAGGCCCTAACCCTCAGTAGAAAGCATGGATATAAGAAGAGGAGCAAGTAGGAGGTAAGTATAATTGTCCTTTAAACAGCTGATCGTTATGGCTCACAGTAGTGATTTGGTTAAGCAAAATCCTCTTTGTGACTTACTGAGGTAGTTACAACGCGTGTTTTAATATTTGTTAGTTTAGTGTAGTGTTTTCTTGGCAATAGACACGTGATCTGTTATATAGCTGACTAACTATTACGATAGCAGAATTCACTGTGACTAATGCACCCCCTGTTAAAAATAAGGGGGTATTAGAAGTATTAAAACTAAGTGCACACAATAAGTACATTCTAAGTGCACTAGACCACTTACGGCAAACTGAATGCTTTGGATTATTAGACTTGTCTGTGCTAGTACATTGATCTGAATTTCCTAGTGAATAAATCACCCCAAGTAACCTGTGTTTATATACACAGTACACTAATGATTGCATTAGTCCATCTAATCTGTGATGTAATCAGGATACTGTTATGGCTTTTGGAGCTTTGCTTTTAGTCTCTTATCAGCCTCTTGGTTTGATTGCACTGCTAGTCTGTTCTCTTATGAAGGCAAGTAAGAGTAGGCACCCAGACAGGAGCAAGAGAATAGTTTGAAATGTCAGCATGCTGACAGATTAGACACTGATTGCTTTATGGCTGGGATGCAGTGCCTAGGGATTTTAATAATTTCATCTTGTTTCCAAGGCTATGTGTAGGTAAACAGAGAAATTAAATGATTTCCATCAGATAAAACAACAAATGTTCAAATATATTTCATTTTTCTGAGATGCATATTGTATAATTTACAAATAAACCACAATACCTGGGGTTAAAGCCATATTGCTCATTTGCACTGCAAATAATGTTGCAGTGAGATGATTAATGGGACACAGCATGAAGCAATCGATCAGTATAATTCAGTGTACTGCATAGCAATATTTTCTAATACAGATCTTCTGACATTTCGAAAATAGCCATGCACACTATCCAGCAGTGTCATATGATTATTATCATTATTCAAACATCATACTGTTGCATAGTTTATTGAACCTCAGGTGCAGGCTATTCAACTACATAAACATTATTAGATCATAATATTATACTTTATAGCATTATTCGGTTAATATATATTTTATTGGGATTACCTGGCAAGCAAAATATATGCAGTTCTGAATGTAGATATGATTTTATTTATCCCGAGCTGTAGAATATTGCGACACATAGATGTCAGACCGAGGGGGACAGAAATAATACATACATTAATGTACAGATATCATAACAAAAGGACTTATGGGCTTATTTACCGGGGAGTGTCCACTCAGTGCTTTCTCCTGCTCTTAAAGTCACGCTAACCGATCTACGCTAACCGATCTACGATCGGTTAGCGCGACTTTAAAAGGACAACTCCACCCTCATAAGAACATCGTTTAGAAAGAATGTCCTCTTTAAAATATGTTGATAAATCATACTTTGTCCTATGAATTTATTACTGTATGTCTGCTATGCTTCTGGATGTGTCATGGAAACTGAGCAATTTAGAGACTCGTTCTGAGTCTTTACTGAGCCTGGGCATGCTCAGAAGAGGCAGATAGGGGATTAACATTCAGTCATTGGCTGTGATGTCAACTGTCAAATCCATAACTGACAGTTGCTAACTAGAAGAATCAGGAAGCAGAAACAGGGACAACAGGGCATTGTGCAGAATTTCAGATTAGACTTATATATTTCAGATTTCAAACTATTACCATTTAAGGTTTTGGGGGGTGATTTACCTGTATGTAAGTTTTCATTTTAGGGCTGGCCCTTTAAGCCTCAGTTTGCGGCAGTGAGCAGACTCTGGTAAATCCACTATGGACGCTTGCCACTCTGGGTAAATCTCCCTAATCAAGTCTTATCACTTCGATGTGGTCTAATAATTAGGAATGACTCATAATTAGTAATTGCTAGTACAGCTACACACCCCTGAAAACTTCTCATTCCATTACCAGCTGTAATCTTGCTAGTTTAAAGAAAATTATTAATTATGGGGGAAATTTTATTCCCCCATAATATTTGAAGAAATGGATTAAGTAACTGTTAGGGCCAGTGCTGTGGTTGTGCCTAGGAGTGTAGATTGCTGGGACATAAGAGAAATAAGACCCATTGGTGCATATTTATAAAGGTGCGTTAAGTATAGATTTAACAGTCGATATTATTACAACCATGGATGTATAATTACAATTGCCATTGTAAAATTACGATTGTGGTTGTACAAATATGGTCACAATCGTACATTTATGATCGTGTTTGTAAATCTATGATCACCTATACAATTCCATTGCGGTACTCTAGTAGTAGTACCACAGACGTACTTTTAAGCTAACCCACGGTATTGTAGGTTTCTGATACCATGGGTTACTTAATATGCCCCATTGTTTGTTAGTAAATTGTCCAAAAGCTAAAGCAAACTGAAAGGTAAGATACAGCTATTATTGCTGTTTGAAGGTTTTCATTGAAAAGACCTATGTAGACCTATGAAGACCTATGAGAGGGGAGGCAGTGAGGCATTGTAAAAAGGGGCCTAGCAGCAAGAAATCAACAGTAGATTGAATAGATAATAGATTATGAAGCAATAATTACCGTATATACTCGAGTATAGGTCGATCTGATTATAAGTCGAGGTACATATTTTTACCTAAAAAAATTTGTAAAACCTGATTGACTAGAGTATAAGTCGAGGGTAGAAATTATGACCACTACTGCCTTCTGATTCTGTATTGTTTTGAGGCTTTAGTTGCCCTTTAAATGGACAGCAGAATTCCCATACAGTAATCCCATACAGTAATAGTCAAATCCAGTACCAGTAACCCCCAATTCCTTGGCACTCCAGATGTTTGGAAGCTACAACTCCCAGCATGCTTTCTGGAGTGGCAAGGTTCAATAAACTTTTAATTAAGCTTACCATCATTTACAATTCTCCTGACCCCCATATAGTAAAGGGCACTCTCACCCCAATAGTTAAAAGTGTCACCTGAGAGTTGTTGTTTCAAGCTGTTACTTGCACTGAACTAGCAGCCATTTTGCCCCAAACTGAGAAGACCCATCAGATTTACAGCACCCAGTTGAGCAATGACAGTGCTGAGTGAGTCCAGCAGCCAGACTACAGGAAGCAGGCAGGAGTGTAAAGGCAGATCAGCTTCTATAACTTTCTATGCAGGTGAAGGATTTTAACACAGCGCCACCTACTGGTTACTATCTGCAATTGCAGCATTTGGATCTAAATTAGGACTTGACCCAAGTATAAGCTGAGGTTAGGTTTTCAAGCTAATTTTAAAGCCTGAAAATCTTGACTTATATTCGAGTATATACGGTAGTTGTGAATCTACTTGTGAGTAACATCAGAATCAACATGTAAATTATCAGATTAGATGAACCAATTGGTCAGTGCTATCATAGCCTATAGTAGAATTGGCAAACCCGCAGCGCATACACCTCGCGCACACAACCCCCAACCCACCCCCGCCACACGCATCCTCATGCGCGCACCTTCTGTGTTGAATGACACATGGCTCATGCAAATTCGTCCAGAGTCTGTGCATATTTACAGCCTAAGGTTAGTATATAAGATTATTATCTGGTGGTGCTCACTGTGGCTGAGCTGAATTTTTCTTGTTTTCCATCTCTTTTCACAAAAGAAAAAACTTGAATGAATTTACAAGAACTGGTCTAAATAAATGTTCTAAACTAAAATTTACTGATTGCAGAACCTCAAGAGTAATGAAAACATAAATGCGGGATGGTAATTTAAGCAAATTCTTTTCAGAAAGCAACAGATAATTTATGAATAACTGAAAGCAGGACGTGGGACCAGAAAATCTGCATTAAAGATTCATTGTGGAGTGTCTACAAAAAAATGGTGTTATCAATGAAAACCCATCAACAGGCAGAGAAAAGCAATCTTCAGCACTGTGACATGTGGCCAATTAACATTACAATTCCAGCAGATTGACTGGCAGGATGCTAGCAGCAGAGAAGCTGGGGAGGATGTTTAGGGAATACGAAAGACATCTGATTATTTATATGGCAAGATATACACTAAATTAACACCCAGTGGGAATGATTCTGATAAATCTCTAGGACCCTTGTTATGCTTCTTGCCAATGTCACTTAGTGGACTTACTGCTTCCCTGCTGATGTTATGAACCACCAACTAATATATTTATGGTGATAGACAAATTTACTGTGTGAACAAAACCACAGTCTACAGTAGAGCGCAAACTCTTTGTTTGGATGCTAAATTAAAATTATTTCCATAGCCAAATGAAAAAGGGGCATATTTATAAAGGTTTTTAACTTTTTGCCTGCTGTTATTGCCAGATTTGAACACAACTAAGTGCCAGTAACTGGAGATAAAAGTAATTACCGCCACCTCATTTATCGGTCGATCTGTCCACGAGAGCCCCCTCAGGCATGTACAGTGGCAACACTGATTTTTTGGCATTCCGGATGTTGCCCTAGATAGCAGTTCAGCTACCACTCCTCTGTAAATCCAATACCAAAAATAGAGAGCGAACTCCGCTCCGTTTCACAAGGAAATCAAACCGGGCATCTGGCAAACATTCTTTATTGATGCAAATTCAAATCAACTGTGGCCATATTTCTAGCCTGTCAGCGAGTCCCTGGAAGGTGTCAGTACTTTGTGGAGTACAAATAAGGGTGGTGGGGGGGGGGGGTTAGACTATTTTTTGCAGATTTCTGATGCTCACTATATGAGGCTAGATGATTGCTTTTCATGGTTATTTTTCAATAAAGTGAAGTAAAGGTCTTATTTCCACATATACATGAGTATTTTTTTCTGCTTAAGTCCCCCCTTTAATGTTGATAAATTCTCAGTTGCAGCCCTGCTCTGGTATTGGTAGATGTTATAGTGAAATATATCTTTTTGCTGCGACACTGGACTTAACACAATGAATATGGCGATGTTGCTGCCACACATTGTCGATACTACCGTCACACTTCGTTTGATACTTTTTGTGGGGAAAATCACTTTATAAATACGGTGATAATAACGCTATTTGCCATCTGAATCTTCTCATCTTTTTCAGAGGCATGATCCTTCCAAGTAATCTTCTTAGCCAGTTAAATTTGAATCTTGCTTGTCATCCAATCAGTCTTCTATCCTCCCCATATATTTAAAGGCTTCCCTAAATCCAGGGGTGTCTCTAGGGTTTTTGACACCTGAACGAAACTTTAGAATGCTGCCCCTATGTACCACTAGGCACCATGAAATATGCCACCGCAACCAGGGTTAGGTGTGCGTGCCTTCCAGGAGGGCCCTAACTAACCTAACCAAGTTGCCCTCCTGCCCAGCTCACACAGATATGTACATATAAGGTGCCCTTATGCCCAGCTCACATATATAGGTACATATGACATGCCCTAATGCCTAGATCACAGAGATAGGTACATATAACATGCCATAATGCCCAGATCAAATACACTCGTACTTATAACATTCCCTAATTCCCAGACCAAACATATAGGCACATATAGCATGCCTTAATGCCAAGATCACACAGATAGGTACATATAAGATGCAATAATGCCCAGATCACCCAGACTGGCACATATAACATGCCCTAATGCCCAGATCACCTACGTTAAAAATAAGATGTTCCCAACTCTGCACACACAGATAATTGCCCCACTTACCCTATGGCGATCAGAGCAGGCCTATGCAAACTCTCTTATATTTTACAGGGGCGCCGCCCTGAGCATTTTGCTCATATTGCCTCCTTAGAGAGACACCCCTGCCTAAATCTCAATTTATGTGGGTATCACAAATCTGTAATGACCCCCAGGATAAAGAACATCAACTGGATATTATCACCTCTAAGTTTAGAGCTCGAGAATATCCAGAGGCCCTTGTTCATAAGGCTAGGGTGGAAGCCTTCCTTCCACGGATTAAATCCCACAGCCAGTCAGGTGTTCCTTTTATTTGACACCTGACAGCCATCAAGAATAATCTGGATAAGTTTTGGCCTGTCATAGAAGGAGACCCTAATCTAGGGATATGCACAAAATCAAACAACAATGTTTCTATCAGAAGTTTAGGTCTCTTTACTAGCAGCTTATACAAGCAGACCTGATCTGTAAGTATAAAAAAGCTCCTTCAGCATTCTCTCAGAAAAGGGCTGCTTTCACTGCTGTAGTTGCAACATGTGCAATTCTCTGATTTTGTGACCTCCTTTTAATCACCCTTATACAGCAAAGTGTTTTAACATCACTGGATATTTTAATTGTAATACGGATTTTCTATTTATTTATTAAAATGCCCTTGTGCATAATCTATATAGGTAAAACCATCGATCCCTTCAAGAAACGATTCCAACGTCACAGAAGTGATATTAAGTTGTCTCTACAGAGATCGAAATAACAGCTCTAGAAGTAAATACGATGAATCTCCTGTTGCAATACACTTTATTAAATGTAGACATCTTGTGACTGACCTTAACGGGGTGGTTATTGATCATGTTCCATATATGGCTATGGTTGTATATAAGGTGCAATTGTGCCTCTTATCTATATAAGGAACAGAGACTTCTGGGTAATTTCCCTTACTTATCTAACTTATCTAACGAAAGGTTTGATGTAATATTCCATAGATTGGTCACATTTATAGCAAATGCATCCAGTTCCTTTGTCACTTATCTGGACACAGAACTAATGATCATGTGACTAACAGAGGTTCAACTTTATGTCCAGCCAATGTTCCCTTTAATTTTTTATTGTCTGTGTGGGCAGATATGTATTTAAACAGCGCATTGCTATTATTCCAGGAGATTTTTGCACGCGCACAAATTTAACCTGTGTGCACAGGTCTTGTGTTGATTACATAGTAACATAGTAATTGAGTTTGAATAAAGACATCCATCAAGTCCAACCTATTCACTTTTTTTTTTAACCCTTCCTAACAATTGATCCAGAGGAAGGCAAAAAAAAAAAAGCTAAAAAAAGGGGAGGGGGGAATTCCTTCCTGACTCCAAACAGAAATCGGAAAGTATTCCTGGATCAACCAGATCTACAGTATATGTATTAATACCAGTAATTCTCAATGCTTTTTAGTTTTAGAAACTTATCCAGGCCATTTTTAAAGCTATTCAATGAACTTGCCATTACCACTTCTGCTGGAAGACAGTTCCACATTTTCACCGTTCACACTGTAAAGAAACCTTTCCTAACCTGAAGATGAAACTTCTTTTCTTCCAACTTTAAAGGATGTGCATGAGTACTCTGATATGACCTATTTGTGAACAATGCACCAGAGAGTTCATTGTATGGCCCATTAATATATTTGTGTAAAGTGATCATATCCCCAATGCAAACGTTGCTTCTCCAATGACAGATGTACACTGTCTGAGTACTATTCACTATTAATAGATTTTTTTGAATTTTTGTGCACCTCTATGGCTAATATTCTGTTAGTGAGATACTGACACTGCTCCTTTCTTATGTTCTATTGTTTCCGGTAGTTAGGAAACCGTATAACCACATTCTGTACTTGGTGATATTGACAGCCAATGTTTACTGGGTTACCTATGCTTTTATTCTTTATATAAAGAAATAACTATTTTGTTTACTGTGTTTATTATATTATTGTCTATTTTATATAAATAACAAAAGATTTATTTCATGTAATTGTGATTTATAAAGCCCATTCCATTTATCAACCGTTGCCTCAAATGAGTCCTAGAACACAGACTCTGCTGTATTTTATACCTGAGTTAAAGGCACGGTGTCATGAAATAGCGATACCTCGCCTTTATAAATACGACCCAAAGCTCTGTATCAACTCTTCTTTCCTGACTGAGGGTTAGGTCCCAATATGCATATTCCATTCCTTTTTCCGTTTTGCGTGCATTTTGGGAATCGCAATGTAATTAAAAATATAATATCATGTCTTAAAGATGTGACTACAGACAGTTCCAAGCAGGATCCCTATATAGAGAATAGGGAGAACGTTTGGAATTGCCACATCCCCTATGACTACAGCCAGCCCAATGGTCTGGATCAATTCTTCTTTCCTGACAAAAGAACATACATAAACCCAAAAATTTCAAATATTCTAATATAATTATATCATTGTAAACCCTATTTTACTTGTACCACAGGCATTTCACAAATGTGCATAATATGCCTTTATCTGTTGTATTCAATTAGATCAACTGGACTTGAAGTTTAGTTCTTGAAGACGTTTCGCTAGTCATCCGACTGGCTTTCTCAATTCAGAATGACTTGTACAAGAATCTGTGGCAATTATGTACCCTGGAAAATCCCAATTAGCATATCACAGCCAAGTGTTAAGGGCGTGGTTGGATAGTGGCTAAGAGGTGTTATAGGAATGCCCAGAGTAAGGTGTCAAAACAGCATTGTACATGGCAGACAGTTGGTGTCGAACCCCCCCACCTCTATTTAGGCTTGGTTTCTTTATTTTCACATAAATTGCCTCCTTAACACTTCTCTTGAACCAGTCACGTTCCTTTGCCAATATGTTAACATTACAATCTTCAAAGGTATGTCCTTTATCCTTAAGATGCAGGTACACGGCTGAGTCCTGACCCGAGGAATTGGCTCTTCTGTGCTGGGCCATACGTTGATGCAGTTGCTGTTTGGTCTCTCTATCACATACAAATCAGAGCATTCTTCACTGCACTGCACTGCGTATATGATGTCACTTTTCTTGTGTTTCGGTATTGGGTCTTTTGGATGTACCAATTGCTGCCTCAGTGTGTTGTTCGGTTTAAAGCAGACAGGGATACAGGATACGGTGAAAATTCTTCTTAATTTCTCGGAGACCCCTGCTACATATGGGATGACCATGTTCTTTCTCCTGTCTTTCTTTTCTCCTTAAACTTCAAGTCCAATTGATCTAATTGAATACAACAGATATACCATGACCTGGATGAATGAGAACCTTCACAAGCATAATATGCCTTTGTTTGCTAGGGATGGTTCTTGGAGGGCATTTATCAGCACACAAAAGTCAACCACCACAGACCAAGATCTCAGCCACAGGCTTCTTAAACCCTTTAGCTGGGTACACACTGAAACAATGTTTAAAATATGACAGACGGAATGTTTAAGGTTCTGTTTGTCATCTTTCAAAGGTGTGGCTACAATAAAGGGCGGACGTTTGGAACTGACACATTCCCACCTCACTACCTATACTTAGTACAGGGAGCTGGCCTCGACTGAGGGAAATTTTTCTCAGCATTCCCGAGGCAGGCGGTGAATGTTCATTGGCCTAAAGGGGGGGTTCTTTTGTATCCAAAAGGATCAGCCCTTTATCGAATGTGTGTACCTAGCTTTAATCCAGGATGCAAGCAGTATATTTTAGTTGTTTACTAAAAATCAACTCTAATCTGCTTGTTTTACTGTCTGATGAAATAAGTGGATTTTAGGGAATTTTGCTATATTATATTTGATACCAGCTACAGTACCATAAAGTAGAGATGGTTAACAATCCCTTAAGGGAATCAGACTGTTAGAAACAATTACTCGCTAACTACAAACATAGGGCCGTATTTAGAAAGTAGGAGTATTCCCAAATAAGGAGCGTTAAATAATACAACCAGTTGGTAAATAATACTCTCTACTAAATATTGCTCTTTAAATAATAATACCACTTCTGAAAGGGCATGTCCACCCCAAAATTAAAATTTAACCAACTACTGCCCCACTGTATAGTGTGACCCTTACTAAACAATGTAATTTAAGTGATAAGAAATGCATAATTTGGGGCAGCAATAAATATATAACAACACGTGGTGTTATCATAACATATTTATTGCTGCCCTGAAAGATGCAATTATAATATCACTTAGTGAAAAGGGCAACTGAAGTGAAAAAAACAACTTAGTACATAGTGCATTGTGTAGAATGCACTAATTCAGGGTAACATCAGCCCAATGACAGTGAAGATACACGGTTTTGAAGTTTTCCCATAAGGACTGCCATCTTGGTTCCTCCTGTTGTACCCACTGGGTATCACACATGCCCAATAGCCATGCCTTACCAGTGCGTTTCATAGCTTTCTGTTAGAAACAGAATGTTTACTTTCAGTAAAAATGTAAAAGTTAGCCTGGCGAATTGCAACTTCTTGTAGTCTGTCTTTCTAAAAGCAGGACTCTTACCTCTAGCCTAACAATTAAAAGTGGCCATACATACGAAAGATAATGTGTAAATCCCGTTGTTCCGTGACGGGTTTTACCAATTATCGGTCATGTGTATGGGCTTTTTCCGACCGACCGTCGAATGACCATTGTCTCCACTATGGTGGGTCGGGAAAGACAGAAAATTACCACCGGTTGTAAAGTAAAGGGAGCCGATATGATCCTACCATGTATGGCCACACGATGACTGATCTCTTATACAGTGTATGGGTATATGTATGCGGTTCCCACATCATGTGTGCCGACAGATACCAATGTCATCTGTTGGTTCACATGCTGTACAAATCGCATGTGTATTGCCACCTTTAATGTGGAACACTAGTACATGTAGAATCTTTATCTTTTGCTAGGTACATAATGGAAACAAAAATGTTAGGATTTGAACTAGTGACCTTCTGGACTGTGTATTTCTAAATTGGAAGCCTTACCAGGTGTGCCACCACCACATTATTGGAGAATCCATGTAAATTTATGGATCTTATCTCATCTTTTGCTAGAGCTAGACACTCCCATTGGCTGGAAAATAAACTGGAGGGTAACAAGCAGCTTTCAAAGTCTTATCAGGGACTTACATATTGGTGTGGAGACATCTGTATAGAAAATAGTGTCTGTGCGTAAAGACAGTAAATACTGTGGTCAGGGGGCATGACTCTTGATGACTACATGGGCTGGCAACAACAGAATCTATAACTTACATGAACTAAATGCAACTTACTAGAGAAGAATCTAATTTTAAGTTTAGTTCTCCTTTAAGCTAGCTAGTAAAACGTATGAATTTAATTTCAAATAAAAGTTGTTTTCATCAATGGCTAAATTGCTACAACCTTCTGCTGCTAATATCTACTTAGATTTGGAAGATTGATGTCCAGCTGTCCATAAGCTGCACAGTAAATGTCAGTTATTTTGCTTAAAAATCGGCTAATTTTACCGGTAAGTTATTGAAAAGCGAATTGGGAAAAATAAGATATTATCAGGGAGATTTACCCCCAGCTGCAATTGCTCCTGGTAAATCCCCCTTTTCAAATTCAATATGCACTTTGCACATGTCTATAATTTCAATTATAGACAGTACAACCATATCTATAACATATTCTATGAATAGAACATGTAGTATATTATTTCTAGTATATAAATAGTTTAAGAGGTCTACATTTTAAAGCATCAGATAGGTGGGAAAACATCATTGCAGCTGATTCTCGTTTATATGCTCTTCGTGTTTTTTCCCCCAGCCAGTGGTTAGAGGACTTTGTTAGATCAGTTAATTAAAACAGTTCTGATGCCTCAGCTATAAGAACACAGTTTGAAAGAGGCGCAATACAAGTTATAGTTGGAAAACAAACATGTCCTTTGAACAAAATAAATGGAGAAGTAAATTAATGGAAGTCTAGTAGTACAAATTACTTAGAAGAAATTGGGAACAGTTTGCTTGACTTTATTAAGGCTGTTAAATGGAAGTCATCTTTTCCAAGAGTAAGTGGCTTGCGCAGCTTACACATCAATATTATTTTATCCATCCAATGCACGTACAGTGTGTGCTTTCTTCTTCAGATGTACAGTGCTTAGTACTTGTGTTCTATAACAAATACTAAACCGTTTTTCGTGTATCCTGTCCAATGCAGCAGTTACGGCCTGTCATTAGATTGCCTGTGCCATTTTCAGTAAACTGTTCCATTGCTTGTAATGTATTCAAGAAATCTAGGAATAAGTGTTTTTACAGTAGTGAGTACACCCCTCACATTTTTGTAAATATTTTACTATATTTTTTCATGGGACAATACTGATGATATAACACTTTGACACAATGTAAATTAGTCAGTGTACAGCTTAAATAACAGTGTACAATTGCTGTCCCCTCAAAATAATCATTAAAGGGCAACTGTGGTCTCCCAACAAGTTGAGGTTAAATGAAAGCCTGCAGTCTTTCCTTTAAAATTAGCCTTAGATCACATGTCTAGCTGCACCCTGTGAGAAATTGTATTGGAGTGAATGTTCAAATTTCCTGCTTCCAGTTGATTGAGTGGCATCACCTGATCTCTGCCCCACCCCTGCACCTAAGAGAGAAGCATGCTCAGTTAAAACTTAAAGGAGAATTATACTCACCTAGACCCCACTCCTGCCATCTGTGCAATCTGTAGTACCCAGGGTGAAGACTGGTTATTCCTGAGGAAGGGGGCAGCATGCTCCCAAAACATTCTGATGTTTTTGCACTAAATAAACTGTGAGTTTCCAAGTAGTGTGCTCATCCTGCTTGTTCATCTATTGAGTACTTAAACTGCATGGCCCTCACCTATAAGTTTACTTTGAGTAAAGATAGAAGATGTGGTAAACCCAAAAACACAGGCTATGCTATGAATATAGTTGTGTATATTCAACCAACTGCACAAAAAGTACACAACATGTTTCGAGCGGCAAGCGCCCTTTATCAAGTGTTCACTTTCTAACTCTAGATTTACCTAAAGTTTCCTTCCTCGTTTGTGATCTTGCCAATGAGAAGGCACGCTTCTTTCACAGAGCGTCTCCTCATTGGTCCAATCACCGACGGACTTCAGGATCAGAGTACCAAAGGAAAGTTAAGGTGAGTAAATCTAGAGTTAAAAAAGTGCACACATGAGTGAGGACCATGCGGTTTAGATCCCCACCCTGAGTACTTATCAACTGTGGAGCTAGGTTTCGGTCAGTATAGATGTCATTTAATACTGGGGAAAACAGGAAGTACCATGGGGGGGGTTGACAGATGGGAAGCCTACTATTGCAGACAAGAGGCTGGTCACATGATTACATACTGGTCACATTGCTGAAAACAGGAAGTGTTCAAGCAGGAAATAATATACCTTTCTAGCAATATCTTTTCACAAATTGTATCTAGAAATGTGATTTAGGGTTCATTTTGGAGCAGAAGGGTTCTCAAAACAAAACCTAACTTGTTTGGAAGAATTGGAGACCACAGTTACCCTTTAATCTCTATCATGTTGGAATAATGCCCTGTGGCCCAGTTTCCAAAAGGAGGGGATCATGCTCTGCTTTATTATGTCACAGTACATTTTGTCTTTTACAGTTCCCTCAATAAACTGTATCTCCCCAGTTCCAGCAGTAGTCATGCAGCCCCAAACCATCACACTACCACCACTATGTTTGACTGTAGGCAAGATACACTTGTCTTTGTATTCCTCACCTGGTTGCTGCCACACACACGCTTGATACCATCTGAACCAAATAAATGTAACTTGGTCTCATCGGGTCACAATACATGGTTCCAGTAATCCATGTGCTAAATCTGCTTGTCTTTAGCAAAAACACCAAATTTAACACACCTTAGGTGTGAAAAAATTACTTTTTACCCCAAGTTTAGACATTAATAGGTGTTAGTTGAGTTATTTTGAGGGGACAGCATGTTTACACTGTTATACAAGCTGTACACTGCCTACTTAATATTATATCAAAGTGTCATCATTTCAGTATTGTCGTTTGAAAAGATAAAATAAAATATTTACAAAAATGTGAGGGGTGTACTCACTTTTGTATATGCATAAATAAATACAATGTCCAGTCTCATTTGTCATTAAAATTTCTAGGCACTATCCTCCTATGGGAAATAAAATAGAAATGGAACATTTAATACATCTAAGCAAATGCAAACAAACAATAACATCACATAATATAACTGATGGTGTGTCTTGAGCAGGCAATTCTAAAACTGGAGCAAATTAGGCAGTTACACACAATGTACTATAGTATTTTTTAATTATCGAATGGCAATTATCGAATGGCGCATACTCTTGATTTCACAATTAAGCACCACAAATTAGCAGCCAGGTGAGCATGCATTAATAGTAGATAAAGGCATCCATACAATGTCACATTCGTGTTTTAGTTTGGAAGCTATCGTTTATATTGCAGTGATTTGCTTTCATATGGCAGTGTACTTTAACTGAAAAATGATGATGTCATTGCTGCCCCTTCTCCCAAATGGCGTTTCTAGTGCAGTTAATGGGACTGATGGCCTAGGACCAATTGCTTATTTAATTATTGAGATGGGTTCTCATGAATCCTTGGTGAAGATCACATTCAAAGTAAAACATTTTTTGAATTAATTTAGTTCTTTAGCCCTGCACACTGTTTTGTACTTCTCAGCACTCAAACAATAACAATTTAAACCTGACGCTGTATATACTAGGCAACTATATTCTTTGTTTCCAGAAAATAAATTGTCAGCCGGAAGAATATCAACCGAGAGTAGAGTCAGCCAGCTGAAACAGAATAACTGGAAATCCCTATAACTTGCTTATTATTATCATTTGTTCAAACATTCATTAAAACAACATCATTCCCCTCATTAAACACTATCAGCCAATTAGTATATTTCCTTTTCTCTGTTTCAGATACTTAAAACCAGACGAGGACAAGAAATCGAAACACAAGACTGCTGTAAAAAAGAAAACATTAAACCCAGAGTTCAATGAGGTAACTAGGAATTAGTTTTGTGGTCTACGGCAGGTTTAGAAGGTTACACCAGTTAATCTATTTCCTCTTCAGTAATATAACATGTTGTGTTGGGCCCTATTTATAAAGGAGCAATGTCAGATCCAACACTGTGAGTAACAAAAAAAGATTGATAACCACACTGCTAAATAACGTACAGGGTTGCAAAGTATTGATATTTGGTATTCTGCATTATGGTCATAAAATACCAATGTGCCTACAAAGTATTTGTACTGGTAATAAAGGAACAGTGTAGCAATATAGTGATAATTCTCCTTTATAAATAGATCCCTATATTTAGTGAATGGGAAACGAACATTAACATAATCATTTTCAGCATTTTAGAAGAGCATATGGTGAACTTTCTTTGCAAAGCATGGAAATGCCTTTTAGAAAATCTTCCACTTCCACTGTACAGTCTTGTGCAGACTTCTCTAGGAGGTCACTGTACAATGGATATCTTTTCTTAGAATCAAATAGAATCTAAAGAAGTTATGGTCATTTGCTTTAGGCTGTGTATACACAGGGGGACTTTTTGTCCCGATGAGTGTTCATTACTAGCAAGCAATCGGCCGGGACAAATAACTGTTGGTTAGTTAGTGGGTGTTTGCACGACCAATCGTGTGGTCCAATATGGAACCGCATGATCGCCTGTGATTTACAAACAGTCCCAATTGCCCGTTCATACGGTACGGAGGGTCGCCCCACACCATGTGATATTTCTGGCTGATCGTTACACCTCACTATCGGTCAGTCAATTGAAAATATCTTATGGTGTGTACACAGCATTATTGTACCTGTGCCATCTGCTGACATGTTACATGTGCACACCAGTGTTCTGTCTGCAGTTAGAATGAAATGCTAGTCAATTATAGGTGCCTATCTCACTAGTGGCTAAGCTCATTTTATAATTTTTGGATCTAGTGTATGAAAAAATAATTTATAAGTACCTAAAGTATAGTTTTTCATTGAAGTGTAACATAAGATTCCCATACATAGGCTTCTGCTCTGCATTGCTCACAATTGCAAAGAAAATAGGATAAGGCCGAGTGTAGGAAGGCATAATTGGTAGTCCAGGGACACAGACCGGTCATTATGCAGGGAAGTTTGTCTGTTATCATGCAGCAGTTAACCCATATTGAACATTATATGCTGCTTCTTGACCTTGTAGTCCAAGCTGCATGACAGAAGACTATGCCTTGAATTGCAATGTGAACATCACCTTGGCATTGTGTATAAGTGATATAAGCACTGATTTCAGGCGTTAACTCTTTGCTGCTGATTTTTCCTTTACTTCACCTGATCTTTCTTTTTTACCCTTAACTTCCCATTTATCTTGATCTGCTCATTCTCACTTTTCCCCAGAAATCCCAATTCTTTCAGCAGCTTACATTCTTGCTTTCCCTCAGATTCCCTTATTCCTAGCTTCTCCCATTTTTTTCTCCAAGAGTCCACCTAAACATCAGCGGGTAATATGTTTGAAGGAAGGTCAATTCTTTGGTGTTTACTAAACAAAGCCAATGTATGGCAATATCACCATTTTCATATTTTCCTTTTAGGAGTTCTGTTATGAAATAAAACATAGTGATCTTGCTAAGAAAACGTTAGAAGTGACTGTTTGGGACTATGACATCGGCAAGTCTAATGATTTTATAGGTAAGTATAATAAATTACTTGTGTCATACATGAATACTGAAACAAGTAGAAGAATGAAGGTGATACAACTATGTCAATAAAAAAGACATGATCACCTGAATGTGCCAGGAATATCATTAAAAGAAAGATAAGAAAAGTAAGCCCCCTTCATCAGGCTGGATCATCAGATTCCAGCCTAATGAAGGGGGCTTGGGACTCCCGAAATCTTTTTTTTTTTTTTTTTATCTATTTAGCTAACAAGGTATCACAGCTCTACTTTTCTTCTCTTACTTATGGCTAACACAGTACAAACCTCAACTATTGCTTAAAAAAAAGATAGAGTACTGAAATACTGAACTATAGGTATTCTGCATTTATGTATACTGTATTGGGTGTGCCCACCATTATATTTACAGTATGCCATTTACCCAAGGCCTGTGCTGTATGCATGCTTTAAAATCCTTTTATTATATATTTTCCATTTGATTGTTCACTTACTGACTGTATTGTAATAGAGAACTTACTTGAAAAATAATGGGAATAGGGAAAAAACTGTCCACATCCTTTCTCCATGGAAAGTGAGATGTTGTGGGTGTCACATGCATAAGAATTTTTTTTTAATTTCTGTTTTATCTGTAGGCATTAATGTTGAAAAGATACATTTTTCCAATCAGAAGCTTTAATCAAATTCACAGCAAATTTCCCATCACCAATTGTCACCATTGCTCATTTGGTTTTGGTGAGGTTTGGGCAAACACATTCTTATCCCAGGGATACTGTGTCATTTTAAGATTGTTCCTCTCTATATTTTATTTTCGTTTAAGAAAACAAAAAATATCTCGCTAAGAGTTGGATTTTAGCTGTAACAGTTGGTTGCTACAATTAAGCAAAATGATCACACTGCAACATGACCTTGACTGACTTACAAGCCTATCATGAAAGACCTAATAGTACCTTGTCCACATACTCAAGCTAGAAAAAAATCTGTAAAATATTGTTTTGTATTAAACGTATTTAAAACTAACTAAGCACTAGTAATATTTTATCTTTAAAGGCTATGTCCACCCACAAAATAAAAAATTTATATCATGCTCCCCCATGTCCCCCAGCCCCAACCGCTTGTTAGTTTTTTTAAAAAGCCCCCAAACTCTTACTTACCTCCCCTCGATCCTCCGCCACTGCCGGCCCTCTGCTTGCGAGAATGCAAGCAGAGGGCGGACCGGCACGCGTCTGTGATTGGCTGAGCGGCAGCCAATCACGGCCGCGGCTGCCGGTCAGTCAGTGCAGCGGAGGAAAGCGAGAGGTAAGTAAGAGTTTGGGGCTTTTTAAAAAAAAAAACATGCGGTTGGGGCTGGGGACATGGGGGAGCATGATATTAGGGGTTTGTGCTAGGGGGAGGGATAGTAGAACGGGAGGGAGAGGGAGGGAGAGGGAGGGGAGGGAGGGGAGAAGGGCTGCAGCACCGCATGGCAGGAATCTCCGGGAGGCCAGTAGCAGGCAGTGTCCTATATGGACCTGCTGGCCTCCTGGTGGAGTTTTGGAACTTTGGGGGGGGACTACAGGAGAACCAGATGGAGTTGGGATGTGAGGTAAGGATTAAACTACACTACATGGTGGGGCCAGTAGTTGGGGGGATTATAGTTTTGGGGGTGACATGCCCTTTAATATGTTGCATATTAATTCTGAAAAAGTTTTGATGTTTAAGGGGTCTCAATTAAATGTCCAGCCTATAAAAAAAAACTTGTTATAGTAATGTACAGCACACCCCCCAAAACTCAGTTTCGCCCATAGGGAAAGATGCCCATAAAGGGACTTACTTGACCCTGTCCCTCCTCCTCTGCTCTGAGGCACTCCTTCCTAGTCGCGGCTGTCAAGCAAGACGCAAAGTCATGCCCAATTACCTAACAGCCGTGACCAGGAACTGTTCCTGTTCCTGCTCAAAACAAGCTCACAACAGGAGCAGGTGGCGACACCCAGGCAGCGAGGGACCAGATAAGTCCCTTTAAGAACATCTTTGGCAATTATGCATGATGCAAAGCTGGGGTTTAAGAGGGTAATGTACATTACTATAAAAAGATTTTAGCCTGGACATGCCCTTTAAAGAAAGAGCTTGCTTTTAGTTCTAGAATAGGATAGCACATAAAATAATATAGTTACTGGGTGATTTAAGATAAAATAAGACAGGGAAAACCTAAAGTTGTTTTAAAAGAAAAGAGGTGCAATGTTTGTATATAGGAGAAACCCTTTCAACTATTTTATTATTATTTGTTTGAAGTTTAAAGCTTTCAAGCTTGAATGAATGGTTGACCAAGCTATAGCACCTTACTGTGAAGGTTCCAGTAGGAAGTTATTTAACGGTCAAGATTTAGATTTGGAATTGTATAGAGTATAGGCCACACACACCACCACAATTGTAAGAAAAGAAAGTTAGTTAGAAAGCTGAAATGTATGGCTAACTTTAACATAGCAAATTGTTATTCTCCCTCTCTTCTGCCTTCTATTCAAGTTTTCCAAACACTTTTACCATGTTCAGAGGAGGCAGCTAGAGGAATAAAGTTCAGGCATTGGATGTGATTTCAACTGTCACATCCATGACTGAATGCAAGTAACCTGAAGAACCAGGAAGCAGAAAGAGGGGTAACAAAACATAGGGAAGCATTTCAGGTTGGTCTTACATCGCATTCTCATCATTTAAGGGGGGTACTTTCCCTTTAAACTTCTACAGGATTTTAGTTATAGAGTAAACTTGCAGAGGTTAGTAGTACATTATTTGTAGTTACAGTAGTTAATGATTTATTGGTTTTCCCCTCCCCAAGGTCCTAACTGAAAGTAAATAACTACTAAAGTCTCTATTTTATTCTCTTTTTTTAAAGGTGGTGTAGTTTTGGGAATAAACGCAAAAGGAGAACGCCTTAAACACTGGTTTGACTGCCTGAAAAATAAAGACAAGAAAATTGAAACGCTGGCATACATTAACAAACGAGCTAAAACGGGAGCTGTCCTCAGCTAGTGCTGCCTGTTTGTGTTGGAATAGCACAGCTGGAAAGACACAAGCTATGCCTTTAGCCTTGCCACAGTTTACCATTTCTATGACAGAAGAAAACATTACATCTACTTTAGCTGCAGTTCTGCCTACTGAGGCACTAGGGGAAATTCCTTATTTAATAAAAGATTTCTTTTTGATTTTGCTTATATACCTAGGAATATGTAGCATGTTGATTTTTCAGTAACTTGGAAAGTTTATTTTCCAATTTCAAATTACATGGGAGAACAGGAAGGACCAAAAGTAACTTAACCTTTTTACAAGGAAATGTCACCCAAGTATTGAATTGAAATCATATTTATTTTGCTACAGTATACTATATCTGAGATGAGTGCTCAGTATGTTGACATGAAATAGCTCTTTGATTGGAAAATATTAACACACCATCTGTAACACAAGAAATGACAAGGACTGGTAGAAGGGTTTGTGGACAGTTATAATTTTGCTACTAGAATCAGTTTTCCTCATCTAAGCTATATCAGGGCCCCCTCCTTGTATTCATAAAATACACTGAGGTGACCCCTGTGTTGGAGCAAAGAAGAGTAAGGATTCTGGCCCCCTCTGCTCCCTTGGTGATAAAAATCTAAAATCTTAAGCATGTGTCCATCCCCAGAATATTGTTTCATAAATACCTTCCTCATCCCCCCAAACCCCAATATTATTATATTTACTCACCTCCCCACAGTCCCTAAAGCCCAGAAAACTTATATTTCCCAACCACACTTCTCTTCCCTGGTCCTCGCGTACTCTGTAAACTATTTTATTAAAGGAGACATGCAAGACTGGGGAGGTGCGTCCAAATACAGAGTCAGTTATTAGCTGTGATGTCTAGTTTAAGGGACCAATGGGAGTGAGTAAATATAATGATCTTGGGGGTTGGGAGGTGCGAAAAATGAGTATGAAATATTATTTTGGGGGGATATAACCTTTAACCATTGCATGTATGCCAACATATTCCAATTTGTTGGCATACATGCACTATGTAGACACTCCCATACGCTGTGTTGGGATTAGTTGGTCGTGTGCCCATACACAGGTTCATCATATCATCTCCCTCTACTAAAGTACAGGCAATATTGACTGACTGAAATTTCCAATTCATACCATCTGACTTATTGGCCGTTTTCAGACCCCTTGCCAATATTAGGGAATTGTGTAATATCAGCCATGTCTCATGTCTAAAGGTATCATTTGTATGCAAAAAATTATGTTTCCACGAAGTGTAATTAATCCACCCCCCATACTCACACACACACACAAAGCATGATAACATAGACATCCCTGCCCTGAACTAAGAGAAGAACATTTTTAACATTCAGAGGTGGATTTCTGTAAGACTTTTTCTATCTTGTAGATAAGAAGCACAACATTGATTTTCCCTTGTATTCTCCATCTCCTGGGATGTGTACTAGAAACTCAGCAGGTAGGGGAAGGTGCCAAAAAATCCATTTCTTTAGCTCGCTGAAAAACATCACAAGCCCTCCAAAAGTAATAGGCCCGTGAAGTCAAGATTGTTGTTTTACTGTATGTTCAATTTCAATGTGCATTGAAAAAAATGAAAAAGATAAAACAGAGGCAAAAGTTCAGAATGTTTCACCACATTTGTTTATACAGTAAATTATAAAGCACATTTTCTACACAACTCCCTATTTTAGGTGATGGTAACTACTGGGACATGTTAACTCACAGTATACTACAGTAGTACTGTAATACTGTCAAATGTGTTATTTGCATTCTGCATCTGTATTAAGCAAATCATTAGATACCACAAAAATATTTATGCCCAGACATTTGCTGAAGCCACTATAAGCTGCAGTGGTGCTCTGTAAACAAAAAAAAAGAAGCAAACAAAATCTGTATATAATCATTTGTTATATACATTGCTGATCTTTAACATACATTTACCTGTACCCCATAATGTTTGGCTCATAGTAGCATTAGGTAGTTGTGTTTGGGATTTATCAGTATGTGAGCCCTGTTGACTGAGGCTTGCTTACTAGTACTGGTTTCTCTAAGGTGTGCAAATCAGGAATGAATGTTTAAAGGCTGTTGTAAGTCCATAAATGTTTCAGTGTCCCCAAAGAATCATAGTACTATCCATTTACCCTACATGCGGGAATATTTCCTGTATTGTGCATAACACTCAGAGTGCACCAAGCTTATTAGCTTGGCATTGCTTGTATAGCAGAGATAAGAAGGTGGCCAATACTAAGGAAATAATTAAGGAAAATATTCAGGCCAGCTAGATTGTGACAGTTAAAATGAAAAAAGTCAACCTGAAGCCCAGAGTGGAGGCTTAGCACTTCTCAGTGATGAGAGCAGTCTGTGGCCTTCTATCTCTTCTCCTCAGGGTCCATCTAGCATTGCTGTCTCATGTAATGCTGCAACAGTTGGTCAGATTGCTGCATCAAGTGATCCTGGCTCTGTGAGAGATGCCCCTGCAACCCAAGACCCTGAACCAGTCTTCGATCTAGCTCAAAACCAAGATTCAACTTCATATTTCATTAATCAAGCTCAGAACCTAATCTCTACTTCTTTATCCTTCATCAATCAAGCGCAAAACCAAGCCTTCACTTTTCCTCTTCTTTAGGCCAAGGTCCATCAACCCTAGTGGTTACCGCAGCCTTTAAAGAATTGGTTCATTATACTGAATCTGATTGTAACTCTTTCAGACAGGTAATAATGTTGCTCCCAAATGTAAGAAAAATGTCAAGCTTCTTTTCTTGCAAAAAGGAGCTTACTAGCAGTGCTGTTACTTCTCATATAACAGCTTCTGTCAGTTATCTATACTCTTCTCTCCCCTGTCTCTAAATCCAGTGCCTCAGTGCCAGAAATTTGACTTAACAATATCTTTAATTGTAACACCATTCCATTGGGTGTACATTTGTCAGCAGCTATATTTAATGGTAAATATAAAAATTTACCCCAGTCTCCAGTTTATGAATTTAAAATTGATAAAAGGCCAGTCGCCCATTTCACCAGTTGGCCTTCTAAAATTATTCTATTATCCTCATTCCTCAAAAACTGCATCTTAGCACTCTGCTTTTTAGGCACATGGGGCCATATTTATAAAGGCGTGGTATCCCTTTTTAGCAATACCACACCTTTAACCCTCGTTTAAACAATTTTTAATTTATGATCGCTATCATAAATCTACGATGGTGCTTGTAAATGTTCCCCCTTAGAATACCATTAAGGTATTTTACTACCGCATGGTATGCTCGACGAAACATTTGTAAATAAATGACTGTTCACTGTAAATGTACAATCACGGCCGTACATTTACGGCTGCTGTCTTACATTACCAATAACTTGAAAAATATGGCCCATGTAAGGAACTTACTGCAGAAAAGGATGTGAGTTTATGGTTGTGGATAATGGCGCCCACCCTAATATAGGAAAAATAGCCAAAAAAAATCCTTTTGCCAACAAAGCCATCTAAGGACCCCCAGGAAAACTGACAGTATGGTCAGTATGGATAAATCGGTTTGTAGTGGGGGGTGTGTGTTTAGAGCCCTCTGGATAATATTACACCCACTTACATAGTCTCTGACAAATTAAAATATATGTGACCTGACCAGAACATTGTCAAAAACGGTGGTCCTTTTCTTTAAATCCCCTTTGAAAAAGATGTTTCCTTTAGAACTTCTGTCTATGAACCTTGTTCTTATATCCACAATCTATCCTTTTCTTGAGGAAATCTAATAGTCATAGCGCAGTATCGCTACTTTATAAATCTCATCTTTAACAATCTGCAGTTTTATGAACACAATCGTACAATTAAGTTCACGGTCGTAAAATTCCGATTTTCGGATGGTATTGTATGGCCGAGCAGTTGTAAAAGTGCGACTAGGGACGTACATTAATGAAAACCCCCTGTATCGGAAGTTTCCTTTTAGACATTAAATATCAAGGATTTTAGGTTTATGTGGACAGACTGCCCATTGTCCCTTCTTGGTATGGCCCATTAAGTATTTTTTATTGTTATTTTTATTTTGGCTACCTATGGGCTGCTCTTAGTCTTGTCCATATTTTGAATCTTTTACTCAATTTTTTAAATAGCCACTTAAATGTAAAACTGTTCCTTTATAATATATCATTTCAATGACTTTATTTATAGGCACTATTAATACTATAACTTGGGAATATACAGTATATTGAGGGTTCTTTTTTTAGTTACTGAATTTCGTTTTGCTCTTTCTAAATAGATAAAATATTCCTCCATGACTTCTATACGGTCTTTGGAAATAGGAAGAAAAAAATCTTTAAAATTAAATTTTGGCTTCCACAAGATAACTTTATTTGATCAATTAATCTAATTAACAAAATTATCCCTGATGAAATGCTAACATAAAAAAAATCAGTCTCTCTTTGACCTTCCTAATTACACAGCAATAATTTTGCTAATGTTCCCATAGAATATTGGTGGAAGTGCATTATAAGTCACACACACAGCTTTACTGAGGCATGTAGTTTTAAGATCCTTGCAATGGAGCTAAACGTTTAAAGCTATACTCCAGGAAAAGAAAGTAGTATAGTTGATGCTTTCTCTATTGCAGTTTGGGAGATTTTTGGATTTGGAAGACCAATCCCAAGATCAAGGAATAGATTTTCAATAATATCTATGGGTCTGGGGGAAAAGAAAAAAAAAAAGATCTGCTGAGTTCATTATTTGAATCTACTATGTCAACCTAGATAGCTTCTAGGAAAGCTTGGGATCAATTTATATCCCAGTGTTATTTGGCCAGATATACTAATGTACAAGATATATTTATCCTCTTTATCTTACAGCGCATTTATAATCAGCACACATGTATGTACTTAAAGTAAAGGATAGCTGGCATCTCTTTCTTTTTAAGATTATTAGGAGAATTTGACTTTACTAAGTCTTGGCTTATTAAACAGACTGTTAAGGGTTTAGGCAGATTAAATTCAAAGCCAGATTCCAGAAGACCTATTACTTTGGATTTACTAGATAAACTAGTTAATGTTTTGCCTTCGGCTTATTTTGATAATTATGAACATACATTGTTAAATGTATCTCATTCAGTAAATATAAACTAGATGGTCCTTAGAAAGGTTCCATTTCTTATATTGGTGAAAAATGAGAATTTTATATTAAAACGATAAAAGGCAAAGGTTTATAGTCATATATTAGTCTGTTTATTCATTAATGCCTTATTTACCTGTTCTGGTTATACCTTTTTTCATCCAAGGCCTCTTTATAGATATTAAAATGGCACTTTTGCTTTGAATTTGTTTACAAGAATTTCAAATCCCATTCCCTAGTAACAATTTAGGCAGCTAGAGTGGGCATGGATTCATTGACCGAACACTCCATTATTTCCAATATGTACAGGGTCATTTATGGAAATGCACTGCCGAGCCACTGCGCACTATTAAGGGGTTAAAGTCACACTTACAGATTTATGATCGGTTAGTGTGGTTTTAACCTGTAGTTTCTGGCAGCCATGCGAGTATCGGAAGAAACACTTGAGCAGCTGCCGCACACCTATTTACCAGAGGCTACTGTGTTAAATACTGGTGGTGAGATTCACCCTCAGCTGTGCAGCATCTGGTCAACCTGCTTCGGGAAATCTGCCCAGAGCAATTGCAGCTCTTGGCGAATCTCCCTTATAGACACACCAGCAGATTGTTGAATAGATCAATGAATCTGATTGCCAGGGAATCAAAAAGAAGGTCAACAGTACACTGATTATAATCCATAAGGCTAGGCATTTTCAATAGGGAGGTGCAGTGGCGAGAATCTATATTACAGTCACTCAGTGATGTCACTGAGTGACTTCGTGTATTCCACTGCCCCTCCCCCTGTCTCCCCCTCTTCCTGTATTAGTCATTTATATAGAAAGCCCTGTTTATTATTGACAGACGATGTTCAGTCCCTCTTTCTCTTTTCAATAGGAACAGTAATTAACTATTTATACACTAAACAGGGATTCCTATATAAATGACTAATACAGGGAGGGGGAGAGACAGTGAAAGGGTAGGGGGAGAGTGTGTCTGTGATGGGTTTTTTTGGGCTGGCATTATGTATTATATATTATATTACAACCTCTTTGTGCCCTTTAGATGATTAGGTATGTTGAAAGTGCACGGATCACCCAGAATCTATTTTTTTTTTTTTTTTGGTACACATTTCCATACCATATATCTAAACAGCGTTTCATGCCATATACTACTGTGGTATACTGTGATTTAAAATTATTGCCATTAGTTATTAAATAGGTCAAATATGTCCTTTACCCTCATTTTCAATCTCAGCCTTTCCATTTGCATTTAAGTACCGTATATACTCGAGTATAAGCCGACTCGAGTATAAGCCGAGGCACCCATTTTTGCCTCAAAAATTAGAAAAGATGATTGACCCGAGTATAAGCCGAGGGTATACAGTAACCCTAATACCTTTCCACTGTAATGTTTTTGAAACTACAACTCCCAGCATGCTTTAGTTGCTGGGAGTTGTAGTTTCCAACCACCTTTAGTAGAAAGGTATTGGGGGTTACTGTATGGCATACTGTCCACCACCCAGCCCCTCCCCCCAGCCCTCCCCCCAGTCCCCCCCCCAGCTCATTACCCGTACCTGGTCTTCAGTCTTCCTCTCTCTGCATCCAGAGGCAGCCGCGAGTCCGGCCGGCAGTTCCCATTACTGCTTCGCGCGGCGCGATGACGTCATCCCGCCAGTGTGCGTGATGACGTCATCGCGCAACCGCGAAGAACTACTGGGAACTGCCGTCCGGACTCGCGGCTGCCTCTGGATTGCAGGTAAGTTCCTTGTGACTCGAGTATAAGCCGAGTCAAGGTTTTTAGGTTAATTAAAAAACCTCGGCTTATACTCGAGTATATACGGTAACTGGGCTGACACATACCAAATCCCTTAAATCACTATTACACAGAGTTTGATTCCATCTGATTAAACTGCTCGTAATAATTGGTTTGGCACAGGTTATAGTCAGTAATTTGGGATCAATGGCATTACCTACTGAAACTAAAAAGAACATCTTTAATCTTGCTGTGCCACAGTGATTTCCTGCTCGGAATATTCACACTGGTGTAAACCTGTAAATTCAGGCTCCAAAAGATACATTTCTGCAAATTCCCGGCATTTCCTTACAGTACACAGTCATCATAATATGAATTATTTGATCAAAACCTAAACATATGTCACACTTAGGTGCAATTTATAAAACTGTATTCATCTTAATTATACATTGTTAGACTGTATAGCAAATGTGGCTTTTTTGACTTTGGAAAATGAACATGTAGGCTATTTTCTATGTTTAGAGACACAGATGTGTGCCTGTAATTTTCAGTACATATGTTAGCTCCATTTAAGAAGCCTTTTCAATAAGTGAAAATCTAACATCCACTTGTAGTACTTTAAATGGTTATGCTGTCATTTTCCATTATTTTCTTACTTACTACATTCCTTTTAAATTTAAAAATGGTACTATCCATTTTAGATCAGATGCATTAGTGAATATTTATGGTAAATACCAATATTAGTAACTGTAACTTTCGCAGGACTAGAGGATCTATCAACTATAACAATATGATTGTGTAATGGTTGTTATAGCATGGTAATCTATTGTTAGTGGGGCCTGAATTAAGGCCGAAACTGTTTAATGAAGTTATTGAACATGTGAAAAGAATTGTAGTGAGCAATATTGGCTTCTTTACCCATGTGACCTAGAAAAAAGACTATACCACTAGAAGCTAACACACTCTGCAGCTTAAAGGGTGACCTAAACATTTAAAACTGTTCACCCTCACAAACATTTGTAGATAGAGTAATCAACCCCATTTCTGGGGTTACTTCCCAGCACACTTGAGTTCAGATATCTTACCTTGAATTCCTCCAGTCCCTCAATGAATTGCAGCAGAGAGTCAAGGCTGTGACGGTGACAATAGTTGCATTACTTGTCTGTGCAAGCTCACTTAGAGCTCATAAAGTCATAAAGGAGGCAACAGAAAACAACGAGAAACCAATATCTGGACTCAGGAGTGCTGGGGAGAAAGTGGGTAAGTGTTGCAAAAATGGGGTTTGTATGGGGGTGAACATGCATTTTAAGTATGAATTCAATCGTGATCTACCCGTTTAATAATACCACCCATACAAGATTATTTACTGATTAGAACAAGTCATGTTAACCAATCAGCACAACTTAATTTGCAATGACTGCAGAGGTTTCAGAAAGTCACCTGCGCAGCTACCTCGAATCAATTTAATATCAATTTTGTTCTTCTTTTTGTAAAACCTTAGCATCAGCCACATAGTTGGAATTAAAGTGTCACAAACAATATACTGAGAGGCACAATCGCTATATTAAAGGAGAACTAAACGTAATTCTAAATATAAATCCTAATACTTTTCTCCCCAGTATACCTGCATATTGTAAGATTCTTCTCTAGCAAGTTGCATTTAGTACATGTGTGAAATAGATCCTGTAAATAAGAAGGCTTCCATGTAGTTGCCAGTACAACCCACAGCCCATATAGCCATCAAAGAGCCAGTTTTAGATATACAGTGTTCAGAAGGCCACAAGTTCGAATCCCCAGACTCACTTTTATTTTTACTTAAATGTTAATATTTTATTTCTTACATCCATGGTAGCTAAGTAATATTCTACAAAGATTTCTTTTCTTTTTGTATCAAGGATTATATCATTGCTGGAATTCTGCAATTTCATTGTCTTGAGCTAATGCCATCTGTTTTATTCTCCTGGCTTATTCTCCTATATTGAGCAATATATCACACTGTAGAGTTGTTGGTAGTCCCCCTCCGATGCCCATTATATTAAAATATGTAGGATTGGGCAAAATATTGCACCAGGCAGGCAGTCATGTGTGTACCTAGACTTACAGGCAGATGTCTGGGTAGCATTAGTGATGGCCCAGTTCGCGGATCCGAACCCGAATCCGCGGTGGATTTACCTCGTTCGCGAACGGCGGATATCGCGGATTTTCCAATTTCCGCCTTCCAAACTGTTCCGAACTGCGTTTTTGAAAATTTTTGAAATTACGAGGATTTTGCGTATTTTCGAAAATGCAGGAAATATGTATTTTCGAAAATTTTCGAAATTATGAGGATTTCTCGTATTTTCGAGGATATTTTAATGTGTCCGCTCGAGGATTTTCGAATTTTCAAATTTTTCCGAAAATTCGCGGATCCTCGAGCGGACTGGATTTTGCGAAGTTCGGACATCTCTAGTTAGCATAGGTTTAACTCCATTTTTCCCTCTTTATATCAGACAGACTACTGGTGGGTTTACAGCCTTTGACTAAATTGTTGATTTGTCCCGTGCTATCGGAGTTGGAACTCTTGCTTGTTTATTAGCCAATATTTCAGTAGGACTTTTCATATAAAGCGATAACCATTTATTATTATGATCCAAATCTAAAACCCATCGAACGCAAAACATTTATATTTTTTTATATTTTATTTTCTATTCTAATGTAAATTATGCAAAAGGGCTGGACATTAGTATGTATTCCACAACAGACAAAGACATATTTCTATCCAGTTGTATCATTATTTCACATACAGTGCAATGTTTACATGATGAACAAACTCCCCACTCACCTTTTATACTGCAAAATACTTTCTGGTAATGGTTACATTTTAAAAGTCAATTAGTGAAAAATTATTTTTGTAAAACATTGTGCTGCCTGACTGAAAGTCTTATGGTTTTGCATAAACTATTTGCTGTGTTTTCCATCCCATGATGGAGATTTCTGTTCCAATTCAAGGATGATTCATATTTATTTCCCATTCTAGTTTCCAGATTCATTTGAGCAAACTTATTGGAGTGTTAACTTTATCTCTCCTGAGATGGTTCTGTCTTGGAACGTAGTGATAATGTGTTTATATAGTATTTATAATGGAACACTGATCTAGATTTTCTTAAGTGTGAAAATCTTGTTTAGGACATCTTTATATTAATAGTTGGGATGACAACGCTGACTAAAGTTTATACAGGGTTTTCAATATTTTTGTTTCTTTTAATGCAGGCCATACACCTATAATGCTGGGTACACATGGAGGGACTATTTGTTCCGACTGAGCGATCACTACAAGCGAGCGCTCGGCCGGGACAAATGTCCATCAGTCGCGGCAAATTCGTACATGGCTGAATTTGCGAGTGACCGATCGTGCGGTCCCATAGGGAACCGCACGATCGATCGGGATTTGCCGTCACGTCCGGTCCGGACGAATGGACGGTCGAGGTCAGTCACAGCCGGCCGCCTCACACCAGGACACCAGGCCGAAAATATCTTCTGTTGTATATCAAGGCATTAGGGGGGAGATGCATTTATGTTTGTGTTCTTTAATTACCTTGATCAAACGATGTACTGAGCACTTCGCCAGATTCAGTACATTGTGGGATCACAGTTAGGTAAGCAGTACCCCAATAAGACCCCAATGTAATACATGTTACTAAGTAGCGCAAAGTCAATGCAGGCTCAGTAAACTGACTTTAACTATAAAAAGTATATTACTGCATCTCGCCCTAGATATTTAATGTTTGAACATCGAATCATTGTTATGTTAAAGTGAACGTTAAAGGGACACTAAACTCCCATAATCCAGAAAAACAACTATTTGCCATTCGTTTCTATTATTCACAGGGAGGTGAGAACGCTTATTCTAACCTCCCTGTGAATAATAGGACGCTCGGGGGACCTGGAACTTACCTTACCACCGCTCCACTCGCAGCCGCTCCTTCACTGACAGCTGATCTGTCCCGACCGCGCGCCCTATGTGAATAATAGAAACGAATGGCAAATAGTTGTTTTTATGGGTTTAGTGTTCCTTTAATTTCCTAATTGGTTGAAATTACCGCTAACGATCGTAAATATATGATAACGCAATCATAGATTTACGACCCCCATAGTATACCATTGCAGTACTCATTAATTAACAAATGTTCAGTGTAAATGTACAACCATGGCCATACATTACCCATAACACGTGGTATCGCTAAATTTCGATACCGAAATAATATAAATATGGCCCAATGTTCCTGTCCTGACTGATTCATTTTGTGATCAAATGTTGACATCAAAGTGATTGTCACATGTGGTTGTGTAAGCTGTGTAGTATCATTATAACTCCTCTTTATTAATCAATACTCCCTTTAATTCTCTCCTGGCTGTGTGCACAGGTTTGTAATTAGTGCAGCTACATAACACAATACCTCTAATCCCCCATATATTTGTGTGCACACTATTTTAACCTTTATGTACAGGTGTGCCTGGTAGTGTGTGAGCACCCAAGTGATGGAACATTATTATTAATTAACATTTTATCACTGCAAACTGTAAGTGCTTCTTAATATATGTTTTGAACTGATTTTAATGAGAGGTTTTAATGTTTTTATCTTGTTTTAAATTACATATCCGAGTGACCTGCACAACCAGTACTTATATCTACTTAAACTTTATTGGTCTGTTTGTGTTCATTTTTTATTTTTTTTTAAATTCTTGCTGAAGATGCAGAAAAATGATACAAACTAATCTAACTTTGGGATTCAGCATAAATGGATTTCATTATCTGGTCTATGAACACAGCTTGCTCTCCTTCTTTTCCTGAGCTCCTGTGCTGCTGGTACAGCTTTCAGCCTCCAAATGTTATTTGGTACCAGTCCTATAGACAGGAAGGGTAATAACAGCAGCATTTAGTATTTAAGTTGAGCATTAGCATTTTAAAGTTAAAAGTCCCAATTACAGGGAAGATAACCTGAACTTTACATGAGAAATGAATTCTCCTTTAAAATGTAACTAATTCCAAAACAGATATGCAATCTACAGTACTGTATTTATGTTTCAACAATACATCTCCTAAACATACTAACCAGTACTTTGGGGGTTTTGTGCGTTCATGTAAGGAACGGAGCTTCTGGTGGACCCACCGTGTCAAGGAATGCACCACCAAGCATGTGAATAATTAAGCTGCAGAGCAATGTGCTTCAGACATTAGCTATCATGGAAGATCAGCCTCCTACCAGTGGCAAGTTCTGAGATCTTTACATCTCCATAGTTGATTCTCTGTATTTTAGATTGGACCAGCATTCCTGTAGTTTAATACTGATTTATTTTCTAAGATTGCATCTTTGCCTAGGACATCATTAGCCACAAGTAATGTTATCCATCCATCATTAAAAACTACAGGGGAGATAACACACATTGCAGTAAAACAACTAAACCATATATACTCTTTTTTTTTAATGGAAAAAAAAATCTCTGTTGAGTTAAATAAAAACTTTGGATTGATATTTCGTTTCAAAAATACATTATAAAAATGACTGTGGAGTTAAAAAAAAAATTGTCACGTCCTAAATAATTTGTTATATTCGTGGTACCTTCTGAGAATATGCATGACTTTTAATTGAATGCAAAGCTGTGCTTCGTAAAAAAAATAAGATTTTGTTACTTATATGTATGTCTGTAATGGGGTCTAATGTTTACAGTTATTCCAGGTGTTTAGGACATTCACATAAACTGGAAATAATGCTTTTGTAAAAGATGCAAGCAATGCTATCAATTAACTCTGTTTCTAGACTGCACAATATTATGTGCACAGTATCACCTCTCTGCTCCTTTACTTCCGCCTTGGCTTCACTAACCAATTATCTGCTGCAACGTAAATATGGCATTTGTAAATCAGAGAAGTTTAAGGCTCATATCCCCTTTATTTCAAACTATTTTCGCTTTGCTGCTATTTTTTTTTTTTTTTTACCTGAGTCTAGAAAATTGAGCTCAATTAACCCTATGGTTTAGATATAACTTCCTTTAAATGGCCCACATTTTTCAATAAGAATATGGCCGCTTGCAGCCCACATTTTTAAGAACGTCAAGGATAAGTTAGTGGTTTCAGGTAAACTCTTTCAGTATCGGGTAAAAAAAAAAAACAAAAAAACAATTAGGAAGTGGGGATTAAGGCACGAGGGGTTTTTCGACTTTCTACAGGAGCCTTTTATAAACGAAGTGTATGTAACACTTGCATGCAGAGTTTTGTTGTTATGCAATGAATTGTTAAATGTTTGATACTAATGTTTTGCTACAATGTGGGAGCTGCAGACCTATGTCAAAACTGCATCCTAAAAGACTTTTGTATTCAGTATTATCTACCCTGGACGTGTATTTTTTGTCTGCTTTGTTAAAATATTTATAAACATGAGGAAAAATGAAACAAAAAAAATGTTCAAAATAAAAAAAAATTTAAAAACTTCTGATTTTGCTTCTTTGTCGGTTTGTAAACACTAAATAAAACAATATTTTTACCTGAATATTTTTTAACATTTCTTCGGGGGGACTTTGATGCAATTCTGTCAGGCATGAAAGCTTATTTATTAGGCATTTTTTCAAATGCTATTCATCCAACTTTCAGACATGTTTTCATCTTATTAAGTCTCATCGGTGCAAGAGATATTTAAACAAATTCAAAGGAGATGTAATAAAAGTTCTTATCGTTAAAAATGTTGCTAATTTTGCCCCAACCAATCATAGTACCATAGTAACATAGTAATTGAGGTTGAATAAAGACATACGTCCATCAAGTCCAACCTATTCACCCTCTTTTTTTTTTTTTTAACCCTACCTAACAGTTGATCCAGAGGAAGGCAAAAAACCCAGCTAAAAAGGGGGGGGAAATTCCTTCCTGACTCCAAATGGCAATCGGAATGTATCCCTGGATCAACCAGATCTATATGCATTAATACCAGTAATTCTCAATATTCTTTAGTTTTAGAAACTTATCCAGGCCTTTTTAAAATCTATTCAATGAACTTGCCATTACCACATCTGCTGGAAGACAGTTCCACAGTTTCACCGTTCTCACTGTAAAGAAACCCCTCCTAACCTGAAGATGAAACTTCTTTTCTTCCAACCTTAAAGGATGTCCACGTGTCCTCTGATATGACCTATTAGTGAACAATGCACCAGTGAGCTCATTGTATGGGCCATTAATATATTTGTACAAGGTTATCATGTCCCCACGCAACCGCCGCTTCTCCAATGTAAACAGCCCTAACTTGTCTAATCTGCCTGCATATTCAAGCCCCTCCATTCCCCTTATTAATTTAGTTGCCCTTCACTTAACACAGGTTTATTTATGGTGTAGGTGGCACAGGGATTTTATTAAATCCTAAATGCATCACCTTACATTTATCAACATTGAATCTCATTTGCCATTCTGCTGCCCATTTTGATAATCTATCTAGGTCTGCTTGCAGCACTTGCACATCATTGGAAGTTTCCAAAGCTCTGCATAGTTTAGTATCATCAGCAAACACAGAGATCTTGCTCTCAATGCCCCCTTCTAAGTCATTTATAAACAGATTAAACAGAAGCGGCCCCAGTACAGAACCCTGAGGCACTCCGCTTAGAACTTTAGCCCACATAGATGTAGCTCCATTAACCACCACTCTCTGTTTGCAATCCAATAACCAGTTCTCTATCCATGAACTCAGTTTATACATTAGTCGCCTATGTGGCACAGTATCAAAAGCTTTCGCAAAATCCAAGTATACCACATCCACTGCTGTGGCTAAATCTAACTTCTTGCTCCCTTCTTCATAAAAACAAATTAAATTTGTCTGGCATGATCTATTTCTCATAAATCCATGCTGACTACTACTCATAAGATGAGCTCTGGAGACAAAGTCAAGGATATGATCCCGTAACAATGTTTCCAGCACCTTCCCTACCACTGATGTTAGGCTTAGAGGTCTATAGGCTGTGAACAACTACCTTTTTTGAATATTGGTATTACATTGGCTTTTTTCCAATCCAGCGGCACATCCCCAGACTAAAGCGAAATCTGAAAAGATGAGAAACAGTGGTCTAGATAGAACTGAACTAAGCTCTTTTAAAATCCAAGGATGCAATCCATCTGGTCCTGGGACTTTATTGATATTAAAGGGCATGTCCACCCCTTTTTTTAACTTTTAATATGTTTTACATATTGATCCCGCAGCCCCAACCGCCGTAATAAAATTCTTAGAAAGTGCCCCGATATGTACTTACCTTCCCTCTATCCTCCGCGGCACTCTCCAGTCCCTCTGCTTGCACGGAAATGCAAGCAGGGGGCGGGACCGGCAGCCGCATCCCTGATTGGCTGAGAGGCAGACAATCAGGGATGCGGCTGCCGGCTGCTCAGAACGCCGGAGGATGGAGGGAAGGTAAGTAACTATCGGGGTACTTTCTTTGAAATCTGTTACGGCGGTTGGGGCTGGGGGATCAATATATATAATATAATATGGGAAATTTACACTAGGGGGAGGGAGAAGAAAACGGGAGGGAGAGGGAGGGGGGAAGGACTCTCCTGCGCATGCCTCAACCTTGTCGAGGTTGAGGCAGAGACAAGCGCAGGATGAGTCACTGGGAGCTTCTACACTACAATTTTCCTGGCTTTGGAGGGGCACAGCATGGCAACCATAAGGAGCTGGGATGTAAGGTAAGGATTTTTGTACACTACAGAGTGGGGCCAGTATAGGGTTAAATTTGAGTTTTGGGGGTGGACATGCCCTTTAAAGGAGAACTAAACTTAACATTTTTAAAACCCAATGTCAAAGCTTATCTCCCCAGAACACCTATATATTGTAAGATTCTTCTCTAGTAAGTTGCATTTAGTACATTTGAGAAATAGATTCTGTAACTAAGAAGGCTCCCATATTGTTGCTAGTACAACCCACAGCCCATGAAGTCATCAAAGAACCACGCCCCCTGACCCCAGTATTCACTGCCTCTATGCACAGAGTGTTTTCTATACACCAATATGAAAGTCCGTAAAAAGACATTGAAAGCTGATTGTTACCATAATTTATTAACCAGTCAGTGTGAGTTGCTGGAAAATAAACTGCAGAGTAACAAGCAGCTTTCAAAGTCTTATCAGGTACTTCCATATTCCATTTTTTATTTAGGATTTGTTCAGCAAAAAATAAAGCTTCCAAATGTATCTGGGGGCTCTGCTTGTTCAGTGGTGGCACACTGGGTAAAGCACCATGTTTAAAAATTCAGAAGGTCACGAGTTCAATACCCCAGGCTTTTCTTTTTTTTTTGTTTCTATTATGTCCCAACCAAAAATGAAGCTCCTAAATATACCTAACAGCTCAGCTTACGCAGTGGTGGCTCACCTTGTAAGATGCCAGTTACAGACACATAGTTCAGAAGGTTGAAAGTTCGAAAAGATTCTACATGTACCAGTGTTCCATATATTATCTCTGTTAGCCTAAACGTAAGAGCTATGCTTTTAGCAAGACAGAGTAAATGTACAAGTTGCAGGTTCTATTCCCCAGACTTACTTTTATTTCTTTTATTTTTGCTGAAATGTTAGTATTCCATTTTTTACATCCATGCTATCTATGAAATACACTGCAAAGATTACTTTTATTTTTGTATGAAAAGTAAAGGACTATATTGTTAGGACAGGAGCATTGAATGCGTTTGAAAACTCAAATCCCTTTTCTGTGTCAGGGAGAGGGAGGATCTCTGTGCTGTAATGTGATTGGCTATCAGCTTCTAGGAAGCAAGAATGCAACTTCCTTGTTTTTATTTCTTGAGCACTACAGAGCATGTGCCTGTACGCAGACACTTATCTGGGGGTTTACCCAGCTAAGGTGGATTGTGGGAGCTGACCCCTAGTACTTACAGGTTGTTTCATAAATCACCCAATGGCCACAGCAAAGGGAGATGTGAGAACATACAACAGCTAGTTGTATGTTTGTGAATGTGCTCTGTCTATTGGGACAATGTTGTCTGGAGACTTTAGTTCTCCTTTAACTTTGTCTAATTGTTTCCGTACCATATCCTCTGTTAGCCAATGTGAATACTCTATTCATTTCTTCCCTGCATATTATTACAATCCCTGCTGTAAGGACAAGGATTCTCAACAGTAAAAACCGATGTAAAAAAACATTTAGCAGATTAGCCTTTTTGGCATCCTCTACAACCATCTCAGCCCCATTATTTAATGGTCCCACATTCTCAGCCCTCATCTTTTTACCATATATATATACTTAAAAAACATTTTGGGTGTTGGACTTGCTTTGTTCGGCAATCCGTATTTCATTTCTATTTTAGCTAGTTTAATTGCTTTCTTGCACTCTTTATTACAGCTTTTGTACTCCCTGTAAGCCTGTTCTGTGCCCTCTGTTTTCAAAATTTTAAAAGCCCTTTTCTTTTTTTCCATTTCCCTTTTTACCTGAGCATTAAGCCATGCAGGACTGGACCTAATTTTTTTACACTTGTTACCTAAAGGTACCGATTTGGAAATGTAATAGTTTAATATCCCTTTAAAAGTGGTCCACATCTGCTCTGTATCTTTACCTAGAAACAGTTCCCCCCAGTCTATGAGCAGGAGCGATTCCTTTAACAGCACACAATTAGCTTTCCTAAGTTAAAAGTTTTTGTTAACCCAGTGCACCTTAGTTTTTTGCAACCTATATTAAATGACACTATATCATGGTCACTATTCCCTAAGCTTCCCATTACCTTCATCTCCAAAATGAGCTCAGGGTTATTAGATATCACCAGATCCAACAACACATTCTGTCTAGTAGAAACTTCTACCATCTGTGAAAGAAAATGCTCATATAGGAAATTTAAGAACTTTATACCTTTTGAGGTGCTGGCAGTTCCCTTACTCCAATCTATGTCAGGGTAGTTAAAATCCCCCATAACCAAAACATGCCCCATACCAGCAGCCTTCGGCAACTGCATATGGAGATTCATTTCCACCTCCTCCCCAGCATTTGGCGGCTTATAACATACTCCAACAATTAATTTACCTACCTTCTTGCTTCCTATACACAGTTCCACCCATAATGTTTCTGCCATATCGTTTACGCCCCCATCTATTCCATCTTTTAAATTTGGCATCAATTCCTGTTTAACATACATACATACTCCTTTCTTATTAACTCTGTCATGTCTATAAGGAGTAACTAAGGAGTATAATCAGATGTTAGCTTTCAAATGGTAAATAATATCTGATAGGTTGGGGCAAAATTAGCACCATTTTTAATGATAAGAACTTTTATTACATTTCCCAGTTATTTTTTTAAGCTGGCCCGACATTTGTCCCGGCTGGCCATTACTAGAGACATATCACTGTCAGTCACAGCAAAAGTAGCCGCAGCTGACTGCTACCAACCACCCGTGATTTACCAGCATACCCGAACCCCCGTTAGTCCAATCTGGATGAATGGGCGACCGAGATTGGTTGCCGCCATAAGTACCCACACCATACAATATTTTCGCCCAATCGTCTGATGCATGGTAATATAGGTCGGTCACCCGAAAATATTGTATGGTGTTTACCCTGCCTAAAGGTGACCATACATTAGGCAGATTTTATGAACAGTCCGACATACAATAGATTGGCCAAAAATTTCGACATTTTCGTAATGTAGAGTTACAATTAATCGTAGATCGTAATATTCAGTTACAATTAAATGTAAAGTAACCTCACAATAGACGACATTGACAATCGCCAAACAAATTGAATGTCAAACATTATGTATGGTACATCTACATACAAATAACATGGTACATCTGTCTATCAAAGTGTCGGTCAGGTTACGATCGCAATAGCCATTTGAAGTGTATGGCCACCATAAGCCTGTTCTGTTCCCTCTGATTTTTAAAATTTTAAAAGACATTTTCTTTTTTTCCATTTCCCTTTTTACCTGAGCATTAAGCATGGCTTGTTCCCCAATGGTACAAATTTAGAAATGTTACAGTTTAATATCCCTTTAAAAGCAGTCCACCTCTGTTCAGTATCCTTACCTAGGAACAAATCCCTCCAGTCTACGAGCAGGAGTGATTCCTTTAACATCATAAAATTAGCTTTCCTAAAGTTAAAAGGTTTTGTTAACCCAGTGCACTTTTGTTTTTTGCAACCTATATTAAATGACACTATATCATAATCACTATTCCCTAAGCTTCCCATTACATTCATCTACAAAATCAGCTCAGGGTTATTAGATATCACCAGATCCAACAACACATCCTGTCTAGTAGGAACATCTACCATCTGTTAAAGGAAATGCTCATATAGAAAATGTAAGAACTTAATGCCTTTTGAAGTGCTGGCAGTTCCCTCCAGTCTATGTCAGGGTAGTTGAAACCCCCCATAACAAGAACATGCCCCATACCAGCAGCCTTTGCCATATGGAGATTAATTTCCACCTCCTCACTAGCATTTGGCAGCTTATAACAGAAACCAACAATTAATTTAACCACCATCTTGCTTTCTGTATACAGCTCCACCAATATTGTTTCTGACTTATCGTTTATACCCCCATCCCCCTCCAGTCTTATTAACACTGTCATGTCTAAATAAGGATTATCCTTCAACATTTACTGTCCAGTCATGTGAATCATTTAGCTATGTTTCTGCTAAACCGAGCACATCATACCTTTCTTTTAAAGCTATTAGTTCTAGTTCTCCATTTTTTCCAGTCAGATTTCTTGCATTTCTAAACATACATTTTAGATTATCATTTAATTTATTTCCATACTTTAATGTGCATGCCTTGCTATTCTCTATGTCCCCATCTTCTCCCTCCATTATCTTATTAGCCCCCTCTATCTACCCTTGTATCTACCCCTCTATCTACATCTGTGTAATCCAACATAATCCCTCTATACCTAGTTTAAAATCTACAACCCCCTAGCCATCTTCTCCCCCAAAAGAGCTACACCATCATCATCATTGAGGTGCAGTCTATCTCTACTAAAGAGCCTGTAGCTGACCGAAAAGTCAACCCAGTTCTCTAAAAACCTAAACCCAAAGCTCCCGTCGCCTCCCAAGCATAGTACACGGCTACAGTAGTAACTATTGGATATCATTTTTAAGGACCTCTTCTCCTCTAACTTTGTCGTTGTCAGCAATGAGAACCAAGGGCGACGGGTCACTCCCAGCCCCACCCAATAATCTGTCTACAGTACATGATCCACCATATGTCAAACCCAAGCACCAGGCAGGTAGCACACTGTTCGGCAGGCAGAATCTTGGCGGTAGATTACCCTATCTACTTTTCTAATAATGGAGTTCTCTACCACTACCAGCTGCCTGACCTTCTGGTCCTAAGGTCTCCCTCCCTTGTGTTAGAGATGACGGTCCCATGGGTGCTCAAGGGAAAGGCTTGCTAAATACATACTACTTCTGAGCTGTTGTCCTCCACTTCTTCACCTAAGACTAAGGGGCATATTTATCACTAGAGATGGCCAATTGAGGATCTCGCGGATTTTCCAGAATTCCACTTTCCGAAGTGCGTTCGAAAATTTTCGAAAAATTGGGAAATCTAGAAAATTCAAGAAATTTCAAATATTATAGAAAATTAGAATTTTTAAAGAATTTTCGAAATTTTGGCAAAAATGATACAGTAACTTGCTGTAAAGGGCCCTGGGAAATGGTCTGGGGAACTTTATAAAAGAATCTGATTGCAACCAATTCTGATTAGTTACAATATACCAACCAATCACATTCTTTTCCCATCAGAATTGGTGAGAATTAGATTCTAATCTTATTGTAACCATTTCTGATTGGCATACTAACTAGAGATGGACCGGATTGTGGAACCAACCCTGGTTCCAAGGCAGATCTCCGAGATCTGCCAATCCGCGGATTATCCAGAATATGGCTTTTCGGATTTTCCGAACCCACGTTTGAACATTTTCGTAGATTTTCATGTATCAAATTCACCAATGGCAGTTTTTTTTACCCATGCAAACCCCGTGGGTATAAAAGGCAGCTAGACAGGTGCCACTTTGTCAGTGTGTTAAAGTGAGTTTAGTGGAGACCTGCCAGTGTAGGAGTTAGAGAGTTTTTTCCATGCTTTTGAAGCTTTCTGTGTGTGAATTTTAGTGTGGTGGATTAGCACTTGTTGTTAACAACTCCTGTATTCACAAAATTTGGGACCCAAAAGTCCTTTTGCCGACTAAACCCCCCCTCATAAGTTTTTTGGACAACTTTAGTGTTAGGCCTTTTAGAGGTCTACTGGCCCTATTTAAAAACACACAGTATTGCAGTTTAGCGATACAGTGCATTATCGATAATGTACAACCGCAGCAGTAAATTAACGCTGAACGTTCGTTAATTAACAAACCAATTCTCGAGGACCAAGACAGTGGTATGGATGTCAAAATGACGCGCCAGCCAGTGCTATGTAGCCCCTCCATTATAGTGCACTTCTGGCGCTGCACATGCCTTTTGCCCATTGGAATGCTCTAAATCCAGGGGCAAGCACAGGATTGTTAAGGGGGGGGGGATTTCTGAAGACGGACAGTAGGAAGTTCATGACTTCCTACTGTGCTTTAACAGTTTGAATAGACCCGAACTATTCTGGATTTTGAACTTCCGAACTTTTAATGATTATTACATTTTCAATAATTATTCATGTTCCCAGACTTTAGCGCTCCATAACCTATACAGAAAATAGAGGGGAGTGGTCACCTACCCCCTCCGATAGCGGAGCTCCACGTCAGCGGCCTTTCAGCATGTCCTTGCAAACATATACACTGCAAATAACAGGCTTCAAGCTTTAGGGTTTTAAAACTTCACCTTTATTTCTAAGCAATTCTGATTGGATACATTAAAATTATTTTAGAAAGAATCTGATTGGTATACTAACCAATAAGATTTTTTTTTTTAATCATAATTGGTTACAATCAGATTGGTTTGTTCCCCAGACCATTTCTGAGGTCCCAGAGCCATTTACAGTAATTTACTGTATCATTTTTTACAAAATTTTCGAAAATTCCTTGAAAACTCGAAAATTCCTAGAAAATTAGAAAATTCGCGAATTTTCAAAAAATATCGAACGCGGCTCGAAAATAGAGTGCGGAAGCTCGAAAAAAAGTGCAAACGTGAGGAAATTTATTTTTTTTGGTTTGGGGTATATGTACGTGTTCCCCAGACCATTTCCCAGGCCCCACAGCCATGTACAGTAAGTTACCATTGCTGTTTTACCTTTAGGTAAAACAGCAATAGGCGGATCTGTGCGGATTTTTTTCTCCCATTGACTTTAATGAATTTTTAAGCGGATTTTCGAATTATCACTATCGCAGGACATCGCAATGACAAATAGCGCTATTTTTGCCTTTTCGTTTTATAAAACCGCTCATTTTCACTTTCACCTTTGCGGGGAAATATTGCTGAGGTGATGTGTGGTGATAGTTTTTTTAATTTATTGCGTTAAGTTTGGTACACTGCAAAAAGAAAGATTGCTCTCTAGTCTAATTTCAGAGCTTATGAAGGTTCTCATTCATCCAGGTCATGGTATATCTGTTGTATTCAATTAGATCAACTGGACTTGAAGTTTAGTTCTTGAAGACGTTTCGGTAGTCATTCAACTGGCTTTCTCAATTCAGAATGACTTGTGCAAGAATCTGTGGCAATTATGTACCCTGGAAAATCCTGTTTTGACACCTTACTCTGGGAGTTCCTATAACACCTCTTAGCCACTATCTAATCACACCCTTAACACCTGGCTGTGATATGCTAATTGGGATTTTCCAGGGTACATAATTGCCACAGATTCTTGTACAAGTCATTCTGAATTGAGAAAGCCAGTCGGATGAGCGAAACGTCTTCAAGAACTAAACTTCGAGTCCAGTTGATCTAATTGAATACAACAGATAATTTCAGAGCTATTTTTGTCATTTTTTAAAATTCAAAGCTGTTTATAAATAGGTGAAATTTTCTTTTTGCCCCTTTAGTCCCTTTTGTTGTTTTTTTTTTTGCAATTTTACCAGAATTTTCGCCAAACATCATTACTTACTGGAATGTTCCATTAACATGACTATTTCTTACACAGCACTATGGGATGTTCCCATATTAATGGAACTGGTTTGATAATTAGCTGCAGTTTGCTGAAAAGAAGCAATACTAAAAAATGTCCTATTAATAAAATAGAGAAAATTCACCTTTTGAGTTTTACACTATTTATTATATCTTTGGCTTAAAAAAACACCAAATGTGTGGTAGGCTATTTAACAAAGATAGGTGTTCAGTGTGTATTAACCAATTTAATACTATTTTGAAAAACCACCGGGGAGTATTACCTATTTACCATCATATGTGCTGAGCTTTTTCACCATTATTAGTGCTACTTCTTGCTGGATAATTTTCGCTTTTCATGAAAATTCGCCTTTTTAATAACTTTGATGAAAGGAAAAGATGAAAGTTTAAAAAATTATGGTAAAGGCTGGTGGGGAAAAAGCGAAAATAATTTTTATAATTTTTATTTTATAAATATGTCCCTCAGACCCCCATTTGACTTTATTGGTAAATAAAGTAAATCGGAACCTTAAAAAAAAAAAAGATTTTTAAAAGGCGAAAAATTAACCTTAAAAAAGCGAAATCTCAGATCGTATTACAGTAAATGCTGGAAAATAGTCTAACACCCCCTGAGTACTTATTAGTATTGAGAAACACTCCACAATGTACTGACACCTTCCATGGACCCATTGGCAGGCTAAATAAATGGCCACTTATGCGTTTTCGCCACCTCAGACTTGGCGAATTTGAATGGCTGAACTTAACGCAAAAATACACTTTTCGCCATTTTATAAATATGCTTGAGCGGTTACCGCAGCGATGTAAGGCGAAAAGCAAAAAGTAGCGGTAATGACCTTTCGCCACTGGTTATCACTGCTTTATAAATAGTGAAAAGTCTACATAAGTCTAAGAGAAAAGTTTAATGAACCTTTATACATATTCCCCTAAGAGTTGTAAACATTTGCCTGAGCTGTTAATTTGCCTCAACCAATAAGATGATACATTTTTCTGGTCAATCTCATAACATTTGATGGCAAAATGTTGCACCTCTTACTGAATAAGAAATTTCATAGTTCTATATGGTTCTGTTACCAGCACAGAGATCAGTTTGCCCAAGAGCTTCTTTATACAATTTTACTCCTGCTGTACCTTGTGTGAGAACCTAAACCCTCTCCCCCTTGATCTGCATAATATAACTTTTTATAATACTGTATATGACTCAAACTAGGAATGCTGCATTTAGACATGCTCTGTAGCTCTGGATTTCCCAAAGTGCTTAGGGCCATATTTAAAAACCTACGGTACCACAAATTGGTATTCGTTATTGTACGACTGATCATATTGTTACGGCAAGTTGTACATTTACGGCAAGCGATAACAATGGTAAATTAACGTTAAAATGAATGGAAATTAACAATTTTTGAACGATCATTAAACTGATTGTTAAAGGACGAATGGGCCCTTAGTTCCTTAGGGACCATAAAACATTTGAAACTTTTTGTTCAATGTTTTGTTTTAATTGACTTATTAAATACCTTATAAGGTAATATATAAGGTTGTACATTTAAGACCGAATGTTTATTAATTAATGAATGTTCGGCCGTAGAATACCATGCGGCAGTAAACTACACCAATGGTAGTCTATGGTGATCGTATTCTACGATTTCGTTATCGTAGATTTACGACTATCGGTAATTTACGATCGCTAACATTAATTTACGATAACCATCGTAAATGAACTAACGTTAAAATAATCAGAAATTGACGATCGTTAAACCGATCGTTAAAGGTGCAGTATTGTAAAAAGTGATCTTTAGGAATATAGCCAATAATAAAGTAAATGTTCTTAGCACAGCTCTGTGCAATGCATTTTTCAGCAATGTAGCTATTTAAAGTGAATGCTGGAAGGTATACATCTCTAGGATCACTCATTCACATGTCTATCTTTCTCCTACTGACTCATATTGTATATTAAAATGCAGTTTTTACTGTCTCTTTGGCTCTGTATTTAGATCTTAGCAGTTTTCTTGGGCAAATGGGCTGTGGACCCACTGGGGGATTCCCCTTTAACCTTGTGGGCCAGTCCGACACTGGTGCTGGGGGTCTTTCAGCAATAAAAACTAGTTCAAAAACTTTTATTTTAAGTACTTGTGTTGCAGCTACATTTACGTCTTTACAAAGTCTGATTGGCTTCCCAGTTCAAGGACCTCCTGGAACCCATAAAGTGTTTCCTTTATTTCCTGTTCCTGTAAATGGTTAATTGTGTATTTGGCAGTTTCTCTGGTCCTGCACATTCTTGCTTGACATTACGTATTACAGTACACAGTAGCTAGACTCCTGGTGGGAACATTATAATAGGTAAAACTCAATGAAGCTAAATGTTAAGAAACCTTATCACCTTTGTGATATTTCCCTGTAAATGTAATTCAGTTTCATCCTGAAAACATCAAGCAACCTAAAACAATGAACTAAATTGTTCAAAAGAGATTTACACCTGGATCTAGATTTCCATGCAGACAATATGGTCCACCAAAGAATTCCGCTGGACAATGTAGCAACTGTAAAGTTAGATAGAAAACCATTGGTATTCCATGAAAGAAAGAAACATGAATATTTTACTTAAAATATATAATAATATAATATCCAAATCTAAAGCATTCTGTACTATCCTAGGAATCCTTGACTGGCTGTGGCAGATTTCTCAGCTACATTTGCGAATCCTGATGAAGGAACATATTGCATGGACTGCAATGATGAGCAGCAGGGAAGGAACTGTGTGCCATATTTAAAAACCTGCGGTATCGCAATGTATGACCGCAATGGTAAATGTCAGGCCATGATCGTACATTTATGCCAAATGTTCCTAAAACTTCAAACGTTCGTTTGTAAAATATGCAGTAGAAAAGTACTGCAATGGTATTCTATAGGCGATCATAAATCTATGATCGCCATAACTATCTTTTGCGGTATCGATATAAAGTGATACCGTGCCTTAATAAATATGGCCCTGTGATTCACTGGATCATCCTTTTACCAGAGGAATTTCAGGAATTGTAACATATATACCATTACCACTGGGCTAATAGAATGAATGAGCCCCATTAAATGCTTCAAATGAAATATCTGGCTGGGATTTTGTTTGTCCTTTTATTTCTTATCAGATCAGAAAGTTTTAATCTAAACATATTTCCCAATCCCCCATTGTATCATGGAATTGTGTGTCTTTTTTTTGAAACTCATGAAACTTTTTTCCCTTTTAGATCCATTCAATTTGTATTATTCATTTAAAATATTTCTTTCCCATTTACAGGATAGGAAATTAATGTTGTAAATGGCAAATAAACAGCAAATGGAAGCAATGTATATACAGTAAATATGCTGCTTGTCTAGTGATTTAATGTTATGGTCCATTGTAAATCCTCTTGTCTAATGTAATCTTGTTAATAAAAGTCCAACATTTCTATATACTTACTTTGTTAACTAGATTATGTGGCGTTGTTGAGGCAGGTCACCTTGCTAAATGGCTTCTTTGCTTGATGATCTCTCTTTAAGTAAAGAAAAAGAGAATGGATTACAAAAACACCAGAATAAGAAAGCTTACAGTCTTTTAAGAAAAAGATCCTCTTTAGAGCATTAAACCTCCTTGACTTTATAAACAGACCTATTACATCAAGTGAGACATTTTTTCCGCTGCAAGCCACAAGCACATTCATTGAAAGTAGAAAATGGCTGCTGGAAACATATCAGCTTATGGGGCACCATCTCCTTTCGAAGGCCCCCAATGGCCTCATTTAGCCCCACGTAGTACATACACAATGGTTGCTGTTGTAATGGGGATTGTCATGGTCTCAGCGTTCTCTGTTAACTCCATGGTGATAATAGTAACCCTTAAGTACAAGAGGCTGAGATCCCCTTTGAACTATATACTAGTCAACCTTGCAGTTGCTGACTTGATCGTTACAATCTTTGGAAGCTCTTTGTGTTTTTCCAGCAATATTTTAGGTTATTTCTTTCTGGGAAGCGCAATGTGTGAATTGGAAGGTTTCATTGTGTCCTTAACTGGTAAGACAAAATCTTGATCACCCCCCCCCCCAATGTTTTCTTCATTTAAAAAACGTTATTTTTATTTATTTAACTTTGTTGGAGTGTAACACTTCAAATATTCCAATGTGAGTTTTTTGAATCCAAGTATTTTAAAGGGGTTAAATAATTGTTCTTTCTAAGGCACAAGTAAGTGACAGCTTAATTACAAATTCATTTTTATTTTTATTCTTACTTCTAAATTTGGGATTATGATATATTGTTTATATTCTGGGTTTCAATGCAATAATAAGTTTAATGCTGCTCACAATGTAGGATATGTGTCATTCACAACAGTTTTGTGTGTTATTCAGTCTAACTGTACACAACATATTTTGTTTATCAGATAAAGAGTACTCCACATAAAAACAACATTGTATATATATTTGTAAATATGGAATTGGAGATATCCCATTTTAAATTGTATTAAGTGACAGTATTATCCAGTGAACTCTGGCTCTTAAGGTATGTACAGACACAAGGATCACTGCACGGTGCCCGACTCCTGCTGGATTATCTACAATGCCGACTGATCATCCATACATAAACAGATTCTCGGCCATGATGAACCTTCGACGAGCAGCCAGAAGTCCGGCATTGTGCAGGGATCCTTGTGCCTGTACTACTACTACTACTAGCTTTAGTTTATTGTGACGCCTGTATCAGTTTCTTTGGTTAAATGCTTTGTGCTTTACCTTCTTTATGGTAAGGCAACAGATTTTTGATATTTTGACTTGTGCCAGGCATGCTCAAGGTGTTCAAATGCTCTGAGAGAATCCAAAATAATGGTCACTGAAAGCCTTAAGGTGGCTAGTTGGTATTGTAGCCTAACTTAGGGTTTAGGCATAGGTAATGTCAGAAAAGATTCTGTTGGCCACTGGATTGCCAAATTATTTATACCACTGACTGGCAGAATATGGAAGAATTATTTGTCTGGCAGAATCATGGTCTGCCATTGAATGCTTTCAATTCTGTTATGGGTTGACAATCCGAAGGCATCCAATCATTTTACAAATGTCACTTTTGTGTGTCTTAAAGGGACAGTGGAAAAAATCATTATTTTTAAAATTCTTACAGGGAGATTTAATAAAAGTTCTTATTGTTAAAAATGGTGCTAATTTTGCCCCAGATGTTAGCTTTCAAATGTTAAATAAAATCCGATTGGTTGGGGCAAAATTAGCACCATTTTAAATGATAAGAACTTTTATTGAATTTTCTTGTAAATTTATATTATGCATACCTAGTTATTCTACATAATCTCTTCCATTGTAAAAAATCAGTTGAACGTATACCTTCTTCTCAGAATGCACACTACCTTGGATGTGTTCCTAATAGTAATTTCTACTGATTGGCTGTTGGATGGGTCAAACATGCTCAGATCTCTACTGAGCAACTGAATCAACCCAGGCTCTGGGTCAAGGGCAAGACCATAACGGTCTCTATTAGGGGTCCTGCAAACAGGAAGTCAGTATTTTAGAAAAATTGGTAAGTTAAGGTCATTCGGATGTAAAAATACTGCTCTTTTTTCTTAAAAGTATATGAATTTGCACTGAACTTCCCCTTTAAGGCTGGCCTTTAGCCACATCAAAAAATAGCACCAGAAATTCTCAATGGTGAATTCTGGATCCAATATACATATCGCTGCCACCTAAACCAAGCCATTCAGAGTTTCTTTTACTGCTTGAGATTGCAATAATAAACTCTGTCATTTGAAACTTGCACCTCTACACTAGAGTTAATTGCATTAGGCAGGGTCATGCTTTGTAATTTAAATGTCAGCGTGAGTTCTGACCTTGCAGCACAGGAAATATTGCCTACACAATCGCCATTTCTTCATGTCCAACATGTTAGCAATTTGCAGACTAATTTACTGTAAAAAGCAGGGGTAATTACCGGTACTCTAATTTTGCTGTTTGTATTCTAAGCATTCACATATATCAGGGGTTATCTTGGTAGTTCTCGAGCTTTCCAACACAAACAGGGAGATTCCATAAAAGTTCTTATAGTTTAAAACCAACCAATAAGATGTTCCCTTTTAAATGTTAAATAATATCTGATTGGTTGGGGCAAAAGTAACACCATTTTAAACGATAAGAACTTTTATTGAATAACCCTGAAAGTTCTTTGGGCTAGCTATTAATAGTTACACATTTATTTCTCTATCTTTTCTATTACACTTATTGTACATTATTTGCAGTAACTTACAGTAAATCAATAAGAAAGGGTAAATCAAAGAAATCCTCATTGCACATCATCATTTATTTGTTTGTTAGTTTTTCTCTTTCTTTGTTAGGGCAAGGCCACACTGCAACGCAAATGGATGCGCTAGCATTGAGATTTCCGTGCGTTGCAACGCGTTTGCTCTTGCGATTACCCAATTCCAATTATGGAAGCGCATGCGATTAAAAATGGTGATCACATGTGCTTCAAAAACAGATTAGAAATCATAAACGCAACGCATTGGAAATCACAGGAACTTTTTGCTTTCCCCGCGATTTCCATTAAATTGCGTGCGAAAACGCGTACAGTGTAGCCTAGCCCTTAGACTGTTTTTGTTAAATTCTTCCTATTATCTTTACTAAGTTAGTTTTGTTGCCATATTAAATATTTGACGGTTGCAATATGCTATTAATCACATGATTAAGACTCTGGGACCCATATTAAAGGGATAGTTCACTCTCGAATTGAACTATTTCTTTAATATACTGATTGAAGATCGTGAGGTTAAGGAGCAATGCCTTACCTCCCGATCTTCAATCAGTATTGCAGGGCCTGAGAACGAAGATGGGAGCTATCTTACCTTTTACGTTATCCACCACGGTCAAGCTGGAATCTCCGACCGCTTCACTCTCCTATACAGCCATAGCACGCTGTACATAAAATGTCATAAAATGTTGCAATGCGGTTCCAAAGGGCACTGCCATGTGATAGTCAATACTGTGCAGTATCTGCATTTTACATCACAGGCATTTTTTAAGTCCACGGTCTTCAAATATGATGGTAAAATATTGCATGGTAGCAGTGTTTAAAGGTTGAAAACAAAAAGATGTTAAAGGTGCAGAATCAAAAAATAAAGATACCACATCTTTATTAATACGACCCTCTTTGTAATGCTTGGTTTTGTTAGAACTATTTGAGGACAATGAGGTACAAAAATGTGTGTATACTGTTAATTTGAAGCAACCAATCAGATGATACCTTTTAACTGATTTACTACAGATAGAAAACCTCTAATTACATCTGATTGGTTGGTTAACAGCACAGGTAAAGTTTTGCATCTCTTAACTTACTATAAGCATTAAAAAGCCACAATGAAAAAAAGCTAAAATGACATTTCCAAGTCACAGGGCAAGATCACCAAGGCATATAGAATATAAACGGGCCTGATGCACACTGGAAAATTCTAAAGTTTTAAAGGTCATGTCCACCCTATTTTCAAATTTTTTCTGTAGTGTAGGGCTCCCTCCCCCAGCCCCAACCGCTATAGTAATATTTGCAGAAACTCCCCCGATCATTACTTACCTTACCTCTCTCGTCCTACGTAATGTCACGGCCCTCTGCTTGCATGAAACTGCAAGCAGGGGGCCGGACCGGCAGCCGCATCCATGATTGGCTGAGAGGCAGACAATCACGGAAGCAGCTTCCGGCTATCCAGAATGCCGGAGGAGAGAGGTAAGGTAAGTAATGATAGGGGGAGTTTCTGCACAAATAACTATAGCGGTTGGGGCTGAGGGAGGGAGCCCTACACTACAGAAAAGGGGATTTATGCTAGGGGGAGGGTGAGAGAAACGGGAGGGAGGGGGAGGTGGAGAGAGAAACGGGAGGGAGAGGGAGGGGGCTGCAGTGCGCATGGCAAAATTCTCCTGGAGGAGAGACAGGAGGCAGGGTCCTATATGGACTCTGCCAGGCTTCTGGTGGTCAGTTTTTGGGACTTTACAGGGACATTACAGGAGAACTATTTGGAGCTGGAATATAAGGTAAGGATTTTATTACCTTACACAGTGGGGCCAGTAGTGGGTTAAATTATTGTTTTGGGTGTGGACATGCCCTTTAAATATTCATTGTAAGGACAACACCTGTTTTGGTTAAATGGACCATATTTATAAAGCCGCAGTATCGCTTTATAGCGATACCGCAGGCTAGTTAATTTACTATTGTGGTCATAAATGTCTTAAACGAACGTCGTAAATGTGGTTGTAAATAATCGATCGTAGAATACCGTGTGGTAGTAAACTACCGCAATGGTATTCTATGGGGATCGTGAACCTACAATTTCGTTATCGCTCATCTCCGATCAGTTTAACGATCGTAAATTTACGATACAGATTGTTAAGTCTTGGTATCGCGAATATGGCCCTATTCCTTTAGTTGGTAAAAATAACCCATCAGAGATCTGCTTTTAGTTTCGGTTTACTTATTTTTTGTAACATAGGATGGAACTACGATCTGGGTTTGCAAAAGGTTTGTCTCTTGCAACATTTCAGTGTATTTCATACAAGAACAAACTAAAATTCCCTTGCTGGTATAGAAAACTATAAAAATAGCAGTGACTACTCACAGCCTGTAGGTAATCCTGCCCAGGGAGAACTTCAATCTACGTCAGACCTACATTGGTTGGTCTATTAAAAGACTGGGTTTTTCCAATGCTCCAGATGGACGCAGATGACTCAGAAGGATAATTAAGTGGATGCATACCTAGAAATCCGATCAGTTTTCAAGTGAGAGCGATGTTTGGGGATTTGAGACATTGCATGTCCAGTTGCAGACAAAGCTATGACTAACCAAACTGAAACCAGATTAATTATTCCATAAGCCCAAGAGAGAAGCCATGGTAGGTGTAAGACTTGAATACCTTCAAAAGAGGATCGTTCAAGACTACAGGTTGATAAACTTTGAAACTGAGATTAATGTATTTGTAAAGACTTAATACTTCCTTATCTAGTTAAGCAGGCAGTGAAAATATCTGTAGATAAATTAGATTAGTAAAAGCTGGCAATGAATGATTACATCGTTAGATATTTACAACAAATCTGTTTATTATTTCTGAAAACATCCTGATTAGCTTTCATAGTAGGTTAAAGCATATTCAAATACAAGTTCAGTACAGACATGCAGACTGTTCTGTTTAGTAACAATGGAAGGGGCTATTGAGCAGTAAACTTTTAATAATCAAATTACTTTGACAGTACATTATGTTAAATATGGGCCTGGGTTGTGGCAAAATACCTAAATATGTGTAAAACAAATCTCTTTGTCATTGAGTTTGATTTCATTCTTACTTTTTAAGTGAAATATATCTACAGAAATAGGGGCAGATCTATGTTTGCTAGTTTCCCATGAAGACCCGGTAATACACTTAAAAATGTTAAAAAGTGTTTTTCTGTTTTGCAGGTATTGTAGGACTTTGGTCATTGGCCATTTTAGCATTTGAAAGATATATTGTAATATGCAAGCCAATAGGAGATTTTCGTTTCCAGCAGAAACATGCAGTTTTGGGATGTACCTTTACATGGGTCTGGGCTTTAATGTGGTCTTCTCCTCCTCTTTTCGGATGGTGCAGCTATGTCCCTGAAGGTCAGAAAATGATTTGACATTTATACAATATAAAGAGTATTATGAGATGTGCCTATTCAAATTATTCTAGTTTTGTGTCAGATTTGAGGTTTTAAATCATTGATTACAATTACAAAATGTATGTCTTTGCTTTATCTAGGACTAAGAACATCTTGTGGACCCAACTGGTACACTGGAGGAACCAATAACAACAGTTACATTATGACATTGTTTTTAACTTGTTTTGCTATGCCTCTGAGTACAATCATTTTCTCCTATTCCAACCTATTAATGGCCCTTAGAGCTGTAAGTACAAATTAACTATTATTTTATGTCAAAAAGTTGCAATTTAAAGGAGAACTAAACTTATTTTTAATGCTATTTAAAAATGAAAGCTTTTCTCCCCAGAACACCTATACATTGTAGGATTCTTCTCTAGTAAGTTGCATTTAGTACATGTAAGTAATAGATTCTGTAACTAAAAAGGTTTCCATATTGTTGCCAGTACAACCCACAGTCAATGAAGTCATCAAAGAGCCACGCCCCCTGACCCCAGTATTCACTTTTTGTGTTCTCCCTTCAAATAAAAATAATAATAAGATAAGTCATATCTTAGTAAAAATAAAAGGAACATTTCTTTTGCATATATGTATTCTGAAAGGTTCTGAAATGTTTCCATATGCATATCCCAGGGGAGCCACATTTTCTCATTTTTGTTTTGAGTATCCCTCAAATAGAATACTGTAAGTGGCATATTTATAAAGGAACAGTATCGCAATTTCACAATACTGCACTTTTAATGGACAGTATCTTTATGCCTGAAATCGTAATTGTACAATTGCCTGTACTATAGCATCGTTGTATGGAGACTCACCATCGGTTGGACCTCTTGATGTAGAAGTAGTTCTGGAGTGTGCATCATTTTCAATACCAACAAAGGGATTAAAGTCATACAGGGGATAAGAACCAATTTAAATTTGCCCAGTGCCACAAGTGTGATATGGAATCATCTTCAGCAGAGCATTTGCAGCAATTATTTAATTCTTTTGTTGGTGTCTGGAATAAATTGAACTATTTTTCAACTTTTTTTAGGTTGCTGCACAACAGAAGGATTCAGAAACTACTCAAAGAGCAGAAAAGGAAGTGACAAGAATGGTTATTGCTATGGTGCTGGCCTTTCTTCTCTGTTGGCTGCCCTATGCCTCCTTTGCACTTGTGGTGGCAATTAATAAGGATGTTGTCATTAATCCAACCCTTGCATCAATGCCTTCCTACTTCTCAAAAACTGCTACAGTGTACAATCCTATTATCTATGTGTTCATGAACAAGCAGGTATGTTTTATCTTACAATAACTGACAATTTTCAAGCCCCACCCTCATTAGAATATGTTCTCCAGTGTCATGGATGGGAGAATTGTCAGTGACAATGATTGTGGGAGGAGCCATAAAGAAGACAGTTACTACATGAGAATAATTGTCCTTTAATACAGTCTATAAGTTGTTATGGGTGGCACCCTGTCTGGGTTCAAATCCACACTAGTTGAGCATTTTCCAAAAAACCATGTCTAGACACGTGGGGCCATATTTATAGGCCCCATTATTTCATGATAACGTGCCTTTAACAAAAGGTTTATTTTAATGCATAAAACACCTTTCTGATACCACTGGGTTATTTAGCCCAGTGTGGCATTTTGCTAACAATACTGCATTATGGTAGGAGCTGGGAAAGCAAAGGTCAGGTAAGACTTACAAAACAGAAAGTGTAACAAAGGAACAGAAATATGTTATCAATGCAGATTTACACTTGTAAACCTCCAACGGAATATACCATTGCTATTGCAGGAGTGGTGAGGATTTTTGTCTTATCAACCTAAATGGACCAATTTCTGATTATGGGAAATGGAAATAACTGACAATAAAAAGACAATTTATTTGCACTATGGGCTATATTTAAAAAGCAGCGGTATCACAAGTTTGCGATACTGCTGGTTATGAACAACAGCGGCCGTACTTTTACGGCAAACATTCATGAATCTTAGACCGTTTGTTCATTGAATACCAAGCGTAGTAAAATAAGTGCAATGGTATTCTATGGGCGATCACTAATCTACGATCACGGTTATAGATCTATGATTGTTCTCATAGATTTAGGATCGCTATTATAGATTTATGATCGTAACTCATTGATTGCGAAAACGCTCATTAAAGGCGCAGTATTGCTAAAAAGCAATACTGCACCTTTATAAATATGACCCTATATTCCATGTTACCTATTCATTCATATTACCGTTTAAGAGCACCTCTTAGAGACAACACTGGACCAGAAATTGTGTTAAGGAGGTGCTGAAGGTGAGCTCTTGGTCCAGCGACACAAAGGCTCGCCAGAGTTTGTTTATAACCCCAAACTTTATAACCCCAAACATTTAACGGATGCTATTTTTCTGAATTCTGATTGTAATTTACAATCAGAAGCGTAATTGCATGATCACCTATACAATACCATTGCGATACTCTATTTCCATATGGTATTGTTCGGCCACATGGTCGTAAATGTATGTGATACCGTTTCCGATATCACAAGTTAGAGCATATGTCCCATAGAGAGGTGGAAGTTGGATAATTTATGCACTTTTTTGAGATTGATGTTGTTTTTAGGGTAAAAATTTCCTTGAAATTGACAAGTTTTAAGTGACTTTTTATTAACCTTTCTCATGTAACCAATATGTTTTTATTTTATAGTTCAGGAACTGCCTAATGTCTGTTTTGTGCTGTGGACGTAGACCATTAGAAGATGAAACAAGTAGCACAAGTGCCCGTACAGATGTCACTTCAGTTTCTGAAGGAGGAAATAAGGTCTCACCAGCATAAGAAAAGAACAACCAGGGGTGCACACACAATTGGTTTTACTGAAGCTTTATTTTGACTAAAGTGCACAATGTTTCAGACAAAATCCCTTTGTCAGGTGCCACTCACCAGCATAATAATTGTCACATTAATCTTTTATCGCGTACCTTCTATTTGAAAAATGAAAAAGAATAATAATAATAAAAAAATAAAAAAAACCTAAAGAAAAAAACAAACATGGTGCAGGTCGGGTGTTTGCAAAAAAAAAAAAAATCTGATTTGGTTTTTAAAATGCTAAGTGATAGATCAAAATAAACATGTTATTATAATCATTTGTAATTGACTTTTACCTTCTTCTCACCTCTCATTTCCTTTTCAGGGACCCCAAAAACACAACAATGTGAACAATGTGTTCTAAAGCTAGGTATACACATGTGACTTGCATGGCAGATTGCATTGACTACTCTGTATTCAGGAGATACACATTACCACAATTGCCATTGGCTTTTATTACCTAAAGCAGGGTCATATAGCAATCAACAGTGATTTACAGTCCAAAACAACTGATCTTGATCCTACACAGATGGTTTGTTGGCATTGGGATCAATGGGCCATATTTATAAAGGTGCACTATCACTTTTTAGAAATACCACGCATTTAACGATTGCTAAACTGATCGTTCATTTCTGATTGGTTTAGCGATTGTTAATTTTTGATCATTATTATAAATTACTGATAATGATTGTAAATCTACAATAACGCGATAGTAGATTTACGATTCCCATAGAATACCATTTCGGTAGTTTACTACCACATGGTATTTTACGACCGTTAATTAACAAACGTTAACAAATGTATATGTAAATATACATTTTACTACCGCATTATGGCCAAACCATCATAAATTAACAAACGTTTGCCGTAAATGTAAGATCGTGGCCGTACATTTAAGGCCGCTGTCGTACACTAACGATAAAGCGTGGTTTCACTAACTTGGCCGATAGTGTTTTAGAAATTTACTCCAATGTATTGTCCAGAAACCAGTCTGGTTATTTTCTTTTTATTGTTTATGATAGATAGATAGATAGATAGATTAGATAGATCTAACAAATAGATAAATGCAACACTAGATATCACAGATATCACAAGCCAGCCATTCATAATGAGCTGTCAAGTTTCTGAGATGCTTTTCTTTGTGCAGGCAGGTTTTTGTTGGAAGGTGTAATTATTTTTAGGGATTTCTTTTCTTTGTCATCAGTGATTATTATCCTGCACCTGATCCCTACCTGTGAAAAATAAAATGCATGGATACACTTTAGATCTTTTTAACTACAGAGAAAAATGATTTTAAGGAAAAATATAACCTATCGGTAGCTAGTTAGGTGAATTATTCTTAATCAAGGAGTATAGATGGTTAAGTAAAACCATATTTATAAATCAGTTGTTTTAAAATAACACTTTGTTACAGCATTTTAAGACATCATTAAATAACAGGCCGATCTATACACAATACTGTGCAGGGTTTTGGTTTTTTGTACGGGATTGCATTGTAAAATACTGCAGCTTTCAGTTGTTTAGAGGCATTGTTGTTGAATGGGCAGTGACACAAACTTCCAACCACATTGAATTCCAGTAGCGAGGTTTTTAACTTTATAAGATCCTGCTTACAGTACTTACCAGCCATCTTTCCCTTTGCATGCTTCTGCTTGCTTCCGGAAGCCAGTAAAAGGGACCGGACCAGCAACGTCTCCTGTGATTTTCTGAGACACGATGTCTCCACCAATCACAGGTCGCACTGCCGGTCCGGCCCCTTTTACTTGCTTCCATGCATGGAAAAGGCATGCAGAGGGAAAGATGGCTGGTAAATTCTGTTGTTAACAAAATATATAAAAAGTTTTTTTGGGGGGTGGACATAACCTTTAAAGATTGTAATTAATGATTTTAATTCCATCCATTTTTCCCTAATGAGAGAGAAATGTACTTTTTATAGAGGAACAGGGAAATAAAAAGCTAGACCCACATGCATATACAGGGTCAGTAGCTGCGGTGGAATAGAATGATAGTCTTAGGGCTGCATACCCCTAACCATTCTAGTTTGCCTAGGACAGACCCAATATGAATAGTCTGGTCCAAAACTACCTGCTTTGTCCAATGGAGGGCCTGCATTGGTGTTCTGGAGGCACAACTGGGTGGTTGGGGGGGGGGGGGTTCATTGTTGGGAGGTAGGCTAACATTGTGTATTGATGTAAGTGTAAGGCTCTATTTCCCTGCTTTTTCTTTAAAGTAAAACGTCTCCTAGAAAAGTCTGAAAAGGTCCCACAGCACATTTTGTTTTGCGAAAGATGATAACGTGTAGGTTTTGATACAACCTTTTACTGGTTGTGACTTTCTAGTATGCCAATTTTGTTTCAAACAAAATGGGTATAAGCTGCTTTTTAGCACAAAGATTGACATTCAAGTTGTCATAACAATTATGAGGGTGTTTTTCAAAACCGACATTACTCTTGAACATTCTTTGCCATAGTAACAGGATGCATTTGTTTAATGGGATCATTTTCTTTCCTTGGAGCACATAATTTATTTTTCAACAAAAGAAGCTTTGTGTTTATGACTGAAAGCAGCCATAACAAAGAAGGTAGGTCACAGGGGAAGGTCTACACATAAAAAGCTTAAGTCAAATATTGACAAAGAAAATGGTTATGTAACAAATACCTGGTGATGTTTTCAAAAATTCCCTATAAAACGTGCATGTTTAAAGGATATCTAAAACAAAAATATGGATGAGCCTGAATGAATTTTATATCTATCTAGCAGATAGCTTTACTTCTGATATCAGCATTGCTGTGAAGAAATTATATATTTAAAGGACATATTTTAACCCACCCCCTCCCATTAAAACCACCCAGGGTGAGAACCAAAACCAGTAGGTTTCGCTCTCTTACCCACCACCTCCTTCCATCCGGCCTGACATTTAGTAAGCATGCTCAGTAATCACTATGAGCTATCACTGGGAGAGGGGATTTCCTTACATGCAAATCACACATACCAACTGTCACCATTTTAGCTACACAAAACTGCACACAAAAAGAGATTTTTTGATAATAAGGCACTTGATTGACAGCTGAAATGTAAGATGCTTCAGATTGGATTTCTAATGAAATGGGGGAAATATCAACAAAAATTCTACAGTGGTGGTTGGGAAAAAACAATTGTTTCCAGTAATGGCCAATTTAAAACAAAGTATACTTCCAGTATACATACCTTTTAACAACTAGTGTTTACAACTTGCAGGAGCGTATTTGTAAAGCCGCGGGTTAATTTACGATCGCGGTCATTTACGCGTATATTTACGAACGTTCGGTAATTAATGAACATTTGGTTGTAGGATACCATGTGGTAGTAAACTACCGCAATGGTATTCTATAGGGATCGTAAATCTACGATTTCGTTATCGTAGATTCACGATCATAAATTTACGATAACGATCGTAAATTAATGACCGTTGAGCTGATCTTAAATTAACAATCGTTTTTTACAGATCGATAAAGGCGCGGTATCGCTAAAAAGCTATACCACGCCATTATAAATACGGCCCTGTGTAGCATGATAAACGATGCCTTTAAGGAGCGTGTCAGCTTAAAGGGGATGTACACTGGAAATTTTATTTTTTTAAATTGCCTGGAAACCTCCCTTTAAAGGGGAATGTCAGCTTTGTACCAAAATGTGTAAATTTTTTACTTTTGTGCAGGTGACCACCCTTCATTACTTGCATGCATGCTAACTATTAATTATTAAGTAGAATCTTCATACCAATGTGAAATTATAGAAGATTTCTTGTTGAAAGATTATTAACTACAGCAAAAGATAACTTCAGATTTTTATTAACAGGAATTAATATGAATTATTTAAAACAAAACAGAAAATATAAACTTTTGGAAATTCAAAATATTTCTTTAAACAGTTACTTATTGGGGAATAACATACAATATATATAACACTGTGCTCCAAATCCATTTTACAACTTTGTGTGTAGATGGTTGACAATTTGATTGGGGCATTGGTACAATAAACATTTGAACTTTTTCAACAGCATTTCCGATTAATAGGTTTCATTTTAGAACACTATCCTAACAATAAAAAGTAAATGAACACTGTTGTAATAGCCACGTGTATTAGCTGTCTGAATCATTTAAAGGAGATGTAAATTTGCAATGCCATTCACTATTTTAAAACAGTAATGTTTACAATTGTATACATTTAAAAAAAATATATTGATATAGCTGGCCCATTGCTCGAATTGAGTAAGTTACAAGAAACCACTTATGATTTTAGATGCCATTTAACTTCTCTAATTAAAAAAAAAACGCACACTCTAAACTCTTGCTGCATACCTCTTTAAATTTTATTCAGCCATTAAAACAGGAGTGCCCAACCTCCACTATACTATTTCAGCTTAGCAACTTTAGAAATACACCTATTCCAGCAGACACAAAAATCTTTTGTGTTGGGCATGCTTGCTTTAAAGGGGAACTGTGGTGAACAAATGTCCCAAAATTTACCATCAGCTCTCTCTCTTGCTAAGTTCACAAGTTATTGAGTCTTTAATGGGCTGGTAGGTATGCTCAGGGGGCAGTCCTTAGTACTAGCTTCTGTACTAGCTAAGGCGTATATGGGCAGTGTTTTACTATTCGCTATTGAACAGGAAGTGCCTCTGATCTGATCCACCAATAAAAAGTAACTGTAAGTTCTCCTTGAACAAGTCGACCCTGCAATATTCAGTGTGCTGAACTCTCTTCAGTATATCTGCTGTTGCTTCCTTTCACATTACAGGTTACACTTCTGTACTCCACTGGAATACACACAGTAAATAGGCCAACATAACAACTCTCTCACTTATATCTGCTGGTGCTTCTGTTCACATTGCTGGCTACTCTACACTCCTCCCATGGGACACACACAATGAATGAGTAACAGGAGCAGACACATAAAAACCGAGGGAGGAGGGGAGTGTGAACAGAAGCTATAGCAGATATATGAGAGAGAGTTTGGTGGAAACACACTAACTATTGCATGGGTCAACTTGTTCTGGAAGAACGTGCAATGACTTTCTACTGGTGGATTAGATCAGAGGCACTTCCTGTTCAGGTAGGGGAAAGCAAGAATGCCCATGCATGCACCGGTCAGCATAGTAAGCAGTGCAGAACCCTAGGTCATAGAATACCATGCGGTAGTAAAATACCACAAGGGTAGCCTACGGAGAGCGTAACGATAACGATCAGAAATTAACAATCGTTAAATCGATGGGAAATTAATGATCGTTTTAACATTCATTAAACCGATCGTTAATGGTCCGGTATTGTTAAAAATCTATACCCCCCATTTATAAATATGGCCCTAACAACCAGTCCATTGAAGATTAAATAACGTGTGAACTCAGCATGAAAGGGATCTTTTAAAAGGTAAGACGTCCTTTCATTTAAAAGGATGGGTTTTTTTCACCAGTTTCCCTATCTAACCATGCAGTATCACTATTTTGGAAATGTCTTTTAAAAGTTTACTGAAAAGCACATGCTTTTCTTGTGGTTTATATAGCTCTGAGTATTGGAAATAAGGGTAATAAATAAAGAGTGCAAATGAAGAAACAAGAAACTTGAAGAAATGAAGCAATCTGTTCTCTGACTTCATTCTGAAGGAGCATCCTGGTCCACACTTCTCATTCTGCAAGATACAAAAATGGTCAATTAAAGGAGCAAAAGCACGCATTCTAAATTCAGTCCTGGGTGATTGTCAAGAATTCTTCTTCTTCTAGATTGAAAACTGCAAGTCAGGGCCACCATCAGGATTTCTTTTGCCCCATACTTTATTCTTACCAAAAAGGTACAAAGTGCTTTTGAAAATTATAATATTTAATTTATTACTACAGAGCAGTATTACATGCACAAAGTTTTGAGCTCAGATTAGTAAAATGCTCGAATTGGCTTAATTAGTAAGCCTGATCTAAATCAACTATAAAATGCTTAGATTTGGCTTAAAGGGTATGTAGGTGTAGGCAGCCTATGTTTAACGGTGGGGATCTAACTTAGACTTATAAGGACTAATTAGCAACAAAGCAACAGGTCTAGGGCAGATAGCACCCGGACCCTATGATGCTTGAAATAAGTCATAGTGTTAACCAAACATGTGTGTGTAGGGCTTATTTCAGATTTAATGGGTATGTACACATAAAAAATAAAGATTTGGCCAATATTTTGAATTGCATCGCAATCCTAAACTGTTTAAAGGACATTTGCACTCTTTTGGACCCAGGAGTGAAGGTAAGAAATTTACCCGGTCTTGCTCTCCTCCTGTGATTTCTCTGACAGGTGCTGATAGACTTTGGACTCTATGCGCATGCGCATAGTGTTCAAAGTCCGTTGGGACCTGTCAGAAGATCAGTGGAGGAGCATGACACTGGGTAAGTTTCTTACCTTCACTCCTGGGTCCTACAGGTTTTATTGAAGAACAGGAGGTGAGACATAGCTCCTTTACCTCCCATTCTTCAATAAAACTTAAACCACAAATGTAATTTTCTTAGGTAGACATACCCTTTAAAGACCCTCTGTGCACTAACATTTGTATGCCTTATATTATCATGGATTAAGTTGGTAGCACCAGGGTGAACTACAATTTTGAAAGGATCTGAGTGCATACAATTCCCTCACGCTTGTAGATATATGTATATTGTAGTTAAAAACATACAATACAAGGATTGTGGAAGCACTCCAATTAGGATAAATTACAACTACATTTAGCGGAAGTGCTACTGATCTGGTCAAACATTTAAACAGCCTTCCAGGCTTTTCATTTATGTGATCACAGTAATGTATACTAAAACCGCTTTGTTTATAAAGTATGCCAGTGTGCAGATAATATGATATTGTATGGGGCCTAGGAATGTGCATTGTCTCACTCTGCCTAATGGTAGATGTGGCCCTGGGTATACCCCAGCAAGAAAAGCTTGGTCTTACATCTTGTACACTGAGATATTATTTCCTTTCAGTCTGGACTGGCTGCTTTTTGGAGCGGTGTAACCAATTAGAACTTGCAATTGCTTTAGAGGGTGCATTTTCATTGGTTGCCAATTAAAAAGGTGTCACCAAGAACAGGCAAAGGGAAGTCTAAGCAATATACTGTTGTAAGATATGTATCCAGAGTTAAGATTCATGTAATTTGGATTGTTTGCTTGGGTCTAAGTGGGATGGGGTGTCTATCCTTTTATATCCCCAGCAAATGCTAAAGCGGAGAGGTAATTACAAAAATCTTTTCCTCAAAAGCAGATTCTGCAAGGAGATACTTTTGCATTATGGGGTAGTAAATCATATAATTATCATGCCATAAATCTGCTGAAGAAAAGTATGATGGCTTCTCATCACACGTGACCATATTGTCACACCTCAAACCCGCCAAATATCTGCTAGGGACAATATTTTTGCCTTCCAGGCTTTTCATTCATGTGATCACAGTAATGTATACTAAAACCCCTTTGTTTATAATTTATGCCAGTGTGCAGATAATATGATATTGTATGGGGCCTAGGAATGTGCATTTATTATCTTTTCTATGTTAGTATTGTAGTTATATATATATATATATATGTATATTATATATTTACTATATATTAATGTAATAAAATTTACCATAACTTTTAAAAAGGGGACCTATGTAGAAAAAAGATTATGGTCTATGATCAAATTCTATCTGTCCTTAAAGCTTTAGTTAATTGAAAAACTTTGTATGTTTAATATAAAAAATAAAATATTGAGTGGACTGTCATGCAAGTCATTTATAGTTTGCTGTAAGCAACCCTATTTACCTATATAAATGTATAACTGATATGTCAAATAGAGTACATTAACAATGGATAGAAATACTATGTTTGAACATATGTAAGATATCATTTCTTAAATCTATCTGTCTGTCTATCGGTTCATCTGTCTATCTATCTTCTATTTATCTCTCTGTCTTATCAGCTTGTGAACAAAAAAGATTATGTTAAATCATTTGATAGGTATAATTAGATTTTCTGGGGGTGGATGGCTGGGAACACATTAAAATCTTTAAAATACAAGATAATGTAAGTGCCCTTTTAATATTTACAATCCAGCATGTAGGTTGTGATCGGATTTTGGGCTCAGACACTAAAGAAGACAAATGCAGAGTATGCGGAGGTGATGGCAGCACTTGTGAAACAATTGAGGGTATCTTTAACCAGTCCCTTCCAGAAGGAGGTAGGGGAACAACTAAGCTGTAATCTATAAAATAATTACTTGTAGATATTTAGGTATACATCTTGTATTTACATCCTATACTTGGATATCATTTCTAGATTATTTCCTTTCAGTCTGGACAGGGTGCTTTTTGCAGTGGTGTAACCAATTAGAACTTGCAATTGCTTTAGAGGGTGCATTCTCATTGGTTGCCAATTAAAAAGGTGTAACCAAGAACAGGCAAAGGGAAGAGTTTGATTCATGTAATTTGGATTGTTTGCTTGGGACTAAGTGGGATTGGGTGTCTATCCTTTTATATCCCCAACAAATTCTGAAGCAGAGAGGTAATTACAAAAATCTTTTCCTCAAAAGCAGATTCTGCAAGGAAATACTTTTGAATTATGGGGTAGTAAATCATATAACTGTGCATTATCATGCCATAGATCTGCTGAAGAAAAGTATGATGGCTTCATATTTTACATTTGGCGATGTTAAATTTCAGTGACCATAATGATACGCCTCATCCCGCCAAACATCTGCTAGGGACAATATTTTAAGCAAGGCAAGGTTAACCTTACATTGAAACAAAGGCAAGTGCATATGCACACTTAGATTCAGATTAGACATACACTTCCATGAATAAATTCTTTACATTTGTCTACCCATGTTTCTGATAACACATTACTTATAAACTAATACAGGCAAAGTCAACATCTTGCAAAAGTTTGTGCTCAGTCTGAACTTTTATTCTTATGTCCTATCCATCCCAATCTCATTTCTCTGTAATGCTCCCCCTTAGCTGCCATCACATGCCCAGTTTCACTGATTTCAAATTGCATAGCCTCTTTAAGGCTGTACAACAGTGATTTTGCTTCTGAAAGTACTCTACTAAAGGTTCGTACACACGTGCGATTGCAGGTGCCGAACTGCGTCGCACAATGTGTACGAACGGCCGTTTCAGGCGATAATCGTGCTGTGTATGGGCAATTTATCACCCGTAATTGACGTTCGGTCAGGGATCATTGCCCGACCGGCCAGGCGGATCTCTGAATGAGCGTTTCGGCCGATAAAGTGCCCATACATCCCGATTATCGGCCAAAACAGCCGTTGGTACACATCGTGCATTGTGGTCAACACCTGCGATCGCACGTGTACCTTAACAAAGTTAACGTACCTTAACTTTGGCTTTGACAACAAAGGAAATCCTGTGTTTGCTGTCTCTGAGTGATGTGTTCACTGTCTCTTTGTGTGTTCACTTTGTGTTATGTGTACACAAGTAACATAAACTGATTTTTTAAAGTTTTTGTGCATTTTCTTCTTTTTCATTCCTAAGGATATGAGGAGGTGGTCTGGATACCAAAAGGCTCTGTACATATTGATATTCGTCAGCTTAACCTTTCACTAAACTACCTTGGTGAGTAATTTGAAGGATTTCTAAAATTAGCCAGAATATCAAAAACCCACAGGAGAAAATAAGGAATATGTTTTATTCTAAGTAGGGATAGGCAGTAATGTCATCCTAAACTAAAATTTCCAACTTTACCAACATTTCCCAAACCCACCAGGCTCAGCCATGTCTACTTATAATTATGAGAGGTAACTCACAGTTTCTAAACAAACCTGGTTTGTCGGAAACAGTCATTTTTAAAAATCCGTAGATCCGGCATGAATGAACTTCCATACTTTCATGGTAAACAAATGTTTGCCAGTTTTGTTCATCTCTTCTAACCATGTAGATCAGTGGTGGTGAACCTATCGCACTCAGAGCCCTCTCTGTGGGCACTCATCACCAGTGTTTTTTTTTTACCAGAAAGCCATAAAGAAAGTGTAGCAGCTGTCTTTTAGCAGAGAGAGGCCAATCGCTATAACATTCAGCTCTGCTGTTTTGGATCTCAAACTCCTGTTTAAAAATGTAGGGGATAATGTCACAATTTTAGATCTCAAACTCCTGTGTGGTAATCTATAGGTAATCAGCTTGAAAAAGGAACTATGATTATCTTAGTTAGCCAATAAAGGTATCACCTTTATACCACTTTTATTTTGTTATTTTTTTTATTTCAAAAGGGTTACCCTGTAAACGTAATGTAGAGGTTAATACGTAATCTATCATCGATTCTATCTACTGTATTGGTCTGTGTGTATTTGAGTTGTTTTTTCTAAAATGAAAACTCCATTCAGGTTAAATGATCATGTTGGCACTATGCAATAAAAAGTGGGGGGTTGGGTTGTAGTTTGGGCACTCGGCCTTTAAAAGGTTCGTCTTCACTGATGTAGATTATTCATAAAGTGACGCCTTTATAGAACTAATAGCTGTGTTTATAAAACTTTGTTATCGTAAAATAATTATATTGTTATTTAATCACGGTTGTACAAGTGTAAAAAAACAACCGGTGATTCTGCAACCTAGTTATTTTAATACAATCCAGGAAACACTCCAGCACCCCACTGTTGGCTGCTTGCCAGACAAGTAGGTAGGTGCAATCCCCCTGCCCTCCACTCCAAGGGCCAGAGGATTCTTCGCACAAGAAGATATTGGGGAGCACACTACAATGGTGAATCCAAAAATCTTTATTTGAACAATGGATACAACGTTTCGGGACGCCTGAAATATACTAAATAGAGGATTTATATTTCACTATCTACTGGTTGAGCCACTGGAACTTATTAAAGTACCACATACAATTGGCCACATTTAATATGTTTAGACACTGTTAAAGTGGGATCAAGGTATGAATATAATAACAATTATCAGGGCTCAGGAAAAATAGTGGACTAGAGCTGCAGATGCATTCCTGGATAAGGCCACACTTGGGCACTTTCTCACATGCTTATGATAGCGGCTTTTGATCCGTTGGAGCGTGAGATTTGAAGTGCAGTGCATTACAATGTAGGTGGCAACTTTGTATGCACTGCACTTTGTTTTTGAATCATATGCAATCACCATTTTTTGGGAATTGCATGCACTTTGATTATGGAATATTGTGCATATTACAGCACAATCAGACAGTAACCCGTATCTGCGCCTGTGTTACCATACGGTTCAGTGCAACCTCAGCCAGTGTTAAAAAACTTGTTTACTTACATGCATATTTTTCTTTTTTCCACAGCCCTGAAAGCTAAGGAAGGTAGTGATTATTATATCAATGGCAGGTTTCCACCAGACACTCCTCAAAAATTCAATATAGCTGGGACCATCTTTCATTACAAGAGGCCTCAGGAGGAGCCAGAATCACTAGAAGCTTTGGGTCCTACTAACGCCACACTCGTTGTTATGGTAAAAGAGATTCTTTTTAATATGAACACACCCACTAAGCCCGGGCAAAAAAATCCTACAGATTATCAGGGAGATTCAATAAAAGTTCTTATTGTTTAAAATGGTGCTAATTTTGCCCGAACCAATCAGAACTTATGTAACATTTGAAAGCTAACATCTGATTGGTTGGGGCAAAATTAGCACCATTTTAAACGATAAGAACTTTTATTGAATAACCCCCTATATTCGATAGGTCATAGGATTCCCTATTTCAAAAATTAAAAAAAATATTACCCATTTCAAAATATATTGGCATTAAAACTGTTTGTTTAATGATTCCTATTTGTTCCTTATCTGTGGATTTATTTGGTGCCATGTGAAAAGCTTCAGTTTGACAGCAGGAAGGTTCTTTATAGGGTTACGGAATCTGTACAAAGAATATGTTAATGAAACAAGGGAAGGCCCTAAAACAGATATACAATCAGCCTAATTTACCGAGGATCTATCAATATTAGCAACACTATGGGCGCTGATTCAATATAGAGCCATATTGAAAAGTGTTGTCAACACAGCAGCACTAAACCCTTTCATAAAGGCTTAGGCTGGGTACACACCATAGGGATTGGACGCGTTTGAAAAAAACAGCAGATTGTGCGGCTACTTTAGGTTTTGCCGCAACCGTCAGTACTTTGTTCTGGCTGACTGCTCGCTAGTGGCGACAAATAAATCCTATGGCATGTACCCACCTTAAGAGATATTGGAAAACCCACTAAGGACTCATTCACGCTAGGGCAATCCATTTGCAGTGCATTTGGAAAACACACTGCTACACACATTTGTATCCAGAAATGTGCACTTTTCCTTGAAATTCGTGAATACGCTGGAAAAACGCATGGTAAAATAGCCATGTGTTCAGTAAGTCTTCTAGTGTTAATGGTGCCTAAGGCTGTGTTTAGTGCGCATTTTAACTTTTTTTATTAGTATGTAAATTTAGAGGTTTAAACACAGTAACTAATGTAATGTTGACTTTATATGTAGGTTGCAGTAAGAGAGGAGCTGCTTGGAGTCCGTTATAAGTTTAATGCACCAATTAACAGAGTCTCACTGGGTGGATATGTTTGGTATCATGGTCCATGGACAAAGTGCTCAGCCATCTGCGCAGGAGGTGAGATGTAAAAGAGGTTACATTGTAGAGATTTAGTTAGTTCTATAATAAGAATTGTATAAATAGTTTTTGTTTGTTTTTTCATTAGGAGTACAATGGCAGCAGATTCTTTGTAAGAAGAATTCAGATGGATCTACTGTCCCTGATGACATGTGTGATGGTAACACCAAAATTCTGGAAAAGCAGCGTCCATGTAATACTGAGCCATGCCCTCCTGAGTGAGTGCGCATGCTTTAAATTCTTTACGGACACAGAGTGCACAAGAACAATAATTATTCACACTGCACACAACGAGTATTTGCATAGTGGGTGTGCCTATGTGCCTTTGATTCTTTTTTACACCTCAGTTTTTCACTAAAGCTTGTATTTAGACCGTGCTGAGGGGGCTGATTATATAAACCAGTAGCACTATAAAAATAAACCAAAAAATTAATAAGATAGACATTTGGGGAAGACATTTCACATAATTTTAGCACATAAATGGGTGAAGTTAACAAAATCCTTCATCACAACTGGATTTCCAGTCATATATCATCTGCCTCCCCTCTACCACTGGTACAGGTATGCTTAATGTGAAAAAGAGAAATAGATGCAGCGCATAACTATTCAGTTAATATTTTTGGAATCCTTGTGCTAAGGGTGAGAATGGGGGGAGAGTTTTCTTAGGCTGGTTACACACGAGAGGACTACTTCACTACAGGCAGGACACATGTCTGTCAGTCGCGGCAATAGTGGGTGCAGCCGACAGATCTTGTGTCCCATAGGGAGCCGCACAATCACCACGAATTATCGTCACGTCCAATCGCCAGTTCATCCGATCTGGACGAATGGGCGACCGACATTGGTCGCGGTGGCGGCCGAAAGAAGCACAGTTTTTTCGTCCCAATCGACCAATACACGGAAGTACCTGTCAATTGCCGAAAAATCTGCCCGTGTACCCAGCCTTAGCTTTAAATGATAACTATACTGTAAAAATGAACCTTTTAAAAATGGGAAGTACCTGGGACAGGAAGGTCGGATCGATTATTCTTACCACACAATATCGTTTGGTTGAGGAGCTACAGCATGTACAGTTTTCATTTGCCAGGTTAGTCCTGGACTAGTCCTGTATTAAAGATAGTGCTGAAGACAGGTGGCAGAATCAGTTTTCTTTGGGCTGGTGCTCCCCAAAAAAACAATATTGGGAGGTAGGAATGTTTTAACTGTTTTATAAGAAAACTTTATACACACTTTAGTTATCCTTTAAGTCAGGAAAATGCGTTTGGCCCAGACATACCCTTTTAATGATAAGATTGCTGGGGAAAGTAAACTTCCACACAAGAATCAGTGAACATTTTTTCCAGGAAAATGCTATAATAACACATTTTCCTAATACAATATATAGACTAGTTTTGTTTTCCTCTAAAATAATTAAGAGTGTGTACCAGTATGAAGAGTGCAGTTACCTTGGTTACATGATATATTATTCCCATATTGATATTCACATATCTTGGTGCCCCTAAGAACTGTGCAAAAACACCCATGTTGCTGATTTCCAGATGGGCAATTGGTGCTTGGTCTGAGTGCAGCCGCAGCTGCAATTCGGGAGTGCGCACTCGCAGTGTAATCTGCCAACGTCGCGTTTCACCAACTGAGGAGAAATCCTTGGATGATTACCTTTGCCCCCAGCCTCGTCCATCCATGCTGGAGCCCTGCAAAACTGATGCATGTCCACCAGAATGGGTGGCTTTGGACTGGTCTGAGGTAAAACAATGCAGCTTCTTTTTAGAAATGTTACTATGTGAACTATATGAAATACGAAACATCTCTTTCATTCAATAAACAGAATATCTTCCTGAAGATTTTTCCTTCTAGTATTGAGTTTTTATCAGCCTAAATCAATTATTGAGTGTCCTGTTATTTGTTAAGATACTATTGATCTGTAGGTAGCAGAGTTTAAAACATGCATTCATTTCTCTATGTGTTCTTTATAGCCCAGTTTTAAGCAATTTAAAAGAAATGACGTAATAATGTTACTGGTTTGCTAATTGTCTTGTGACTGTCAAGCAAGTACAGTAGCTGGCAAATGAGAAGCCAAAAATATGAAACATTTATAACTCTGCAATAACATTTAATTTGAACTAAAGGCCAATATAATGGAGCTTTATAATGGCTGTTAAATTAAAATTATATTATATGAAATAAAATTCCAAATTTTTCTCTTTACCTAACCTCTTTAGTGCACTCCAAGCTGTGGACCTGGTTTTAGACACAGAGTTGTGCAGTGCAAGATTAGCAACGAAGATACCACTTTGCCTTATTCACACTGTGGAGCCAATGATAAACCTGCAACAAGTATGCGCTGCACCCTGCAGAGATGCCCACCAGCACGCTGGGTGACAGGTGAATGGGGAGAAGTAAGTACAATAGTGCATGTTGTCTATATTTTTGGAATGTCAATTTTAAACAATAAACTGATTCTGCCAGTCTTCCTCCTGGCTTCAGCACTATCTTTTCTTTACAGTGCTCAGCCAATTGTGGCCTTGGTCAGCAGAGGCGTTCTGTGCAATGCCTAAGTCACATAGGCCAACCATCATCAGAGTGCACAGATACACTTCGTCCATCAGCAATGCTGCAGTGTGAAAATAAATGCATTGCTGGGCCTTCTGACAGTCCTGATGGTAAGGTTTACTTATTTTCTCCAAATAGATAGACGTTTAAACATAATGCTCCCTTCATCTTGTGTTTCTGTGCAGTCTTCCTGTTCATACTGTCCTACGTGCTGTATGTCAGAAGCTTTCATTGTTAGTCTTAATGGCAGCCCCCTTTTCTGTGCCTCTGTCTCACTTTGCTCCCACATACTGCACAAGATTTCTCTCTCCCTCCACTGCAGTAAACTGTACACTTTCAGACCCTCCTCTCTTTTCCAACCTTAGACAGAAACTTTTTTTATAATTTCCTCATGCTTATATTTTCTTGTTTTGCAGAATGTAAAGATGTAAACAAAGTGGCGTATTGCCCTCTGGTGCTCAAGTTTAAGTTCTGCAGCCGGCCATACTTCAGACAAATGTGTTGCCGAACCTGCCAAGGCCACTGATGTTTATTTCTTTGTGTGTGTGCGTGTGTGTGTGTGTGTGTGTGTATATATATATATATATATATATATATATATATATATATACACACATTAGTTTCCCTGTCCGATATAAAGAGCTAACTCTAAATCATCTACTGGATAATATTACAGCCTTTATAATAATTAATTTCTGTTTAAAAAAATATATATAAACATAAAAAAATATATGGGTCCAAATATTTCCTAACTAAATATATCCAACCCTTCATCCTCATGTACTGATGTACTGTTTCATTTTTGAATAGCATTTAATTTAGCCACTTTCTCCAGTCATATGGCTGCTACTATACTTTGTCCAAATGGTCACATGAAAATGAATGCTATAGAAGGAATATCTTTAATTAGAGTCAGGGTTGTCAGTCCCAGGAAAATTGCTTTTGTACAAGATGTGAGTAATATGTTAGTTATTTTCTTGTCTTTTTCTCCTCTGTATTTACAAGCAAACCGTCTGTATTTAAAAGGACCTTTTTCCTTATTACGGTATACACTTTTAAAACCCATCACCACTTGTTCACAACACTCTGGAATTCTGATTCTTGGGGTTATAGTTTGTATTTTCTCATGTGGCATATGTGGTTCATAGTGCACAATGGTTCTTTAAAATGTCTTACCTAAAGGAAAAAATAAATGAAACCCCAATGAAAAGTAAGTAAAATGCATAAAAAAATGTGAACAGATTAATTCTATGCATTAAATTGAATGCAAGGGAACGGGATATATTTGGCTCAGTTAGGAAATAAAATATAGCATATTAATAGATTGTTATTACATTAAAAGCTTTAGGGCTGGTACACCTGGGTCGATATTTCGGCGAGATCAGCCTGGACAGATATTTTGATTTATTAAGTTAAGAAATATTGGTCCTATTTTTCTGATGTCATCAAACATCTGGGTAAATCACAGGTGGCCTTTAATAGACTTAAAGGCCAGTCTGGCCGAAATTAAGCACAGAGAGAACATACACACAAAGAATATTCATAGAACTCCTGTCAGATTTGTCCGAGGGAGGATTCAATCCCAAGGCATCATTGCTAACCAATAAGCCACCCTGCTGCCCAATCCGTATGCCTTTTGCTGGAAATATCATGGCAAAGTCAATTCACATGTTCCAGGCTGTACATATAGTTTTAATTGCTTAAAATGTCAACTTTTATATAGACGTGTTCCTTTTTTTACCTTCTGTAAGTGTTCTGTAATCAAATGTTTTTGGTAATCAATATGGTTTACTAGCCTTTTACTCGCCATTTATTAAGTACATATATGGCAGAGAAAGAGGTATGGGCTGTTGTAAGAATCAGCAGAGAAAAGCAAACAAAATTACCTACCAGCATGTATGGTATGGGAGAAGAGGAAGAGGATGGCATGAGAACATGATGTTCTCTGCTAAAGTCTGATAATCATAAAATTGAAAATGTTTTATTTTTTATGGTGCTATTCTTTTTTATGTCATATAATTATTGTATTAAGGTTATTGGTATGCCAACAATGCACAAATGTTCAAATAATTTTATCAATGGCTTTCATATAATTGTTATTTAAGGGCATATCATTCTTTGCACATGACTAAAAAGTGTAAAATCATATTCTGTAAATAATATATTTGATAGAACTTTGTTTGATAAATATCTCTGTGTAGACACAAGAATATTAGTAATCCTCAGTGACGGTTTATATTACACAAACACTCAAGTCCTGAGGACAAATATCTTTATATATGTTGCATGTATGTTTCAGTGGGAGATTCATTTAAATCACATGTCCACCCCTCCACCAAAATGTTATACCTACCTTCCATACTCCTTGTAACCCAACCTCGGAAACCTGAACATTCATAAACTGAAATTCTCACACTGCACCATCCTCTCCCCCCCGGTATTCCCTCTTTCTACATGGTGCAGCAGTTAATCACGGCTGTGACCAATTATGTTATGGCCATGGAATGACTGCTGTGGACTGATCTGCTTCCTCTGTGCACATACCGTAAAAGCTTGTAACAAGATCACACAGTTGTAAAAGGGGGACAACAAATGGGGAAGAGGATAGTGGAGGGCAGGGCATTTCAATTCTGGAATCCTAGATGGTAAGATAGGTTTGCAAGCTCTGTGTTGTCAGGGTGAGGAAGGTAAGTATAAATGGGCCTAAAGGCGGGCATTGCTACTGTATTTTGCGGCACCGTGCCTTTAACAAACATACCACGATTGTAAATGTACGGTCGCGGACATTCAATTACAATCGCGATCATAAATTTACAATCGTGATCATAATTGTATGCTCGCCCATACAATACCATTGCAATAGTTTTCAGGGTGGCGTTCTACTCGCACTCCCGTTTTGATGCTATAATGGTGCAGTATCCTCTGTACTGTTTTCCACAAACATTATAAATACTCCAATATATATAACGAGAAAATCAAACACTTCTATTTCAGTGAATTTATTGTGACCCACAATAAATTCACTGAAATGGAAGTGTGTGCGTTCCTCGCTATACTACCGCATGCTATTGTACGAACGACCGTTGCCGATACCACAAGCTATTAAACATGGCCCAAAGTTTCATGTTAGGGATGGACGTGTACGTTAAGGGGGTAACTATTTTCAGATTTTAAAGTTAATTTCCCAGGGAGGTAGAAAAGCCTATTCCTGTCTGCTTGAAAGAGTGTCGAGCTGTGGCTTACAGCTTAATGCTCATTGCTCTGCACGAGTGTCTATTTGTCTTAACATTAGTGATAAAAGAGATAATCATGCTATGGATGCAGAGCAAGGAGCAGTGAGTAACTACATGTGCTAATGGCCACCCATTAAAGGAAAATGGCCTTTAAAATCTGGGGGTTAGGTGTGTGGGGATTAATGGTTTGGAGGATTTAATATTCAATAGATTTTATACTTTCCACCAGGGAAAAAAATTCCCAATATTCTTCTAATTAGGAAGATATTTTTGTATTTGGAGTTTTGTGATCATCATCAACATACATCATAGGACTTCAACCAGAAAAAACTGTTTATTTTATTCTGCTTATAATACATCAGACATGTCACTGCTTTTTACATGTATTTAAGCAGTATTACAGTTTTAGTATTAAAATAATAATATAAAGGCTTTTACATCAAAGTATTGTGTGTATTAAATGTTGTAATACCATATCTTTAGAATATTATTTGAATAACCTTATAGCAATATATTACCACAGAGTTATGAGTATTCTGTGAAATCTAGGATTATAAATGGTGCTTAATAATGTCATTGGTGCTTATTGATGCCATTAGTTATAACTGGTGCTTAGTAATGTACCCCTTAACTGTAAAATATAAGTTACATTGAATCCCCTATTTAAAATATTAGAAAATAGAAGGCCCCTTTGGTATTCCATTACATATTTTAAAGTATATAGTCAAGGCCTTAAAGGGCACTCCTCTAGCCCTCTAGCCCCTACTTCCACAATACTTAGTGCTCCTGGATGAAAATATTTATTTGAAGTCTGACAGTCCCTTGCTACACTGTGCTGCCTCTTTTATGGTTTTGTGAGCTCATGCAGCTTTAAATTAGGCAGGCATTTAGCCTGGAAGAGCAGAAAGGGACCATCGGATTTCAAGGTAAATATATTCTTCAATGAAAAAGGTAAATATTGTAAAATAAGGTTGGGGGGTAGATTGTGTAGTTGGTGTATTTTCACAGTTCATTTTCTTACAAATAAATGTAAAGATAAGGCGCTAGGCCAACATAGCATCGCTTGCGGCGCCATGGATAAAGGGCATGTCCACCCCCAGAACTAAATTCTAACCCACTACTGGCCCCACTGTACAGTTTCAAAAAATCCTTACCTTACATTCCCCTGTATGGTTCACCTGTAGTTCATGTGCAAAGTACAGGAAACTGAGGAGTAGTGGCTGCCTTCATGTCCAAATGTCTCTGCCTTCTGTCTTGCCTCTGAGAGGGATGGTGACAAGCGCAGGGGAGCCACCCCACCCTATCAATCCCTCTTTTGCAATCCTTCATGTAGCGTAAAAAACTGTATTGCAGGGCATGCCCTCCCACCCCAAACCGCTATGTTAGAAGTTTAAAAATAGAATCCAATCTGTAATTACAGATCCTCATTCCAGCATCATTCTCTATTACTGGCAGCCACAGCTGTGATTGGCTGCCTCTCAGCCGGTCCAGACCAGAACGACGCTAGAACGAGGAGCTGTAAGTAGAGTTTGGAATCTATTTTTAAATTTCTAACATAGTGGTTGGGGGTGGGTGTGTCAAAATTACTTTGGAGGGTGGAGATGGCCTTTAACTTCAGCATTAATGATGGAGATCAAGTCACGCTAACTGATATAACATTGTTTAGCATGTTCATTTTCGGCCACTGTACCTCTTGGTGCATCTGGCAGTATGTCTTTCCAGGGATATGAGCTACAACTTCCAGAATTCCTCAGCATCCTATAAGAACTAAGACGTTGCCTATTTTATATTCTAATGTTTATGACTCTTGATGAATGCCACAATTCCAATCAGTCAATTTTCTTATATTAAAAAATAAAGTGATTACATAAAAAATGCCATTATGCCTACTTTGCTTCATTCTTTGTTTGTACCAATATAATTTTGTTGAGAAGTGCTAGCATGTATATCTTTTATCTGCCAGGTTACCATCCTGGGCTTTTCTGTATGAATGATTGAGGAAGCCTGGCAGAAGCAGTTTCCTTCATGCTGGTGCTCCTCCTTCATGCTGGACACTCCTCCCTGGCTCGAGTAGTTTTTAATTTAGAATTTTTTTTTTAAAAACTGCCATGGCATACTTAACTTAGAGACACACAGTATCTAGTTTTGCAGAAGTCTTAAATCTGAACTGAGCAGGTGAACTGACATCACCCTACCCATAAAACCCACCAACAGAATGGCATTGGTACACAGCATAATGAGTCCAAATGGGAACAAAAAAGCAATGGGTCAAGCATAGCTGTGAAACAATAATCACTACACAAAGAAATACAGGGAAACATAGGCAGCAATTTTTTACTGTTACTCAATGGGCATATTTATAAAGGCGCAGTAACGCAATATCACAATACATTTAACGGCTATTGTTACGAATAGTATGATTGCCTATACAGTACCATTGCGGTACTCTAATACCGCATGGTATTGAATGGCTGCATGGTTCTATTTTTACGCTATCCCGCATTATCTGAGCTTTTCAAAACCGTAGATAGATATGCCCCAAGTACCCAGGTTCTGAGTATCTGATTAACAGCAAGAACTGGACAGAAATGCTTTTGTGTTGCTTTGTAGCCAGTGCTTGTTCTCACTTCACCATTTGGTTTTAGAACAGAGGTTAAATCTAAGTTGGGAGCTTTTGCACCTTTTATTGCAGGCCCTACCTATTAGAGACAGCAAAAATATTTTTGTGGCCCTTAAATTACATGTTCAGCCTTAAAATAATTTTTTATGCTTATGTTTAACTACCCCCAACCCCCATTTTTGCATTATTAAAAAGTTCCAAAGATACCCCTTGGACTTACCTGACCTGGTCCTTCACAAACCTGCCATGCTACAGTCAGTCAAGGTGCAATGTGATGTCACACCCAATTACCTGACAGCCGCAACCAGGAAGCACCTCACTGATGCTGTTCTTGCTCAAAAACAAGCTTGCAACAGCAGCAGGGGGCGAGACACAGGAAGAGGTATCTTTGGAACTTTTTATAATGTGAAAATGGTGTTTGGGGGGTAGATAAACCTAAGTATAAAAAGTTATTTTAAGGCTGGACATGCCCTTTTATAATTTACCAAGGCCTTCCTTCTTCACAATGCTTAGGTCTCTAATGATGTTCTGCATAGAATTCACTGTAGTAGAAAACCCACAGATTGAGCAATCTACTTCTTACAAGCGTTCTGTGTGCACCTAAATATCGGCAAACACAGTACCAATGATTAACTTATGACAGATGGATTCTGTAAGGCTGGGTGCAAACATTGGCCAAATTGTCCGATATTTCCGCATATAGGTCAGTCGGGCAGAAAAATCTGTGCCATATTCATTGTCAGTGACCAATGTCTTTACCTCCCTCATCGGACATGTTGGTAAATCATCAAAAATCGTGGTAAACTGCTACCTGACGTGATATTCGATTTCAAACCCAATTGAAAAAAACATTTTCTATCGTTAACCTGTAATTTCCTTTGTGCACATTAGTTTAGCAGCATAAATGTTTCAAAAGTTCGAGGTACACTTCATTGCTTGTCTATATAAAGAAATAACCCCTGGCAGCACATAAGATGAACCTAGCCATGTCATCTTTATTGTTGGCATATATCGAAACAACCGATTCTACATAAAACATGGCCATTACTGTAGATTTTATATTAGCAACGAGAATATGCAGCAGGACAACAGGAAAGCTGTCCCATAATGTTTAAATATGAAAAAAAGTTTGTGACGAACCACTACCCCTGAGGGTTAAGGAACCAATTACTGGAGAAAAAATAAATAAATGTAAAGAATCCCCCTATAAATGTAATTGGTCAAAATAGGTAAGGCACATGGTGGGACAGTGGGGTTAATTAAAACATAGCCTTTAATGAGTACACATTACATTAAAGATAAACCTTCCACAGTCAGCCATCTATGAAAATGAGGACAAGGGAAAGAGGGAATAAACAAGCCTGTAAATATCCCTCAGTTAGGTGTGTACCATGCTTAAATCCCTAGCTCTAAAGTGCCTGACTGTGGTATTAATTAAAAAGGAAGCACTGGTATTCATAAGTAAGTTAAGGGAAGCATGCAGACATCTTCCACACTGACAATCAGGTCAGAAAGACGGCTGCCCCATTTCCTCCATTAAAGTTTCATTGAGCAGAAGGATAGGCAGAAAGCCATATAAAAGTGCAGCAAAGATTTTTAAAAAGAAGCAGTCCCCTGACGCATTTCGCTCCCTTAATGGAGCTTTGTCATTGGTAGTTTTCCGGCCGTGTATTTACGGTATTTATACCCTCACCGCCTGCAGATCTGCTCCCATTGCATGCTCATAATGTTTAAACACAATATCCTGAACTTTGTCATGTTAGCAGGTGAATGTTTGGCTGGGATTATGTTGTTGCCTGAATCATTTAGCACAAATGGAATTATATCCATTTCTTATTTGCGGTGGTATGTTCAGCTTTGTTTTATGGGGCCATATTTCTTTTTAGCGATACCGCGACTTTAATGATCGTTAAACCGATCGGAGATTAACGATTAGTTTAATGACCGTAAATTTACGATACCGATCGTAAATCTAAGATAACGAAATCGTAGATTTACGATCCCCATAGAATACCATTGCGGTAGTTTACTACGTTGATTAACGAATGTACGATCGCGATTGTACATTTATGACCACGGTCGTAAATTAACTAACCCGCGATATCGCTAAAAAGTGATACCGCGGGTTTATAAAGCCCATGGTGCTTTATATGATTGCATTTGTAATCAGATTGTTTTTACAGTTCTAAAATAACCTATTTTATAGGTTAAAGGCATTCAAGCTATTGTCCAGTGTAAATTTCAAACACTTAAATATAAATAACTTTATTTGTAAACTTAAAACTGTCTAATACTTATCGTGACTATATTCTGTAAATAGTATATAAATAGAAATCAAAAGAAATAAAGCCAGATCCACCCATGAAATCAATTTGCAAGTACATATACAGTATGGTATATCCCTTTTATATGTGTTAAACATTTTTTTAAACTGACATTGAAAAGGTGAAAGCCTGTCTCTCCCACACACACTCGACTGCTCAACATCACAGTTCCTCTCTCACTTTGATATATGCAAGTGGGAGGGGGGATCCCGATTACAACTAGACTATTAAACGGAAGCTGTTCATCTTTCAACATCAACGTTGAATAAACACCAAAAAAAAACAAAAAAACCCAAGGGTGTCTATAGAGAATGTAATTAAAACTGAACTATTTGTTAAGATAAAGAGTTAATGTTTCCCCTTCTATTCTGTGAACACATAAAGCCACAGTGTGTCAGGTTTGGATAAACTAAAGTATTATAAGTGGATAGACTACACATGAAAACATCTTGCATATAGTTTGTATGTTGTTCCTTTGTTGAGTTTTTTTTTCCTCGCACAATCATAAAGACATAGGGGCAAATTTATAAAGGTTTGTTAAACGTTTCACCTCCGTTATCATTGCCTTTTCGCTATTCATAAAGAAGTGATAACCAGTGGCGGAAAGTCATTACTGCTACCTTTCGCTTTTCGCCATACATTGCTGCAGTAACCGCTCAAGCATATTTATAAAATGGCAAAAGGTGTTTTATTGCATTAATTTCAGCCACTCAAATTCACCAAGTCTGAGGTGGCGAAAACCCATAGGTGGCCATTTATTTAGCCTGCGGGTGTTAGACTATTTTCCATCATTTACTGTAATACGATCTGAGATTTCACTTTTTAAGTTTTTTTTTCACTTTTTTAAGGTTGCTTTTTTTGTTAAAGGACAGTTATATTCACCTCCTCCTCGTTCCATCCCCCCACTCCTGCATAGTACCCAGGGTAAGGACCTAAAACGCAAGGTCCTCACCCCTGGGTTCTTTACAAAACTCTCGCACTACTTACCTGTAATCTCCTTCGGCACTGCGGCCCGATCCTCCACTCTGGCACTTTAAAGCCAATAGGAAGACGTGCGTCTTTCCATTGGCTGTCTCGCATTTAGGTCCTCACCCTGGCTACTTTGAATGAATGGATTGGGGAAATGGTAAGTATAATTGTCCTTTAAGGTTCTGATTTTCTTTATTAACCAATAAAGTCAAATGGGGGGGGGGGGTCTAAGGGACATATTATTTTTGCTTTTTTTGCCACCAGACCACAATTTTTTAAACTTTCAACTTTTTTGGTAAAGTTAGTAAAAAGGCAAATTTTCACCAAAGGCAACAATTATGAAGCAAAAAAGTAGCACTAATAATGCAGAAAATATGGGAAAAAAAGTTAAATTCAGCACAAATGATGGTAAATAGGTGGATTTTCAAAGTAGTGCCAAACTGGTTAATACACACTGAACACCTATCTTTGTTATTTGAAAATAGCCCAACACATGTGGTGTTTTTTTCAGCAACAAATATGATAAATAGTGTAAAACTCACCCAGGCAAATTTTCTCTTTTATATAAACAGGACTAATTGTTTAGTATTGCTTATTACTACAGCTAATTATCAAACCAGTTACATTATTATGGTAACATATCTTAGTGCTGTGTAAGAAATAGTCATGTTAATGGAACATTCCAGTAAGTAATGATGTTTGGCGAAAATTAGGGTAAAACTGCAAAAAATGCAACAAAAGGGAGAAAAGGGGCAAAAAGGCGAAAATTCCCCTATTTATAAATGGCTTTAAATGAAAAAAACAACTCCAAAATTTCACCGTCTCTGGTCTGGTAATGGCCGATGCTAGAGAGCAATTTCTCTTTTCGCCGCTATAAGCCAGACTTAACACAATGAATAAGGCAAAATAACCATCACACATCGCCACAGCGATACTTTTCCACAAAAGCAAAAACAAGCGTTTTTATAAATACGGCGAACAAAGCGCACTTTGTCATTGCAATGTCATGCGATAGCGAAATGTCGGCACCTGCGATCGCACGTGTGTACGAACCTTTAGGATGGGTACACACCAGCAGATATTTCCGGCCGTGGGTTGGTCTGTCGGACAGAAATATGTGATGGTGTGGGGTGGGCACCACTCTTGCCGCGACCAACAGTCATTTGTCCCAGCCGATCACTCGCTCGCAGCGATTGTTCGGTCAGTAAAACACAGCACGACTTTAGCGCCATGGGTTAGGCAAAAATCTCCCACTCATGCGCTCATGATTTAATATCGTGTAGCATGTTTGTGCTAGCTTTAGCGCACTATTTTAACGCAAATAGCTGGCGTTAAAATCCCGCAATGAGTAAATCCCTTACCAAGATTAACCCACATTCGCAAACGCGATATTAAATTGCGGAAGGAGCATTTACCCAGAGCGATAGCGGCTCTGGGTAAATGAGCCCCAAAAAGTATTTTTTACACCAACAGAGTTGGGTAAACAGAGAACTGGCAAAGTTCCAGCAGACCCAACCCTGTGGCAAACCTCTGTCTAAACCCTCCACATAATACACTGGATTATCAATGCCCTTTTTATCTAGCGAAAAGATTCCTCCTGCCCCTTTACCTTCCCCTAGCACAGCAGGTTTCATGCTGAGATGCAAAGTTTGTACCCGAATGAATGATATATCCAGAAAAAGAACTTTGGAGGACATCTTTTTATCCTAGGTAGATAAACTAACACTTTAGGGTCTTATATCTATCACGGTCTTTTGTCATTTGTGCTGATATGTACTAATATAGGTGAGTCATGCACAGCCCCAATACATTCTCCATGGTTGTGTGCAACTTTTTATTAATTGTTCATTAGACAAAGGTGGATATATTGTAGATATCAGGCAACCTCTCAGTCATTGTATGTTTTATTATATATGGACAAATGCTGGCCATACACTATGTACATTCACGTGACATCAGAAGAACTGCCTAGCCTGATATTGCTTTAACTGAATGGGCCAAGATGGGGAACCTCACAGGAACATCAGAATGTAAAACCTTTTCTTGTATGGTAAATCTTTAGACATTTAATAGAATCAATGATCAATTATAAAGCTGTCAAATGTCTCAATAAAGAGCAACTCTATTGAAAAAATGAATAACTCTATGTAGCACTCACTCTAAAGGGTGGGTGTTGCTGCATGCCTTAAATACAGTATTGGATTGCTCAGGCTTACAACTTTTTGGTGCTGACCGCATGCTCTCTAATAAGTTTGGAAAATTGCAGTGCAGATGCACTGAAACACACTGCATTGTGATTGCGCTTTTAATGTGTGTTTCCATGTGTTGCTAGGGTGGCCTCAGCCTAAATTTTAGGTTTAGGTATACCTAACATTCAGTCTTCAAAGATCTGCACAAAACCCTGCAAAATGTTACAGAGAAATAGTTGTAACTATAGAATTGGTACATATTAATGCAGCCAAATAAACTAAATGGCAGAATAAGCTTTATTCATATCTGTGTCAACGATTTTTATCTCAGCATACACACCCAAGCAGAGGTAGAGAAATGTTTTCTAAAAGTAACAAAGAAGGAAGTGAGTGGCTTGTTTAGAGAGGAACTGCTGCAATAACCAACTTGTCACTGTGGACTGAGGAAAGAAAAATGACCCGACGGCCAATACTTTTTGGATTATGATGAACTTAGAAAGGTTTGGATTCTGAAGGTTGTAACAAAGGATAAAAACAACATTAGAGTGCAAGCCAAGGAAAATGGTAAGATGCCTGAAAGGGAATAACCTATGGTCCCACATCATTGTAAAAGAAGGAAGGGAGGTTTACTGTTTGCAGAGACTGTGATAAACAGGAGATTAACACAGTCTATTTGTATGATACTGTATGTCAGTGTTACTGTTGTCTCTGTTTCCATAGTTTCCTTTATCATGATGTGAAAGTTACAGTTTATTGGTTCTTGATTATCTATGACAAATGTGTGAGAAGTGCTTGTTCTGCACGGTTTATTCCATTATTTTACAGGGCACTATAGTCTATACCAAATAGAATTGGTTAAAATATCCTTCAAGTTTAAACTGAGGAATTTTATTAGTACGTGACCAAAACTTTTGTCTCAAGATCATTCCTTTGGTCCATTCCTTTTGGTCTCATACAAAGCAAGTGCTTGGATTTTTTATAAGCATTATGACAGATACATGGGGATGGTTGGTAATGGAGATATTTTCTGTAACAAGATTATACTGAAATTATTCCTAGCAAAAACAAGTCTGAAGCAGTTCAATGCTGGCAAAATTAGTAATCCCTGTTAAGCAATCTATACAGAAATAAGCATATGCTCATTTTACATATCAATCGACCATTTAAATAAGTCATTCACAAAACTAATAGAAGGATATTTAATTCTGTACTGATATTTCCACCAAGTAGGCATGATAATTAATTTGATCAAGCAGAATCAAACAAGTGTGATTGACACGAAACCCGTCATTCGTACTTGTTCAATTGATGGAAATTTGCTCAACATTCAAGATTCTACACTCAATATTTTTTGTCAATAAAAAAAAAAGGAGCCTTCAATAACTTTGATGCAAACATTTAAAATGACTAATCAATCAAATTGAAATGTGTCCAATGTATGGCTTAAAATGTATGGGCTCTCCCTAGCAGATAAAAAGATGTTTTTTAGAGACCTAATTTAGTTGTTTATACTTCCTCTTTATAGGGAACATAGAAGATTTGAACTTCTGCAATAGGAACTCATCAAAATATGTCAAGCAACAGTATTTACTTTCAGATTAAGCCTAATTTGGACCTCTGGCTGTAGTACACACTTGGGCCCAGTATAAGCAAAACTTTAAGGCCACACCCCTTTCTCCACCCACTATAAGCCATGCCCACTGGATATTTGGAGACAGAAATAGATAAATAGATAGATAGACATGGTAATAAATAAAGATTGAGACACAAATAGACACATATTGATAGAGAAGATAGATAGAAACACATATAGATAGAAAGATAGATAAATAGATTATAGATGGATGCTTGTGAAGGTTCTCATTCATTCAGGTCATGGTACTTCTGTTGTATTCAGTTAGATCAACTGGACTTAAAGTTAGTTCATGAAGACGTCCAGTTGATCAAACTGAATACAACAGCTATATCATAGATAGATATATAGATAGATAGGAAGATCATAGATAGATGTAGATAGTTAGATACAGATAGATGGATAGACAGATAGTAGATAGACATATCATAAAGATAGACAGATAGATAGATAGATCATAGAGATATATAGAGACAGATCATAAATAGATAGACAGATCATAGATATAGATAGATAATTAGATAAGACAGATCACAGATAAATAGATAATTAGATAGATAGATAGATAGATAGACAGAGATAGATAGACAGACAGATAGATAGATAGATAGATAGATAGATAGATAGATAGATAGATAGATAGATAGATAGATAGAGATAGATAGATAGATAGATATAGATAGATAGATAGATAGATAGATCATGATATATATAGAGACAGAATCATAAATAGATAGACAGATCATTATATGAATAGATAATTAGATAAGACAGGTCACAGATAAATAGATAATTAATATATAGATAGATAGATGATAGATAGATAGATAGATAGATAGACAGAGATAGATAGATAGAGAGAGAGAGAGAAGAGATAGATAGATAGATAGATAGATAGATAGATAGATAGATAGATAGATAGATAGATCATAAATAGAGATATATAGAGACAGATCATAAATAGATGACAGATCATAGATAAGATAGATAATTAGATAATGCAGATCACAGATAAATAGATAATTAGATAGATATATATAGATAGATAGATGATATGCAGACAGAATCTTACAGATTGGTACTGTGTTTACTAGTGATAGAGAGAGACCTGTATATATGTCCATCACAGCACCCACTGATTTGTTATATGCATCACAGCACCCACTGACCTGTTATGACATCACAGCACCCACTGACCTGTTTTGTCTATCACAGAACTATTATGTGCATCACAGCACCCACTCACCTTTATTTCCATCACAGCCACCACTGACCTGTTATGTCCATCACAGCACCCACTGACCTGTTATGTTCATCACGCACACCTGCTGTGGATCCACTGAGCCTTCACCCATCTCTCCCTGCTGACTCGCGTGGCCACTTGAGATGTAAGTGTATGTGCGCATGATTGCAATGTCTGTACATCTTATGCATGCGCACACGCGTACATCGCAAGCCTACAGGGAAAGCGGGCACATGTGCAGTGGTGCCGAGCGGGGCACCCATGTACACAGGATAGGTTTTTATTATATTTGATGAGATTTTTCCAACTGACACCATGGGTCCCCTGTAGCTCAGGCCCCCGGCGGCTGTCGGAAAAGACCTCATTATCAACCGCCACTGCTGATAGGTTAATTGCAGGAGGGTCTCACCAATAGTGAGGTGAGACACTCACTCCAGAAGTCTGTTGGTGCATGTTCATAGATGGTGACAGGTATTGCCCTTGGGTATAAAATCAAAGGTAAACACATTACTGTTACCAAGTAGGCCTGCAGCTTTTTTATCCATATGTTCTTTGGGTACTGTATATTACCCATGTAACTATGGAGCATGAAACCAGAAGTGTCCAAACTCAGCACAAGTCTATGCATACCAATAATCACCACTGAGTTTAGGGCCAAACTCTAAACCCCCTCTTTAGTGTTGCTTTTGTCATCTTGCTACGACCGTTAATATCTCCAATCATGAACACTTTACAAATTATTTCAAACCCTTTAAAAATATATATTTTTAAAAAGTGAGCTCCATTACTGTTAATTCTGTTAATTATCTGGCTGTTTAGTTTAATGGCTAAAATAAACAGTGGATTCCATAGAATTAGTAATGTGCTGATATGATTGATACTAAAAAATTTATAAAACGGAAACAGGCCATAATTGGATAGATTAAAGGCTTGATGTTCATTTTTTCCTTTTGTATATCTCCTCTTCAGCCAGTGACACAAACTAGTGAACGCCCATCTCTCTCTTTCATCGCATCTTGTATGAAGTTGGTTTATTTTTTAGCCATGATCATTTTCTGATGTCATAAGGCACATCCACACCTATTTGGGATTTTAGTGCATGGACAATGGCAAATCATGTGCCCTCTCCCACTTCATAATTCAAGCAAAATGTTAGTAATGTTATTGCCCCTACAGTCCCCTAAATGTTCTCACATCTGCCATATAATAACTGATTTATTTCATACCTTCAGCTAAAGCAATTTTTGGAAAATAGTTGTAAATCTGTACAGTGCATTGACGATTTTATTTAATTTTTGTGTGTCATCTGTTGCTATCTAATATACATATCTATTCTATGCTATCTGAAATACACATGATAATATTTTTGCTAGAACTGTGATGTTGGTTGTTGTAACAAACATATGACCCTTCAATTTATAAACAAACAAAAAAAAAAAACACAAAAAAGTGTCTCCTTTCTTCATAATTTTCAGAAGTTCCAATGTACTCAAGCAAATACACATATACATATGAATGTCTTTATTCTGTGGACCTCTGCAATCCTCTACTGGTCTAGATGATTCCATCTATTGTATTTTCTTATAGTTTCCTCTATTACTTCTATCAGCAGATTTTTTATACTCTTGACTAAGTTAAAGGACAACTAAAGCCACAGAACAACACTGAAACCAGAGGGCAGAACACCTTGATAAAACCAGTATCTGTGTCTTAACTCTAATTTTAATATGGGCGCTGGGAAATTTACCTAAATAATATATGGTTTGTGCTTTACATCACAGCATTCTAGAATCACACAATTGGATTAACGACCATTATGTTCTGAACATGCTCAGTCCTTAGCTATGGCAGAAACTTGTTGAAGTTGTCACACCCATTAATAATCTCTAGCCAATCATTTTCAGGACAGATAAAGCAAGGAAGCATGTGACTGAGGTCAGGAGGTGTGGTCTGACACTGCACATACACACAGATACTTCATCACCAGTTCTTAACAGGCTTACATTTACTTTAACACAATTTTAATGAAGTGGATTTTATAGTTTATTGGTGTTTTTAGAGGCGTTGTTTTCAGATTCTGGAATATAAAAAATTGGGTTTAGTTCTCCTTTAATTTTACCATTTGTAATAGTTGGACCCCTCAGAGTCTCTACCACCACCCTTGAAACCTTGGGGCACTGTAAGGCTATGTTCACACTCAGTGTCAGACTATGGTCTTGGGGCCCACCAGGAAATCAGGCACCATTGGCCCACCAGGACGAGTTTAGGGCCCACCTAATATTTCATATCTCTATTATCACACGTTCACATATCTATCTTCCTACAACTGACTCCTTTGTTTATTTAGAATGCATTTCTTACTGTCCCTTTGGCTCTGTATTTAAATGTTTTCTCTGTTTTCTTGGGTGAGTGGGCTGTGGGCCCACCGGGGGATTCCCCTGTAACATGTGGGCCAGTCCAACACTGTTCACACTAGAAACTGACAGATACGTACAGCATGTGTTTCTGTCAGTTTGTATCCTTTTTGTCACAATTGTGTATTCCATAGATTTCTATAGAAAATGAATGATAAAACGGACAGAAATGCTGCATGCAGTGCGTTTTTAAAGGGACTGGAACAGAACAGATATAATGCATCAGTGTGAATGATATTATGAAATCCTATGGGGTTTTACTGTCTGTCCATTTTTTTTAAAAACGGACCTGCCTTTGAAAAACGGATACAAACTGATGTAATGTGAACAAGCCTTTAGAAGCTTTATCTTCTTGCTGGACATTTTAAAAATGAGTTAAACTTGACTATTTTGTATTGCTCCAGAAGGCTGTATGTAATTCAGTTTATTGGTGTGGAGCATCTGTGCGAAAATACTGTTTAAGAGACAGTGAATATTGAGATCAGGGGGCATGGCCAATAAGTGCTCATGCTCACAAGGCTCTTTTAAGGCTACATGGGCGCTAAGTTGTACTGGCACTAATGGAAGCCTTCTTAGTTACAGAATCCATTTCTAGAGAATTTTAAGAATAGTTGTGGATTGTTGTGCCCTTAAATATAATGTGTGTTATTTTTTTTCCATGTATTTTTTATACTTTGACCAAATTAGTCTTGGAGATTTAGAAATCTTAGGGGGTGGGCTAAGGACGGGATTTCTGTGGAGGAGAAAGGCCAGCAACATTCAAGCACAAAGATAAGGTCTAAAAGGGTATCAGGGGGAAAAATACACACATTTATATTTAGGGGCACAATTTGTCCAGTAAGATATACTTGTTATTGCAGTGTACATACCCTTTAACATTTGGGGGGATATACAGCAGAAAGCCAGCATCTAGAATTGTTGTTATAGCATTTCCAAAGTTTAGGTACTTAAATAATACTTACCATTGCAACTGACATTGCCCAGCTATCAGGGCCGTTTCTAGCCATTTTGGTGCCCTAGTGTGATCAAACGCAATCCCTGTCGCGCTTCAAAGTGCAGTAGTGTGGTCTATCCCTCCAAGAGTATTGGCATTACCATTTTTAGTGCCAGCACTTCCCCAGATTATTGCTATTAACCCTTCAGTGCCAGCAGAGTATTACATTTAACACTTTAGTTCCAGCACACTTTCCTACCAGTAATTTCAGTGCCAGCACTGACCCAAGTTTGCCATTAAACCCTTAGTGCTGCCCTTTACTTACTTTAGTTTCTGCTATAAATATTTTCAGTACCAAAAGAGTATACCTTAACCCTTTCAGCTGCCACATAGACATGATATACAGTATGTACCTGCTTTCCATGTCTCCTCCATTGAATTGTCCACTCCTCATCTACCTAACCTACTGGAAGGAAGAAAGAGGCAGGGATATGGATTCCCATGGCTGCTATTCACAGGGCCCACGCTATAAAGTCTGCAGCAGCTTTTTAACCTGGCATTTTAGAACTGTTCTCCTCAGTACTATTACTGAGCTCATCCTCCCCCCTCCTTCTTTACCTTCAGTTCATTTGTAACATTGTTTCCAAGTAGAGGGACTGAGTTCAGTCTCTGTACTAGATACAATGTTAAAATTACAGCAGAACAAGAGAGCAGTTCTAACACAGCAAGTAAAAGCTGTCAGATGGCCTGATTGTAGCTGTATTAGTGCACTTGTAGCATACAAGAAATAAGAGTATGTGATACTCATTTTATTTGCACTAACAATAGTTTTTCCTAATAGATTTACTTCTTCAGATCTTTACACCATCTGGCAACTAACAACTTTTACACTATACAGGTACACAAGAACACAAAATACCATTTGGGGTGAGGAGCAATATAAATAAACAGTCAGGGCACGGCCACTCTGCGCTGCACATGCAATTGCACACGGAATCACATGCGATTTCGTGTGCAATTTTTTTGCGCTTGCCATGCGTTTTTTTCAATATAAATAGAAAAACAATCGCAAAGCAAGCACCCGAAAACGCGCCTTTTCGGTGTGTTGCCACGTTTCAATGATCTGAAAAAAACACATGTGCAATCGCATGCGCAACCGCAAAAAAAAACGCTGCAGTGTGGCCTACTCTAAAAGATAAGGGATAGATAATTGGAATGTGAAAGGGATAGAGAATTATTGGTAGGGGAGAGAGAGTGTTATAAAAGTGTCTGATAGTGATTTAAAAATGCTCAAGTCAATGTTGAGTCCAGTTTGTCCTGTGTTGAACAGAATTATCATTCTGGTTTCAAAAGTTTTTCTTTCCTGGGTAGTTTTAAATTTCCCTTCAAAACCAAGACATTTAAAGGGACAGTTCGGTGGAAATTATCATATTTTGTTAAATTGTTAGTTTGTGTTACCTTCTTAGTTATTCTACATATTCTCTCCCATTTTGAAAAATCAGTTGATTTCATACCCTTTGCTGTTCCCTGCTGTTGACATTAGTGAGCTGACATTCAGGTTCTAACAGTTCCTCTCTTCCCAGGATGCACCACATCCTTGGATGTTCCTAACAGTAATTTCTACTGATTGGCTGTTGGATGGGTCAAAGATGCTCAGATCTCTACTGAGCAACTGAATCAACCCAGCGCTGGTTCATGGGCAAGACCATAACGGTCTCTACTAGGGGTCCTGCAACAGAAAGTCAGTATTTGGTTGCATTTATTTATATACAGACAAAAGCTGAATTGGCAGATTAAGGTCATTAGGATAAAAATACTGCTCTTTTTTCTGAAAAGCATATGTATTTGCACTGAACTTCCCCTTTTAAATCTCCAGTGTGTGCCTGCCTGGCTGAAATGGTTTACCAACAGGCAAACAATTATCCTCCTCTCTGTGTTGTTTTATAGTATTCCTATGTGAGTTCATTCTTTTTTTTTTAAAGGCTGTGATGTCACATTTGTTACAACTGTATGAGGTACACAACATTACTGGAGGAGCACAGTAGGATCCTGTGATGTTTTAAGTCCCTAGCATGTACAACTTTGTGACTGGTTGATGTGATCACTAATTTGCAACAGTTTCCTTTGCACGGTTTAGTGCCTTGTTGATTTTGTTGTCCGTGTAAAGTTTCCTATTGTCCTGAAAGCCAGAATAGGGGGCTCTTTTTTAAAGTCTCATCCTCTGCAGGATCGGTGTAGTTCTTTAATGACTTTCTGTATGCCTCTAGTACTGGATTGTATGTGGTTACTAGAGGTATACGGGTACTAGATTAGTTCCTTTGTACTGCAACAGTTTTTCTCTATGGTTTTTAATGCCACGTTGATGCTGGTGGTTTATGGTCTGGGCCTTGTAACCTTTTTGTTTAAATGATTCTGCCAAAACCTTAAGGGTGCTTGTCTATGTCTTCTGGGTCAGAGCATATACGGTGGATCTTAGCCTGGCTGTGTATGATGGCCCGTCTGGTGTGTTGGGGGTTGAAAACTGCTGTTGTTAAGATAGCTACACCTGTCAGTAGGTTTTCTGTACACTGATGTGTGCAGTTTTCCGTTTTTGACACTGTGGTATCCAAGAAATATACACAGTTCCTTGAATACTCCATTTTATTTGATTGAAGGGTGGTGTGTTAAACTGGGAATGAAAATGTTAAGTTGCCTTCCCCTTCTTTCCATATTAGAAAATATCCTCTATGTACCGTGATAAATAAGTGGTTTTTGTTGTACAGTGTTAAGAAGTCTCTTCCCCAAGTCAGCCATGATAGGTTGGCATATTGTGGTTCCATTTTACTGCCCATAGTGGTCTCCAAGGTCTGTATCTTAGATATCATTATTAAACGTGAATTGTGTGATTGGATTGGATGATGTTGTCACACTTTCAGCACTGTATTTATGTTGTGTCGAAGACAAATAAAAAAAACGTGACATGCATCAATCCCATCTTTATGGGGTATGTGCGATACAGAGCTTCTACATCCATAGTAACTAGCAGTGAATTGTTGGATTTGTTGTAGTTTGTTTAGAAAATCTGTAGTATCCTGAAGAAAGCTAGTAGTATCTTTGACTAGTGGTTTTAGAACCATTTTCTACTAGGCCTGATATGTTTTTCAGTTAGAGTGTTCATACCAGTTATGATGGGTCTGACTGGGTTTCCTGTTTGTTTATTTTGGCAGCATGTAAAAGTTGCCCATTTCTGGATTGTCTGGAAACGCACTGTTGAGTTCTGAATGTAGATTTCAGGGAGAACACTAGGTGCCTGGTTTATATAATGTGCCCTAGCACTTTGCCTAGGTGGCTTATGCCTATGGGAGGGGCCATGATGGCTGCAATCGAAAGGGCCAAAGGGGGCCTGAAAGGGGAGGGGAGACACAGAGAAGAGGGACTGTACATGGCTTTAGTGCAGGAAGTGCATGGGACCTGGTGATCTGCTTCATATCATACATTAAAATGTAAATATCTTCAAAACAATGTTTTTCGTGGCAGGGAGCAAGGAACGTTACCATCTGGCAGAGCCACAATGTCAAGCAAGTGGGGTAGATGACATGGTCCTACTATCCAAAATCACAGAGGATGCCATTGTGGAGAACCTTAGAAGAGATATTTGATGACTACATTTTGTATCCTTTGTATCTATTTTATTTTTCTATCTTTTTTTCTCTTTGTATTTTTTGCTGCTGCTGAACTAACAGTAGCACTACAGTTTAGCAAGACCTACAATGCCAATGGGTGGAAATTTTCCAGCTGGCACAGAATTCAGTACCCAAGGTTGGAAGACTTGCTAAGTATAGGTTGATGTGGCCCTGTATAACCAGCTTTAACCAGCTTATTTAGGGGCTGATGCTTTAAGTGTGCAAAATGTTTGCCTGTGCTTTAATTTGCAGCAAACCAAATGTTAGCTTTTGGCTGTGTTCCTGCTGTTTGAAAACATCTGTGGTTGTTGCCAATTAATTGCATGAAAATGATTGCAACCTTTTCATTGCATCAGTCCCCTTCCTTTTTCTTGGGTTCTGGGGAATGCCCGAAGCTGACCGCCCCTTGAGTAGCCCGAGTATCGCACGTGCGGGGGGCACTTGGTTGGCGAGTCGTTGTTGATCCATCTGTACATTAAGATTGTTATGAAACAACTAAACAATTGATATCTAAAAGTCTACTCTAATTCCTACATTTTGGCCACAGTAGAATTTGTACAGGCCATTCCTATGGATACATTTGGCAAAACTATCATTAGAATAAACCCTCACGAAAGCCCCCCCAAAATAAAACTTACAACTTAGGATACTATAAAGAAAACATGGAGTATCACAAAAGGGTATAAGCACACTCAAAGAGATTTATGTGATAATTAATTTAAGGGAAAGTTCAGAGGAAAACATCGTTGTTTTTTAAATTCTTACAGGGAGATTCAATAAAGTTCTTCAGGGAGATTCAATAAAAGTTCTTATCGCTTAAAATGGTGCTAATTTTGCCCAAACCAATCAGATGTTAGCTTTCAAATGTTAAATGATCTGATTGGTTGGAGCGAAATGAACACTATTCTTTACTATAAGAACTTTTATTGAATCTCCCTGTAAGTTTGTATTATGCATACCTAGTTTTCTACATATTCTCTTCCATTTTAAAATAAAACAGTTTGAACTCATACCCCTTACTATTAGTGAGCTGAGATTTAGGGTTCTTGTAATGGTCCTTCTTCTTCGCAGAATGCACATAACATGGAATGTTCCATTCCAGTATCCAACGGGGTTGAATGTGGCAAACTGCTTAGATCTCTATGAGCAACTGAATAAACAGCGCTGGGTCAGGGTAAAACCATAACAAATTAGGGGCCTGCACCTCACACCCACCTCCATTCCTCAGGTGTAGCCTCCTACATTGCAGTGCAAATATAAAGGTAACCAAATAATGTTTTGGCTAGCTGCCTGTTTGCGGTTGGCTAGTTAAAGGCATTGTCACACCCAAAACTAAATTAACCCCCATTCTGGCCCCACTTTTGTGTTAAAAAAATCCTTACCTTACATCTCTGCTCCTTGTGGTTTTCCTGCCGTGTGTGTCCAAAGTTCAGAGTAGAGATGTCTCCTGTGTGAAAGGTTTCTGCTCCTCCTTTTCTTTGAGAGGACGTGGCATGTGCAGGGGAGCCCTCCCCCCCTCCCTCCATCCTCTGGTGCCCTCTTTTGCTGCCACATGCCCTACCTCTAAAAACTCTAAACATATTGTAGGACACCCAACCCACCCAACCACTAGGTCCGTTTATTAAAAAACTGCAAAACTCTACTTACAATCCTTCGTTTCCCAGGGTTCTGTGTTGCCTGCAGCACCTCCTGTAACTGGCTGCCTCTCCGCCAAGCACAGACGCGGCTGCCGGCCATACCCTTGCTGCTTGCCTTCATCACCAAGCAGAGGGCAGAGAATCAGAGTGTCGGGGGATTAAAAGATTGTAAGTAGATTCTTCGCCCCTTTTTTAACAAACGAATCAAGCGTTTCGGCGTGCCGCTACAATATGTTTAAAAGTTTATTTTTAGGGTGGACATACCATTTCATATAATTTCTCAAAATGTTTTGTTTTTTATCTGCAATATTATTAAATAGTTTGATAACTTTATCTGAGTGTGCTTCTACCCTTTTGTGGTACTCTAAGTGAATTATTTTGCCTAAATTGCTCCCAGCAGAAAAACCAAATCTGTGAGGGCTAGGCCACACTGCTGCGGTTTTTTTTGCGTTTGCGCTTGCGTTTTTTTTCAGATCATTGAAAGCGCCAACACACCTAAAATGTCGTTTTCGGGTGCATTGCGATTGTGATTTGCGTTACGCATTTTAAATCACAATCGCATGCGTTTTCAATACTTAATGAAAAAACGCATGCGCAAACGCCAAATCGCACATGAAATCGCATGCATTCCGTGTGCGATTTGCGTTTGCTTTGCAGTGTGGCCGTGCCCTGAGCTACTTTTGCAACATTCCACAGTCTCTCAAAGGGAACAAATGAATTGTTTTATTTGTGAGAAAAAAGTAAATGATACGCACATGTGTGATTTCATCTTCAGCCTCTTCTTTATGACGCTTCATCAACTTATTTAAACTTTGACCCTTCTTCCTGAATTTACCAACATGCCTCATTCATTTTCATGTGATAAAAGATTTTGACTTGCAGCAAAATATTTTCAGAAATGTTTGACCTGAGCAATGAAATATCCACTGAAATATTGACGGTTTATCGATCAAAATTTCCAATACAAATCACCCTTGTTCAACTTCAGCCCCAAAATTCTCCTTGCCAAGAATGGTCCTCTCCTGTATTCCTCCATACACACTTTTCCAGCACTTATAGGCTATGTACCGAGACCACTTTCGCAAAATTGTGTTCTTAAAGTTCCGTTAATGTCTTATGGGGATTTCAACACTTAACGTGACTTTTGACTAAGTTCCGATGCATGTGTATTTTCGTTACTTTGCGCGTCTAGACACGCAAGTAAATTTTAACAACATTAATGCGTGACTATAACGTGATATTTTAGAGGCCTTTGTAACGCCACCCACATGATGGTCTTAATCAGACGTTAACTGAAAAAGTCCTATGTACATAGAGGCGTATATATGCGCATGCATCATGTGATTTCACCCTCACGCATTGGCCCCATTTTGTAATGTGTAATTGGTCGACGCAGACCAATCACAAATCACGCATGCATGTTGTAGCAAGCAGCTTGTATTGATGTTACTTTATATATGCAATGCAAATAATTGTTGCTTCATTTATATTTATGAATGTATGTTCATTGTGAGCTTATCTGTGTGTTGCTAAGCCAATTAGTTAACTACTTAGCTAGCCATACTACTACCATAAACCACGACCATAACAAAACAGGAGAAATGATTTTATTAAAGGGAAGTATGAGTGAACTTTTTCTCTGTATTTAAGTCAATATATAATAAGTGGCCTATGGATGTTTCTTGTTAGCGAGAGTACGTGCATTGCTTATGTACCACACAATTACGCAATTCCACTACTAAAACACACGCAAGCTTTAACGCGATTTTAACCGCTATGTATCAAGACTTACCCAACTTCAGTAATAAAACACACGTTAGAGCTCTTAACTGACTTTCTAACGCAAACACTTATGTACTATTAATCGCAACACGTTTTTAGAATACAAGAAACGCTCGTTAACTTTACACCTCTTTGCGATAGTGGCTCTCGGTACATAGCCCTATTATATGCAAAAAAAAATGTGGTTTTTCCAACATGCACCAGTAAAACTCCCTGCCCATGGTTTCATTTTTAAATATGAAGCTATGTAATGTGTTTCATGTTTCCTACCACAACTTAGTAGAAGAATGAGTTGTACCGGGACCGACATTTTTATCGAAAAAGCTGATTGCTCAATGGAGGTGTAAGCTGGCACTTTTTCCCACTACAATTCCACAATGCAGAAAATCTTCAAAGGGATTATTGCATCATGGGATCTCTGCCAGGTAAGTGGTTTGGGTTGCGGATATTGCACCGCGCTGTTAAAATTATAAAACCACAGGACCTAAATTATTATTATTCATATAAATGTTTCTTTGCAGAAACATTGTTAATTTATAATACTTGGTTGCCATTTTTATATATAAAAGTTGATTATTATATTATTTTATTATTAATTATAATTATTATATTATTATTTTAGAATGTAGTTAGAATGTAGGTCACGAAGTTACAGTAATAATGGTATTATGCCCTTATAGTGTTACTAGGGGTATGATATAAGACAGGTATTTGTGCTTTGGTTCATTTTCATGTCCTTATTATAGAAGAGTAAGGAATTTAGCACAAAGAGATATTTTCTTAAGAGTAGTTTGAGATATTTTTTAAAAAATATTGCAAAGATAGTATAAATATAGTGGTAACTAATGTCTTTTTCTTAAGATTAAATGATTATCTGAGTCAACGATATCACAATTATAGTTGTGTCTTCATGCTATAGCCATAAATCACCTGCATGTTACACATGTTATGGCTTGATTAATTTCCTAGGACAAAACCAAAATGTCTTTATAGTGTGTGTGTGTACAGCTTGTGTTCAATTCTTTACCATAACAAAGTCTACCTATCACTCATAAATAATATTCATAATGATTGGTGGTTCCCTTCTTCATTACAAAGTGAATATACATATTATAATAGATGCTGACATTCATAGATAATTTCAAATTTTTGCCCCTAATTTGTGTTTACCAGTAAGAGATTGCTTATTTTTTAAGATGCTTTTATACACTCCAAAAACTGTGATTGTAGATACCTTTACTAATGTTGTTAAAGGGAGCTTGTAGGTTTTAAATGTTAAATAAAAAGGGTACATATTAAAATAAAAAAGGGTCATAATATAGAGGTTTGATCCATCATAGAAGCTTAAGGAGCTTTTGCTTTTTGATTCTCTGGATTATATAAACCCAGTGTCTTATTTTCCATACATTTTATGCCTCAAACTAAAGATAGTGTGCAGTTTACAAGCTGGGGAAGTACTAATGCTGGGAAAGTGCGGTATGCTGGAAAAGTGTTGTATGTGGGAAAGTGCGATATGCTGCTAAAAACTTTTTTTAATTAATTTTTATTTATTGGACACCAATTCATAAAAGTGCTGTGCTCATATATTTATATATAATATTTGCAGGGTAGTGACTAATGATAAAGAATTCTGATAATCTATATATATAAAAGTCTATCAGGGTTATTCAATAAAAGTTCTATAATTTAAAATGGTGCTAAATTTGCCCCAACCAATCAGATCTTATTTAACATTTGAAAGCAACACTGATTGGTTGGGGCAAAATTACATATTTTAAACAATAAGAACTTTTATTGAATCTCCCTGTATGTATGTATGTGTGTGGGTATGTATGTTTGTATGTTCCAGGAAACTTCTAAAAAGCTGGGACAATTTTCATGAGGCTTGGTATACTTATGTATAAGGACCTGGGGAAAAGCATCGGCTACTTTACAACTTGTAAAAATGCCTCTGTACCCCCTTTTTTCGACATTTTTAAAGTTAATTGGTGGTGAATCAAGGTAATTGCCACACCTTCGAAATACCACAGATTGTTCAGGGCAGTACAATGCTTTACTTCATTTTGTTCTGTTGTTGCTGTGATAGGAGGATAGAGCTGTCAATTATGAGGAGCAGCAGACCATGTGATGTAGTAATGTCATGTGACCACACACTCTATCATCTCTCTCACTATGTATGGTGCAGAGTTCAGAGAAGGCAGTTAAGGCAAAATGAAAATCTATTCATACTTACGGCGATTTTCTTTTCTGGTCTGAGATGGCAGTGGACACACTATGGGTCAACTCCTTGTCCCGCCCGACAGGCTCCTCCCCAAAGCAGTAAATAAATGTCTTTAGGCCCTCTCACCTCAAGTCTTTAAAGCTGTCTGAGCCCTATGTTAAAAGGAAAAATATACCAAAAATTCCAAACAAATCCTTAGACGGAAAAAGGGGAGGGGGGATGTGTCCACTGCCATCTGACAGGAAAAGAAAAAGCCGTAAGTATGAATAGATTTTCGTTTTCACTTGGTCCTAATGGCAGTGGACAACACTGGGATCTGAAAAGAAATACCAAAACAAATAATGGGAGGGAGCAAACGAAAAGATGCTTAATGTGGTTTATTTTGCAACCTGAGAACTTTAGTGGCAAAATCAGATTGACTGCTGACAACACAATCTAGTTTGTAGTTAATAAAAGTGGACAACGACGACACACGTTTGCTCTGCATATTCTTTGGAGACACCCGAGAAGCCAGCGCCCAGGAAGTCGCCATGGCTCTGGTAGAGTGCGCTGTTATTCGTTAGGCTGCTAGACCGAAATGCCTTGATATGCCTGTCTATTGTAGACTTAGCCAGGAAGCTAATGTGGTTTTAGATGGTTGAAGACCTTCTTTCGTGCCTTCGAAGATTATAAAAAGTGCGCCTGACTGAAATTTTCTGTTAGTTCCTTATACGCTTTAAGTGTTCTGCCTACATCAAGAGATTCGGATTCTTTTCCCAGTTGGTTTTGAAGCAGGAAGTATCAAATCTTGATTCATGTGAAACTTCAACACTACCTCGGCAGAAATGGAGCATCTGTTTTAAGAATACTTTATCATGGAGAATACGAGGTAGAGAGGTGCTGATACTCTTAAAGCTCCAACTCTGACACCTCTGGGCTGATGCTATGGCCACGAGGAAAACAGTTTTGAATGTTAAGTTCCGAGGGTGCTGATTCCAACGGTTCAAACAGTGCAGTGAATTAAGTACTTACTTTAGATTCCATGGGGGAACAGATGACTTAATTGAGGGAACAAGTGCTTGACCCCTTGAAAGAACTGAACAACCAACGGGTTGTTAGCCCATCTTTGGCTCGTTAATGCGCATATGGCCGAAACATGAGTTTTCAACGTAGAGAGGCTTAGTTTCTTCTGTAGACCGAGTTGAAGAAATTCACAATCATTTTGACTGTAGGCAACAGTGGATTTATTTCCTTCATTCGCACCATTTTGCAAACTTCTCCCAGATATTATAGTAACGAGTTGAAGTGGAGACTTTCTGGATGCGAGTAGGGTATTGATCGTGTTGTCTGAAAGACCTCTACTTTTTAACGTTAGTTTTTCAACAACCAGGCCGTCAGCGCTAGCTCTTCTGGCTTCGGATGGAGATCAGCCTTGATTCAATAAATCTGGTTGATTCGGAAGTCGAATGGTGCTACCTGAGACATTTGAAGCGCCCACGGAAACCAGGGTCTCCTGGGCCAAGGGAAGAATGACTAGAGTGAGTACTCTCTCCTCCTGAATCTTTTTCAAAACTCTGGTATAAGGTGAATTGGGGGAAATATGTAGACGTATTTGAACGTCCATGGGATCGATAGCGCATCGTCAGATCCTGTATAGAGAACAGAATGTCTTGATTTAGCATTCTGTCTGGTTGCCATCATGTGCCATAATTACCAGCAAAGGGAACACCCCATTTGCTGGTAATTAAGTGGAACACATGACCTGTTCAACGACCACTCCTTCTGATCCAATTTCCTCCTGCTCAGGAAATCTGTTGAGTATTCAAAACACCTGGTAAGTGAAGGGCTTGTATGTTCTCCAGAAACCCCTCTGCCCAAAGCAGTGTATTCTGAGATATCTTCCACAACTGATAACTTTGCGTGCCTCCTCTCTTGTTCAGATAAGCAACTGTTGTGGAATTGTCCGAAGGGCCATAACAGACTTGTTGCTTATAAGGTATTGGAATGATTTTAGTGCTTTGAACACAGCCTGGAGTTCCTTCGCATTCTAAGTTTTGATGACTGGCTCTGTCCCACATACCTTGGGCTATGTGGTTGCCGCAGACTGCACCCCAACCCTGAGGACTGGCGTCTGATGTAATCATGATCACTTGCGAGGACCAAAGTGACACTGGATGAAAATTCAAAGTGTTCGTCCACAGGCTAATATCCTGAATTACTTCCGGGTCCGTAAGACCATCTGATTCAGGTTGTCCGAGTTCTGGAGTTGTTTTTTAACAAGAAAATCTGGAACTCCCCTATATGTAACATGCCCACTTTACGAACTCTAAAGTAGCGACTAGTTTCCCCAACAAATGTTGGCAGATCAATATTGTGGAATACTGGCTCCTTAAGAGGCTGCGAACTGACTCCACAGTGATCTCTTTTTTCTCATCTGGCAGGCACACTAGGAACTCTCCGTGTCCACTTGCTCTAGAAATAAGATCTTCTTTGTGGTTGCAATATACTCTTGGGGTAGTTCAGTATCCAGCCGTGTTCTGTTAGACATGGATAGTTCTTCTTATGTGCTCCACCAGTTTTTGGATTTGGTCTGCTTTTATTAAGAGATCGTTGAGATATGCGAAAATCTGTATACCCTCCAATCTGAGTTTTGCTATAACAACAACGAGGATTTTGTGAATACTCTTGGAGATGTCGCTAATCCAAAAGGGAGTGCCTGTGCTGCCAGTGAAGACCTTGATGTAAAAATGTAAATATTTTCGATGTTCTGGAAATATTGGTTATGGAGGTAAGCATGTTTTAAGTCTATCTTAGCTAACCACTTGTTGGTGATAACTGGGTCAATACTGATCTCAATGGTCCATTTTAAATTTTTCCTGCTGAGGCAATATCCCCCTGAATTCCCCGGAAGATTTCCTTCTGAGAAAGAAGACTGAATATTTGCCTGTTCTGTTGATATTTGGAAAATTCCTGAATTACTCCCAAATTTTCCAGCTCATGTAACATTTCCCCATCGTTTTTATCCCCATTAAAGTTTTGGAAGATGAAGATGAAATGAGCCTGTTTCGTGTTGACTTCTCCAGAAATTTCAGATGATAGCCCCTGTTTATTATCTGGAGTACCCATAGCCCCTGTTTATTATCTGGAGTACCCAGGTCGACAAAATCCATTTTTCTTTGAATTCTGAAATCCTGCCCCTTCTTCAATGAGAGAACCGGGGCATAGTCATAACTGTTTTCCTTTCGGTTTGAAACCTCTCCACGAAAAGGTGTTGTCCTTGTTCTTGTTTCCAGTTGAATTGAAAATGGCCGACCCAGTCTATATTGTTTGGCTTCCTTGAGTCATTGAAATGTTCTGTCTATAATGTCATCTAATTTTGACCCAAAAAGCTTATCTCCTTCAAAGGGTATAGTGGTGAGGTTTTGCTTGGAATGTGTGTCTGCCTTCCACTGCTTCACCTATAGGGCCCTCCTGGTCATTAATGACAAGCTATGGTTCTAGCTCCAAGTTTGAATGCGTCCATCGACGCCTCTGCTATAAAGTCATTACTCATTTTGACATCTTAAGTGTTCTTAAAATGTCGTCTCTGGGGTTTCCATTTTCAACTTATCCTCTATCTCTTTAAGCCAAATCCTGTTTGCCCTGGCCAGGTTTGTCATGGCTATGGCTTATCCCGTTGTCTCTTCCGCAGCAGCTGTATATTGTCATCTTCTCTCGCGGCAAAGCCTGATTTATTATAGTAGTCACTTGGGACTTGATATCTTCCGAAAAATTCTATGAAAAAGAATCCAGAAAATTTTGTATCAGTTTTCATGGACTCCATCAAAAGCAGATGTGCTTGCTTGATGTTCCTTGCATCTAGAACAGAGCTTTGATCCATGGCAGCAGGTCTATCACATGCGCACATTCTCTTTGTCTTGACCTATAAGACTGTCTATCGTGGGAGGATCTACAAAAGATAAAATTTTTGTTTGCAAAACATTGTTCAGATAATAGAATTATAGCACTCTTTCTTGTTTGCCCATCCCCTTGAACCAACCTGGACCTCTTCTTTAACTCATGACAGGCACTGGAAAAACAAATGGGTCACAGTGTAAGTACAATGTGACCTCCTAGCCAAGCATATTAGAAAAAAATGCACAGATCAGTTCGCTCACATTTAGTAGGGACAGTCAGGGTAACCAGCAGCAACAAGGGTATACAGGAGCTTGAGAAGGTCCTGGAACCAGCAGCCAGCAGGAAAACAGTAAGCAGCCACGTGCTAACAACCGTGCTATTTAAATTCTCGCGCCTTATGATGCACCAGGCCGTGACCACACTTCCGGATGCTGCTCCACCCAAAACCGGCACATTACACATGTGCTTGGTGCGGGGGACCGAGGGGAGAGAGGCAGCGAGACCCTCGTCTGTTGTAGCGGGGGTGAGCTCCTAACCTTTGCCTGAATCATTTGGCGAGGACAGGAGAGAAAGACTTGAGGTGAGAGGGCCTAAAGATCATTTATTTACTGCTTTGGGGAGGAGCCTGTCGGGCGGGACAAGGAGCTAACCCATAGTGTGTCCACTGCCATTAGGACCAGGGAAAGACAATGCAAGCTGTGAATTGGATGACACTGCCCACACTACACTGCAATACAACTGCACTGTAAGGGGTTCATTTTACTTTTCTCTCTTTTTTAGAATCAGAATTTAGGTAGTGACATAAAGGGGTAGTTGATGCGATACATGCTAAACGGAAGTGAGGTGATGTGATACTTGCTAAAGGAGAAGTTGATGCGATACGTGCTAAAGGAGAAGTTGATGCAATACGCGATAAAGGGGGAGTTGCTGCGATACATGCTAAAGGGGGGTTGATGCGATACGCGCTAAAGGGGAAGGTGATGTGAACGTGCTAAAGGAGAAGTTGATGTGATACATGCTAAAGGGGGAGTTGATGAGATACGGGCTAAAGGGGAAGTTGATGCGATATGCGCTAAAGAGGGAGTTGATGTGATTTGTGCTAAAGGTTAAGTTGATGCAATAAGTATTAAAAGGGAAGTTGATGTGATATGTGCTGAAGAGGGGTTTGATGTGATACGGCTAAAGGGAAGTTGATGCGATACGCGCTAAAGGAGATGTTGATGTGATACGTGATAAGGGGAAGCTGAGCGATACATGCTAAAGGGGGGTTGATGCGATACGCGCTTAAGGGGAAGGTGATGTGATACATGTAAAGGAGAAGTTGATGCGATACATGCTTAAGGAGAAGTTGGTGCGATACATGTAAAGGGGAAGTTGATGCGATATGTGCTGAAGAGGGAGTTTGATGCGATACGACTAAAGGGGAAGTTGATGTGATACGCGCTTAAGGGTGAGTTTATGTGATATGCTCTAAAGAGGGAGGTTGATGCGATCCGTGCTAAAGAAGGGAAGTTGATGCGATACCCGCTAAAGAGGGAGTTGATGCGATATGCACTAAAGGGGACATTGATGCGATACGCACTTAAGAGGGAGTTGATGTGATACGCGGTAAAGGGGCAGTTGATGTGATACGCGCTAAGAGGGAGTTGATGCGATACGCGCTAAAGGGGAAGTGATATGCGATAAGCATAAAAGGGAATGTGATGCGATACGTGCTAAAGGAGAAGTTGATGCAATACGCGCTAAAGGGGACGTTGATGCGATCGTGCTAAAGGGGGGTTGATGTGATATGCGCTAAAGGGGACGTTGATGTGATACACGCTAAAGGGGATGTTGATGTGATACGCACTAAAGGGGAAGTTGATGCGATACGCGCTAAAGGGGATGTTGATGTGATATGTGCTAAAGAGAAGTTGATGCAATACGCGCTAAAGGGGGAGTTGATGCGACGATGCATGCTAAAGGGGGTTTGATGCAATATGCGCTAAAGGGGACGTTGATGCGATATGCACTAAAGGGGGATTTGATGTGATACGCGCTAAAGGGGAAGTTGATGCGATACGCGCTAAAGGGGATGGGATGGGATACGTGCTAAAGAAGAAGTTGATGCAATACGCACAATGGGGGAGTTGATGCAATGCGTGCTAAAGGGTGTGATGCGCCACACCGCCTCGCGCATCAAACCACATTTAGCACGCATCGCATCAACTCCCCCTTAGCCCGTATTGCATCAACTTCTCCTTTAGCACATATCACATCAACATCCCCGATCCGCACTAAAGGAAGTTGATGTTTACGCGGGTTAAGGGGGAGTTGATGTGATACGCTCTAAAGGATATGTTGATGTGATATGCGCTAAAGGGGTTTTGATGCGATAGGCACTAAGAGAGTTGATGCGATATGTGCTAAAGGGGATGTTGATGCGATATGCTTGCAGATTTACATTTTTACCTATGTGAATTAGAATTGGTCATTTTAAATTGAATTTGGGAAGGAATATGAGTGTAAATGTAAATTCCTTGTTAGTGACCTTCTTTGTATGTTCCAGTAATAAAACTGTTTTAAGCCCTGATTAGAACTAAATACCAAATATGATTCCCACCATCTTGTATTGGCAAAGTGTTATAATTGCTGCATTACCACATATCCCTATTCCCTATTGGGGAGTGACATTATTATGCATTAGATTGTAACAAAATTTATGTCATCACATACAATACATGAATCATGATAACCACATGCTAGTCTATAGTAGAGATGGCTGAACTTCTGAAAATCTGTTCCGCTCGAGGATTTCGAAAATCTGCCAATCCACCATTACAGTCAGTGTGGGAAAAAAACCGGAAATTTCTGCCTAAAATAATGGTATAAATGGCAGTGGTAACCTACTGTAAATGGCCCTGGGACCTGGGAAATGGTT